>CM053624.1:259136615-259166058 GCA_028646595.1 Phalanger gymnotis
CTTACCCCGAGACCATCCAGGCTGTCCTGGACTGGAGCCCTGCTTCCCTCTGCCACTTTGTGGGTTCTGCAGTTCTAGAATTGGTTCAGAGCCATTTTTTTATAGGTTTTTGGAGGGAGTTGGTGGGGAGCTCACGCCAGTTACCGCTTTCCAATCACCATCTTGGCTCCGCCCCCCCCTCCTACTCTTGAGCTGCTAATTGCAGCTGGAAGAAGTTTCACAAATGTGCTGAGTAGGCACATTACAAATCCATGTCATCCAACCTCTACCCGGTGCTCAATGAAGAAAAGTAGGCCTTTGATTCCTCCCTGCTTGATTCTCTATCTCACTCCCCATGGAAGCTATTCCAAACTTTCTCTTGCCTACTCAAGCCTTCCATACCATGACCTCACCCTGTTCTCTTTCAGCTAAGGATGTTGCCTCTTGCTTTATTTAGAAAACTGAGGTCCTTTAACATGACCTCCCTCTTCTCAATTCTTTTAATCTCAAAACAGCATTTCTCATTCTCTCTTCCTTTCCCTCACTTTCTGAGAAAGATGGCCCTTCTCTCCAAGCTCAACCTCTGTACAGCTGCAATTGAACTAATTCCCTCCCATCTTCTCCAGCAGACTATATCCTCGATCATCCTCTCTCTTGCATCATTAACCTCTCCCCAATCTACTACATCTTTCTTTACTAGTTTCAAACATGTCCAACTCTCCCCCATCCTCAGAAATTCTTTATTAAACCCTATTTCCCCCTCAAGGATCCTATATTTCCCTTCTCTTCCTTTAAATTTTTTTATTTATTTAATTTATGGAATAAATTTAACATAATATTTGTATTTTAATGTATTTATTTTATATTTATATGTGTCAATAAATAATGTATTTATAATATTATATAATAATATATAATAGATTAATAAATTATAATATAATAAATAATGTTTATAATATTTAATTTTTAATTTATGGAATAAAACAAAACTCCTTGAAAAAGATATCTATAATCACCACCTCCCACTCATCTCTCAAAGCTTTGGTGATCTAGCTTCCAACCTTATCATTCCACTGAAAATATTGTCGCTAAAGATGACAAGATCTTTGCTAAGTCATAATTCTTCTTGACTTGCCTGCTACATTTGACATCATTTGCCACTGCGTCTCCAGAATATATTCTCCTCTCTAAGTTTTCATTAAACTCTTCTCTTCTGGCTCTCCTCCTATATATCTGACTGCCCTGTCTCAGGGTCTTTTGCTGACCCACTATCCATATCATGCCTCATAAATGTAGGTGATCACTGAAGTTCTACCAAAGGCTCTGTTCTCTTTTCCCTCTTCATACTCTCTCTAACAATAAAACTGTCAGTTCCTATGGGTTTAACTATTGTTGCTATGCAGATGACTCCCATCCATGCAGATCTATGTATATATTCAGTCCCAGTTTATCTATGAGTTTTACTTGTGCATTACCAATTACCTATTGGATGATATCTCTGTGATTATTGCTGAGATATATTAAACTCAGAATGTCCAAACTGAATTTCTTTCACTTGGACCCCTCTTCTCTTTCAAACTTCCCTATGTCTGTCTTAGATAACACCATCCTTCCAATATTTCTAGGTCTATAACATCAGCATTATCTTTGGCTTACATATCTAATCAGTTACCAAATCTTGCCATCTTTCCCTTCCTATTTCTTAAATCTGGAATGTTCTCTTCACTCATATAGCTACCACTATAGTTCAGATCCTCATCACCTCTTGTCTAGACTACTACAGCCTTCTCATAATTGGTCTCCTTGTCTCATGCATCTCCATATTTCTAGCCATCCTACATACTTCTGTAAAAAAAAAATTCCCTTAAGTGCAAATCTGAGTCTATCACTTACTTTCCCGTTAAATCAACTCCAATAACTTCTTATCACCTCTAGGATAAAACATAAACTTCTCTGTAGTTTTTATAGCCTACATAAGATGCATCCAACCTATCTTTCACACTTAAATGAAGATAATTCTCCTTGCTAAACTCTGAGAGCCAGTCAAATTGGCCATCTCTCTTTCTATCTTTCTCACTCTGTTTCCCATGACTGGAATGCACTCCCTTCTTACATCTGCCTTGTAGAGTCCCTCTTTTTCCTTAAGATGACCTTCAAGCACCATTTCTGCATGGAATCTTTCTGATTTCCCCAGTTGTTAGCTTCCTTCTTCCTAAACTGCCTTATACTTAAGTACTTTGTATATATTTATATTCATTATATCTATATTTATGTTTTATGTATATTATATACATTTATCATCTTCCCCATTAAAATGTTAAGTTCCTTGCTAGTGGGAATTGTTTTTATACTTGTATCCTCAGCACTTAGGGGAATGCCTGGCATATAAGATGATCTATATCAATGCCTGTTGATTGTCAGATCAATCGATGAATTTTCATCAGTTGACCAAAGATGCCACAGAAGCACAAATAACTTAACTCTAAGATTTTATTAATCCATAGTCCAAATTAAACCAGGTTTAATTGTGCTGCTAGAGCAAGTCAGAAATTCTATTTCCTGAAAATTATACAAAAGAGAAAAAAATGAAAGAATCAGAGCTTCAGAGTGAAACAAACAAACAAACAAAAACATAAGTTGGTTGACTGCCTTTATTATGAATGGCTTGATTTAAATGGCTCTGAGTACAACCAAATGAGGCCATTTTTTCAGATCCCAAAATCTTTAAAGAAAAAGGCTCCACGTGCTTTGTGATGGCATCCAACCCTGATGATGTTGTATCTTTGAGATGCTCTGCTTTCAAGATGCTATTTGGGTAACCGACTTAGCTTCGGGAGATCACTTAGAAATTACATAGTGCTGACAGTGGAGGAGGAATAAAGTGAGTGTTAACAGACTTGGCCAGTTTTTATTATTTAACATTCAGTTATCGTGTGCCAATAAAATGTTCTAGCATAACATTTATATCCATCTCTCTGTGTAAAAATGTCAATGTAAATTCCATTTCTATTCTGTTTTGTGTGAAATAATAATTACAACAACATTATCTCATTCAATCATCAAAAGAATCTTGTAAAGTACATGCTATTACCTCTATTTTGCAGATGAGGAAACTGAGGCTGAGAAAGGGTAAGTGACTTTCTCAGGATCACACAGTTAGTAAGTGTCTCAAGAAGGATTAGAACTCAGGTCTTCTGGACTCCAAGTATAAGGTTCTCTCTAGTACATTTAAATAGCACCTGAAGATTTGAAAATACTTTACATATTTTTATCCTTACTCCAATCCTATGAGGTAGGTACTATTATCTCTCCCCTATTTTCACATGATGAAACTTTGTCCCCAAAGAGCATAAGTGATTCACTTAAGGTTATACAGGCAGTAAGCATCACAGGTGAGATCTGAACTCAGATTCTTTAACTCCTAAGTCAGTGCTTTTTCTATTATCCTACTCTGCCTCAAGGGTTATAAATGGCAAAATGTAAAGATTTGAGCAGCATGTTGACCGTCAATTTCTTATAAGATAATTCAAATAAAAAATTAACACTTAATGTGTACTTTGATTCCTTTTGGATATGTACTAAATTTGGTGAAATCCTATAGACTCCTTCTAAGTTATTGTGGAACAAGCAAACAGATGACTATATAAACCCCATGTAGTCAAGCTGACAGACCTCACTTGTAAGTCCCATAATACTGGCTAAGCTACAGATCCCTCCTGGCTTTCACTGGACTGTGAACAAACTGACAACAGCTGCTTGTCTGCCTCTATGTCAGTGGGAAGTATAGGAAGAGAAAAAAATATGAAAAGACCTCACAGTGGTAAATGCTTTTCACTTTTTCAAAGCTATTTCACTGCTATTATGATAAAAATAGCTTACATTTATGTCATACTTTATGGTTACTAAATCCTGGTACACATATATGATTAGTCAATCGGCAAACATTTATTAAGCACTTACTGAGTGTCAGACACTGGAGAAACAAAGACAAATATGAACCAGTTTCTGCCCACAAGAAGCTTATAATCGATCTAGGAATATCATATGTATAAAAATAAATATGAGGTAATCTGTGTAATTTGGCCTGGGAGGCATAGGCAGCTGGGTAAATTGGGAAAGGCCTTATGTAGGAGGCAGAGTTTGAGCTGCATTGTAGCCCTCTATAAATAGTGTTAGTATTCATACACACACATCAAAGCCTCCTTTCAATAGCTCACTGGCCTGGAATCCAAAAAGTAAGGTTTCAGGTATAGGCCCAGTGTCACCCTCAGTGAGGCTGTCTGAGGGCCAACAGTTCAAGTTATGGATCAATCAATCTAGCTCACTAAATTCCAAGATGTTTGTTACCTGGTTACCAATAAAGTGATGGATTTTTTCAGCCATAGTAAACTTTTTTAAAAAAAAGTTTGTATTAATCATTTTGTACAAGAAGACTTGAATAAAAGACAAAAAAGTAAAAATAATATGCTTCAGTCTATATTCAATCGATATCAGTTCTTTCTCTGGAGGTGGCCAGTATGCTTCATCATTAGTACTTTGAAATTGTCTTGTATCAGAATAGTTAAGTCATTCACAGTTCTTCAACAAACAGTATTGCTATTACTGTGTACAACATTCTCCTGGTTCTGTTCACTTCACTACGCATCAGTTCAGGTCTCAAATCTTCCTGCCTGTCATTTTTTAAAGCACAATAATATTCCACTACAATCATATGCCACAGCTTGTTTAACCATTCCACATTGATCAGCATCCCTTTGATTTCTAATTTTTTGCCATGACAAGAAGAGATTCTATAATTTTTTTGTACAAATATATCTTTTCCTCCTTTTTTGTATGTCTTTAGGATACAGACCTAGCAGGTGGTGGCAGTGGTAGTCATCCTTCATTCTCGAAGAGGACCAAAATGACATCACTATGTTAGAGTCAAGTTACAGTGTATCTACCTGTGGCTGATCAGACCAATATGAACTTGGAATGCTCTAGCATAGGTCAGGTACAAATAGTCTATTTGGGGTGGATTCTCTAAATTTGTACATCTCATGTTTCTTTTGAGCTATTTTAATTCTGCTTTGCTCATAGAGCACAGCACCTTCTCTGATGAGGGTACACCATGCTGGGCAGTCCTATGCCAGTGTTACACAATCAATCCCAAAGTTCTTGAGAAATCTTGAAAGTGTCCTTGTATTTTTTTTATTCTGACTATCATGTGGGTTCTCCATAAAATAATCTTTTTGGCAAACACACTGCAGAGAGTGCAAAAATTTTGCAGTGGTATTATTGGATCAAAGGGTATGCATAGTTTTACAGCCCTTTGGGCATAGTTCTAAGTTGCTCTCTAGAATGGTTGGATCAGTTCACAACTCCACCAAAAGTACATTAGTGTCCCAATTTTCCCACATCCCCTCCAACATCCAATATTTCCCCTTTGTGTCATATTAGCCAATATGATGGCTATGAGGTGGTACCTAAAAGTTGTTTTAATTTTCATTTCTCTAATCAACAGTGATTTAGAGCAATTTTCATCATAGCAAATTCTTAAAGACCATCCACTACATAGCAGAGGGGTTGCAATTTTTCTGCCATAGGTAGATGAGCACCCACATTGAGAAAAATCACAGCTCTTTAAAGGATTAAAGAAGTGTTACCATGTTGGTCAAAATAGGTCACATTTTTTAAAAAAACCTGGTTTGTGTGAAGCCTAAATATATTGTAAAATTAATGTTGCTTTTTAACATTTTTTCTTTTCTCTTCAAAAAAGGAATTTGACCAATATACAGTAGTGATCTACATTCAGACCATTAGGTATTATCCTTATTTTATAAATAGAAATGAGGAAACTCAGTCTTATAGATGTAAAATGGTGTACCCAAGCATATGCAGCTAGTTGGGGGCAGATCTACAGCTAAGAATTCTAATGCCATGTTCAAAATTTTACTCCACCATCTATGTCTCTGCACTTTTTCCTTAAAACAAGCATGTAAAAATAAAATAGAATATGTGCTATATACTATAGGTGGGGAAACTGAGACTCTGAAATTTTAAATTCCTGGTCTAAGATGCTAGGGCACTCATTCAGTCCCTCAATAAACATATATTCAGTGCCTACAGTGTGTCAGGCACTGTGCTAAGTGCTAGGGATACAAAGAAAGGTAAAAGATACTTGCTATTCTCAAGGAGCTCACAGTCTAATGGGGGAGGTAACATGTAATGAACTAAGTACAAATAAGCAAAATATAGGATAAATTAGAAATGATTTTAAAAGAGAAGGTATTAGGATTAAGTGGAATCCAAAGTGTTTCCTGTAGAAGGTAGGATTTTAATTGGGACTTTGAGAGTCAATATTAATACTATATTTCCTAGATCTGAGTCCAGGGGCCCTGTAAGATATTGTGAGCCTGAGTACAAGTACTAGTAAGGTGCCCTTTTCTCTTCACCACTCAATTTCAGTTCTTTATCGCCTCTAATCTGGACTGTTACAATCCATTCCTAATTGGTCTTTATTCTGCAAATATTTCCCTTTGCCAATCCACTGCACAAATAGCTGCTAAAGGGATATCCCTTAAGCAAAAGTCTGGTCACTACTATTCCCTTGTTCAAAAAGTTCTGGTGATTCCTTGTCTCTGGGATCAAATACAAATTCTTCTTTTTGGCATTTAACAATCAGATTCTAGGGGCAACTAGGTTCAGTAGAAAAAGTACCTGACCTGAAGTCAAGAAGACTCATCTTTCTGGGTTCAAATCGGGCCTCAGACACTCTGGGCAAGTCACTTAACCCTGTTTGCCTTAGTTCCTCATCTGTAATAATGAGCTGGGGAAGGAAATGGCAAACCATGCTAGTACCTTTGCCAAGAAACCCTTGAATGGGACCACGAAGAACTGGGCATGACTGTAAAACAACCAAACAAAAACAAATCCAATTCTAACACTGGGCCTGGCATATAGTAGGCACCTAAAATTTCACATTAGTTGACTCTCTGATTGATTGCCAATCACAATCTCTGTCCTTACCAAAGGAACCCAGAAAACTTTCATTATAATGAGATCACAATTTTGGGACACGCACTATTAGAATGGAAATTAGACGGTGGAATAAGAGATACTGGTTCTAGGAGGAACCTTGGAATTTAGCATAAGAGCCTTCACTGATTTTCAGTGGATAAAAGCTAACACATTCTCAAAGGTTACTTTGGGATCCTGTTGAGGTTTTTTAGGGGTAGACTGACATTTTAGGTAGATACAAATTATACAATAGTATCTGCTTTGGGGAGGCAACATTAAAAGTACCATTTTTCTTTCTTTTAATTAAAAAAGTAGCTACCACTTAAAATATATAAAACCTTGCAATATTCTATAGGCAGCAAACCGTAAATGAAAGATGACCAATTATCAATTACCTGGTGAATTTCTTCAATGTAGATAGCCAATTTGCATAACTCATGCCCCAAGTGACTTAAATCCTCAAAAGCCAGGAAGGACTGGTATAGGAATAATTATAGGAATAATCCAGATAATTGCCTCAACTCCTCTCTTCACTTTGCTAACATAGAAAGACCTTCATTGATGATTGTCCTTGAAGGGCTACTGAACATATTTTAGAAAAACTCCTAATGACCCTTCATTCGGAAAGGTTTTCTAAGAAGCAGTGGGTGGCATATTTAAATGATAATGAAACAGCACTAGGGTAGGGAAAGACACAAATTACCTAAGAGATAGGAGTTTTCTCCATTAATAATGACTTTTAGCATGAGAATGTGAAAAGAGAAAGAGGGAAAAAAATGAAAAACATTCATTCTTTTTTGGATCCTAGATGAGATCTATATGAAAATAACTGAATAGAAAGGTTTGTGACCTCAAGATATACCAAGAAACTACTTCCCATCTTCCAATTTTGAAATAACGATAGACAGTATATCTCATTTTCAGGTTTGCAAAGTGCTTCACACATATTCTCATTTAATCTTCATGAGACTCCTGGAAGGTGGGTGCTATGATTTTCCCCCTTTTACAAATGAGGCACCTGAGGCACAGAGAGGTTAAGTGACTTGCTCAAGGTCACACAGCTAGTAAGCATCTGAGGCAGAATTTAAACTTGGTTCTTTTTGACTGCAAGTCACCCACTCTATTAAGATGTCACTTAGTGGGAAGTGAAGGGTCACTTCTCTCTCTTTCTTTGGGTAGATTTTAAAGTAAGAGCCTTATCAGATAAAATGGTTACAAGAAGATAGTCATACATTATAACCATTAAATCCCTCTGAAGGGTAGATTCAACACTTTAGATGAACAATGGGGGAAATCAACTTGTCAGTGTGCTGCATTCAAACTCCTAAAATACCTATGTGCTTTAGAAGATCATCAAATATGCTGTTGGAAGACAATTTGGCCATAGAAATAATTTAACATAATGCTGACCCACTTCATGTATTTCTGGTGACATGCAGATATGTAACTAGAAAAGTATGACTGAGGCTTTGCTCCAGATTGCGAGCATTTATCTGAACACTGATAACATTTCAGTCCTTCAGGCAGCATAGAAACAAATGAGTTTAGTACCAAGTTAGGAAGAATAGGTAACCTAGGAAGCTTCTATCCAAAGTGCCCTGGGTTCTCTGATTTCCTCCTGAAACAAGAGTATGTTTCATTCCCCTAAGCTGAGACCCCCAAATTGCAAGTTGCCTCTCTGTTGATGTGCTTAATATAAATATATAAGTGAATAAATCGACATGATTAAAAATTAAGAATCTTGTTCATTATCGCAAATGGATGCTTGGGAAACATATCTGGGCCTTCAGATTTAGAGCTGAAGACAGCCTTAAAAATAGCAAAGTACACCAATCTCCCCTCACCATTTTACCAAAAGAGGAAATATTCTTACAGAAGTGAAGGAGCTTTCGTAAAATCATGAATGTTGCAGAGATAGAATTCAAACTTAGGTTGTCTGACTCCAAATACAGTGGTTTTCCCAAGTCATCATGCTGCCCCCTATCCTCTCTATCTACTCTCTCCTCTGCTATCATGTTACTTTTCATTCCACCTGCTAGGATACAGTTATGGTACCTTGGGTTTCCCCAGACAATTTCTGATCCTACCAACTTTTCAGGTCTTTCTCTATACCTCTGTACTCCTAAGCCATCAATATACCCTTATGACAAATGGCTATTCAGCCTCATTTGGATACAAAAATGTTCTTAATATTATTCCAAAAATAAGTATTTTAATAAGAAGACATATTTGTTGTCACATATGTGTGTATGTATGTGTATATATATGCATATATATACATGTATGCATGTATATATAATTGCTGTCTTTGAGAAAATAGTAAATCATGTGATGTTCACTATGAAGCATGAATTCTTAGGCGCTATTTAGTATACTGTAAGATCTGTATTATTGAAGTCATGATAGACATCCATTTATTTTCCCTTCAGAATTTCTAACCTTTCAAGTATTCTTTTATGGAATAAAGATAAAGTGAGGGACCTTAAATTTAACATTTTTTTTCAGTTCAAGGGTCTTCTTATTCTGCAGAAAATTGAATTGGATTAGTTTTTTAGCCAAAGAAATTAACAATATGTGTGTGTTGCTTATTTTTACTGATTAACAAGCTCTACAAATATATGTCTACGTGTACATCATAAATGCCGTTCTTGTCAATGGAAAAATTAAATGAAGAGCCTAACAAGTGGAATCCCATTTAGGAAACTGTGCAGCAGTTATAGTGATCCTGGGCTGCTTGCTACTGCAAAAACTCGTCTTCTTATTATCATTGATCTCCCAGTCATTCATTTTGGCTTAAAACCACAGTTTCAGAAGAATCAAAATATCAGTTATCAATAAATGGAAAGACACATGTTAGGGTAAGTCTAATGCATACATTACCAATGATGGCTTGGGTGGGAAAAGTGATTCAAAAGACATCTTCAAGAATGAGGTGAACTAGTTATATAGCAAAAACAAGAAATGGGTAAGAAGTAACTAAAAGTACTAGAGGAAGATCTTCTGTTCATTGAGTAGACACTCAAGAGAGAATTTAGAAGGTTATGGGCAAGGATTATACAGAATGAGTAGGCACTGAAGGCTTATTATCTGTACCAGGGATGCAGAAATATATTACTAGATCACAGACCCATAAAATGTCGTAGGATCATGATTTAGCATGGGAAGGAAGCATAGAAGCCTTCTGGTATAACTTCCTCAATTTACAGAGAAGGAAAATGGGGTCCAAAGATGTTAAATTGCTTGTACAAGGTCAAACAACAGTCCACACATGCATATGTATATGTGTATTATATATATGCAAAATATAGTGACACAAAAGTACAGGTATACATGTATATGTGCATTGTGAATGTGTTCATATACATTTGTGCACATGTATTTCATGACAAAGTTTAATACTAAAAGATTAACTGAATTATGGCTCAAAGAACACATAAAGAAAGAATAGGGTAAAAATGGTAAAGGATGGATAAAGAACAAATTCTGGTTAATGTCAGCTTTAAACAGCTCATGTTAACATAATCCACAGTGGCTAAAATCAATATGTTATACATAATGATACCTTAAAAGATATACTATTTTAAGGTTTTTCAAAGCACAATAACTCTATAAGTAATACAAGTATTATTCTCATAAAAATGAAGAAACAAGCTCAGAGTGATTAAATGAATTGTACTGGTCATACAATAAATAATATGAATACTTGTCTTCTGACTCTATGACGAGCGTTCTTTCTACCATACCACAAGAATCATAAAATATTAATTCTAGAAAAGGCTGACAGATCATTTGGCCAAACTTCATCATTTTGTCTATGTTCCCTATAAAAATGACTAAATGGCTTTTGTACTGAGGTCATATAGATGGACATACTCTGAGAACCACAGATGAGCTTCTCCTTTAGAGGCCTCCACCTCTTTAGGTAGCTCCATCGTTTAGGATTAGACCCTTATAAAAGAGATCACATGTGTCGAAGAGAAATGACTCTTTCCACTTACATCTCAAAAATATTTAAAGGGTCCATAAGGCGGATAAATTTCATCACAAAAAACAGCTCAGAAAGAAGCAAAACTTTCTCTTTGTTTTAACCTCAATTCTCTCCTCTCACCATTTATTTTATTTTGTTTTGTTTTCTAGCACAAGCTTTTTTTTTTCTTTTTAAACTGGAGTGGCACCATGAAGATACATGGTGTCTGGTTAATGATTTTCTTTTTCCATCCCAAGACATTTATTAATTAGGAAGAGCTGGGAAATAATAGGGAATGCTCACTGCTGGAGTCACTGGCATAATTGCTAAATGTGTCACTTGAGGAGATCATTAGAAATTATATGGTTTCTCCTACCACAGTTCTTAATGTGCATGTATTTTTTCCCCTGAATACAGATAAAAAGTAACAATATGACCCAAAAGAATGCAGAAATTAAGACCATGATGCAGGAGACTCCATCAGCACACTCTGAAATGAAATTCACCTTTATTTTTGAGTTTCCCTTTTCTGCAGGTACTTAATGACATCATGGAAAAATGTCAGCGATTTAACAGGATGTCCCCACAAATGGGAATTGTGAGAGAATGAAAAATGGGCTGCATTTAAGTGGGGTTTTCAAAAGCGAGGCAAGGCATGCAGGCAGAAAGCAAAATCATGATTTCGGTGTAATATTAGCTACTCAAGAGTGGGACCTATCTTTTTTTACACGTACTTTACAGTTTCTAACACATAGTGGGTGCTTCATTCATCGAATTAGGTCTCTTTGAGTTCATATACTTTTAAGATCTGACTACTGCAGATCATAATCACTTGCAAATTGCTGATTTCTCAATGGGGCTTCAAACTGCAGGATAGTAATGAAGATATGATCTTTTCTGTTAAAATTGACGTTGATGATAATGAAGATGATGTATTTACTTTCTCCAATGCACAGCACTCTCACATATAATACCTTATTTGATCTTTTAAAAAACCCTATGTAATACACAGCACATTTACTAGAGTACTCAAATTACATTAAATATTATTTTAAATAATTTTCATTTTAATTAATTTGGATATTATATTAAAAATTATTTAATGTTAGCAAGTACCATACACCATTAATCTATCATGTTACTCCCTTCTCAAGAAGCTTCAATGGTTCCCTGTTACTACTGTGATAAAATGTGAACTCCTCTGTTTGACCTTGAAAGCCCTTCACAATCTGGCTCCAACCTATCCTTTCCTTCAAGTCTAGTTTGATATTCTCTCTCATGTACTCTATGTTCCAGCCAAATTGGCCTATTTACTACGCCCCCATATGCAACATTTCATCTCCTTCCCCCAGGTCTGTTCATAAACTGTCCTTCATGGTTGGAACACTCTCACTTCTAATCCCCAATCCTTGGAATTCCTAGCTCCTTTCAAGGCCCAGATCAAATACCAAGTCTTACAGGATGCTCCCTGATCTCCCACTTTATTATTATTCTTCCTCCTTCCTCAACTGCCACCACAAAGAATTACTTAGCATTTATTTTTCATATATTTTGTGTTTACTTATCTGTGCCCAAATTGTATCCTCCAGTAGAATGAAAGCTTCTTCAGGATGGGAACTATTTTTTTTTTGCTTTTCTCTTTGCACCTGTCTTCTTCTCCTTCCACTCCCCTACTCCTGTAGCACAATGTCTGGCACACAGCAGGTACATAATAAACAAAGAATTGTTGAATTTATTTGAATTAAACCTAGACAAAACTTCTTTTTAACAAATGATTAAGCCAAAGTCAAAGGAAGCTACGAAATTTGCCCAAAGTCATAAACTAGTAAGGAGAAGAGCCAGAATTAGAAACAGGGTTTCCTGATACCCAGCCCAATATTCTTCACACCATAACACACTACTTCTTATTATCCTGATTTTACAAGTGGTGAAACTGAGGTTCAGAAAGGTTAGTCGTCTTGTCTCATAGAGGCTTACAAAGCATGGTCGTTATCACACGGCTGATTGACTATGCAGAAAATGAGCAACAATCTAGTTTGGAGCAGTAGAAAGATCACTGTACTTGGAGTTAGTAGGGCTGGTTCAAATCCTGGTACTTTTAACTATGTGAGATCCATGCGAGTTTCTTGACTTCAAGTACTTTGCTCTTCCTATCTTGGTACCACACTCCCAAGGGACTGACAGAGTAAAGGAATCACCAAGACCTCAGAATCTCAGATATGAATCCAGAAAAGATCTTAGAGGTCATCTGGTTCAAGCCCCTCGTCTTATAGAGGAGGTAACTGTGGCCTGGAGAGGTTATGTAACATACTCAATGTCACATAGATAGCAAGTAACAGTCAAAGTTTGAATTCAGTCCATCTGACTCCATATCCGGCTCTTTTTCCCTTTGCTGGATGCACTGGAAACACAATATATCTCTTCTCACTCCACCCCCATTCCTCTCATTTCAATAATATTTTGTAAAAAGTTCAGTTTATGAAATATGTTGATGCTTATGAAGAAATAAATGAAGGGGCAGGGGAGGGGAGGAAAATAAAAGACCCCTCTCTTCAACCTAGGATAGAACAATTCAAAAAAATGCCATATTCCAAAACTTGAATTTCAATTTTTCCTCTCTTTATCAGAAAGTAATAGAACCAAGTCATCCAATCTATCCCATATATTTAATGGTACCATTTGCAGCAGAATCTATCACCATAAATTGCTTAAACTTTGTACAAGCAATACTCCCTAAGGAATTCTCCTGCCAACTAAACTATAGCATTCAATGGAGGATTTAAATAGAAATCCAGGTAAAAGCACCAAAAGCAAGACTCTCCCCACTGCAAGGTTGATCCTGGGGTCCTGGGAGCGCCCTGGGTGCTTTAGACACAATGGGATATTGGTTTAGCACCAGTGAGGCAAAAAGGCCAGTCCTGTACCTTTAGAAGCAGAGGAAATGTTCTCCCTGATCCCAGAGAGAAATCTCCCAGAACCCACAGTGCTTAGCAAGAGTGTGAGCAGAAATAACTAATTAGAACAAAGAGGGATGAGGTCATCCAAGTCAATCATGTAGTTGGCATGATATAAATCAGGAAGTCTGGGTCTCATTTTTCTTACATACCGTACTTCTCAGAATGTACTAATCCATCCTAGAGTTTCAGGTTGGAATACAGTAATGAAACAACATGGGTACCCAACCCCTAAAGCTTCAAGTTCACCATGACATTCCACAAACAGTAAGGATTTTCTATGTGCAAAATACTATGTTCAGTGCTATAAATACAGAAACAAACAAAAAAAAAACCTTTCTTGTTCTTAAGGAGCTTATAATCTAATGGAGTGGTGAACTGTGCACCAATATATTAATATAAGTATAAATATAGGAACAAAAAACAACCTGCTTTTTGCTCTTATGGAGCTTATACTCTAATAGGGGTGGAGAACTATGCACAAATACATTACGACACAAGATAGACTATAAGGACAAAGGAGGGGTTCAAATACTATATGAAATATGAACCGGGTGTTTACTCCTAGAAGAGTGATAGAATAAGGCAGGCCTGGGTCTTGAAAGAAGAGAAGTATTGCAATAGGCCGAGATAAGAGTGGACTGTGATCAAGTATAAGAGATGCCCAGAGGCAAGTCAGGGAAAGACAGGTTCAGGGTAAGCTAGCAGTTCTTAACTAGATGGACTAAACCTTAAGGAATATTTTTAAAGATGAAAATTGAAGAATATCCTGTAACTAGACAAAGAAGAGGACATTGGCCATGAAACACTGTCCAACCATATATTCAGGGATCCAGATATGGACAGAGGCCCAGGATAATTGGGGAAATAGTGTCATGGTGCCAGCATACATCATGGTAGGGAGATGGAACTTAAATATAATCCTCTGCACTTTTTAATAAGGTGCAAAAGTTCCCTATGACCTCCAGGATCAAATATAAGGTCCTCCAATTAGCATTAAAACCTTTCACCTCCTGAGCCCTTCCTGCCTTTCCAGCATTCTTTACTTCCTTATATTTACCCTACAGCATAGCAACAGCGGACAATTTGCTGATCTGTGAAATCACCATTTCCTGTCTCTTGGTCTTTTCCCTGGCTGTCTTCAATGCCTAGGATGCTCTCTCTCCTCAGCCATGCCTCTTAGAATCTCTGACATTGTTTAAGACTCAACTCAAATGTCATTTTTTATCAGAGGCCTTTGTGAAATCTGTGTGCTGCTCCTACACCAGAGCCTTCCTATCTGAGATTACATTCTGCCTACTCTGTATTCATCCTATATATGTACATTTATCTGCACATGGTTTCCTCCATTAGAATGTGAGCTTTTTGATATCGAGTATTACTTTTGCCTTTTTTTTTTGTAGCTCAGCATTCAGCAGTGTGACTGGCACATAATAAGCACTTAATAAATGTGTACTGACTTCTGCTCAATTCAATTCAACAATTACAGAAACAACTACTATGTGCCAAATATTGAGAAGAGAAAAACAAAAAGCAATAGTTTCTAGTGTTTAGGCAAACTGGGGGAGGGAGGGAAGGGGAGAGAGAGAGAAACAGAGAGAGAGACAGAGATAGAGACAGATGGAGAGACAGAGAAAGACAGAGACAGAGAGAAAGAGACAAGAGAGAGACAGAGATAGAAACACAGAGAAAGAGACATAGAGACAGAGAATATAGATAATAGATAATCAGGGATTCTTAAACTAGGATTCATGAATTAAAAATATAATTTTTAATAACTTCATTTAAATATATTTGTTTTTTTCTGTAATCCAATATGTTTCATTTTACTAATTTAAAAACATTATTCTGAGGAAGAGTCATTAGGCTTCAGCAAACCGCAAAGGCATTTATGACACAAAAAAGGTTAAGAACCCCTGCATAGGCAAAAGAGGGGGACTCTAAAGCTTTTTCTATGACATCATCATGACTAAGGTCCAAGGTATATTTTGGCAGCTACGTGAAGCAATATGGAAATAGAGAGAGAGAGAGGGGTCCATAATCATGGAAAACATCATGGAATCATGGAAATCATGGAATCATGGAAAACAATTAGTGTAGGATAGAGAGAAAAGAGCTCAGGAATCCAAGGTTTAAATTATTCCTGTGAAATTTACCACTTGGGTGAACCTGGCCAAGTCACTTCACCTCCCTTTCATCCTCTCTAAAATGCCTCGCTTTCCTCATCTATGAAATCAGGGGACTGGCCTATCTGACCTTTGAAGTTCCTTCCATTTCTAAATCAATGATACTTTGATCCTATTAGTAGGAAGAAACGCTTGTTGATTGATTATGCCAGTTTTAGTGTCCCTCTTCCAACCTATCACAACAATTTATAAACTTTATGGGATCCTATCAATTGCTAGTACCCTCCCTTAAACTATGTTGTATTTAACTATTTTCTGTTTATTCTCTTAATATTAAACATGTTTATATACACATATGCACATTTATTCACATACACACATAAAGTGTTTGTTACCTTCCCTTGCTAGAAATAAGCTCCTCGACTGGACCTAGGGTCAGGTGGGTGCAAACCCTCCTTTAGAAACTATTTGCGTGACCCTGGGAAAGTCATTTCATAGCTCTCAGCCTCAGTTTCCTTATACACAAAACAAGGTTGCTGTAAGGATCAAATAAGGTAACGTACAAAATGCTTTGCAAACCCTAAGGCAGGGGTGGGGAACCTGCAGCCTAGGCCCTCAAGTGCGGCCCTTTGACTGAATCCAAATTTCACAGAAAAAAAAATCACCTTAATAAAACGATTTGTTCTGTAAAACTTGGACTCAGTCAAAAAGCTGTATCCAAGGGCCTAAGATGTTATGTAATGCTACTACCACTACGGCTACTACTACCACTACTACCATTAGTACTGCTACTACTACTACTGCTACTGCTACTGCTAACCCTATTCCTACTACAGATTGTTTTATTCTCTCACACACACACCTAGCACAGTGCCTGGTACACAGTAGGCTTTTAACAAATGTTTGCTGATTAATTGAGAAATGTAGTTTCACTTTAATTATTAGTAGCTACTGATTCCATCAATTTTCTTCAAAGTCTGGAGGAAGATAGTCAACCCTGCCTCCTGAGAAGCCTGATATTAACCATGTCTCAGTTTGCATTTCATTTACTTTTAACTAAACTAATTATTTTTTTCTATTGCCTCTCACCACCTCGATGTAGCACACACTGCTGTGACAACCCTGTCTCCTGCCGGCATCTCTTGCATCTTCTCAGCTGCCTATTGTAGCATTGGCGACAGAGCTATTAAGAATGTCAGTCTTTTAAGGCACAAGAAACTGGTTTAAGACAAATTGTACCATTGGAGGTAAAGGAGGTAATGACAACAAAGGGAGAAACAGCAGCCAAAAGAGCCTGTCTGAGTGAGACTTCCCAGGATGAGTGGAAATGGTTCATTTTGTTGTTTGGCTTAATATCCCAGCATCCTAGACTGTAGGAAATTCAGAAGATATCTATTTCATAATTATAATGAACTCAATTCAGTTAAATTAACGAATGATTTATTAAATGCCTACTATGTATGCATCACAGCGCTCAGTGGTGAGCATACAAAGACAAAATGAAACAGCCCTTTCCTTCAAGCAACTTACATTTTACTAGGGAGAGGGGAGGCAGGGATAATGAAGGAAAACATCATACTTGGAACAAGAGAGGACCATGGTATATATGATAGAGACATGTAGATACTAGATTGGAGGGGTAGATACTTGGAAGGGATATGTTGCTACCATAAATCTTTATGAGAGAATCAATATCATATTCTATATGTATGTGTGTGTATGTGTGTATATATATACATACATGCATATATACAAATATATATGCATTATTCACAAATAATTACTGAAAGAGATTTTTTAAAAAGGAGAAACAACCTATTTACACAAACACTTAAAGAAACTCTTTTTGTGGTGGCAAAGAACTAGAAATTGAGGGGATGACCATCAATTGGGGAATGGCTGAACAAACTGTGGTATATGATTGTGATGGAATTCTCTTGTGCTATAAGAAATGAAGAGCAGTATGATTTCAGAAAAACCTGGAAACATTTACATGAACTGATGCAGACTGAAAGGAGCAGAACCAGGAGAACACTACACTTAGCAACATTAATATCGTATGATGAACAACTGTGAATAACCTAGCTATTCTGAGCAATATAATTATGCAAGACAATCCCACAGGATTCAAGATGAAAAATGCAGTCCTCCTCTCAAGAAAGAACTGATGAAGTCCGAATACAGACTGAAGCATGTTCTTTCTTTCTTTTCCTTTTTCTTTTTTTGGTTCAAGTTTTCTTTCCACAAAATGATTAATATGGACTAATATGTTTTACATGATTGAACATGTACAAAATATATCAAATTGCTTACCATCATTAGGAGGGGTGAGGGGAAGAGAGGGAGAGAAAGGGAGAATTTGGAACTCAACATTTTTAAAAAATGAACATTAAAAATTGTTTTTACATGTAACTGGGGAAAAATAAAATGTTATTAAAAAAGAAATAATTACTGAGTACCTACAGTATGTAAGTCATTTTTATTAGATGACGTTAGTAACATAAAGATGAAAAAGACATGGATTGTTGTGGGGAGGAAACAAGATGGCAGAGAAAAGGCAGCAACTTGCCTGAGCTCTCCCCCAAAACCGCTATGTACCTGCTTGGCCACAGGGGGCGGGGTCCTTTGAGAAAGGCAAAAGGGGTGGGAGATGAAATGAGGTAATATATTAAATATGCAATTGACAATTGAAATTTGCCTGGGTTTTTACTGCCCAGGGCTGATTAACTTACAGAAGAGGGGAAGCTTTGTGCCTGTCCCCCCAAGTCAATGTGGCTTTGAGGCCAGAGACAGACTACCCACCTATCCACCTTTTAGCCCCATCCCTTTCCAAAGGAAGGGTTATCACTGCATATCAGGCAGCATGAATTAGCAAGACAGAGGGCTCTAAGCATCAAGATTTTACACCAGGGGTTAAAACATTTCATCCTAGAAAAGAGCAAGGTCACCCCCTTTGCTAGTTAGCTCTGACTAGCGTGCCGAGACTGAGATCCCCTTCACTGAGCCAGCGCTGGGCCAACTGCGTAGTTATGATCACGTTATAGCACCATCTGCTCAGGGGTGGTGCAGGGAGCCGTGTGTCCTCCTGCCTGGACACCGAGGAGGACACCACTCACTAATCAATCTGCTCCAAATTGCCTCATATGATTAGTGTGTAATGATTCAGGTAGGTCATGGCCACGGACATCCCTGTTATTAATACATGAGCAGCTGTAAATGTACATTGATCCTATAAAGGATACAGGTTTGAAGCATAAATGGCTGTCACTTGGAAGGGAAGATGATTCCGGAGTTGGCAATGACCTTCAGGAAAGGGTGCAGGGAAGCATCCTGGGGCTCCCTTTTTGGAAAGGTTGTTGGTCCAGGATGTTGGATGAAACAAGGTTTACCTGACTACAGGGAAAACACTTGGCTCTCTCCCTGTTTCCTGAACTGAAATTTATTATCTGTTTGCATTAGGAGCTCACAATTTAATTCAGTAATTATGAGACTAAATTAATCCACCTTCATAAAAGCAACTTGGAATTAGTTGCTGAGTATTGTTATTATTCACCAGTAATTTTGTATAATGGTGAAATCACGTCTGAAATTACATGCATATACACATATATGTAACACATATGTATGTATACATACATACACATATTACGTGTGTATATACACATAAATATATACAATACTTACATGTATATATGATGTGTATATACCCACATATACATGTATACATACATATATACATCTATGCAAAACCTGTACCTATGAAATATGATGATATTGGCCCCCTCCCCAAATTTGTGAGAAAACTACAATTATAGTCAATTCACAGACACAGAAAAATTGTTCAAGGATAGTAAACAATTTTTTACCATAAACATACTTAGAAATCCCTAGGAAAGGATTTAATTCATCAGCTCCCTAGATACAGCCAAATTGTCCGGGATTGGTAAATCATTAAGAAAAAAAAAATCTGCTTCATAGCTCTCAGATTACCTGCATTCTAAGGGCACTTTCCATATATATAACAGATGGTCTAGAAATCTGCACTTGGAGAGAGTTTGTCTCTGGCTGAATAGCTGCTCAGGGATAGAAAGGCCTCTGCATGTCTCCCGAGTTTCACCAAAGACAGTTAGATATTCTTTTGTCTCATTAGCAGTCTCTCTACCAGGTTTGTTTGGTCCTTGTGTTTTTCTAGAAATCATTGAGAGATCCACAAATGCCTTAAAGGGACTTGGAACCCCATGATATTTAGCAGATATACAAATAGTTCTAGTCCCTATTCTTTAGAGCGAAGCAACTGACAAAAATATTGCCTCACTATTTAACCATGTAATGACTTTCCTTAAATCATTCACTTGTGTAGCATTAGGCATTTGGTATAAAACCTGAAAAAAAAGAACAACAAAACAAATCTGCAGCCTATTTCTGGTAACCAAAACAGTAACTGATTATTTCTAGGCAAATCTAACATTTTTTTCTCTCCCATAATGCAAAGTCTGCTCTGCCCCTATTGCAAAGTATAGCATCTAGAGCAAGGATTTAACCTCTCAGTATCAAGGCCTCACCTTCCCCCCTCCACAACTTTGACCCACTGAGCTAATTCAGCTATGGACTGTTCTCAATATTTGATTGCCTTGTCTCCCACTAAAATAATCTTCCTAAGGCCTAATAGATCTAAACATGGCTCCCCCTTGTGAAAAATCTTCAGGGATTCCCCACTACCTAAAGGAAAAAATATAAACTGCTTAGCCTGGCATTAAAGATCTCCCACAATCAGGCTCTCACCTACCTCTCTAGTCTTGATCCACACTACCTTCCCTTCATGATGTAGGTTGCAGCCTAGAACCATTAATGATTCCTTGGATACAATACTGTACCTCCCATGTTTGTCCATTTGCACAAGCCATCCCTCACACTTAAAATACACTCCATTCCACTAAGGGCTATGTTATCACTAGCTGCACTTCACATAATCTGGGCAAATGGCACCCAGACAACTAGGATACAAATTGGCATGTCATCTACATCAGCATGTTAGAAAAATCAATCTGCTGTGGCACATAGGCTTGGAGGGGAAATTCCTAGAGACATGGAAACCAGAGAAGAGAAAAGGATGGTAGCCGTAGACAAAGAAAGTAAGGTATGGGATATATTGCTAAGGAACAGAGGAGAGAAGTTGAAGATTGACTGGACTTGAGAGATGAAGATGAAGAAAAGTTTAGTTCTGAACTTCCAAAGTTGGATAGCTAAGAGGAGAGTGGTGTGGATGATGATGATGATGATGATGGTGGTGGTGGTGATGACAGCAATTGTGTATGTAGAATATATACATACACTCTCATATGCATATATATGTTTTATTTGCAAAATGCTTTACATATGCTATCTTGTTTGATCCTTACAACTCTGGAAAGTAGGTACTATTCTTATCCAAACTTTACAGAAGGGTAAAATCAAGTCTGAGAGAGGCTCAGATGACTTTCCCAGGGTCACCCAGCTAATAAGTATCCAAGGCAAGATTTAAACTCAAGTTTTTTTTTTCTGACTTCAAATCTAACACACACTATACCACCTAGCTGCCTTTCCAAACAGGGAAGTTAGCAGGGAAAGTTAATTAATGTTGCACATTTTCAATTTGAAGCGATTGTAAGATATGTGAGTAAGGATCTCCGGCAGGATGATATAGAGAACAAGAGTTTAGGTAACAATTGTGGGTTCATCAACATAAGAGGTGATCCTTGAGTGAATAAGAAAAAGAGAAATTATGTATGGCGAGTAAACTTTGGATGAATACCCACAGTTGAGATGGTGGACTTGACGGATAGCATGAGGAGACTCTCCTTTAGACAATGGATAGAGCACTAGATTTAAGTAGGAAGAAGACCTGGGTTCAGATCTCTTCTCTGACATGTTCTAGTTAGGTGAAAATGGACAAATCATTTATCCTCTTTTGAAGTAAGCATTCTGAGGTCAGCATTCTTAAGTATAAAACATTTTTTAACAAAATCCATACTACCTAATTTGGAAAAGACGTTGGCATTCTGAAGAACAGAAGGCAAAAAAAGAGGACAGCAGAGGATTAGAAGGATTGATAGTGTCATGCAAACAATGAATATGAACTTGGAGAGACTTTGAGAGATACTAGAGGATAGAAGGAACTGGGTGTTTTACAGTCCATGGGCTCACAAAGAATCCATCATTACAGAATAGCAACAAAAGTCAAATAAAATAACGTATGTACTTAATTAACATTAGAATACTATTTAAACACCAATTATTATAGTTGTGTTCTTCCAATGATTCTCTTCCTAATCTGAGGACTCCTATAATAGAAGGGCAGTGTATATATCTCCAGAAGATCGATCTCAACAAAAGATTTTACTGCTCTAAACCTCCTGCAGCTTCCTCTTAAAAATTCAGAGTAGAGCAAAAACACTGTAAGGATGAACAACTTTGAAAGACTTAGGAACTCTTCCTTATGTAATGACCAACCAACCATCACCAGAGGAAAGGTGATGAAGAATGCCACCCACTTCCTGACACAAAAGTGATAAACTGATTATGCAGAATGAGACATACATTTTTGGGCACGGACAATATAAGAATTGGTTTTGCTTGCCTTTGCATATTTGTTACAACAGTCCTGGTTTTACTTTTTCCTTCTCCCCAGGAAGGGGAGGATGTGAAAAAGAGAAAAATAAATGCTTGTTAACTAAATATTATATGTATACATATATGCACATATATACATAGACATATAAATACACACATATACACACATATCTGTGTCTGTCTGTCTATCTATCTATAACAAAATTCAGAGAAGAAAAGTAGAAGGCCTGTATAACCTCCTAATACATCAAATTGATTTTGCATGGACCCATTGTCTGGGCCTATTGTATCAATCCCTTTTGTCTATTTCAAGCTAAGAACCATGTAAATGTTTTGTCCTGGCAAAGGAAATAGAAAGATGCCTAAAAGTAAGGGGTATGGAATGGAACTGAAGCAACTCCTGCTGAAGGAGACATCAAACCTTCATCTCAGACGAAGCCACTGCTTCTTTTCTGGTTTGGAAACCTCAATGCGGTCATGTTCTCAGGATGCAACCAGTTTCCAAATGAAATTGTATTGCTCTTATAAGATTTCATTTTAAATAAAGGAAAAAGGACAAACTACTTCATAATCAGCAGTGTTCTACATGAGCATATCATGTCATGGGTGAAGAGGGCACAGCGCCCGGCCATATGGGCTACTTAGGATCCAGCTCATCTGCCTGCCTGGTTACCAAGCGACACCCTGGACTTCAATCTTTGTTGTGGGGGAAAAAATGACCCCTTGGCCCTGGAGGTTGATTGATATTCATTGTTCCAGTTAGGTTATGATCACAAGGGAAAATAATGACGCCAATTATGCACACAGAGATTTTGGCGGCAGCCTGAACCCTTCCAAATGAGAGTTTTTTCTGTTCTTTCTTTCTTGAAAAAAATGCTACCAGAAATCCATGCGCTTGTCTGTGGGAGCAAATTAATATTTTCTTCCTTAGACTGCAGTTGTAGATACGGAAATATCATATCCGTAGACAAATTAACATGAGCTCTCTTACAATGTTTCACTAATTATCTCAGGGACCAAGGACTCCCCTAGGTTAGAAACTTCAGACTCAATCCAAGATTGCAACTAGAATTTCCTTAGGAGGAGCGGTAATTTGTATCACATTAGGAAGGGTGGCAGAACAAAAAATAAATAAATAAATGAATTAATAGAACAATATGCAAACAGAAAAACCAGCCCTTGGTAGCCTTTTTCCTCCTGTTCTTCCTTTCCTTTATCGCCATGCAACAGCTTTAGGAGAGAGGCCCCAATCAGTACAGAGAATGCTAAAAGTACCCACATGTTCGATATCACCAAACCGATCCAAGCAAGCCTCATGACAAACAGCCCCCTCCTTTCCACCCACAGAGTCGAGCTGCTTTCAGGGAATGCTAGAACGTGAACTTCAAAGGCTTTAAGGATTGATGTGGCACATAGGGAATTAGACATGAAATTCCCTTTATTAAGAGGAACAAAAGCAGTGTCCCTAATCTCCTGTGTGATACAAGCTTTGGATGATCAGGGTTGCACTCAGTCACACTGATGTATCTAACAGCTAATACACTATCTTTTCTTTTTTTCTTCTTCTTTTCTCAACTCACAAATGCAAATGCTGTGAATGTAACAAGAGTCAAGCCCCACCACTGAGGGGCGAAATGAATTTTTTTTTTGATCAGAACTGATCATGTTTTAAATTGCCACAGCTTTCACTTTTAAGTGAGCTCTGATATGACATGGAATGATGTTTAAGATACCAAATTGGGGATCAGTTTCAAAAGTGGCTATGGTTATTAGTTCCAAAACAAAAAGCTAAAATTGTATCTTAAAACATCCTGAACTAAGACTTCTAAAAAGTTCATCTTCATGGTTAAAATGTCCCAGATTTATTTCAAGGGACTTGGAAAAGCTGGGTGAGAGAATAGGGTGTCTCTCTCCCCGTGCTTTCCTATAGCTGGGTCCCTAAGTGGGTTCAGTCCTTAATGTTTAAGGCAAATTTGTGATTCTGAAGTCATAGATATTATTATTAGATGCAAATTATTACGATTATTAGACGCAAAGATTATTAGACACAAATCAATCAAGAGACAACATGGTATGTTAATTAGGCCTTAGTTTAGGAAGAATTGAGTTCCAATCCTCCCTCTGACTCTGTGACTCTGGGCAAATTATTGAAGCTCAGTTTCCTCATTTGCAAAATGAAAACAATCACACTTCTTTTACTTAACTAATAGGTGGGCTTTTGTAAGACTTAAAGTTCGTAATGTATGTGAAGCAGATATAAGCAGGGAAGTCCTATTAAACAAAAAATACCCTGGGGTACTAGCAGCTAATGGGTGGAGGAATTTGAAGACAAAAAACTCGCTTTCTTCTCTGAAAAAAGAAAAAGAAAAGAAAAGCACCTGTGTGGGTGGCAATGAAAAAGGTAGAAAGTGCTTAGGAGCTAAACACACACACACAAAATGAGATGTCTGAAATATGCTCTCTGCATCTTAAGCGATGGAACTCCTTTCTGCAATAATCTCTATGCAAGAGTCACATCTACAAGCCTAAAAAGAACAAAATGAATTGTTCCTTCATGGCTCTGGGAAAAAAAAATGTGGTCTTGCAAACTAATATGCATCCGATGGCATTTCTTTATACTTTCTGGGGTCATCTGAATGGGAAGGCAATGTCCCCCAGGGTAACATAATTTAAGAGTAGGGAATGAAAATAACAGACAAAGTGTATTTTATTTTAACCTATGGCCAGTAATGGCAAGGATAATTCATTAAAGAAACCAGCCTTACATAGTACCACTTCTTATTAGGAATCATTTTAGCAAGTATACCTCCTAGTCTCTACATCTGCAGCTAAGTACCAGTACCAGACCAAAAAAAAAAAAAAAAAAAGACATGTGGAGTCCAACTTTTCCAGGAACCTCATGACTAAAGAAAATAACTTTGCATATAGATGAACATCAAGATAGAAATATATGTGCATAAATACGTACATAGGTTGTCCCAAAAGTATTGGTGTAGTTTTAAGCCATTAAAGTTTTATATGCAAACATATACATACACATATACATATAAATATATATGTACATATGCGTGTATGTATGTGTGTGTGTGTGTGTGTGTATAAACACACATGCACATTTTTCTAAGACACACTTACTGAAAGCTGACTCCGGTCGAGAAAACTGTAAGTACTGTAAGTATCACTTGCATGAGTTTTCTGTGCGGTTTCCTAGGAGAGAAGGTAAAAAAGACATCTTCAGAATTAAGAAACTTTTAAAACACTACCTAAAAATCTAGTCGCCTTTTAAAGCTTCAGAGTCTGAACTCTGTTTTCTATCATCTGGAAACAAGAAAACTTTATGAAACCAACAGTAGTTTTGCCATGGACCCTAATGGTCCAATCATACTGTCCACTGGACACATCGCATCTAGAGTGTTCAAGCTTTAACAGGAACTATTAAAAAGAGATAATGAGAAAGTAAAACACAATCAAAAGTAAGTAATTATGATCAGGAAAAGCCTGGAATCTGTCATATGAGGCACAAATGTTGAAAAAGCTTGGGATATTTAACATGGAAAATACTACAGTATATAAATATATAAGTGGGGGAGGATGCATGATTGCTAGCTTCAAATACTTGGACATCTTGTAATAAACAAGAAAATTAGAACCCAACTAGGACCAAATGAGTAAGAGTTGTGGGCAGGCAGATTTTGACTAAACGAGGATTTTCTAACACAGAGGGAGGTTGGTAATGTGGCTCCCAATTCTCCTCTCCATTCTATGAATATTGAGTTCTGTAATCTCTAAATCACAAAATTTGAGAGTTGGATGAGTCCTCAGGGGTCATTCAGTCCAATATCTGAAGAGAAATTCCTCACTCTGCAATCAGTCTGAAGACCACAAATACTGACTCACAGTACTTTTTGAGACAAACCAATCTACTTTTGGATAGCTCTCATTAATAGGAAAAAAAAAAGAATGTGTTCCTGCCATGAAGTTAAAATCTGCTTTTCTCTAACTTCTACTTGCCACTTTCAGTTCTACCAAAGAAATCACATCTAATCTCTTCTATGTGACAGCCCTTCAGATATTTGAAATCAGCTGTCCTATCCCCCTGTTCTTCTTCTTCAAGTTAAATACTCCTTGTTTTTAAATATATGATGCTTTTGAATACTTTGATCATCCTTATTAGCTCCCTTGAATGCCCTCCAGTTTGTCAATGTCCTTCTAAAAGGCCTGGGCCCCCATTAACTGATCTCCCATTACACTATAATTTCCCCTTTAGAACTTCACATATTATTCCAGGGATGGTATGACCAGAGAAGAGAACAGCAGGACTATCACCTTCCCGCTTTCCTGACATTTTGCCTTTATAAATTCAGCATAAGATACCATCAGCCTCTCAGCTACCATGTCATACTCATTACTCCTATTAAGTTTCTAATTCACTAAAAAACTCAGTGCATTTTGCCCATGAGCAGTTAGATAGTGTGTTCTCACCATCCTTTACTTGAATAGATAATATAACCAAGACTTTTAAAGTTATTTAATTTTACAGCAAATAATACTTAAATGGATCTGTGATCTCATCCCATTTTTATGTTCCTGCTGATGTCACAGACCACAATCCATCCAAGCTGTGTGACTCTTGTCCATGCCCTCTCATAATTTCCTGGGGCCCTTCCCACACACTAGAGACCTTCTTTAATTTCTCCTGACATCATAAAGCTACATTGGAGTACTATAGGAAGTCTGTCTGCCATCATCTGTTGGTCTGCCATGTAACCAGCCTATCTATTTTTCTATCAAATATTTTCCTTATGGCATAGTTTACTCTTCTTCATAACTTCTCATTGGTTCTGTGTTGCAGTCTGCTCACATCCATCTGTGTTTTCCTATGACCCTGTTTGTACATTCATTTTCAATTTTTATAGATTGTTGTGCTCAGCCATACCACCACACCATGACGGATGGTATTAAAAAGGGGGAAGTTCTTTTTTCAGAGTCACTGGAGGAGAAAGAAATACAATGGCAATAAAAGAAATATAATCAAAAGTAAATTATGTATATTTGTCAACTTTTCATTTTTAGATCAAATTGAAGAGTGTCTACACTGGTAAGTCAAAGTCATTGGCCCCCAGGACAAAAGGAGGCTGTTACCTCTCGCAGGGAACATTTCTAGAAAACCTGCTATAATTCTACTACAAATAGGGGTTCTCAACCAATAAACTAGGATCCTGAAAGTAGATGTGGAGGGACTTTAATGCCTATATTTCCTCTTATGATGGTTTGGTGGTAATAAAATTGGAAAAGGGCATTCTTTTTCACATATGTCATTTAAAAGATTTGAGGAAATGAAATGTAATCAATCAATACGCATTTATGAAGAAGCTATTATGTACTAAATACTGTGCTTGGTAGGAACCAGGAATGCAAAAATAAAAAAATAAATAAAATCCCTGCTATTAAGGAACACCCATTCTAACTTGCATGCCAAAAATGTATACATAAACATACAGATAATTAATACAAAATAAACAGAAGATAAAGTAGGAAGGGATAAGCGGAATTAGAGAAGGCTTCATATAGTAGGTGGTACTTTTCTGAGTCCTGAGGGAAGAGGATTCTATGATTTGGTGACAAGTTGGGAAGGCATTCCCAGCATAGGCAACCACTAATACAAAGACATGGGGGCAAAAGATGAAATATCTAATGTGAACTACAAATAAGCCAGTTTGTCTCGACTGGATTGCATGGAAATAATTTGAAAAGACACTAGAAAGGTAGGTAAGGTATAAGTAATAAATGGTCTTTAAAGCTGAAGAGAAGTTTAGATTTTTTTCTAGAAGCAATAGGGAGCCACCAGAGTTTACTGAGTAGGAGGGTGTCACAGTCAGATCTAAACTTGAAGAAAATCCCTCTGGCAGCTATGTACCCCGGAATCTCTCATGAGAGACTCAAACCAGTTAAAGTATCATACTGATGATAATGAAGACACTGATACATCGCTTAAAAGTTTGTAAAGGGCATTTTCAAACATCCTCTCATCTGATCCTCACAACACTCCTAGAGGGTAAGACACAAGGCATTATCTTCATTTTCAGAACAGGAATCAGAAGCTCAGAGAGGTTAGTTCATTTGCTGCTGTTACATTAGCTAGAAGGTACTAGAAATGGAATTTGAAACCAGATTTCTTCTGAATCCATGTCTTGCCTCTTTCCACTGCATAACACCACATATTTCTCTGACATGAATTAATGAAGATTATGGCTTCCATCTAGGTTTTATCTCAACTTCTAATCTGTTTGTTCCACAATATGTCCTGATGGCAGCTTTCCCTTTGCTGACCACTCTCCAGGAGAAAAGATTTATGCACAGAAAAAAGACAGACTACTATAAAGTTCTACACTGTCTTCTTTCTTTAAATGCATATAGTATTAATTAATTAGTTAATTAATTTTAATTTTCAGCATTTGGTTTTATAAGATTTTGAGTTCGAAATTTTCCCCTTCCCTCCTTTTCCCTCTCCTCAATTCAGCATTCAATCTTATATATGCTATATATGCATAATCATATTAAACATAGTTCCACATTACTCAAAATGCATATAGTATTAAATACAGTCACTTGAGAAACTGAAGCAAAAAGGCACTATTTTTATATTTAACAAGCATTTATTAAAAAAAAACTTTTGAGAGCCAATACTGTATTAGCCGATAGGGATACAAAAAACAAAATGAAATAGCTTCTACCCTCAAGGAGCTTATATTCCATTGAATTCACAGATTTTTTAAAAAAACTATAACCCTGAGAGGTGTGTATGAATG
>CM053624.1:259166158-259190507 GCA_028646595.1 Phalanger gymnotis
TCAGAAAAAAAAAAGCATGGCAAGACCTATAGGAATTGATACAAAGTAAAGTGAGAAGAACAGAAGTCCACAGCAACAGCAATGCTGCAATGATGACCAACAGTGAATGACTTGTCTACTTTGATTAGTACAATGATCCAAGACGACTCCAAAGGTCTCAGAATGAAAAAGTTCTCTCTACCTCCAGAGAAAGAACTGATGAACTCTGAGTGCAAATTGAAGGGTAATTTTCTCTGCTTTTTTTTAAGTGGTTAATATGGATATATGTTTACATGATTTTACATGTATAATTGATGTTAATTGTTCGATAAACAAATAATCATCCCTTTGCCTTGGTTTATACATGTCTGACAGGAAGGGAAAGAACTAAAGTTAATAAGAAACTTACTGCTGCTTTTTCTACCCTTAAATAATCTTGCTCTAGTACTATCGGTGTGATTGTGAGCAAGCCATTTTCTCTCTCTAAACCTCAGTTTTCTTATCTGTAAAATAGGCACAATATTGCTTGTTTTACCTACAAGTATTTTGAGGAAAGTACCATGTAAATTCCAAAACATGATATAAGTACTCATAATTTTGTTAACCCTTCTTTGGCATCCCTCACACAATCAAGCCAAGTGGTAGGCACAGATTAGATTTGAGTACCTTGAGTACCTTGACAAATGAAAGAGCATATGATGGGTAGAAAAGGAGGAACACTAGATAAGAGAGAAAATGTCCCTATATATCCTACAATTCTGTGGAATGTATCAGTGCTGAAAACAGAGCAGGATTTTGGGGTCAGAGGATCTGGTTTTAGTGCCCTATAACTTAGTAGTTATGTGTATTTTGGGCAAGCCTCCTCCAATTCCCAGCCAATCCTACTTGGGAGGAAACAGAATTCCTGAAGGCCAGACCAACTGAGTGCAAGCTTTGACAGACTCCACTAATGCGAGCATACTCGACAAACCTTTATTAGTCACCTACTGTGTGTATGATGCTGGGAATACAAAGACAAAAATAAGGAGTCTGGACTTTATGGCAGTGTTTGGGAAAAACATATATGTAAATATATGCGAAGTGATTGGGGAAAGACCATATGTTAAACTATGGGGAAGAAAGAGGTTCTTCACAGAACCTTCAGCAAGATGAAAAGCCTTTGATCAAAGGCCCCACCCCCATCATTCTGTCTCCCACAACCAACCTACAAGGTCTGTATTATTATCTCCATTTTATAAATGAAGGAAGGGAGGGAAAGAGAGGATCACAGAACTAGTGAGTATCTGAGGCTAAAGGAAAACTCGGGTCTTCCTGAGTCTAGGCCAAGTACTCTATCCACTGCACCAAATAACTGCCTCAATACAATACTGTACCAAGTGTTAGGAAGAAAAGGAAGACATCATTTTGCTGATTGGCTGTTTGAGGATCAGCCTAGTTAAGTTCAGAGAGGCGCAACTGGAGACTTGGTTACTAAAAGATGAGTTCACAAAAACCATTCATGTGAAAAGGTTGCAATTTGCATATGAGGAGGAAGTATTAGCACTAGTAAAATCAGGATTATTGGATATTGAAGTATGGGAATATATACATATACCTATAGATAGATGGATATATAAATATAGATAGATGGATAGATCTTTTTATGCGCTGTATTTCAACTACCTTGATTAATGGGACTTCTACCAAATTATGGTGAATTAAAAAGTGCTGGGGGAAAAAGAGAGAGAACCATGGATCCGCCTCTGCATAGACAATACCCAGACAGGGAGATGTGTGGAATGACATCCTCTCAGCTGTTGTCATTTAGGTTGATGGGCAGTTGGTAGGAGCCAAGCTGGTACTGAATTATTCATTATCTTAAGCTCAGGGACATTCCATTCTGAACCAAATGGATTTCTGGTGTGTATCTGTCATTTCTATACGCAACCTATTGTGAATCGTCTGGACTTCTCTTTATAGATGTGATGATATCAAACTTTCCCCCATTCTCTGAAAACAGCATATTGGGCACTTTTAGGTTCAAGAAAAAGATGCCACAGGCGGATGCTTATCTACAATGCACTTTTTCCTATTATCCTAATTTATATGCTTCTCGTGTCTAGACCAGTTTTAGTACTACCAGTATCACTGGTTGTGATTATATTATACAACAAGACCTCTTTCCTTCCATCCTTTATTTTAATCAGGCAATCCTGTTCCATTCAGAAGTTGAGCCTTCTCTGCATAAACTCCCCAAAGAGGCAGAAGTTCATTACGATGAATGCCAATAGCGGGCAGCATAAAAGCCATAAATCTATGGACTATTTTGGAAATTTTCAATTGAGCCTTTAGGTTACTGAATATTGTGCATGAGGCAGTCACTTAGGGGAGGAGGAAGAACATGAAGATTTAGGAGAGTCTGGATATGAATACCTAGATGAACTGCCTATTTGTTTTTTCAGCTGAGTTGAATCAGCGGGATGCACAAGAAAGAGATGTGAACTTGGAGTTCATATTTTTGTCTACTTACTGCCTATGTGAACTTGGGCAAGTCACTTGACTTTTAGAGGCCAAGTTTTCTCGTCTTCCAGATGATACGGTTGGATTAAATAACCTTAAAGATTCTTTCTGGTGCAAGATATGAGGCCCTATTGGATAGGTAAACATAAAGATCATGATATTAGTGCCTTGTGTGGGGAAAAAGTATGCTGGCTTGGGATTTGGAAAATCTGGGTTTGAGTTTAGATTTATAAGATTATATTGTTGTCAGAGTTCAGTTGGTGTTCAGTTTTTTAGTCATGTCCGACTCTTTTTGACCCCTTCTGGGGTTTTCTTGGCAAAGGTACTGGAGTGATTTGCCATTTCCTTCTCCAGCTCATTTGACAGATGAGGAAACTGAGGCAAACAGAATTAAATGACTTGCCTAGGATCACACAGCTGGTAAATGTCTGAGGCCAGATTTGAACTCATGAAGAATTTTCCTGACTACAGGCCTGCCTAGAACTCTATCTAGTGAACCACCTAGTTTCCCTGGAGGATTATAGGAGCATATGATTATAGCTAGAAAGGATCTTACAGCTCATCTGAGTCAACCCTGCCATTTTATACACGAAAAAACTCAGTATGAGAAGTCATGTGACTTGCCCTAGTTCAAAGAAGTAAAAAAAATCATGGGAAAAAACAAGGATTCAAATCTAACTCTTACGTTTCCAAATTTGGTGTTCTTTTCACTATACCAGGCTTTGCTGCTTACTAGCTGTATGATCCGTATCAAATTCCTTAAATTTTCTGAGTTTCAGTTTTATAATCTGTAAAATGGGTATAACAATATTCATGCTACTTTCCTAAAAGAATTAGTGAGAGGAAAGCACCCTATCAATAGTAAAGTGCTATAAATAGAAGTCATTACTACCATTATTGATAATAAATGACAAATAATTTCATTTTTCAATGTACCAATGGAACGCCTTAAACTCAACTTAGATATGATGAGAAAATACTAAACTGCCTCCTAGAATCCTTGAAAAGCCACTGATATTTTTTAAAGCTGTCACAGAGAGACTTTGTAGTTTGAAATTACTAGTGAGAAGTCATTGGAAAAACTCTTAGGCCCTTGGAGAACTTAGCTCAGGAACATTTCTACTAAATTTACACCACAGTTGAAGAGTTCTAGCAGAGGAGAAAAGCCTACAGTGAATGAGAATAAAGGGATTAATGACACAGATGAATGTGCTGTTCCTGAATTAACCACCCTGCCCTCTGCTCCTGGCCTAAACAGATGCATAAGGCACTGTCTCAAAAAATGTTTCTGACCCAAGGCTAGATAATTGAGATAGAAAGAGATCTCCTAGCAGTTCTCAGTGAGTTCAAGTCATAAGACCAGAGAAAGAGGAAAAAATGCTTAACATGAATGCTTCTTGACTTAACTTGATATCCCATGATATCAAAAGAACTTTCAGATATGATTTTCATCAGTGGTTGATTTTTTTAAGCAGAGAAATGGAAAGGCAATGCTAATGTAAAGGAAAGAAGTCGTATTCTTTAGACTATAAGCAAGTAAGCTTGCCTTCGATGTCAAATTGCAAGTACATTTTATTAATATGATGGGAAGAATATGTGTAGAGATTAAAGTAGTCAATAAGAAGTTGTGACTTTATTAAGAATATGCCATATCAGATGGCCCTTCTTTCCTTTTTTAATAGATAGGCCTGACTAGAAGGTCAAAGGAATACTACATACATAGAAGATACCAGAACTCCAGGAAAGCATTTGTCAAAATATGTCATGGTATCTTTGTGGACCAGAGGAAAAGAAGGAAACAGATAATAATAGTTAGGTGAACTTCAAACTGATTCAATGACTAGACCCAGTGAGCAATGATTAATGGACCAGTGTCAATCTGGAAGAACAACCTTAATGAAGTGTCCCAGGGATCTCTCCTTGGACCTGTTCTTTTTTGTAAAACTATATATGTATATGTGTATGTCCATATTTATTACTTGATTTATGTGTGTGTGTGTGTGTGTGTGTGTGTGTGTATGTAGCACCCAGGTGGTACAGTGGATAGAGGACTAAGCTTGGAATCAGGAAGAATCATCTTCCTGAGGTCAAATTGAGACTCAGACATCTACTAGCTATGTGATTATGCACAAGTCACTTAACCATGTTTGTCTCAGTTTCCTCATCGGTAAATGAACTGGAGGAAAAAATGGCAAACCACTCCAGTATCTTTGCCAAGAAAACCCCAAATGAGGTCAAGAAGACTCGGACATGACTGAAAAATGACTAAACACACAGATATATGTATGTATATATGAACACATTTGTGTGTACATGTATATATGCATGCATGTGTGTATACACACATACATACACACATATATTCAGTGACTTGAAGGAAGGCATAGCTAATAAGGTTATCAAATTTCGGGCTGACGGAGTTGAAAGGAATAGCTAACACTTTGGATCCAGATTCGTTCCTCCAACATGATCTGACAGATAGAGTCTAATTTACCAGGAATAAAGACATACATGTGAGTTCAAAGGAATCAAGAGGATAAGTTACAAGATGGAGAAGACATGCCTAGACAAGAATTTGAGTGAAAAAGACCCAAGGATTTTAGTATATTATGGGCTCAATGAGTCAACAATATGTCCTGGTGACAGGCAAAATACAGTAAGCCACATTAATGGAAGAAGATTATATAAATGAGGGTGGTGATAGTCCTTTCATACTCTGCTTTGGTCACATGATATCTGGAATATTGTGTTCAGTTTGGGGCACCTCATTTTAGGAAAGACTGAAGCTGGTTTGAAGGCTAATGAGGGAGACTTGAAATCACAACATGTAAGTATTGGCTGAAGTAATGTGTGATTGTTAATCTGAAGATTGTAAGACTGTGGAGGGAAAGGTGGAGGCACGATAGCAGGCTTCAAGTATCTGAAGGTCCACATGGTGGAATGGTGCCATGCATCCCTTTTTGTATCATGGATCCCTTTGGCAGTTTGGTGAAATGGAAGGATATCTTTTCAGAATGGCATTTTAAAACAACTGATGCAAAGACTAAGTTTCAGTTAGAAGGCAGTGAAAATAAAGAAAAGAAAGTGAAAATAAAGATGTAATTGTTTTCCCTTTACAGGTAAATCCTTTCCTGTTACCCATAGACCTCAGGTTAACGATCCCTGCTGTGGAAAAGGTTTTAAAATTGTTTTGTTTGTCTAGAAGACAGAACTAGGCAGAACTGGTAGAAGCCTGTTGTTTGATCATTTCAGTCATGTTCAACTCTTTGTGATGTCATTTGTGGTTTTCTTGGCAAAGATCCTGGAGTGGTTTACCATTTCCTTTTCCAGCTCATTTTACAGATGAGGAACTGAGGCACACAGAGTCAAGTGACTTGCCCAGGGTCACACAGCTAGTAAGCATCTGAGGTTGTACTTGAACTTATGAGGAGTCTTCTTGATTCTAAGCCCACCTATCTATCCACTGCTGGGGTAGAAGCTACAGAGGCAATTTTATGGGGTGGGGGCATACCTGGAGACAAAAAACAAAAACCTTCTTACCAAGTAGAGTTATTCGAAATGGAATGGGCTATTTCTAACAGAAGCAATTCGTCTATTCCTGGAGGTTGTAAAACAAAGGCCAGATGACAACTTCTCTGAAATTTTGTAGAAGGGAGACCTGTTCCAATACAAATTGTTTGGACTAGAAGACTTCTGAATTCCTTTCCCAAATATGCGGCTGTAGGATTTGATGATGCCTTCCTTCAACCAAGTAAACAATTTATGTGATGAAGTACGATGCTTTCCAAAGACTATCGACTCCAGGAGGGGCAGGCCATCTCTTATTCTCAGCTTTCCCACTGCTTTTCAGAATATCATACCACAAGAAGACTGTGCCAACAGAGTGTTCAGACAAGCAACTGAGGTCTAAGGGATATTAACGATGGGAAGTTTTCCTGCTCTTTTCTATGCTTTATTGCAGTTTTATGTAAGAGGACTTGTTCTGCTTCTCCTCAGTGGGTAATTTCCAAAGAGAGAGCCATTTCAGCCATCCTAATCTATATTTTGTCGCTGGACCCAGTTGGCTCTGGAGGACAGAATGAGGCTAGTAACCTTGCACGGCCCTCCCTCACTTAAATCCAATTCACTTGCAAGTCATGACACCTCCTTCTTGATGTCATGGTCCTCTTTGCGAATGAAGGACAAACAACACCTGTGAGTAGTAAGTAGTAGCTGCCCCACTGGGGTCCAACTGGCCAGTTCCAATTGGTCAATGTAGTTCTTTTTTTCCTTCCTTCCTTCCTTCCTTCCTTCCTTCCTTCCTTCCTTCCTTCCTTCCTTCCTCCCTTCCTCCCTCCCTTCCTTCCTTCCTTCCTTCTTTCCTTCCTTCCTTCCTTCCTTCCTTCCTTCCTTCCTTCCTTCCTTCCTTCCTTCCTTCCTTCCATCCATTCATCTTTCCTTTCTTCCTCCCTCCTTCTTTCCTTCCTTCTTTCCCTCCATCCCTGCTCTCCCTCTGTCTATATAGGGAATCATACCCTTACCTTCAGGTGCTCTGCCCAAAGTGCTTGCTGAAATATAGCAAGACATCTTGGGGTTTATGGACTAGATTTCTTTTTTTATGGACCATGCCTTAAATCCAAATCACTCTGGCTCACACTGATTGGACAACAATAGATCCCAGTTTGACCCTCATTTCGTCACTGTTTGGATTTTGATAGTTCAGAGTAAGTGTAAATAGTAGTTGTTTCTTTTTTGACCAGAAGCCCTGATTCTTCCCCTCCTACATTGATTTTATTTTATTTTTTTGACTAGGCAAAAGAAGCCATTGTTTGCCTCATTTTTAACTGGCCTGAATCACTGAATGGGCCTTGCCTCAGACAAAATGAGGTCTGGGACAAACCTTGGCTTAAAAAGGCCAAAGCCTCCCACTGCATCTGAGACCATCTCCAGTCATCCTGATCTATAACTTGCCACTGGAGCGAGATGGCTCTGGAGGAGAGAGTGAGGCTGGGGACTTTGCATAGCCTTCTCTCACTTAAATCCAATTCATGTGCAAATCATGACATTTCCTTCCTGATGTCATGGTTCTCGTTGAAAAGGAAGGACAAACAAAAACAATACTAATAATTTCCAAAGAAAGGGTCTGGGAGACAGATCTGTAGTACATATAGATCACTGGAACCAGGCCGCCAAGGGTGCCTAATGCATGTAATTTGGTGATGACAATGCTGTTGAGTGGAATAGTTTGTGCTAATAAGCAATTTTTTTCTAATTCTAGCACTCACTTGTATCTAGGCTTCAAAAAAGGATATCTGGGCAATGATGCTGATGTGCACTGAGCTCTGGTTGGTTGGGATCAAGTGGTGTTGTTTAGTGGGAGTTTGCTCACATCAGAGATAAAGGAAAACCTCCCAAGGGAAAGGCAGGTGACTCAATATCTGAGTGGTATAATTTATCTGATGCAACACAGTTGGAGCCTGCAATTTTGAGCAGCTATCCTGAGTCAAGCAGGAGCTCCAGTCCCATCACGAGTTAACTTTCAGACATAATTGGGCTGATCTGTTGTGCTCATAGCCAAATTGTGATTGTACCCTAAAATGGCATTTTATATTCTATAACCCTGAAGAACAAGGCACAATATCTCATGGAAAGACACGCCATAGATCAAGCCTAACCTTGTTATCATCTAAGGAGTTTTGTCTCTAGTGCCCAAAATAGTATCTCTAGGTCCCTATCTGAGCTTTAGTTTTCCCTGAGGAAAAACTCAGCTGGCTGCTTCTATCTGGTTGGTTGGTCCATTTTTCCTTTTGTTCATCTGGGTCGAGCATTCAGGAATAAAAACAAACAAAAAATTCAACCACCTTAGAGCAGTTTGAAGAACTATCTTGGTCAAGAGACAATGTGGTTTAGTGAATAGAGTGTTTGACCTAAAGTCAGAAAAATCTCAGTTCAAATCCTGCCTCATCCACTTACGTACTAGCTCTCTGACCCCCGGGCAAATCACTGGGTCTCTCTGAACCTCAGTTTCCGCATCTGCATAGTGAGGATAAAAACATCTCTTGCACAGGGTTGTTGTGAAGATTAAATTACATCACACATATAGATCAGTACATTAATGTCAACTATTATTATTATAAGGCATTGGTTATTACCCATTTTATATTGCCCATTATCCTACTAATCAGCCCCCTATTTGTTTGTTTTTTAAATTCCAATTCAAGAAAAAGTAAGTAAAACATTCAGGTAATTACAATCTGGCAAACCAGACCAATGTAGAAGCCAGCTTTGTTAAGTAAATACAATTGTTTCCTTTCCTCAAAGGATTCCATTTGCCCTGTCATACCCAATCAGTGCAATAAATATCAATTAGTTTGGCCGCTACTTTTAATTTGGGTTCACCCCGATAACAACGGCTCAGGTTACTGCATCATTCACCCTACCTGAGAAGGCATCCCTGTGGAGAGAGCCAGATCCCTGCAGCAAAGGGCTTTGCCAACATTAGGTGCCTAACAATATTACCCCAATTTTGAGGCTTATTGTTGGTCTCAGTTTAATTTCCTGTCTCAGCCTTACAGGAGATTTCTAATGTTTGGGCTGTAGGATATGCTCTGATTAAAAATAATCTCCCAATTACTGTTTGGCATGAGACTCCCGTCACATGCACTCTGCCACCGGGCTCCGAGTTTCTGTCAGCAATAATTGTGTCTGTAGTGCCTAACTGTAAATGAAAACCCAGGGGGCATGTTTGGGTCCCCAGTTCCTGTGCCTCACCATATCTTTTAATTTGCACTGTCTGTCAAAGGGAGATGGCCGTGTGTACTCAAAGGAAATCCTTAGAATATCAGGTCGGGGAGAAAAAAGCCAAGGTACAACAAGCTGCTCCGAGAAATTGTATTTGAACCCATTACAGATAACAGGGTGCTCTACAGAGCACCGAGCTTCCTTTTATTATTCTCCAAAGTTTCTCCTGACACAGGTTGAAAAGAGAAGTTTCACTCAAGGGAAATTTCAAGGTGTATTTTTCCCAAGTACATCTTACAGGACATCAAATTCAAAGCACTTGGTGGGAAGCCGTTAAAAAGAAAGTATATTCATGGGACTTGATTATTGCAAACTGGATAAAATTAGAACTAGCCAGGGGAAAATGTATTCGACTGGAAAACATCATGAAGCTGTGTTCAGGAAGCCAAGTGAAGCTGGGAGTTAGTGAGTTGCGTGATTATCTGGTGAGGTTTGTGACCATCCACATGACCACTTGAAGACAATCTAGGTCAAAACTTTTCTGGAACTCATGGCCAATGTGACTTCTGTAGAACCCTGTATTGCCCTCGCTTGCCATGGCATAACCAAACTCCAAATCTGCAAGATGTTCAAAAAAATGTTCTTAGGAAGTGGGGCCTTCCAAATGGAAGCAGTCCAAAGCACTGGGCCTCATTTCCAGCAAAAGAAGAAGAAATATGGATAGAAAAAAAGGGGGGGGGGACTTCTAGAATTCTGTTCCTTTTCAAACCTCATTAGGGTTTTAGAATACAAGGAACTCTAAATTTTTTTACATTTTTAGAGGATGTAGAGTTTATTTATAGTTGCCGAAGGGACAGTCAGCTAGAATGGATATAATGGTTCCCTATTACTTCTAAGGCAAATAGCAAACTCTCCTTGTTTTTCATCTAAAATCCTTTGCAGTCTGTCTCCAATCATTTCTAGGACAGAGGTTCTTAACCTCATGCCTATGTATGTGTGCGTGTGCATGTGTGTGCATGTGCATGTGCTTGTGCGTGTGTGTGTGTGACTTATGGACCCCTTTGGTAGTCTAGTGAAGTCTATGAATCTTTCTCTGTATAATGTCTTTGAATTCATAAAGGAAAACATGAAGTATTTCAAAGGAAACCAATATCTTAAAATAATGAAGTGATTTTTCCCATCTATGTTCAAAGATTCCCTGGTATTTATCCATGGAACTTGGAGATCTGTAGACCTCAGGTTAAGAATCCCTGCTCTTGACTGATTTACCATTATTCCCCCTCACACATTCTACTGATTCTCTCACCCAAACAGACATCAGTTGTTAGCACTCTCACATCCACTCACTCCCTCAAATGACTTTTGTATTTACTTAAATCTGTGAATGTGGTATTCCCTTCCCCTACATCCCTACTCTTTAGGAGGAAAACTTCTAAGCTGAGCTCAATGCCTTGTTGTCATGTTAATAAAAATGGGAAGATCTTTCCCATCCATTAATAGGACTACATGACCTGCCTGAGTCACTGGAGTCTGAGTCACATGAGCCTGTGGTGGGAGAAGCTTGCTGAATGGGTGGAGCAGGAAGGGGAGGAGCAGGAAATGAGACAGAGCAGTCAGTCAGAGTTTGGAGAGACACACAGAGCAGCTAGCGTGAGTGAGAGAGGGGGTGATTTTGCTTAAGGGAGCTTCTTCGTGGGGAGGCTTGGCAGAGGGAAGGCCTGGGGATGGCGGTGATCCATGCATTGGTAATCTGTATAGATTTCTTCTTTGCTATGATGAATTTGGCTTTCTGCTGTTGGAATAAATGTTTTGGTTCTGTCTTCTATATACAGAATCTGTTATATTGTGTGATTTAGAACTACACCGGCGTATTCATGACAGCCATAGCCGCTGTGGGTATTGCATTGGTGCTGCACTTGTTGACAGAAGGTACATAGTGAATGATTGTTGGAGCAATCAAAGGAATAGCAAATACAAGACAAGGGGAAAGGAAGAATAATTATACTCCGCACTATTAAAAGCTCAGAAAGAAAGGAAGATCCTGCAGAATGCAGTGAAATAATCACTATTATTATCATTATAGTAGACATTTATATAACGCTTTCAGGTTTACAATATGCTTTGGAACTATTATCTCATCTGATCTTTACAAAAATCCTGTGAGTTAAGTATTCTTGGTAAACCCGTTTTGCAGATGACTAAACCAAGACTTAGAATAATTAAGTAAAATTGTATGTGTAGCAGATGTTCCCAAACTCATACGGCCTACCACCTTCTTTAAAAAAAAAAAAATTACTCGGCTTTCCCCCCCTCCCCCCCAACCCCGGCCCGCCAAATCTGCTTTCTTAAACTATTTAATGGTTTAGGTTTTTTTTTTTTTTTAAATTTGCATTATTTCAAACTACCACTGCCCCCCTGGATCATTCCAGTGCCCCCCAGGTGGCGATATTGTCCACTTTGAGAACCTACAGTACAGCCATATAATTAATAAACATAGGAGGGGAGACTTGAACTAGTGTTCTTTTAGGACCAAGTAGCAATATAAGTTCAAAGACACAGAAGACATTTTCCATACAGAAAAAAATGCCTTTAGTTCATATGAGGTAATTCCCTCCAAAATTGTAGGAATGTAAAGAAATGTGCTTAGTATTTGATTCTGAAGTGAAAGCACATGGAATGAAATAACACTTCTGATGCTTATTCACCTTCTGACATAAGTCACTTAACCTCCTTGGGCCTCAGTTTCCTTAGTTAATAAAAAAAGAAGATTGGACTAGATGACCTCTGAGGTCCCTTCCATCTCTCACTCTATGATCCTACTATTCTATTTTGTGCCAAGCAGCCATTAGACGGCCTGGTGAAACCATGCTGCTCACTCATTTATTCAACATTGAACAAGCATTTAATAAGTGTCTACTGGGGCCAAGCTCTATGCCAGGTGCAGGGAATACTGAGACTAAAAAAATATCAAAAAACCAAAACAAAACCAGTCCCTGTTTTCATTCATTCACATGGAGGAGTGGGGGTTGAGGAGGAGAATCAAGTGGCAGGTTTGATTTCTGAATAGGCCATTTCTTTTCTAAAACAGAAAAAGAAATCATTCCTGGGATCATAGATTTAGGGCTCTAAAGAATCTCAGAGAACCATAAAGTGCAACCTTTTCATTTTAAAAATCAGGAAATTGAAACTGAGATTTTTTAAGTGATTATTAGGACAAGGTTAAGTGATTTGCTTGGGGTTAAATAGCTAATGAGTATCTGAGGCAGGATGAACTAAGGTATTCCTGACTCCAAGCCTACTGTTCTATCCACTGTACCCTATAGCTGCTTCTTGGTAGTCAGAGAAGAGTTACTAGCTACAGAAATGCCATCCAAGAAGCCAGAGATATACAGAAGCAGGAAAGAGGAAAAATCACAGACTGAATACCTTCTTCCCCCAAACAGAGGCACAGCTCCCCTGAAGGAGATATCTGAAGAAGGTCAATTATCCCAGAGCCCACTAGTCAAGAGCAGAGAGACCCAATGCCTTGTTGACTTAGTCAAGAAGCTGAGGTCCATCTGGAGGAGAAAGCCAGAGAAATATGAAAGTATGATCAGCAGCTCTTGCACTCTTTGTGGCCTTGGGTAAGGAACATACAGCCCAAAGAGACAAGACATCCCTTCAACAGTCCTTTCCTGCCTAATGAGCCCTGAAATCTATTGCTTTGAGACTTTAGGTCTGCTTCCTAGATCAAGGACTCCGGGCAGACCTAGAGGAGACATCTCCCAGAGGCTCACACTCCAAAAGATTGGTTCTAATTTCTATCTCAAACTCCGGAGAGGATTAACTCTGTAAATCCTCTGTCAGTTTAGTTCTGCCAGAGAAGCATGCCGCAGCAATCTACCTTCTGTTTTATTGGCTCTTCTATCCAAGTCATCCAGTTTCATCTCACTGCCTAAAAGGCATGCCCACACTACCTCCTCCCAAATCCTCATTTCTATTCTATTCGCTCTTATCAATCCTCAGTCCCATTACAACTCAGCACACCCAAGGCCTGGGCCATTCTGTTTTGGAGCTTACTCTCAATTGTCTAGAAACTATAAACTGGTTTAGAGTTAAAATATAAACTGATTTAGAGTTAGAAGGGACTAGGCCAACCCTTTCATTTTACAGATGAAGTGAGGTTCAGAGCTATCATGTGACTTGTTCACGGTCATCATATTAAGTGGCAAAGTCAGGATTCAAATCCAGGTCTTACCTGACCCCAAATCCAGCATTCTTTCTAGTTTACTATACTTCCTTTCTTAACTAAATTCTCTATCTCAAATTTTTTTTTTCCCAAACAACATTACAGCTAGCTTTTATGCTTAACAAAAACCTGGCTCCAGGCTATGGACATCACATCTCTTGCACTCCTAATCACTGGTGGCCACTTCTCCCATTAATTCACATGACCAAGAATTCCTACCTTCCTTCATCCTCCCCAAGGCTAAACCATTCCTCTATCACTGTTCCTTTCTGGCTCTCTTTTATCAAGATCTATGCAATCAACTTATGCTAATATCCATGCCATTCTCTTTTTTTTGTGAAGAGGGAAGGCAGGGCAATTGGCGTTAAGCGACTTGACCAAATGTGTCAAGTGTCTGAGACTGGATTTGAACTCGGGTCCTCCTGACTCCAGGGCTGGTGCTCCACTCACTGTGCCACCTAGCTGCCCCCATTCTCCTTTTTCAATGAATTTAGTACCCAGTCCATATTCTACCTTTCTAGTCCATCCCTTGCCATTATCCTCAAGGACTTCGATAATCACATTGGTAACGCCCCTAGCAAACTGACCTCTTCCTTTCTCATAATCTTCAACTCCAATGACCTCTTCCTCTATTCCTCTTCAGCTACACAAATACATATATACTAACGGGATAGCCCTACTTAGATCATCTCTTGGAACTACATCTCCTCTGAGATCCAGAAATTTGGATCTTCTTCTCCCACACTCTTATACTAAATAATAATAATAACAAAATGAAATAATGATAATAACTTTTATATAGTATTTAATATGTGCTCAGGCACTAAGCATCTTACAATCCTTTTCTCATTTGATCCTCATAACAACCTGGAAGGTGGATGCTATTACTATCCTTATTGTATAGATGAGGAACCTGAGACAAACATAGGTTAAGTGACTTGCCCAGAGTCATACAGCTAGTAAGTGTCTAAGGTCACATTTGAACTCAGGTCTTCCTGACCCCAGGCCCAGTGCTCCACCCACTGCGCCATCTAGCTTCACCCCATCATGGTCTTTTATTTGCTGACACATGCCTGTTCTCTCAGTCTCCTCAACCTCTGACGGATGTGCCTGCATATCCAATCCTGACATTAATGTGTCCCTAGATATTGCTCTGGAATCGGTAGTGTACTGGTCAATGTTTAACCACACTGGTGGGCATAACACATTTTTAACTTTAATCTGTGATGCACATTTTCTCCATCACTTTTCTGAGCCTAGCCAATCAACAAAACAACAAATCAAGCCCTGATCTGTAGTTTGCTGATTTCTGAGGTCTAAATATTCTCAATAAAACTGAACCACCAGCTCTTTGGAGATGGTTTGAGCTGGCTCCAAGACACCTCCGCCTCGAATCCTTTCTGCTGACCTTCTACTGCTCTCAGTCTATGCATCCTCTTTTCTAAATATGCCCATCATGTAATTTCTCCTCGCCTGTTTCTTGACTAATTAGCATTAATAGAGTAAATAAGCATAGGTGAGCCCCAAATTCCGCTTTACTTGATTTGTACTTTAGCTTTACTTATTATCTCATTCCTAGCTGGGTTTGATGCAGTGGGTTGGCTTAAAGTCAGGAAGACCTGGGTTCAAATGCAGCCTCAGATACTGGTTATGTGACCCTGGGCAAGTCATTTAACCTCTGTTTGCCTCAGTTTCCTCAACTGCAACATGGGTTACTGACAACACCTACCTCACAGGGTTGTTGTGAGGATTGAACATGATAATATTTTTAAAAGCATTTAGTACAATGCCTGGTACGTAGTTAAGTGCTCATTACCTTTCCCATTTCCATAGGGGTTTTTCAAAAATATTTTCTTCTCTCTTCTCATGACTACTATCTTCTTAGCATCATTACTCTCTCTTCCTGCTCTCTGGACACACAAAGGGATATCCTTGCTCTTCTCATGGGTTAATGCTTTTATCTGTTCCCTCCTAGACATGGTCCTCTGGAACTGACCCCAGAAGTCATAATTCCCCTCTCTCATGCATCTTCAGACTCTCCTTCATTTGTGGCTCCTTTTGATCTTTCTACAGATGTAGTCAGTAAAAAGCATATCCACTGATATGCCTCTTAATTCATCCAGATGCCATCCCATCTCTCTCTTTCTCTTCATTATGAATCTTTTTTTAAATATCACCTACTAGCTAGCTAGATGGCATAGTAGTGAGATGAACTTGGAATAAAGAAGTCCTGAGTTCAAATCTTATTCTCAAAGACACTAACTGTGACCATAACCAGGTCACTCATCCTTTTTCAGTCTCAGTTTCCTCATCTGTAATATCAGGATAAAAACAGTACCTACCTTCCTCACAGGGTTGATGTGAGGACCAAATGAGATAAAATATGTAAAGAACTTTGCGAATCTTAAAGTGCTACATAAATGCTAGCTATCGGTATGCACTTAACGTATACTTTTTGATTGATTACTACACCAGATACCTCCCGGTCCTGATCCACTTGCTCAACTTCTTGGCAACCGCACTCCTACTCTCTACTCTACTGAAAGTGCTGTATCTACAATCAACATAGACTTTCTAACTTCCCATCTGAATGGTCTCTTAGAAAGTCTCATCCTCCTTGATCTCTTCAGGTTTCGAATCTACTAATCATCCCCTCTTCCTGGATCTTCTGCCCTCTCTTAGTTTCACAGACGACATACTCTCTCTGGTTCTCATGGTACTTCTTTTATACCCCTTTTCACTTCTCATTCTCTCTAACTTTTCAATATGGATACAACCTAAGGGTCTGTTTTAGTGCACTTGCGCTCTCTCTCTCTCGCTCTCTCTCTCCCCTTCTGCTTCCTTTTCTTCCTCTCTCCATCTCTTTTTTTTATATATATATATGCATATACAAACACATGCACACACATATACACTTTCTCCCTTGGTAATCTCCAGCTCTAAGTTTTCATCTACCACTTTTAAGCAGATATAACCTCTAAAGCTCTGTCTCTAGTCTTACCTTACTTCTGAGCTGTAGACTCAAAACCCCAGCTCCCTACAATACATCTTACAACCTTACCACCCTACCAGCACCTCAAAATCAACATTTATAAAACCAGGTCATTATCTTTCTCTCAAACTTGCTCCTCCTTCTGACTTTCCTATTTCTTTCTGTGGCACTACCACTTACTTACTAAAAATTTGACATTCCTATTTGCCTGAGAATTGGAGTGACACAATTCCTACCAGGGAGGGAGACAGAGATAGGAAGAATATAGGATCCAAAAGCATGAATAAACTCTTATTTGCCATGTCTAGCAGGTGCGTGTGTGCATATTTGTACAAAGATGTACACTGTTCCATTATAAGTAAACAGTCCAGACTAACGTGCTTTGAGATGAGAATGTTAAGTTACTTGCTCGGTCACACAAATGATAAGTATCTGAGGTAGGATTTGAATTCACATCTTCCTGATACAAAGTCTAGTGCTCTATCTACTACATCATGTTGTATCTCAAATAATCAGGGTTTCCTAATAAAAAAAATACACCTATAGAAAATAACTTTCCACATGATCCCACAGCCTAAGTACAGATACATAAATTGAAACACATACCAAGGGAGCTTTTTGATTTCACAACAGATTTAGAGCTAGAAGAGGTCTGGAGGTCAACCATTCCAAACTCCTTTCATTTCAGAAACGAAGAAACAGAGGACCAAAGAGGCTAAGTTTCTTAGCTGAGATCACAAAGATATGAACAGATGTGGGATTTGAATCCAGGCCTTCTGATACCAAATTCAGGTCTCTCTCCATTAGCATCCTTTCAGTATCATCTAAAGTTGCCTAGTATGCCACTATTAATAGTTATCCCAAAGCAAAAGATGACCTCTTGGGTACAGAAAGACCAAAGAGGCTGACTTACCTGAATAGATCTGATCTGTAATTGAAACAATAACCTTTTCTTCTCTGAACTGCCAAACCTCATTAGCCACTGTACCCTCTTATAATACTCCCTTTCCACTAGTCCAGTGGCTACCAGCAGAAGACTGCTTCTGAGGGTCCAATTGCCCTCTTTCTAGGAAACAACTTAGGTGGGAAGCTGAAACAACCACCAGTTCAGCTAACACGAAAGGGCAGAAACAGATATAGCAATCAGAAAGCTCCATTGTGGGTGTGATTTAGACATATTTATAGGCCTGGCATACAAAGCACATCATTGGGAATGCAGAGTCACTTTGTTCATTAATCATATTTTATTTTGAGTCTATTTCTCAATGAAAAGTAGCTTCCTATTTCTATTACCAAGATTAATGTGCCAAGAATACATAGAAACATAAACTGGACTGTGGTAGAGAAGAGGGGGGGAAATAAAAAAGAAAGACAAAACCCTCTCTGACCTAGTGTGATATATTTGCTTAGATTACTGCTTTATTTACACCATGGAGAACACTTTATTTATTTTTTTTTTTGGCTTCATAACTCATTTTTGTGGAAAGAAGAAAAAACTCAAGTTAAGAGTTCCTTGTTTGACTATGCTGGGCTAAATGGTACCATGGAGGGAGATTCCACCCACAGCACCCTGCTTCCCATTAAAAAGAGGAAAAAAAATTAACACATTGAAATTCAGAGTACCTTATTACCTTATTTAATTCAGACCAGGGAAGACATCTCAGAATAAAAATGGCAATAAAGTGATAGGAAGACTCAGAGCTCTGAAATGTTGACATCATATTTTCTTCAGGAAGATAATCAGCTTATCAGTATTCATTTCAACCCAAGAAAGGTCTCACAACTACACTGAAAATTTGAGCTGGCCTCATCATTTCAAGAATGTAATCTCAAGGAAATACTAAAACTATCAGGGAAGGCTAGACGCAGTTATATTTATGTGGAAAAATGCTCTGCATTAGATCCTAGCACAATTATGGCTATGGTCTACTTTGGTATACGCAAGAGTTGTCTACATAAAGTATTTGGAGACTCCTAGCTACTGATGCCATTTTTTTACATATTGGAGCTATGTTCCAAAGGCCCATTGCTATATTTTATTCATTTTGCCTTATAAAAACACATGCAAATTGATGAGGGAGGAAACCTAGCACAGTAGATAGAGTTCAGGATGGGGAATCAGGAAGCTCTGAGTTCAACCTGACTCAGAAACTTAATGTCTGTCAGTCACTCAATAGATATTGACTAAGTACTTACTATGCACCAGGATACAAAGAAAGGCAAAAACGATCCCTGCCTTCAAGTAGCTTACATTATACTGGAGATGCCAATACCGAAATAAGGCATATACAAGATGCAGACAGAGTAGATGGAAGGCAATCTCAGAAGGGAAGGTGTAACATTAAGTTTTGTTTTGTTTGTTTTTACTGTTTTCTCTTTTAAAGTGCTAAAGTAATTGAGTGCCTTTGATTAAGTCTTACTAAGTGCAAAGCCCTAGGCCCATACCCTTTTGCTGATTAGGTATGAAGCCTCCTGGCCCTACTAAGGGTATATAAACTCAAAGGTTAGCATTTTATTAGAGGCTGTCACTCACTGGAAGAGTGTTATGTGATTTGACCAGAGGAGACACTGGGTAGCTGCTGGAGCCCTCTCCTCGCCCCACCCCCGGCCTTGAAAAAAAAAAAAACAGATGTTGGTACTTCTCTGGTAACTATGTATTGCTTAGACAGACAGCAAGAAGTCTGTCTGCTGATTAGTGTTTATTTGCTCTGTTTATATAATGTATGCTTGTAATTTGTTTGTATTTGCTCTGAAGTTCAGGGAGCTGACTTTTCCCCCTGAACTAAGTGAATGACATATGCATGTTTGATAAAGTGAGAATGTTAACACCCCAAAGTTGCTTTCCTTAGAAAAGCAGATCAAAGAACCTGTGCTAGCAGCCCTCCTGTGTGCTGGTATTATTGGTCTTACACAGCCACAGTAGTGGCAAGCAGCCTTGTTGTTACAGAATATCTTAGCATCTGTGTGACCTTGTGCAAATACTTAACCTCTATCCCTCCTAGTTTCTGCATGTGTAAAGTGGAGGTGGTAATTACAGCTCCTAGCTCACAGGGCTGTTGTAAAGATTAGATAATACATGTAAAGTGTTTGCAAACCTTAAAGTGCTATATAAATGTTAGCTATAATTATTATTTTAATGGAAAGAGAATTCCACTTAAAGAAGACAACCTGGGTTTAAGTCCTGTTCTTGTTTTTGATATATATTTTGTTCAAATTCTTATCTGGTCCAACTGAGCTAAGCCAGTTCCTTTTAGATAAAAGTGAGAGTGAAGGTAGGGAGGGAGACCTAAGATATCTGGAAATCAGAAGAGAATATCAATCAAATACATAAAAGGAATCAGAGTTTAGGGAGAAAATGTGGTATATGACTGAACATAGGCACCTCCAGCAACTATAAGAAAACTTTACCTCTTCTGATCAGTAGGAAATGTCTAGTTTTAAAAGGATGAGAACCTACAAAACTTCCAAAACAAAGAGATTTTTCCAGTAGCAGATCCTTCATATTATATGAAGAAAAACCAAGATATTTTGTGCAATGTTCCAGGAAAACAAAGGCAGCAAAAGGAAGAAAAACTAGCAGGAGAAGAAATGTGGATCAATAAAGCACTAAAAGCCTCCATGGATCTGAGAGAAAATAATAAAACTAAGTTAAAATAGCTTAAAATTTTCAAAAACTTGAGAGGTTCAGTTCAGGTAACAATTCATTTGGAATCTCACTTGAATTTGCCATTTTGTTAAAAAATGTCTTTAATTATCTGGTTTCAATGATATGATGAAATATTGTGAACACAGTTACAGAAAAATGTAACAATTTGTGAGGTGAAGCAATATTTCTACTTTTTTTTCTTTTAAAAGCCCTATTTTTTTTTGTATTTTGGCTCAATTCCATATTTTGGCATAAGAATCCTTTGTTCCCAAACATTTGCTGAATCAGGATAATGATTTCCTTTAAAAAATATTTTGTGAAAACTTTAATTTATACTTTAAAAGGTTTTTTACTGAAAGATCCCACTCCATAAAAGGTTTAAATAAATTCAATAATTTCCAAAAAAAGCAAGTTCGCACCTATAGAAAAATGTTTCTGCCATCTCAACAATTTGGGTGTTGCCTCCAAAGGTGCAGATAGCAGAGTATCCCAAACCATTCTGTGAGTGATTCTTGTCCATGTCCTCTGTAACAACAATGTTGCTAGCAGCTGCTGTGGAGGTGAAAAGACCAACACAAAACCAACAACAAGAGCACACAGGAGGGCTGCTAGCACAGATTCCTTGATCTACTTTTCTAAGGAAAGCAACTCTAAGGGATTTACAATGTCACTTTAATTAAACATACATAAATCATTCACTTAGTTCAGGGGGAAAAGCCAGCACCCTGAACTTCAGAGTGAATACAAACAGAAATCACAAACAGATCAACAGACAGGCTTTGTCTAATCAAGGCAACATGTACATAGTTACTAAAAAGAGAAACGCCAACATCTGGGTTTTCAAAGCAGGAGGTAGGGGGATAAGTTGAAGTGGGGGTGGGGGTTGGGGGGTGGAGGGGCTGCTACAATGGCTACCCAGAGTCTCAGCTACCCAGAGTCTCACCACCAACACTCTTTCAATGAGTGTGCCCCCAAAGGCAAAATGCCAACCTCAGAGCTCTTATACCCTGTTCAGGTCCCTGAGGGCTCAGAGCCTACTTAGCAAAAAGGTGTGGGGCCTAGAGCTTCACATCTAATTAGTGAAAGGGTATGAGCCTCCTCTAATCAGGGCTCCCTTTGTTGGCCCCATCTGAGGCCTGTTCAATGGGCAGGAAAGATCTTCCACTTACAGATTAGCCTTACATCCTCTCATAGATGCACTACAGGGGGTCCACCCAGCACACTGGGGCCTTTGCCACTCTTTCCTCACATTGGGAGGATACAAATGGAGCATTCAGGCTGTCTACCTGTTCTTCCTTGACCTCATGCCACAATCAGTCCTTCTTCTCTTTTGATCATGAATTTTCCTGAGTTCTTTGCTCCTATTCTTCTCTGAAGTTTGTTATTAGCTAAAAGTCAGAGCCTTTTCACACCTTCTATGAACCCCTCCATTCACCTCCTTTAGATACTCATTTTCCATTTTTCTGAGACTAGTGTACCCCTGTCATAACTACAGTGGGAGAAAATTAGGATTAAAAAGATGAACCTCTGTTTCTGGTGGAAGTCTAGGGTCATCAAACAACCTTTTTAATTTCCTAAAGAAAATGCAGCACATTCTTCTCTTCTTATAGCATTTTAGGTTGTCCATTTGTCCCAGATAGAGATTTTGATGGATAAGTTGAAGAATATCAGAACCTGAAAGGACCTTAGAAATCATGTAATCTAACCCTTTCATTTTAGAGATGGAAAAACTGAGGCTCAGAAAGATTTAAATAGCCTGCCCAAGGTCACACCAATAGTTCATAGCAGAACCAACATTCAAATCCATGTCCTTTGGCTCTAAGTGAATGGTTCTTTCCATAGCTTCAAGCTGATATTTTTTTTAGGGACGGGGATGGAAAGATGGGTAGCACCTGTAATTTCATTCATATAGGAATCTTCACAGTTAGGAAAGTTTCTCTTTTATTGCAGATTGGAAACTATTCTTTGATTATAGTTTTATACAGCCCCATAGGTACTTCAAGATTAAATGACTTGCTTAAGGTCACAGCTAGTATATGTCAGAAAGTGAAGCTTCCTGACTTTGAGGCCAACTCTTCATTCATCATACTGCTGCCTCTCTAAATGTTAATTAAGAATTTCTAATCTAAGAATATTAAATTTCAATCTGAGAATCAAGACCCTTCCCCCATTGCTATTATGTAAATTCTTCAATATCATTTGATACTTGTCAAATTACAGGCTTCCACAAACTTGAACTACTAAATTATTTGATGTGGATGTAGAGGCCATGTGTGTATAATTTCTTCCAGAATTGATTTTTGTAGAGACCTCCAATAAGTCAACAGTTTAAATGACTGAAGTAGAGAAATTGTACATCCTATGTTCCAGGGAGGCTTCTCAGAATCTTCTTGTTTTCAACTCAAAATTATAGTCATTCATAGCTATCTTACATGCACAGTGGCACATTAGTCCAATGATGTACATTTAGATTTGGAATTTCCATAATTTTTTACAATGATATACAAAATTATTCATTCATCCAAATAGTTATCAATTTTACCAATTGCCCAGTATCCTCCTTCCTTTTTTTTTTAAATCTAGGTCTGTGATTTCATTAATATACAGAACTATTTATGTGGATACTCCTATTTGTGAAGAAAGGAGATTGGGGTAGGAAGAGAACAAGAATTTATTAATTACCTACACCAATAGCTCCGTACATGGGAAAGATTATAAAGCCTATATTAAAACAAAAAAGAAAAGAGCCTAGAAAGGCAGGAGGAAGGAAAGCAGGAACAAACATTGATTAAATGCCCACTATGCACCTGGCACTGTGCTAAGCAATTTTCAAATATTATCTCATTTAATCCTACCAATGAGCTTCTGAAATTGGTGCTAGTATTACTCTCATTTTAAATTTGAGGAAACTGAGGCACCCACGGTTAAATAGCTTGCCCAGGGTTATGTAATTTGTGTCTGAGGCTGGACCTGAACCCAGATCTTCCTGACTATCCACTCTACCACCAATTTGTCTCTGAATGGCAGCTCATTTTTGCAAAGGTCATCAAAGACACCATGTTTTGAGAAACCAAAAACTAAGCTCACCCAACACATTGGTATTATTCTTATGGTTCTTTTATATAAGATTTAAACATCTATTCAAGTGACTTTTTTATTTTATGCTTAAGACTGGTCTATATATTAATAAAACTGTCATGAATTCTTTTTTTTAATTCATAATAAATTAATTTTACATAAAGGAAGAAGCTTGTCATCGGTGGGAAAAAACTATAAAAAGGGAATTCATAACTTGCTATCTTCATATCATAGATCGAGAACTTGAAAATACTTCAAAAGTGATTTAATCTAGTCCTCTTTATGGATAATAAAAAAGAGGTCTAGAAGGCTTATGTTATTTACCCCAGGTTGTGGAAGTGATCAGTGACAGAGCTAAGATCTAAACTCTAAGCCTATTATCCTGATTTTGTTGATGTACACAGTTCTATACATGGGAAGTTCCCTTCATCATTGCCTCCTAGTAACTCATTTTTAACTTAGAATCAAGAATTCTCTGGGGCTCTGAGTGTGTTTCATTGACTTGCCCATGGTGACACCATGAATATGTCTCAGAGATAGTACTTGAGTCCATCTTCCTGACTGCAAGGCTGGCTTTCCATCCACTATACAGTACTGCCTTTCAATACTCTCTCAGAACTTTCTTTTTTTCTTTTAAATAGTATTTTTTTTCCAATTATATGTAAAGAAAATTTAAAATTTTATTCATTTTTATTTAAAAATCAAATTTTCTCCCTTCCCTTCACTCCCTTCTTAAGATGGCAAGCAATTTGATATAGGTTATATATGTGTGATCATGTAAAAGATATTTCCATGTTAGTCATGTTATGAAAGAAGAAACAGAACAAAATTTAAAAAAACCATGAAAAAATAGTATGCTTCAATCTTCGTTCAGATTCCATCAGTTCTTTCTCTGGATGTGGATAAAATTCTCCATCATGAGTCTTTTGGAACTGTCTTGGATCACTGCATTGCTGAGAAGAGCTAAGTCAGTCATAGTTTATCATTGCCCAATGTAACTGGTACTGTGTACAATATGTTTGGTTCTTCTCGCTTCACTTTTCATCAGTGTATGTAAGTTTTCCAGGTTTGTCTGAAATCTGCCTGTTTGTTATTTTTTTATTTACATTTTTTAAATTTATTTTTAATATGTTTAGTTTTCAGCATTGATTTTCACAGGTGTTTGAATTACAAATATTCTCCCCATTTCCACCCCCCCCCACTCCAA
>CM053624.1:259191007-259211459 GCA_028646595.1 Phalanger gymnotis
CTCTTCCCAATTTTTCTCCACTTCTCTAACTTGCTTTTCTAAATCCTTTTTGAGTTCTTCCATGGCCTGAGACCAGTTCATGTTTTTCTTGGAGGCTTTTGTTGTAGGCTTTATGACTTTGTTAACTTCTTCTGACTATATATTTTGGTCTTCTTTGTCACCAAAGAAGGATTCCAGAGTCTGAGATTGAATCTGGGTGTGTTTTCGCTGCCTGGCCATGTTCCCAGCTAACTTACTTAACCCTTGAGTTTTTCAGCCAGGTATGACTGCCTGAAGACTAACGAGTTCTATGTTCCACGCTTGGGCAGATGCGCTGCCTCACCAGCACTCTTCCTGACCCAAGAACCCCCAACCCAGACTGGGCTTAAATCTTCAGCAGGCTCTTCACTCCTGCTCTGATCCACCACTTAATTCCTCCCACCAGGTGGGCCTGGGGCCAGAAGCAACTGCAGCCGTAGAAGCAACTGCCCACCTCCACTGCCCCCAGGGGGTGGTGGCTGAACCACAAACTCAGTCCCGCAGCTTTTCCCACTAACCTTCTCTGTTGGCTTTGCTGTTTGTGGGTTGTGAGGTCTGGTACATGCCACAGCTCAGTAATTCAGGATGCTAGGGCACTTTCCGCTTTTCTCCTGGTCTGGTAGGTCCGCCCATGCGCACTGGGCTCAGCTCTGCTCCCCTCAGCTGGGAGCTGGGAACTCTGTGTGGGACGGACCCCACCCAGAGACCATTCAGGCCATCCTAGGCTAGAGCCCTGCTTCCCTCTGCCACTCTGTGGGTTCTGCAGCTCTAGAATTGGTTCAGAGCCATTTTTTCATAGGTTTTTGGAGGGACTTGGTGGGGAGCTCACGCCAGTCACTGCTTTCCAGCTGCCATCTTGGCTCCGCCCCCCTGTTTGTTATTTTTTTATAGCAAAATAGTATACCATTACATTCATGTGGCACAACTTGTTCAGCCATGCCACAATGGACGGGCATCCCCTCAACTTCCAATTCCTCACCACCACAAAAAGAGCCATTATGAGTATTTGTGTTCATGTAGATGCTTGCCCCTTTTTAATGATCTCTTTGGGCTACAGACCTAGTAGTGATGTTGCTGGATCAAAGGGTATACACAGTTTGAATGCCCTTTGGGAATAGTTCACAATTTTCAAGACATCATTTCAGAAATTTAAAAACTCCCACTTAAAAGATTCCTACCAGCCTGGACTATTGTAAAAGATTGCTTGCTTGTGAAAGTCTTCTTGCTTCCCTCATTTTTTTCCAACTTTTTATTTTTATAATATAAAATAGATGATTTAAAAATGAAAAAAACTTCCAAGTTCATCTTGTAAAACCCCTTTATATTTTGCAGGTGTAGAAGCATGATATAATCAGGATGACACAAGTAATAAAACAGGAGAACTAGTATTTGAACCAGGGTCCTCAGACCCAACCCTTCTAGACCCAACACCCTTTCTACTGTAACATGGTCCCTCTAGAGTAGAGTCCTTTTAAAGTTCTCTTGTGGGAGTGTTGGCCATCCCTGAAACTCTGTTTGCTTAATTAATGATAACAATATTGGTCATTTTAATGAAAATTACTTCCCACACAGAAGGGAGGTCTTGGTGAATCACAGAAGTGTAAAATGTTAGCTGAATCAATTAGGAAAGGATGCACATCACAGGGATACTGATAAGCGCAGCCATTTTATGGATGTTTCAAAGCTGAGTTTGAAAGGATGACATCTGTCTCTACTAGAGAATACAGTTCTAATATTCTGGTGACGGAAGCTTGTGGCTTAAAGATTATCAGGTAATTTAAAAACAGTTTTCTGGGACCAGAACAATATATGTTCCTTGAGGTCAGGGAGTGTTTCATAATTGTTTTTGTATCCCCGTCACCTGACACAGTGCCTTGTACTTAGTGGGCACTTTATGGTACAGATGCCTACTTGTACCAGTGTAGGAAGTTTCCTGCCTAGAGGGCTCCTAAATCAATGAAATCACTGGTCTGATCAAACAAAAATGACAATGGTTGTATGGTCATTCTTAGATAATCTTAGAAATCTCTGGCATTTTGTTAGTACACTGGTGGTGTAAAAAGAAAACTGATTGTCATTAGTATCAAATTCTATTTTTCCATAGAATACTTTCTTCCACAAGAATATCCAAGATATTATGCTGGGTTAGTCATTCAACATGCATTTATTACATACTTTCTCTGCACCAGGCATTGTACTAATTGACAGGAATATGTATACTAGTAGAAAGACAATTACTGCCCTCAAAGGGTTTATATTCTTTTTAAAAAATATTTATTTTATTTTTAATTTATAGAATAAAACAAGCATTTCCATAACATAGTATAATTTAAGAAAAAAAAGATGATTGCACATGAAACTGCAAATCTGCTATTCACAACTTGCTATTAAGGAGTTTATATTCTGATGGGGAAGATATCATACAAAAGGTAGCTGAAACGAGAAGGGAGAGATCTGGAGTGGGGACAAGTGCAGAGACATTTGGAGTTAGCCTAGTGAGAAATAAAGAGGGTGTGGCTGTGTGTGTGTGTGTGTGTGTACATGTATGTGTGTGAGAGAGAGACAGAGACAGAGACAGAGACACAGAGAGACACAGAGACAGAGAGAGACTGAGAGAGAGTTGGACCTGAGCAGAACTTTGGAAGAATGGACAGAAGAGGAGAGACTGCAAGCCAAGGAATCTCATTAGAAGGCTATCAAAATAGACATGAAGAGGTCCTTAATTGGAATAATTTCCATAAGAATGAAGAGCTGGAAGTAGATCTGAGAGGTATCTTAAAGGTACAATCAATAAGAGTTGCCACCTGATTCAATACTTTGGGTAAGAAGGAGAGATGACTCAAAGATGACCATATGGTTGGGAACTTTGGTGACTGGTTAGTAGTGTTAACTGCATGATGGTGAAGTAGAAAGAATATTAAACTTGGAATCACAGGTACAGAGCTCTAATTCCAGCACTGCTGGTGTCACCTCAGTCATTTAACATCTCTGAGCCTCAGTTTACTTAAGTGTAAAAGGAGGACACTAGATTAAATGCCCTCTAAGGTCTTTTCCAGCTCTAGAGCTATGTACAAAAATATGATTGTCATACATATTGACAAAATGATTCTAAGGGTCTTCCTTCCATGACAGGATTCCATGTCTCCTACTGGCACCCAGGATCATTTTTGAGGAGACTTTGGTAGGCACGTCATACAGCTCTAACTTGCTTACGATTCAATTCATTTTCCCATATGGAGGTAAAATGGGTAAGTGGAATCAGAGGGAAATAAGCAGAACTCAACCATAGTGAAGTCCCATAAGAAGCATAGGATTTTGACTGGAAGGGACCATAGATGTTACCTAGTTCAACTCCTTGATTTTACAAATGAGTAAACACTGAAAAAAGTGACTTGTACAATCTCACAAAGCTAGATGCTAAATAGATGAAGAATTTGAATTTATGTCATCAGGCTTCAAATCCAGTACTGTTTCACCATAGTAGGGAGATACATTAAGAAGCATCAAGAAAGCAGAAAGGTGAGAATTAAGATCTCCTCACTCTAACATAGGAAGTCAATTAGGAAGGGCTAGATATGAGTCCAAGAATTTCAGAATTCCAATCTAAAGATTCTGCCTGCTAGATGAAAGATTCATAGCCACCTTTCCTGTTTTGTCCTTTTTTTCTTCCTTTCCAGCTTTTATTTTATATCACTGTTTGATTATTTTCCCTTATACACAGGCCTAATTATATTACTTTCTCACTTAAAAATCAGCAGCTAGGTGGTACAGTGGATAGAATGTGGGTCCTGGAGTCAGGAAGACAAACTCCTGAGTTCAAATGTGTCTTCAGATGTTTAGTAGTTGTGTGATCCTGGGCAAGTCAGTTAACCCTATTTGCCTCAGTTTCCTTATCTGTAAAATGAGCTGGAGAAAGAAATGGCAAATTCCTGCAGTACTTTTGCCAAGAAAACCCTAAATGGGGTCATGAAGAGTCAGACGTGACTTAAAAAGAACTAAACAACAACAAATGTAAAAATCCATGAATCCAACTGTCTATAGCAGCAGTCTTGAAAGCAGGGGTTTGGGGCATCACCGAGGGAGGTTATGACTCCAGCTCCCATCCCATCTTATCTACAATAGACAACTGATAGCCAACCATGGGTCTTATCTCTAACACAACCCCCATCTACCCTCATTCCCCAATACTGTCTCTTCCCTCTACTGTGTAAGCTCTCAGTTTTCTCCTCATTAGCCTGGTGTGGGCCCCTTAGGACAATAAAGTAAATTAGCCACTATCCATCATAACTTCTCAGGGTCCTCTGGGAAAATTCCACCACCACTTGCTAGCCTCCATATCACCTTGTGACCATGTCAGGAAAGAGCCTTGCTTCTCCCCTTTTCATATTGGGTAGGACAGAATAAGTCACATGGTGGGCAGACATGGATGAATTGTCATCTGGATTGCAAATACCATTTGTAATTGCAAATCAATTACAACCATCTTTCCCCAAGGGCCAGGGTTTCCCATTGCATCCTGGGCCATCTCCAGTCCTCCTGATGAATATCTGGTCACTGGACCCAGATGGCTCTGGAGAAGAAAGTGAGGCTGGTGACCTTGCACAGCCCTCCCTCACTCAAATCAAAGTCAGCTGTAAGTCATGCCTTCATTTCCCTGATGCCATGGTTCTCTTGGAAACGAAGGACAAACAAACACAACTTGTCTTCCAAATTTCCCTGTAACTGTCAAAGGCACCACTATCTTTCTAATCACCTTGGAGTTATCTTTTTATCTACTTGTACTCAACTCATATCTTCATGTCCAACTTCCTGCCAAATCTTGTAGATTTTACTTCCATCTCTGCCCCCACTCTTTCTATTCAACACCTACCTTAGTTTGAGCCCTCTTCACCTCTCAACTGGGTAATGACAGTAGGCTCACAGTTAATCTCCCTACCACGTGTCTCTTCCCTGTCCAACTTATCTTCCACACAACTATTAACGTGATTTTTCTTAAAGCACAGGCTCACCTGTGTCACTCCCTGATTCAATAAATTCCCATGACTCCCTGATGACTCTATGACCAAAATATTATTTGATCTTTAACTCATCCTTCTAATTTTTTTTGGAGGGGGCAAGTTTTATAAGTCAATTAATACACACACTTGCATGCATATAATTTATAAACAAGTAAATATACATGTATTGGAATTTCATGCTCAGAAATGTTTACTGATATTGGTTGTGTATTCAAAAGAGTTTGGAAACTACTAGTCTGCAGGATAAAGCACAAAATCTTGGCATTCAAGGCCCTCTATAAATATGGTATCACCCTATTTTGCAGCATGTCCCACACTTCTTCCCTTTTATTTCTACTTGATCACGTAAAGCTGGATTATTTGCCATGATCTAAACTCTTCCACCTCAATGTTCGCCATATTAACCCCCTCTTTCCTTGCCAGTCCCCTGTTGCTGCCTCTTCCTGTTGAAATCCCACTGACACTCCAAAAATCAGCTCAAATACTACCATCTCTTTGTTCCTGTCAGTCAGAAATGCTCTTTCTCCCCTCAAATACTAATGCTTTGATAAATCTCTTAGACACTACCTTTGATCTATTTTTATTAAATATCTAGATTTTACACATCTTCTATTAGTATACCCATGTTGGCAGAGTGCTTATTTTTATCAATCTTTTTCACTCCCCCAGAACCTCGTTTGGTGTTTAATACATTACCGATGTTTGAAACCACTTTGTGACAGTGGGGAAGGGTGGGGGTGCAGACACAACAACAAAGAAAAACAAAATTTGGAATCAGAAGACAGCATAAAATATTGCTGACTTTGGAGACAAAGAACTTGGGTTCACTTCCCATCTCTGAAACAAATTATCTTGATGACCTTATACAAGTCACTAGCCTCTTTGGGCCTCAGTTTCCTTATCTAAAAAATTAAGGCATTTGGACAACATGATTTATTAGGCTCCTCAACACCTTCTATATGTGGAAGAGTTAAAAAACAAAAGAAAACTTAAAGTGGTGGGAGGAAGAAGAGGAGGAGGAGGAAGAGCAGGAGACAGAGAGACAGAGAGACAGAGACAGAGAGCACACACAGAGAAAATCACTTAGGTGGCTAGGTGGTGAGGTGGATAGAGAATTCTGGGCCTGGAGTCATGAAGACTTGGGTTCAAATCTGGTATCTGACACTTAATATCTGTGTGACCCTGGGTAATTCATTTAACCCTTGTTTGCCTCAGTTTCTTCAAATGCAAAATGAGCTGGAAAAGGAAATGGCAAACCCCTCCAATATCTTTGCCAAGAAAATCACAAATGGGGTGGCAAAGACTCAGACAGGCCTGAAAACAACTGAACTGAGGCAAACAGGTTAAGTGACTTGCCCAGAGTCACATAGCTAGTAAGTCTTCCTGATTCTAAGCCCAGTGTTCTCTCCACCTCGCATAGCTGCCCCACAGTAGGTGCTATATGGATACTTTCCCCTTCCCTTCCTTTACCAGTTTCACTGAAGGCTTGGCAAGTGCAAAAAGACTCAGGCTTCTCTGACTCTTCTTTCAACATGTAAGGGCCCTTTTTCGAACTGATGACACACCTCACTCTATTTCCCTGCCACCTCCAGTGATAACCAGATGAAAACGTGTGGAGAAAATTGCCATGTTAACTCTGATGCCATGCTGGATTATGATATGACCCAGAAGATGTTATCAGCACCGACTATCGGTAATCCTTCACTTTCTATCTGTCAGCACACAAAACTGACAATGTTCCCCGGGCTCTCTAGAGTCAATGGCTGGCTCTGAACATTTTTTTTCCTTTAGAGTTCTCCCTCTTACCCCAACATTTTAGGAAAGAGGTGAACTGTAGGTAATGGTATCTTCACCATTGTTCACTGTCTCAGCAGCTCCCCTCTCCCCTCCGCCCCCAGTAATCCGACAAATGTGAAATAAGACCGCTTATCAATAACAAAAAAAAAGTGTGCCCAGAGGCTTTCAGGGTTGAAACAGAAACCTGCTGGTTGCTGCAAATCTCCCACTAGTGCATTTGAGTCTGACACTTAATATTCAAACCAAAGTCCAGGCTCTGTACTCTGAGGATAAAACCCGATAATAACACATGGATTCACAGTCTGATAGACTCAGTATACAAACCTCTAGTTAAGCCTCATTTAAGAATTTTCAGCTACAAATGGACTTGAGACTTAAAAAGAATACACAGAAAGATGGTAGTAGTGAAAGAATAAGGCTCTCCTCTATTTTGCTGCCAACTACAAATTCTGTGAAGAAAACAAAAAGCAGAAAAATTTATCTTTTTCATCAGTTTGCCTCCTGAAATGATAGACTATGTCTTAAAAAAAATAGTGCCAAAGTTTATTACACATATATATGTGTGGGGGTGCATAAATTAAAATTTATATATATAATATGCATATATTTAAATATATGTAACATACAAACATATAATATACAATATATATTATATTGGTATTCATTATTTTCTTCATTGGGCAATAAAATCCATTGAGAACAGATACTTATAAATGGGTACCCTGACAACAGGATTTTTAACAGACAATCTGTGATGTATAGGTACATGTCATTTGTTGAAACAAAGTTCTTATATAACCCATGTTGGAAGAAGTTTCTTGGTACTGTGGATGAATAGCCAGCCAGCCAGCCAGTCAACAACAGGCTTGTTTAAATCCTGTCTTTGGTATACACTGTCTGTGCAACTTTGGACAAGTCACTTAACCTCTTAGTGCCCCTCAAATAACTTTATATAAGACTATAAAGCTACAGAACAGGTGCAAATCTGCCTTGCCAGAATGAGCTTCCTAGTTAAGATTTGCCTGTACAGTGAAATCACAAGTATGGCATCCCCCGTCTCCTCCCCAAAAGCTTTTATTAAGTAATATAGTGAGTTTTCTCCATTCCACTTTTTTTGGTTTCTTTTGCATTCCATTCATAATTTTTCACGGCCTATGGGCACATCAGAAGCACTTTGCAGCTGACAATAAACATGTGTCCTAAATAATGAATTCTCAGACTGTGGAAAGGGTGGAGTCTTGAACTGCCAAAGAGATATTGGGCGCTTGACAGAAAGACCACTTTATCCATTTAACTAATGGAACGTTTCTACTTCACATTTCAGGTAAAGACCTGCACCATCTTTTTCTTTAAAAAGCACCCTATTTTCATACACTACCTAGTCTTCTGCCTCTGGATTCTATAACAATTCTGTAAATTTGCTGATAGAACAGCATCCCATGTATCAAAGCCATGTTTTCCAAAGGCTTTTGTTATACAATCACCTCTATGTTGCTGTGGAAAGAATGTTACTGCAGAAGGGGCCTGGGGATAGTCTAGGACCAAAATTTGTTAATCTTTGTTTTTCAGCTTGCAAACCCAGAGGAATAACAAGTATAACCTCCCTGCCCCCAATAGATTGCATTTCTATTGGTTCCTGAGAATCTCTTCATGTCTCCCACCTCCCCTCTCCTTAATATCATAACTTATTCTTGGGAATATTATTATTTCTGTGGGTAAGGCAGGGGTGACGCCTTTGAGAAGCAAGGAACCCTACATATTCATTCAACAAGTATTTACTGAGTGCTTAAGATATACAAAGTTCTACTCTGGGCACTGGCTGTATGGGGGTAGGGAGGTAAAGTGGGAAGACTATGTGGATATCAAAGGTAGTAAGAGAAAATAATGACACCTAGAGCCTGTTCTTAAGGAGTTCATAATGTAGTAGAGAACATGTGATGCTTCCATCATCTTAGCTCCCTGATGCCATAGCCCTTTCTTAATCTGCTGTTCTCTCACATCTCCAAAATAGCATGTCCTTTCCCCCTTAGACATTATCAAAGTAGCCCTTAAAGCATATTAAGAAGCTGAACACCTTCATGCTGACCTGGGATCTCTGTGAAGGTTCAAAATTTCACATCAATATGGATCTGATGCCACTCATAAACACCTGTTCTATATAATTTATAGGTTCCATTTTCATAAACTTGTGCATATAAAGTTGTCATATGTCAAAGGACACCTGGTAACATCAAAGATTAAATAATCAGAATAAGTATCTCTAATAATTAACCCCCCCTTCCTCTCCCTCTCTCTCTTTCTCCCTCCCTCCCTCTCTCTCCTCATCTCCACTAGCTTCTCCCAAGGCATAGCAAAGATGTCACTTGCTTCAAGAGGGCCTGTCTTCACTCTTCTAGTTCAGGAGTTCTTAACTTGTGGTCCTTGAACTTCTTTTAATATATATATGTGTGTGTGTGTAAAACTATTTCAACATAATTTCACTTACAGTCCTATATATTTTATTTTATTCATTTACAAACCTTTTTTCTGAGTAAGGGACCACAGACTTAACCAGAATGCCAATGGGGCTTATGCCGCCAAAGAATTGAAGAGCTCCAGTCTTAAGTGTTACTGTTCTGTCCTCACCCAAAATCACTTGGCATTTGTGTGTGTGTGTATGTGTGTGTGTGTTGTATTGACTTACTGGTATAGATAGTACTTTCTCCTATTAAAACATGAACTTCTTGGGAGTAGGGACTGGTTTTTTTTTTCTTCTCCTTATCCCCTTCACTCATCACAGTGTCTGACACATAGTAGATGCTAAAAAAAAAAGACGAAATCCTTGCTGAATTGAAGGCTAATATATGTCGACCAGCTCATCTATATAAAATGCACAAACATAAGCCTCAAAAGGCAGAGAGGACAGAGCACTAGCTTCAGAATCAGAAGACCTGGATTCAACGCTTGCCAGTAGCACTTGCTGACTGTGTGACCATGGCCAAGTCACTTAACTTCTCTTATGTCCAAGACAATTCTCTCAGACTAGAAAATGAAGAGCAAGCAATGATCTGCATTAATTTAGAGAGTTCACTGCCTAGAATTTCCCTAAACCAATAAAATGAAACGTCCAGTTCAAAGAAAAAGTAAACTTCTGCTAAAATGTGAGCCCCTTGAGGGCAGGGACTACTGAATGTTTGCCTTAGTGTTATCAGCACCTAGAAGGTGTTTAATAAATGTATTGAGTAATTGCTGGACAAATATCTTGACTTTTATATTCTGTGTGCCACTTTCAATCCTGCAAAGTAAGAGAAATTGAGAGGAATTCCAGAAAAAAGAAATAATGCATTTCCTTGGTTATTGACAAGAACTACTATGCTATGGGATTCTTATCCAAACACATGACTGAGTTAAAACGAAACATGATTTCCTCCTGCTTTCGTCATCATTCTTATTCCAACCAGTAATACTACAAAATCATCTTTAAGAAGAAAGAAAAATTTTAGACACAGTTTTTTTTTCCAATATTCTGAAGACACTGACATTTGTCATGTGGGGTAAAAGCAAAATGAAGAGCAGACCTAGCAAACAACAGGGACTAAGAAAACTTATTTCTTTAATATCAAAGGACAGGCTCACTCTAATTTTAAGCGTGGCCAACACATTTAAGCACGGTTCAGATTTGTAAGAAAAATTTGAAGAAGGGAGTTGAATATTCGAACATCAAAAAATGATTCACTCTGGAATTTGTTTTGGTAATATGTCCTCCTAGTGTATTTTAAAACAGAATTCAATGCAAAAACAAAGTTTATTTGAAATTTTTCAGGACCATATACTCGGTACAAAGACTAACTTGAAAAATCCAACAAGCATGAAAACAAAGCTTTGTTTAAAAATCCTCAGTGGGCATGGAAAGGCTAATGGCCACTTTTAGACTTGCTAATCAAAGTGGAGAATTGAGGCAATTATATAGATAAATAAAGAAATAGATGGTATTTTCTCTTTAATTATCTCTGTTTACTCTAGGTAAATGTCTTTGAGACCACAGATTACACTAGAAAGGGCATTAGCCTTTAAGTCAGAAGACTTGCCCTCTTTTCTACTGTGTATGTATATGTGTGTGTGCATATATGCTCACATATACATATATGTATGTATATTTACATATATATAGTGTGTGTGTGTGTGATCTTGATCAATTCACAGACAGAAATAAATTTGGAACAGAACAAATTCAACAATATTTGAAAAACATTTTTGGAAACTGTAAGGTACTTTTTAAACTGTAAAGTGTCATACACATGTGAGGGATTTGTAATAGTCATAACATAGATTTAAATCCAGAAAGGGTCTTAGGGGTCATCAAATCCAGCCCCTTTAATTTTACAGAAAGCGGTTAAGAGACTTGCCTAATGTTACACAGCTATTAAGTGTCTAAGGCAACACTCAAACCCAGGTTTTTCTGATTTTAAGTCCAAGGAGAATATCTCAGTTCTTTGACTTTTTATTTGACTTTGTATGTGCTAAGATGTCCTTAAAGTCAGAACTGAGTTGCAGATTTAAAGCTGGAAGGAATATCAGAAGTGATCTAATTCACTTTCATATAAATATACATATCCATACATATACACACACATATATACACATAAATACACAGATACATACATATGTGTGTGTGTGTGTGTGTATGAAATTGAGAGCCAGCAAAATTAAGAGACTGCCAAAGATCACATAGCTGGTTAAAGACACCTAGGATCTGAAATCACGTTCTCAGCCTCCAAAGCCAGCACTCATTTTAATTGTTCCCGAGAGAGGAAGAGGTATAGATACAACAAATTCCATGATATCCTCTAGTACCTCTCCCTGACAGCAGCCAGTGAGGTGGGAGTGAATGTGGTGGTGGCAGGAAGGAGAGGGAGAGAATCAATAAAACTAGCTATCACATCATAGATATCCCGTATCTCACAACAGAAAATTATAAAAAAAAACTCAGTGGCTCAAATAAATTTCACATTCTTGAATCATTATGTTGGTGTCCTGAAGAAACAGCCTAAAACTCTTGAAGCTAAAATAGCACTTAACAGCAATAACAGTGGTATTACTAATGTGGCTTATTCTTTATTGTCATACCTGCTGCTGGGGTTTTGAGGTTTGCTAAATTCCTTGGCTGATTGTCATTGTTACCACCAGCAAGAAATGGCAAGACAAATAGAAGAGTTTATTATGAACAATAGTATTGTCTAAGGAACATTTTACTCAAGCTAGAGAGGCCTTCAATTGTGTCCCCTGAGAATCTCTCCTTGATATTTTCCCACAAAATAGCTGTTCTCTTTATTAACCCTTTTATTCACTCCTGGTGTTTTTTGTTGCTCTGACCTTAACCTCTAAGGGCAACATAAACCCCAAAGTAGATTCTCAAAAGGTTCTACTTAAAATGTACTTCAGAATGCAGTGCATGGGGTGGGGAGAGAGAGGAGAAAAAAAGAATGAGGAAAGAAAGCCTGTATATATGAGAGTACCATACAGCAATACTATTCCAAAGAATGGCAATACATTTTAATACAAACTAAGCAACAAAATAAAGGGAGGGTCCACTCTATAATATCCTTAAGCAAATTGGGGAGATCAGCACAGCTCTGGTGTGCACATTGATTTTTTCCTTCCCCTAAGTTATTAAATATCGCAGATAAAAATATATACTTTATATTAGGAGATCATTGATAAGGCCTTTCTCCTTTTTCTTTATCTTCAATAGCCCCATTCACAAAAAGTAAGACATACAGCTGATTGTTCCAATTAATTGTTTCTGCAGCACAAAAAAAAGAAGAAAAGAAAAAAGAATTCAGAAATGTTTTAAAAACTTTTAGTCCAATGTCTTCAAGTTTAAAGTTGCTCTTGTTCTAATCCTCCAGCCCTATTAAGACTTTCCAATTAATTGTTGTTATCTTTCCACAACATCCACAAAAGGACTCAGTGTATTTTCTTTGCTCTTTTTGTCTAAATAGATAGATTGTGTTTCACCCAATTGTGTTATGTGTGGATGTCTAGTTCCCTGGACACATATGTACATATCAATGCTCTCTTTATCATGCAAAGCTTTTCATAACCTTGCCCCTTCCTACCTTTTCAATCTTCTTCTACCAGACTCCCCAATACGAATTCTTTGATCCAGTGACACTGGCTTCCGGGTTGTTTCATGAACAAGACATTCCATTTCTCAACTCTTGTATATATCTTGCTTTGTATATGTTTGTTTCTGTGTTGTTTCCTCCCTCAGAATGTAAGCCCCATGAGGGTAGGGACTGTCTTTTGCTTCTTTTTTGTATCCCCTACGCTTAGCACAGTGCCTGGCATAGAGTAGGCACTTAACAAATGTTTAATGAATAAGACTGAAATATGTACCTATGTATTTAGATAGACCATAGAGACTACATACATACATATATATGTGTACATACACATAGATGCAGAGGTAAATAGATATAATGTTCAAACTCATCAGAAAGCTGTTATCTCATCCAAAAGTAGAACTTACAGAATTCTTAGGAAAGAAGGACGCTCTCTTCTCATTTTCTTCAAAAATGATGATGGATGATTTCCCTTTTATACTTGAACCCCTGTTCTTGTCCTTCTTTTCTTCCCTGTGCTACATTCCTTCTCATATAAAGATATTTATGTGGAAATATATACATACATATATGCATCCAAATTATAAAACTACAATTCCTGAGGTGAAGTTTACATCTAGTCCATATTTTTGGAATCTGTATCCTGGGTTAACTCTTCCAGGCAACATAGAATATTTTCAAGAAGTAATTGCTTGGGTACTTTCAATGGTATTCTATCCAGCTCAGTGGATTTGTTAACACTGGGAAATATTCCCATTCACATGCAAGGATACTACTACTGCTGCTGCTGCTGCTCCCACCACCACTGCCACCATCAGTACCACCACCACCACCACCACCACCACCACCAACACCACTACCACTACTACCACTAATAACATTTATACAATGCTTTAGGTTTTACAAAATGTTTTAATCACATTATCTCACTTGACACTCCCAACAACTCTGTGAGGCAGGTGTTATTATTGTCCCTTCTTTCCAAATGGAGAAACTGAATCTGAGAAAAGTCAAGTACTTGCCCATGACAACACAGCTAAGTAAAAGTCTGAGGCAGTATTTGAACTCCGGCTTCCTGAGTTCATAACACAGCTACCTTTCAATTCCAAAAGAATGAGTATTTACTGTATTTCAAACTAGAAGCAATAATGTCCTTAATCTCTATTTTGTACAGCTACCCAGATGAATGATAAAACCAACCCATGACAGAAATGAGCTAATAACAGGTCATACTGTAACCTCCATTTTCACCATTTTAAATCTATAAATCAAGCACCTAAAACATTGTTGTCTCGGATGCAGATGACAAACAGTCAATAACATGTAGTTTTTAAGAGTTGCCTGAAACTTTGAGGTTTGGTCACTTGGTCATTGCCACACAGTAAGTGCAAGAGTCAAGATTTAAACTCAGTTCTTCATGGCGTCAAGTCCAGAACTATGTCCAATGTGCCACTGGCCAATGCTGCCTCTCCTACATCCATGGAGAAGTAATAACCATAGCAAATTATGACTTTTTAGTTCGCAGATAGCTAAGTTTGCAAGTGAAGCCATGTAATTTCTATAAAATACTTAGGTGCCTACCATTACAATTTATGATGCTTTTCGTTTTCCTTTCATGGCTGAACATGATGTCTTCACCAGCTCCTGCAATTCTGAACCCTTTTCCCCATTTTACTTAATGGCACTAGTTGTCTTTTTCCAATCTTGTTGCATCTTCTACCACTTCGCTATATTCATCTCGTTATGCTGTTATATTTCCATTTTTTTCCATTTCATTCTCAGCTATCAAAGGTATTCAGATTTCGTCAGCCCTCTTTCTTCCTCTACATTGCTTTATGAAATCATTATTCTCATATTGTGGACCGATTCTTCTTATTACTCATTCAATTTTCTCTCCTTCACTGATGGTCTTAAATCCCCACTACATTCAACATACGTTTGCATTATTTCCCCTCAAATGGCCCAGGAAAGCTTTTTTCTGTGGACAGCAAGCATTTATCCTTCTTTCCATTTTGTAATTCTTACTTTAGGCAGCTTCTCTTATTCTACCATCAGCTGTGTTGGGACTAAAACCGAGGCCTGTTGTCGAATTAAACAGGTGCTGCACATGGGTAGAAGATGAAAGACACTCAATTAAAATATCACAAAAGTGAACCATTCTAGTTGTATTCAGTGAAAAGCCAGAGTTCTGTAGCTTAAGCATTCAAGGACTCATGAATTTACCTCCTCCTCACTAATATGGTGAAAACGGGAGTTGATTATCTTAATACCATCTAGCATCCAAGCCAAAACTTCCTCAGTTCCCCTGCCTGATTATTTAACTGGCTTTTCAGCAGAATTTTCTAGGCAGCGCAACTCATAAGTTTAAAGCTAACTTTTACTATCAACCTATACCCACTCTTTCCTACAAATCAATAAAACAATGCCACCCAGACATCTGTCAAAAGAAATTCTATCGTTCACAGATTGTCTGATGGTATGCTTTAGAGAAAAATCATCCCTATTGTCAAACAGATCAATATGTTTCTCAGTTATTCTTGAAATACACACACACATATATACTTTTAAAGTGTGGATACATGGGAGGTAGAGTAAAGAGAGATTTTTGAAGTTTGAGCACAAATTGAAACTGAAGTTGCTAAAATGATAAAAGCTCAATGTTTTAAGAGACTTTGGATCCCTATCAAATCTTACTTCAACTTTCTCAGCACTCATGACAGCTAAAGCTATTGGTTCAGGGCCCTCCTGGGGAGCTACCAACTCTTAACAAGAGAGAAAATTCCTAAAAATAACATGTAGCTTTGGCTGAAGGCTACTCCAGAGCTTACAGCTCCAGGCATCTGATGGGGCTAATATTATCACCATGTGAGCAGAAGGAAAATTGAGGACCACCAGAAGTAAAATGTTACATTTTCCCCACTGCAGTAACAGAAGAACTAAGGAACCATCCAGTCGTCTTCCTTTCCCAACAACAACAAAATAAGGCTCCCTTGATTTCCTTAATGGAGCTAATTGTAAGGAACTCTTCTATTACATGATTGCCATGAATCAAGGGATAGATACTTACTATATGGGAACTAATTTCTTGCAGTGGTCTTTCCAGTCTCTTGATTTTTAAACTATAACAGTTAATTAAAACACAAATTGTGTGTTTGTTTGACTTGTTTACAGCATATGTATTACATAGCAAATAATTGTTGGGAATATTTAAACAATGATTTATTGCTGTTTGTCTATAGCTTACTACCAGAGCGAAAATTAGTCCTGGAGAAAAATAAAATGCTTTTTGATGTGTCTATAAAATTGAATGGTTTTAGGATAATAGAAGAGAAGGGTCCTTAGAGACTATCTACTTTAACTACTTACTTTACAGATTGGGAAAATAAGTTCCTTTAAGGTTAAATGACTTGTTAAAGCAAGACAGGTAGCATTTGAACCCAGGTTCTGTGACTTCAAAGGCAGTTCACTTCCCATTACATATCATTATTTCTCTTTCTTTTCAATGTTTTATGTACCACTTTAGCATGCTTTCCCAGAATCCCAGAAACCCAAAATGATGATGGATGATTTCCCTCTTATACTTGAACCCCTGTCCTTGTCCTTCTTTTAAGAGGCAGCGAGTGCATTTAAAGAGGCAGCAAGCAGGTGTATTGAATAGATCACTAGGACCAGAGTTAGGAAGAACTGAGTTCAAATTAGTCTCAAGAGAGTTAGTTAGCTATGTTACCCTGGGTAAGTCACATAACCTTTGCATGCCTCAGTTTCTTCAACTTTATTATCCCCACTTTGTAGATGAGGAAACTGAAGCAAACGCTGGTTTTCTCTCTCTCTCTCTGTCTCTCTCTCCTTCTCTCCTCCCTTCCTCCCTCCCCCAAACTGAAAGGTCAAACATATTAGGTATGATGTATCACTCATTTGAGTGGCACAGTGAATAGAAGGCAGGACCTGGAGTCTGGAAGATCCGAGTTCAAATTCAGACTCAGACACTTACTAGCTATGTGATGCTGGGTAAGTCAAATACTCTTTGCCTGACTCAGTTTCCTTAAATTTAAAATAAGTATAACAGTAGCACCTACCTCACAAGATTGCTATAAGGATCAAATTAGATAATATTTAAAGTACATAACAAAATAACCAGAACTTAAAAGGCAATTGCTCATGAATGTTTCCTTCTTTCCTTTGAGAGATTATCTTGTTGACCCATAAAGTGAAACATGAATCATTTTTAGTTCATCCTCAACAAGTCATCCTTCAGCCTCTGTGCACATCTCCCTCCAATGATATGTGTTATCTCTTAGAGCCTTTTGTACTGGTATTCTCAATACTTAGAACTCAATACTTAGAATACTAGAATATAGTAAACAATTAATAATGTTTTTATTCATTTATTCACAGTAGGGCAACTCCATTGGAAAACTGTCCAATAAAATGAGGAAAATAAAGCTCCCCCTAACCACTGCATCGAATTAAAGGCCAATACAAACAATTCTCACATAAATTCAATTAAACTAGGTATAAATTTCAAGCAGTCAACAAATACTATGTGCCATACACCGTACTGGGGGAAACAAGTACAAAGAAGATATATTTCCCACTCACAATGAGCTTACATTTGGGAGACAAATACATGTAAGAGACATATACAACATGCATATATGACACATATTTTACATAGTCAAAATGTATACGTACATATATAAAGTTAATCGATACACAGATAGGTGCGTACACATATAAAATAGATTCACATATAGTGTTAAATACATTATATAGGGAGGCCACTAAGTAGCAAATGGGATGAACAGGAGAGGCTTCATGAAGAAGATAGTAAACTGACCTGAAGAGGTTTCTATAGAGAGTGAGATCTATGAGGGCAGGGAATGCTTACTGCCACTCTTTGTATCCTCACATGTGGCAAGGACTTGTTGAATCCATGTTGAACTAAGCTGTCATATCAACATTAGCTGAATAATGGAACATATCTTTCCATTTACAGAAACTTCTCAGGTTTGGGGCATCTACTGATGTCATATTTAAAAAAAAGTTACATTACATGGCTTCCTTGAAACAAAGGCTCCATCATTTAGCAAAATCTTTGTTCCTAAAATCCTTGATTTTTAAAATATGCTCCTATAATCCTTATTTTTAAAACACAGCTTTTATATTTGGATCCTAAGTTCTAGCACATCCTAAAAAACTTGGGAAATTTTCCAGTATGGGCCAAAAAAAATGCATGATAAAATGTAAGCTCCTTTAGGGCAGACGCTATTTCAATTTTGCCATTGACTCGCCAGTGTCTGCCACATTGTCCAGCATGAAGGAAATCTGTAACGAAGGTTTGTTGATTTTGAAATTTCTTCATTGTTACACAAGGGATAAAGACTGGCATTAGATCTTTGGTTTCACTTGTATAGCATATACCAGTTCAAGTTGGCACTTTTTCTATAGCTTATAGTCTTAGATCAGGGGTTCTTAAGATGAATTCCACAGATCCCTAAGGAGGCCCATGGGCAGATTTCAAAGAGGCTGTCAAACTGGATGAGGAAAAATGACTTCTTTATTTTCATCAACCTCCAGATAAAATTTAGCATTTCTTTCAATTATGTAAAAATATTATTTTGAGAAAGTATATAAAGGCTTTACTAAAGTGCCAAAAAATTCTGTGACAAAAAAGTTTAAGAAGCACTGTCTTAGAGAACTGCATAGAGCAGAAGTGTCAAACACACTTCTCAGGGGCTACACATAGCCCATAACACTCTTAAGTGTGGCCTGAACCAGATTAACTTATAATTGTTAAATATTCATAACATACAATTGGGAAATATTCAACGAAACAAATAAAATGCAATAAAACATGGGAAATGTTAAAATGTACTTTTCTAAGTCAACATGTAGGTGGCTAGGTATCACAGTGGATAGAACACTGGGCCAGGAGTCAGGAAAACCTGAGCTCACGTATGGCCTCAGATACTTACTAGCTGTGTAACCCTGGGCAAGTCACTTAACCCTATTTGCCTTACTTTCCTCATCTGCCAAACAAGCCGGAGAAGGAAATAACAAACCACTCCAGTATCTTTGCCAAGAAAACCCCAAATGGGGCACAAAGAATTAGACACAACTGAAACGACAACCACCACCACCACAGGTTAATATATGACCCACAGGCACTCTTACATATGGGTTACTAGATACTATTTCTACTTGAGTTTGAAATCACTGGCCTAGAGTACTGAGAGACATTGTGACTTCCTGTGGGTTGTACAGACAATATGTGTTAGAAGTGGGACAGAAGCCCAAATCTTCAAGGCGTACATTCTAGCGTCTATATCAAAATGATTTTCTAAAGCAGTGGTATCAAATCCAAATAGAAACGGGGCCACTATACCAGTCATAAAGATATAACTTAGAAAACCACAGAACAACATTGTCTATGTCCTACTATATTTTTATTTATTTTGTTAAACATTTCCCAGTTACCTTTTAATATGGTTTGAGCAATTCTCAAGATTGTTTCAAGGCAATGAGTATTTGAAACCTCTGATGCAACCTGGCTAAATTCAGAGAAGCCAAGTTCTTTGGGGCAGAGCCAAGATGGCCGCATGAAAACAGTGTCTTACCAGAGCTCTCTCACAACTTCTGTCAGATTCCTACAAAAAAGTGAATTTGAGCAGATTTGAGAGAGTTAGAAACCACGAGCAGTCTGAGTGGAGCAAATTTCCCAGCCAAGAGAGTCTGAAAGGCCAAAGGAAGGAATCTGTGGGCTAGGAGAGTGCTCGGCAGGCAGGGCTGCTCCAGACCAAAGTGGAAGTGGCCAGCCAGGAAACCCACGTGGGAGACAGGCTGGGAGAAAGCTAGGTGCCTGAAACCCCCGGAGATCCCCAGGCCTCCCAATACAGGAAGGCAGTCTGTGGAAGCGACAAGAGGCAGCTCAATGCCTCCAACTGTGAGATACCAACTCCTGAGGCTTGCAGCCCAAAGGTATGAAAATTGGCTTCTTGAACTTCCAGGAGACATAATGGCCAGGTGAAGGGCTTGAATCCTTCCCCTCCCCACCCAGAGAAATCCTTTGGGGTGGGGGGGGAAGGGGAAGAATGCTGGAACAGAGGAGATATGAGTGGGGCTTCAGTGGCCAAGTAGTGGGAGTACCTGAGTCCCAGAGGGGCAGAGCCAGCAGGGATCAACAACAAGAGCCCAGACATACTCTTGCTCCCCTAGGGGAAGTGCCAGACACCCAGCTTGAACAACGAAGAGCTGAGACCATTGCTGAAGAGCAACAGTGCTGGAGGACAACCCCAGGGGAAGAGGAGATTTCAGGCAGCCAGACCCCCTCCCCCACACCTCAGGAAACTGAAGGCTATAATTCACAAAGCCAACAACCTGAGACTCACAATCCACAGAACAAGAAAGCTGGGACAGTGAGCCCTGAGCCCCAAAAGTAGAAATTTATTGTAAAGCCAGGAAAAGGCTAACCAACATGAAGAACACAAAAAAACCGAGGACCATTGATTCTTTTAT
>CM053624.1:259211959-259251956 GCA_028646595.1 Phalanger gymnotis
GAACCTACACGACATAATGATGAGTGAGTGGAGCAGAGCCAGGAGAACATTATACACAACCACAGATACATGGATTCTGTGATGACTAACCCTGACAGACTTTACTCTTCTCAGCAACACAATGTGCAGAGACAGCTCCAAAGGACTCATGATGGAGAGTGCTATCTACATCCAGAGAAAGAACTGTGAAGTATGAATGCAGATTGAGGCACACTTCATGCTCGCCTTTTTCTCTCCCCTTTTTTTCTCTCTTTTGTATTTGTTTTTGGGTTGTGTCTTTTTTTTTGGTTCTGTTTCTTCTTTCTCATGATTCATTCCATTGGTCATAATTCTTCTCCACAACTTGACTAATGTGTAAATTAATTCAATGCAAAGTTATACATTGAAGTTATATGGGATGCCATGCCATCTTGGGGAGGGGGGGGGGAAGAAAATCTGGAACTCAAAATTATGTAGAACCATGTGTTGCAAACTAAAAATAAAAAGAAAAAAATTCAGAGAAGCCACCAATGGAGTGTTGATCATGAAATTTCTTTTTTGAAGGGACAATGTGAGAGATATGCAATCCATGAACTCTAGCATGGAGGGGTTGTTCTTTCTTGGAGATAGCTTCAATACTGTCCAAATCATTTTTTTTTTGCTTTTCATATTTATGTCAGATCCACAGAGGCAAATTAGACATCCTTCCAAAACTTTATGGAATTGAAATGTGTGCCAATATCCTTGAGATTCTGTGTCTCTTAGAATCACAGAATGTTTGACCTGGAAGAATGTCTAGAGTTCATTTAATTCAATCCCTTTTTATACCTGAGAAAACTAAAAATCATAATAGTCAAAAGTGGCCAAAGTTACATAGTTGGCTATTGGCATTCACACAGGCAATAGATCCACAAACGTTTATTAGGTGTGTATTGCATTTCAGGAATTGTGCTAAGTGTTCAAGTAGTCCAAGGCATTATTTCTATTATGCCATCCATCTCTTACATTGGCTAAGAATGCTTATATTTCAATTTTCAAAAGGCAATTATATCAACTTTAGCAAATGAGTAGGAAGAACAGTATAAAGTGAAATCTATACTATATATTTTGTATGGTATTTTATTAGTTCTCCACTTTTATTATAGTACAGATGTTACCTTGAACTCCCTGTGACTAAACTAGCAGCATTCAAAGCTGTAACTGAGGCAGGAAAACATAGGCTTTGACTCAGGGTGCCAAAATTTAGAGGGTGTTCATAAAATTTGAACTCCTTAAACAGCATTAAAAACAACTAAGCTTAGCACTAAGCTAGCATGAATAACTAGCTGAAGTAGGACACTATGCTTTCTTCTCCCTGTTGAATAGACCTAAAGTGAGAGTTTCCTTAACTGTGCTTCCTCCTCCAGCAGCAGCCTCCCTAGAACTTTCCTCCTATCTCTGAGGTATATCATCTTCCCCTCCTAGACTTAACTGAATCAATGATATATTTCATGTCATTTATTCTGGGCACTATTTGTGTCCTCACCATAGAAGTAAAAATTATTAGTTATGGACAAGCCCTGAAAGGTCCTGCCGAATAGAAACAGCTTCATTTAGGAGACCGGTGAGATACAATGTTTATTTTTCAAGGCCTTAGATCACTTAAATTAAGTTTAGTCCCTTATCAGATTAGCTGTAGGGTGATAAGGTTTTCATTCATTATATCTCCCAAACATTATATATCTACTAAGGCATAGCAGAGTTGCCACCTTTTGAGTAGACGCAAGTATTCACATAGATAAAATTAGAGATCCTTAAATTACTGAGGTATTTATTGGCCACTGAAAGGACTTCAAAACTATTGTCTCAAACTTCTGTGCTAGTGACTTGTGCACATCAGGCTTCAAAAATATCTGTGGGATTGGCTCGAATCCTGTCAAGTACCAAGGATAGGTTGGCTACTTAACCTCACAGGCTTATGAGCAGGTGCTTTCCTTGTCCTCAAGATAAGCATCATCTTTTAGAACTTAGGCATATATTGGAAAATAAATTGAAAAAACTGGACCATTTCTCCTGAGGATTTCCAAATTTCTGACACTACATATTGTTATTAGCCATGAATATGTACTTAGGACACATTTACATAACTTCAGAATCTAAACCTTAGTGAAGAGGTGATTGAAGAGGCTCATGGGGGGGGGGGGCTTAAAAATGGCAGCATTTCTCAGTGTCAGTCAGTTATGCCCACAATTACTTAAGGTTCTTGTGAATTAGTGAGAGTGGCATTTTGTAACTTATTCTAGAAATTCCCTTAAAAAAGACCAGAATTAACTATTTATTATCAGTGATGAGAGGGTATAATTAATATTTTGATGCAATACACTTCACTTACCTCGATGCTTACTCTTTGACTATTAGTCTACTTTAAAATAAATAATGCTTTTCCTATGATGTGCCATCTCGTTCTACTTTTTAGATGAGATGCCTCAGTTTAATCAATTTTGTGGCTGATGATTTATTGTTGCATTCTTTACTTGGGTTACATGTTGTGTTAATGGGCCATCAATGTAAATAAGGCTCCTTGGCGGAAGTTGCCACTCTTGATGCAGTTGACGCTATCCAGGATGACATAACATATGGACTGAGTCTACCTACAATATCAAGGGCTCATGTAATGGTAATGCAGACTACAATCCTTTTTGCTTGGCCACAGGAACTGTGAAAATACAAAGACAGATGGGCTATTACTCAGGGATGGACTCTGTAAGGATGCTATTCACCTAGAGGCAGCCACCATTTGCATTTTAAAAAGCAAAAAGTCTTGCCAGGTTAGTTCCTTTGGAAAAGTAAGGAGTACCCTTCTGAAGTTGGTATGGAGTAAAGTGCTGATGTCTATCTCTCTACCTGGCATTTGAGGACATGCAGAATACAAGTAGCCTTGTTTCCATAAAAGGTGACCAGTCCTTAGATGGGCACAATGACTTGGGAGATGATAGTTCACAGAGGTAAGGGCAACATGGAAATTTTCTTCCTACACATGAAAATGAAAATAGCCTCTCTTTTTCCTTCACATTCCATCTTTTCTAAATTCATTTTAGCTGTGTCAGTCCTCAAGTCAGCAGTTAAAAACAGAATCAAAGGCTCTTTGTTTGAGCATCCAAGCAACAGCAAAGAAGTTTCAGAGAATCTATGATTCTCTCCACCTCTCCATTCAAATTCCTTTTGTTCAAACAGCATAGACTGGGGAATTCATTTCTTTCTTGGCTATGCATGTCTAATATCAGGGCTCCAAGCTTCAAAGTGACAAGACCCTCCTTTCTCCTCCCTCCCCCTCTCACCCATGACAGATTCGGAAACTTTCTAAGCTGTTATATTTAAAGTTCAGTTCTCTTGGCTCCCTATTTTAAAATCTGGGGAGAAATCATAAATGCTAAAAATTAACAGATCTGAAGGTTTATGTCACGGCTGGTGTGATACTGCAGCCCTCTGTCCACTTCCTAATTTTGAATGTCTAATTTAAAACCTGACAGGCAATGTGCCAGAGTGGATAGAGAGTTGGCCTTGGAGTCAGGAAGCCTTGAGTTCCATTGCTGTCTCTGAACTTTGTTAACTGTAAGACAATGGGCAAGCCATATATTTCTATGTCCCCAGGCAACTCTAATACTATAAGTTACAGTATAGGCACAGATCTGAATTGGTATAGGGAGTTTCTTCCACTACAATACCCTATACCGATTAAATCCTAAGTCCAGTCCAAAAGAAAAGAAGCAAAATCTGGGTTTTCTGGCATTTCCACTGACAAATTCAAGTCCACCTGTGCTAGAAAGTTCATAATAAAAATACCATTTAAAGATACATTGGTTTTTACTCTCATTATCACAATACTGGTCTGACACCTCCATGAAGGCTTACAATTAATCCTTTATTCCCTCATGGGTGAAGGTAGAAGGAACTCAAGGGAATACAATTCTAGAACCTCCAAGACACATATGTACAGAAGCCATTTAAGTGAAGCCAATGATTTATCAGAATACAGTCAGGGTTCCCAGAGTAAATCATTTTCATTCCCACCAGACTTGCCAAGGTCAGGGCTGCTGTTTTCCATGATTGAATAATTCCTAAGCTTTACAAGGTACTGCAATAAGAACTAGAAATCTATCTCACCTTTTGGAAACATGCTTGACTTGTCCTGATTAAAGGTTAACCCCACTGACATTTTTTAAGGTAAGAAAACACTGCTTTTCCATTTTCTTCTCTGGATAGATAATATGCATATGGGAAAATAATGGAATTAGAGGTAAAGAGCCGGTTCCTTTAGTTTTTAGAATATCCATTTACAGTGGCTCCAGAAAACCAACATGTCTACAACACCAGCTAAAAAACGACATGTTTCATTCACAGTGGATATTAAATTTTAGGCCCTAATTAGCATAGTGGCTCTTTCAAATACTGGCAGGCTACCAGCAAGCATTATTGGTGTTTGCTTTAGGTACAGGTGTGAACTGATTGAAAATTGATTTCTAAACTATTCCCAGGGCTGGCTTGATAGTATAAGCAAAGAAGTTGAGAGCTCCAGTTAATTTCAGCTCCATTAGAGACTCGGAGGAATAAAAAGGGACAAAATTGCTAGAGAAATTATATTTTCAAGCTGCTAAATAGATAATATGAATAATGGGGGGAAATGATTACCATCTACCATTTGTGCACTGATGTCCTGGATGTTGTAGAGAAATAATTAATAACTGATGTGTTTTCCATGTAGAGATCCATTAGCAATGTCCTTCATGAAGCGGGGAGGGGGGTTGTGTTTTCCTTATATTCAAATCTATCCTCCCTCAATGAAGTAGCAAACCTAAACTGTTATTTCTTCTATGCAAAAGTCTTTTTTTCTTTTATTTTTCTCAATTACAAGAAAAACATCTTTTAATATTTTTTTTTTTTGAAATTTGAGTTTAAAATCTCTCTCCTTTTCCTCCCCACCTTGAAAAGGCAAGCAATTTGATACAGATTTTACATGTGAAGTAATGTGAAACGTATTTCTATATTAGCCATGTTGTAAAAGAAAACATATATGAAAAACCCTAAGGAAAATGAAAACGTAAAAATAGGATGCTTCAGTCTTCATTTAGACTCCATCAGTTCTTCCTCTGGAGGTAGATCGCCTTTTCCATCATAAATCTTTCGGAATTGTCTTGGATCATTGTGTTGCTCAGAACAGTGAAGTCATTCATAGCTGATTGTTGTACAATGTTGATATTACTGTGTACAATGGTTTTATGGTTCTGCTACTTCACTTTGCATCAGTTCATGCAAGTCTTCCCAGATTTTTCTGAAGAGTATCCTGCTTGTCATTTCCTATAGCACATTAGTATTTCACCGCAATCATGTACCACAACTTGTTCAGTCTTTACCAACTGATGGGCATCCCCTCAATTTCCAGTTCTTTGCCACTACAAAAAGAGCTGCTATAATTTATTTTTCACTTGTAGGTCCTTTTCCTTTTTCTTTGATCTCTCTATGTAAAAGTTTCTTTTCTTGTTTCCTCAAAAAAGCATCCTTTTTCCAGAATAAGTCTGATTAACTCTATATTACCAAAAAATTTCAAACACCAGCAATTTGGAGCACTGGGTTAGTAGTCACGAGATTAGAGTTCTAGCCTTGGCTTTGCCATTTAGTAGCTCTATATAACATAAGATGATTCACGTCACCCCCTTAGAGCACAGTATCCTCATTTATAATATGATGTGGCTTGACCAAATCACCAACTGGCAATGAATATTTTAATTCAACTTCAGAAACTCAACATGTCAAAAACAAAACTATCCTCTTTTCCTAAATTCAGTCTTTTCTGAACTTTTCAAGTACTGTCAATAAGCATCACCATCCTTCCAATGATAAAGATTTACAACTTCAGTGCCATCCTTAACTCATCGCTCTTACTCACCTGGCATAGTCGCTGGGTCTTGTCATTTCTTTCTCTAAACATCCCTAGTATGTGATCTCTTCTCTCCACCCAAGCAGCCTATTTCAGGTACTTATCATTATTTGTTTGGACACTGTAATAGCTCCCCCTGCAACTAGTCTCCCTACTTTAAGTTTCTCCCTGCTCCAATCCATACTCCACATAGTCACCAAAGTGATTTCCATAAAAAATATAGCTGACCTTATCCCACCCTACCTCAATAAATTCTAATGGCTCCCTATTGTCTCTGGGATTAAATATAATGTCTTTTAGCATTCAAAGCTCCAAAACATGGTTGCTCCCCAGTTTTCCAGTTTTTCCCCCCAGATTACTCCCTTCTAAGCACTTAGATATATTGGCCAAGTGATCCTTACACATAGCACTCTACTTCCCATCACCATACTGGATGACCCCTAGGCTGGAAGATTCTTCCCTTAACTTTGGCCTCTTAGAATCCTTTGCTTTGCCTCAGGACACAACTCAAATGCTGCTTTCTATAGAATGACTTTCCCATTCCCTCTGCCCCCATACTTGTTAGAAACATTCTCTCTAAGGTTACCTTTCACCTACTCTGTATTTAACTCATATGTACCTATTTATATATGTCTCCCCCATTAGAATGTAAGCTTATTGAGGGCAGAGGCTGTTTTTCACCTTTCTTTGTATCTCCAGCTGGTTGATTGATTGGAATAGGTACTTTTTTGAGTCCTCTTAAGTTCCTCAGAGTTTACTTAAGATCCCAAATTTTGATTCCATTTATCAGGAATTCTAACTATATTTCTGTCACTTGCTGTCAAACCATAGAAAATGTCTCTAAGATATGCTACATCTACTTAGAAGATGAGGAATGAAGAGATCATACTTAATTCTGAAAGAATCAATCCACATATTTCTGGGAACATTGTCATTTCAAAGATATATACATGTATGCAAATGGATCTACTGCAACTATTATGGCATTTTTCTATGACACCAAAAGATTTCCATATTTTGAATGTAACCACTTTTCTTTTTCCTAGTTGAATGGTATTAGGTAACTGTTTACATTATTTAAATAGGTAGGAAACCTAGCCAAACTAAGTAAATTAATTTCCAATTGTGTACATCCCCGCCTCAACTTGGGGCAATGACCTTTTCCTCTCTAGAAAAAAATGAATATTACAGGGGATTGTAAACAGAAAAGTCATTCTCTAAAATTACCCAGGTGGTCACAGCCTTTATCACTAACCATAATCTTGAACATTCCCAGGAAAAAAAAAACTTACTCATACTAAACAACCTTTCAATAGAATTTGAACTGAGGACAATCAATCAACGCACTTTATTAAATATGGTGTGCTAGATACTGGGATATGAAAACAAAAATAAAATGGACACCCTTTGATTACTCTAGCCAATATTCAGAGGAAAAATGAGTAAAGATTACCAAGTTAAAATGGTTCCCAAACTCTTCACTTTTAGCTTGTACTGTGTCCATCTGTCACCCAGATTTGGAATATTGGCCTATAAAAGCTGGGATATTTCCCAGGAAGCAGCCAAACTTGTGATTTCAAATGAAGATAATCACCCTCAGGTTTTAAATTCAGGAGGTGCCATCCTTGGTTCTGAATCTATAGCTTATTGGCAGACTTTTGTCATATCATTCCTTCCCTCCCCCCTGCAAAAAACATTAAAAAGTCAAAAATCTTTAGCCTGGCTTTTGAAAGTGCCCACAATCTGGCCCATGATGACCATTCTGACATGACTTATATCTACCTATTACCTGACTTAACTAGGCTCTCCTCCTCCTTTCTCTCCACATATACATATGGCCAACTCATCCCCCTGAAGTTGCTCAACCTCACTGCCATTCCTGTGCAAATACCAGGGCCCTTAATAGGGATATGTCCCTTGTCTTCTATCTGAATCTGTCCTGTCCTTGAAGGATCAGCTCCTTTATGCAGCTTTCCTTGACCTTGGTGCCATACATCTAGAGCTGGAAAGGACATCAGAGACCATTTAGGCCAAGCCCCCATTTTACTAAATGTAATGGCAAGCAAAGTGGGACTTTTTGTTGTCTTTTGTTTTGGAGGGCTTCTCAGTGCAAAAGCAATCAAGTGCCTTTGACGGAATCTTGCCTTTGTTTGTTGGAAGGCCCCCACCCTTTTGCTAATTAGGTCACAAGAGGTGTGAAGCTCTTGAGAGGTGTGAAGTTCTCTGACTCTGAAGCAGTATATATATACTCTGAGGTTAGCATTTTGTTTGGGGCTCACTCAATGGAAGAGTATTGTGTGATTTGACCAGACAAGACTCTGGGTAGCTGTTAGAGCCCTTGGGCTTTGAAAAACTCAGATGTTGCTGCTTTTCTCTCTGGTAACTATGTATGTAATGTCTTGGACAGACATGGGATAGACAGCTAGAAGCCTGTCTGCTGATTTGTTTGCTCTGTTTATACAATTTCTGCTTGTAATTTCTGTGTTTTCTCTGAAGTTCAGGGTGCTGACTTTTTCCCTTGAGCTAAGTGAATGATATATGTATGTTTAATTAAAGTGAGATTGTATACCCCTTAAAGTTGCTTTCCTTAGAAAAGCGGATCAAAGAATCTGTGCTAGCAGCCCTCCTGTGTGCTGGTGTTATTAGTCTTACACCCCCATAACAGCTCCTAGCAACATTGTTGTTACACTAATAAGAAAACAAAAGCCCAGGAGGGTCACATGACTTCTCCATGGTCATATAGGAAGTATCAGAGAAAGGATGTGATGCTCCGTTTTCTAACTCCAGGCCTATTTTTCTTTCTATGCTACTCTGCTCTAGCCCACGGTTATCTCTCACTTATCTAATTCTTAATGTTCATCCCATTCATTTGGCACCTTGATACCAGGCAGCAAATAATGCTTTCAGGCACATGTCATGCCTCTCCATTTGGACTTAATGTTCCTTGAAGACAGAGTTTTTGTGTACTTTTGGTATACTCCTTATACTGTATGACACAGAGTTGGTTCTTTAAAATCAATGATTAATTGACCAATGTACCCAAGTGCCCCAGGTGATATGTACTTTTAGTCTCTCTGACTCCTTCCCCAGTCCTCCAGAGATTTAGAATTTTAATCAGCTGCAAAAATGCTATCTGATCTACTTTGACCAAAGTTTGTCACCTTGGTATGGCTTCCCCAAGCACTAGAATATAAGGAAACATGTATCTACTTGTGACAGACTGAATAAATTCTGTCCCAGATTCCTAGGAAAACCCAATAGAAAGAGAAGGCAAAGAAAAAGTGCAAATGACACACATTTTATTTCCCTTTTATCCTGGGACAAGGGGACAAGATTATTTTCACATCTAGAGTTAGATCTTTCGGGTTTCTGGAAACATAAACAGCTATCAGATTTGCTAAAGTTCTTCCTAAGCACTTTGTATACATTTAAAGGCAGACCAATATAACCATTCTCAATTCCCCATTTCTTAATTTTCTCTTGGGATGGATTTGAATTATAATATTTCCCTATCTTAATTACTTCTAGTTACGTCCTGAACACCAGACTAGATAATGTTACTGCAACTTTGTTGTTTACATATCTTAGATATCTATATTTTTCTGTCCTCCCTCAAACGTTGATTAGCCAAGCTATGCAAATTCAACTCCATTCATCTCTCCTCATAAATCAAATCCATCTATTCCCTTAATCTGTTTTGTTCTTTATTGCCAATCTTTCTCCAGTCTGCCTGCATCTCACTAACTAGCACAGAAGCAACCAGAAATGAATGCCGCAGTCCAGGTGTGGTACGTGAAAGGAGGGAAGAAAAGTGAGAGGGCAAAAAGGAGTGAAAATGATAGGCAGAGGATGAAGGGAAAGAACAGGGCAGAAATAAGTTGCTGGGGTTCCAGCTGCTGGGTTCTTAAAAGTGGCAATTTACCCCCCATTCAGGTTTCAGAATAAGAGGCATTGTGATACAGATGGCATCACCTTGAAACTTTCAGGCTATCCTTAGAATTCATTTTGCTACTTGAATCTTTCAACCTTTTTCTCCCGAGTTTTCTTATCCAGGTGAATTTCAGGATATCATTTTATATATTTCTAGCTGATCATGAAAGACATTAGCATGAATTTTCCAAGTTTAATCTCATTTTAATCTTTTCTGTCTATAGTCCTAACCTGTTTAGGGTGAGCTCTTGTAATTTCCTCAGTCCCTACTCCTGTTTGCAACACCTTCCAATTTAATATCATCTGCAAATTTCATTAACATGCAATTTATTTTCTCTTCCAGATCATTAGAACAAAAAAACCCACCAAGACCAAGCATATTACCAATCCCTGAAGCACTCTCCCTAGATCCCTGCCAACTGGGTACATTACCATTTATCATTATCTTTTGTTTATGATCTCTCAGCCAGTTTTCATCTAAGCCGATTTAAACTAATCTTGATGTAAGGAGAATAAAAGATAAATAAATAAAAAGGAGACAGTGAATCAAAAGCTTCTCAAAAGTTCAAATATTTAGTGGGGTTAATGGGAAAAATTCTGTTTCTTTCTCCATTCTTCTAAGAAGTAAGCTAAATGAAAAGTTATGATAGATAGACTACATTCTTTCTTCAAGACTGAGGCAAAAGTCAATTTACATTTAATGAACATTTCAGACATGTGACCAGGGGCAGACCAGTCTCAATTACTTAGCCAGGCAGTCTGTGGAAGGTCCAGCTCCCTTTGCAATCTTTTCAAATACAGAAGGAGTTGGGAGCTTCCATTCTAAAAGGCAGATGTACCCTGTTGAGACCGGAAACATTCAAAGACTTGTCACTAACTTACTCCAATAACTTCTGTTGAAAAATCCATTGACTGTTTCCAAGACTTGAGGTTTTTCTGCCACCAGTCTTGGCACTTTGCTAGTGTCAGATAATGAAGTTCTATTTATGGCTTTGATGAGGATAAAACAGCCATTTCCTTAGCCATGTGCCAGATATGGAGATTGATAACAAGACTAATCCTAATATAATTCCCTTAATAATGCCTGAAAAGCACTCAAGTACTTTAATACATCAGGATTTAAATGTTTTATAATACCCATAAACACTCCCAGAACCTAATGGAGTTAATACCACTAAGAGGGAAACAAGTGGAAGGTGGTATAAAAATCAATTTGGCTTCACCTTCAATGATTTATTTCCTCCACAGAACCAATTAATTTTGTACTAAGAAAATGGCTAATGAAATTTTAGACCAACGATATATCAAATAAAATTTCATCTGTAGTCCAGGCTTACATAATTTGTCAGATATTCTATAGTCCTCCCAATATAAGAAAGTTCAAATGAGAAGTCATTCCAGTGACATTTAATATCTCGAGGGTTTTGTTGATGGTGTAAGAATTGCCTGGTGTCTTTTTCTTCTCTTTAAAGAAAATCTGATTAATTTTACTTCTATCTCACTGACATGTAAACCAATATAATATTCACCTGCTCAATTCACACTTAATACAAATTCTTCAGGTGCTGTCCTTCAAATTAGAGTTTAAGGAGTAAACTAAAAAATAAATCAGAATGATTTTGAAAATCTGGATTGGTCTTTTTTCCCCTTTTTTTTTCTTTTTTGCTCTCAAGTTAAAGAGACTGCCTTTAAAAATCCATATCAATACATGGAGTTAGCTTTGGAAGGCAAAGAGAAAGCATGGGTCACTATTACATAAATAGCCTCATTCTTCTGTTTTCACTGCCAAAATTAACTTCCTAATGCATAGCTCTAGCCATGCAACTTCCTTACTCAAAAATGTGTGATGGTTTATTAATGGCTATTAGATTACACATAAATACCACAGCTAGGCATTTAAGTTCCTTCACTGTCTGGCACTTGTCTGTCTTCCCAACCTTGTTTCAGACTAGCTCTTTTCATGCTTTTGTCTTCAATCTAAACTGGACAGCATTCAATTTCCCAACTCCATCCTTAACACATTCATGTGGTCTATCCCCTATGTCTCAACTAACTCCCTCTTTATCTCTACCTCATGAAATCCACTTTAAGGCTCAATTTAGATAAACCACTTCCTCCGTGAAGTCTTCCCAATTCCCCTGCTCAAAGTGGTCTTTGATCCTTTTTTTTTCCTACACCACTTTATATCTATTTCTCCTTTGCCTTTATCATAGTCTTCCCATATTGTACTTAATAGCCAATCATCAAACATTAATTAATAAGCACTTACAATGTACCAGGCACTATACCAAGTGCTAGGGATACAAAAAAAAAATCAAAACAACTTCTGTCTTCAAAAAGCTGATATCCTAGCAGGAGGTGATAACAGGCAGATAAATAGGTTCTTATATAGACAGAAGGTAAATTTAGCTAGAAAGGCTCCACCATTGGGGGAATAGGAAAAGACAATGTCAGATCTCCCTAATTAAACCATAAGGCCCTTGGGGCAAATGAGGAGCTTTGTATCTTCAGCACCCAGAACAGTACCTTTCATATCACAGGTATTTAATACATTTGTTGTTGAATTTCTTCTATAAGGTATTCACCAATCAATCAACAAACATTAATACAGTACCTATGATATGCAAGGCACTATGATAAGCACTAGGCATACTAAGACAAATGTGAAATAATCTTTGTCTTCAAGAGCTTATATCCTAACAGGGGAGACAAGACTTATACACATAAGTAAGTAGTGAATAGATCCCCGACCTGAAAGAAGCAATCAGGATATGAAATTATTCATCAGATCAAACGAGATTTGGAAGGGACATCAGATCATCTAGTCTAACCAATATCCTGATTTTAGATGAGGAAACTGAGGCTTAGAGAATTTAAGGAACAGTTCCAAGGTCACACAGTAAATAGCAAAATTAAAAAGATTTTAACCTACCTCTTTCCACTAAACCATGCTGGGCTGATTGACTTAAATGATTTGGCTGCATAACAATTCTTACCTAATTGGTTTAATTATTTATTTAGAGGAAGAATATGGATATCTGGGGTCTAGCTAACCCTGAAAAAAATGACTGAGGATTTTTATCATGTAGCATTGGGGAAATCACCCACACTGAAATATGATTTAACTAGAACAAAAATCATAAGGAGTTAGGTGGTCAGGAAGCACATGCATCAAAATTTATTGTCCTTCTTTATGGATTTATAGACTGCCCTTTTATGTAAAATTGCATGAGAAGGCCCATTTATAGGACAATAAAATCAAGTAACTAATGGGCTATGTCCAAGAAACTCCCCACCAACTAGCAAAAAGAGATGCCTCACATTTTAATTAGTTCTGACTGAAGAAGGAAGCCAGAATATCATCAGTTACACAGTGAGTATCCAAACTGAGATTCTAAAAAAAAAAAAGAATATAAATTAAGGGAGAGTTCCTACTGGGGCCACAGCACTTTTCTGAAAGTCTTGCGGTACCAAGGCTACTGGAGCCAGAGGAGGTTTTGTACTCAAGTCAAGGCTCTCCCTGTCTCTATTAAAAATAGCCAGACCATCCTTCAGCTTCCCCAGGCCATTCTTTCATTTGTTCATCCATTTATTTATTCTACATAAATCTGTTAAATGCCTAATATGTACAAAACACTGCGCTGGGTCCTAGGGTGCATAAAACATTTATGGTTTGTGCCTTCCTGGAGCTCAAAATCTAATGGCTAGACAAGACATCATATTCCTTACTATATAAAAAATATATGAGGTTAAAACAGAAAAAAAAGGGAGGCTCTGTAAAGTTCAAGAGGAAGGATTGTTACCTACAGATAAGGCTTCATAGAGGAAGAGGAGTTTTATTTGGGCTTTAACAGACAAGCAATTCAATAAATAAAGAGGGGGAGATTGCACAATTATAAATGAGATAAACATATATTATATATGGGAACATATATCATAATTCAATATGTCAAAGAGCTGTGGTTTTATTGGTGTGGGGAATCCCTCTACTGAGGTACACTGTAGCCCATACTGTAACCCATTTATAACATACAGACTTAGAGAACTATCTTAGGATCAAAGAGATTAAGTGACTCACCCACCATTATACAATGTCAAAAGGGGGTATTTGACCCCACGCCTTCCTGGCTCCAAGTCCAGCTTTCTTTATGAAGTCTTTTATCCCAAGGACACAGAACAGAAACAGGGCTTCTAGTCAACTACATTCAAAACCCTGAAGTCATCCCACTTCAATTCTCAAATCCAATCAGCAGGTGCTTGTTGTCAATTCTACTTCCACAATATCCTCCTCACATCTATCTTTCTCCACTCACACATTAACTGCCTTAGTTCAAACTTTCCTTTCCCCTCACCTCAACTACTATAATAACAGTCTTCCAACTAATCTTGCTGGTGCCAGTATATCTGATTGGATACATCTCTAAGATATGAGAGAGAGAGAGAGAGAGAGAGAGAGAGAGAGAGAGAGAGAGAGAGAGAGATCGAGAGAGAGAGAGGGACTGGAAGATTTGGTTCCACATTCCAACTCTGGTACAGATTGGCTCTGTGATACTGGGCAAGGACGTCATTTAACCTCTTAATTCTGCAGACAATTGTCCAATACTCTAAATTACACAATTGTCACGTATTGGCATTGATAGAGGGAATTTACTTATTAGAAGTTCTTTTTGTCAAGGAAATCACAGGTCTGGTTAAAAATTAATAAAAGTATTATGTTTTATGTAATCTATATTAAAAATATGCATTCATATGGTAAGACATGGTTTGTCAAGTATCTAAAAAACCAGAAATCTCAATCATCAGATTCCACCCCCCCGACAATATTTCAAATTGGCAACTGACCCACATAATGATACCATGAGGTATTTCATTCAGTATAAAGTATCTTGTAAATGACTGAAGATCTAATTATGTTCATCATAGCTTTAGTTATGTCATATCAGATTCTAATTTATGATCGGCTTCTAATTCTATGGAATTCTAATTCTATGAAAATTGACAATGAATAGTTTATATAGCCAACTCTGAGTTAGCCGAAATATTCACTAGACCATTTCTTAATCATTCTATATAAATCCATTGTACTTTAATTTAACAAACATATTAAGCATTTACTATGTGCCCACCCTCTGGGAGGTTTTACAAAGATGATCCAAACATAGTTCCTACCCTCAACAACTTTACAATCTAAGAAGAAAGACATGAACATAAATCACTAAAATACAAAACTCAACATGTAGTCTGTGATTTTAGAGAGGTACAAATTAAGTGATCCTGGGAGAGAGAACTCCTTCTGGATAAGGGCACTAGTTATGACTTTATGGAGGTGATAGTATAGCTTAGACCAGATAATAATAATGTGGATAATGATGATAATAATAGCTAATATTTATTTAGCAGTTTAGGGTTTGCAAAGCATTTTCTGTACATTATTTCATTAATTACATGGGCCTAGGTAAGCAGTTTCCAAATCTGAGATCCTGTAACTTTGATCATGGCATTTTGGGCAATGGGGAATAATGTAGGAGGAAAAAAAAAGAGAAAAAGATAAGAACAGGGCAGGTTCAGGACACTGCAGGTAATTCAGTTACTTGGCACATAGGAATATTAGAGTGGAGGGAAAAAAATATACTGAAAAGGTAAGATTTGGTCCAAAATGTATGTGGCTTTGAATGCCATGATTAAGAATTGAGATTTTTAGGGGCAGCTAGGTGGAGCAGTGAGTAGAGCACCGGTCCTGGAGTCAGGAGGACCTGAGTTCAAATCCAGCCTCAGACACTTGACACACTTACTAGCTGTGTGACCTTGGGCAAGTCACTTAACCCCAATTGCCCTGTCTTCCCTTCTCAAAAAAAAAGAATTGAGATCTTTATCTTACGTGCCAACTCTGTCTCACATTCATGTACCATATTTCCCCATGTATAAGATGCACCTTAATTTTGGGGCCCAAAATTTGAAAAAAAAATGTATTACATAATGTTATTGTAATAAAACTCAAGTTTTATTCATCTGATCATAGCTTTCAGGCATCTTTTGGGCAAGTCTGGTGCGTGTACGTATGCTTAGTCCATTCCATTTCATGAACATGAAGCACTAATTGTGTCCTCCTTTGAAATCAGTAATTTCTTTTTCATCAGCAATTCTTCTTGCCGCATGCTGAACCATCTTTGTGGACACAAGAATTCCACTTGACCATTGCTCTTCAATCCATATCTTTAATTCCCTCTCTCAATCAGGCCATTTTTCTGACTTGCCTCTCATGGCCTTCTTCTGCCATGGCATTTTCATTCAGTAGGGTTTCTTCTTCTGTTTTCTCAGTTGGAGAAGGACCAAACTTACGTTTAACAGCATGATTTCCATTCTCTTTTGCAAACTGGATCACTTTTAACTTGAATTCAGCATTGTATGAAAATCTTTTCTGAGCCATTTCTGGGCAGAACGTGGCAAAATGTAATCTAATATACCGGTAACAAATGTGAAACAATGAGCACAAAGACAACAAGCACAAAAAAGTGGGAAATGCAAGTAAAAAAATCTACAACCATGAGCGCAGAAACAAGTGTGGAAAAAGTGGGAAATGCAAGTAAAAAAATCTACAATCACTGTATAAGACTCACCCAATTTTTAGACCCCAAATTTTTCAGAAAAAGGGTGTGTCTTATACATGGGGAAATATGGTATATTGTTTTTATCTGTTGATGTTTACCATATTGAAAATTGAAATATCTACATATTATTCTGAAAATAATTGAGACCTTGCAGACCCACTGAAAATGATCTTAGGAGCCTGCAGGGGCCTAAAGGCCACACTCTAAAAACTGCTATTCAGTGCAGTGAGGGGTCATTGAAGGATTTTATACAGTGTACCAAAATCTTCAGAGTTGTATTTAGAAAAATATCGTTTATTCAGATTTTTTCAATATATTTATTGGTTACAACATATTTTTAAGATTTTCTTCTTCTTTCACTTTTTTCCTTTAAAGAAATTATCTGTTTCGTGGGATGGCTCTCTGAGAGAAAGAGTAAAAGGAAACAGAAGGAAACGTAATATAAAAATAAAAGATATCATTGAAAATTTATTTTGAAAAAAAGTTAATTGAAAGTTCAACATAACAAATATTAATTAAGCATCTACCAGGTACAGAGCACTGCACTAAGTCGTGAGGGACATACAAAGTTTAGATAAGAGACAGTTCCAGCCTTCACGGAAATTACAGTCTAATAGAGGGAAAAGACAGGTACACAGTGAAATTTATTACAAAGTAATCTCTGATAAGTGCCTAAGAGAGATAGAAAAGGATATACCACAAGAGGCATAATATGACTTGGGGGGTGGGGTGTATAGTTTGGTCATTACTCTCTCAGGAGCATCAAGGAAGGCTTCATGAAGACCCACTATTTGAGTTGAATTGTAAAAGATCGGAAGGATTTCAACAGGCAGAGGGAGGGAAGAGGTGTCTTCAAGAACAGGGAACAATAGATGATATGGTGATATACTTACAGAACCCTAGAGAATTAAGTAAGAAACTGGTTAAAAAATTATTAACTATAGCCAAGTTGAAGAATATAAAATTAATCCACATAAATCACCTGCATTCCTATATCCTCTACAAACAAAACCCAGCAGGAAGAGGCAGAAAGAGAAATTCCACTGAAAATAACTTCAGACAATATTAAATATTTGGGGGACTACCTACAAGACAAATCCAGGGACTATATGAATATAATTACGAAACAATTTTTCATACAAATAAAGACAGATCTAAACAATTGGAGAAATATTAATTGTTCATAATTAGACTGAGACAATATAATAAAAATGACAATTCTACCTAAGCTACTTTACTTATTTATAGTGTCACACCAATCAAACTACCCAAGAAGTAATTTATAGAACTAGAAAAAATAACAAAATTCATCTGGAAAAACAAAAGGACAAAAATGTCAAGGGAATCTATGAAAAAATGTGAAGGAAGGCAGCTTAGCAATAACAGATTTCAAACTATATTACAAAGTGATAATTATGAAAATAATCTGGTACTGGCTAAGAAATAGAGTAGTGGATCAGCTGAAGAGATTAGGTTGTGTTTGTCCTTCATTCTCAAAGAAGACCATGATATCAGGGAGATGATGACAACTTGCAGTTAAATTTGATGTGAGTGAGAGAGGGTTGTGCAAGGTCACCAGCCTCACTTTCTCCTCAAGAGCCATCTGGGTCCAGTGGCTTGATATTAAGCAAGACTACTGGAGATGGCCCAGGATGCATGGGGAGACCTTGGCCCTTTTAGGCTAAGATCTCTTCAGGTGCTCACTGTGAGTTAGGTATTGCCCATTCAGGGAATAGGCCTCTTTAAGAAGTTAATCAAGGGATGACCCCTTTAATCAAAAACTCAAACTAAAAGTCAAACTAGGAGGGGAAGACCCTCAGGGTTCCCGGCCAAAAGTGAAACAGTTACTCTTTAGTAATTACATTCACTCTGTGCTAGGAGGGCAGGGACCTATTGTCCAATCTATGAGCTGCAGAGTGAAGAGATTAGGTACACAATAAACTCTAGCAAATGACCATAGTCATTTAATGTTTGATAAATGCAAAGACACAAATTTTGGGGGCAAGAACTCACCATCTGACAAAAATTGCTGGGAAAACTGGTAAGCAGTTTGGCAGAAAATAGGCATAGGCCAACATGTCAAGCTGTATACTAAGATGAATTCAAAATGAATAAATGATACAATTTCAAAGAGTGATATCATAAGTAAATTAGGGAAGCATGGAAAAAAATGTACCTGTCAGATCTATGGAAAAGGGTGGAGTTTATTACCAAACAAGAGATAGAGATGATCATGAGAAGTAAAATGAGTAATTTTGATTATATGAAATTAAAAAAGCTTTTACCAATAAAATCAATGTAGTCAAAATTAGAAGAAAAACAGGAATCAGGAAGGGGGATTTTTTTTTTGTAATGCAAAAAAAATTACATCGAGTTTTTCTGATAAAGACCTCATTTCTCAATTATACAGGGAACTAAGTCAACTTTATAAAGGTGCAAGCCATTCCTCAACTCATAAGGATATCAACAGGCAGTTTTCAGAATAAGAAATCAAAACTATCTATAGTAACAGGAAAAAAAATGCTCTAAATAATTATTGATTAGAAAAATGCAAATTAAAACAATTTCGACATAGCATCTTATACCTATTAGATTGCTAACATGACATAAAAGAAGAATCGAAAATGTTGTAAGGGATGTGGAAAAATAGGGACACAAATGCATTGCTGATGGAGTTGTGAACTGGTTCAACCATTCTGGAGAATAATTTGGCATCAGTCCAAAAAGCTACAAAACTGTGCATATCATTTTACCCAGCAATATCCCTACTATGTTGTATCCCAAAGGCATCAAAAGAAAAAGAATCCATATGTCCAAAAATATTTATAACGGATTTTTTTTGTTGTGGCAAAGAATTGGAAATTGCCCATCAATTGGGCAATGGCTGAACAAATTTTGGTATATGATTGTGATGGAATACTAGAATAAGAAATGATGAGCAAGATGGTTTGAGAAAAACCTGGGAAGCCCTAGATAAACTGATGCAGAGTAAAGGGAGCTGTATTTAAGAGAACTTTGTACATAGTAATAGCAATAATGTAACAGTGATAAACTATGGAAAACTTAGTTGCTCTGATCAAGACAAGAATTGAAGATAATTCCAAAGGACTTATGATGAAAAATGCTATCTACTTCCATAGAGAGAAGTGATGAGCTTTGAATGCAGATAGAAACATACTTTTTTTTCACTTTATTTTTCTCTGATTTTTCTTTCTTTTTGTTGTCTGTTTTCTTTTGCAGCATGGCTAATAAGGAAATATACTTTGCATGACTTCACATGTATAATCAATATCATATTGCTTGCCTCCTCAAGGAGTGGGGAAGAGAATAGAAAAAGGACAATTTAAAACTCAACGTTTAAAAAAATGAATGTTAAAAAATTTTAACTGCAATTGGGAAATATTTAATGAAATAAAAATACATTAAAAGCCTAAAAAAAATAGGGAGCAGTGCAAGCAAAGGTACACAACTGGGAAAGCAAAAGGGTATGTTTGGGTAAACACATACATAAAGCAGTTCAGTGGGGATAATATACATACTCATTTGGGTATAGAAATCTATCTTATCCTGCAGGAAAGTAGGGGAGAAGGGGAGAAGAGAAGGGAGAGGTGATAGAAGGGTAGGGAGATTGGGGGAGGGAGTAGTCAGCACTTTTGAGGAAGGACAGAGTGAAAGGACAGAGACAATAAAATAAATGCAGGGATAGGGGCAAGAGAAATACAGTTATCAGTGGTAACTGTGAAAAAAATTTGAAGCAAATTTCTCTGATGAAGGCCTCATTTCTCAAATGTATAGAGAATTGAGTCAAGTTTACAAAAATGAGGGCCATCCCTCAACTGATAAATGATCAAAAGATATGATCCATTTTCAGATGAAGTAATCAAAGTTATCTATAGGGATAGAAAATACTCTAACTTCTGATTAGAGAAATACAAATTAAAATAATTCTGAGGTACTACTTGATATCTGTTAGATTAGCTAATAAGACAGCAAAGGTAAATGACAAATGTTGGAGAAGATGAGGGGAAAATGAGACATTAATGCACTGTTCATGGAGTTAGGAACTGATTCAACCATTCTGTAAAGCAATTTTGGAACTATGCCCAAAGGGCTATAAAACCACACATACCCTTTGGCCTAGCAATACCACTACTAGGTCTGTGTTCCAAAAGAGATTTAAAAAAAGAAAATAACCCATGTTTACAAAAAATATTTACAGAATCTCTTTTCTGGGGGCAAAGAATTAGAAATTGAGGGCATACCTATCAATTGGAGAATTGCTAAACAAATTGTGGCATGTGATTATGCTGGGTTACTATTATACTATAGGAAATGATGAACAGGATGCTCTCAGAGAAACCTGGGAAGACTTACATGAGCTGATGCAAAGCGAAACACACTACGTACAAAGAAACAGCAACATTGCAAGATGATCAGCTGTGACTGACTTGGCTATTCTCAGCAATACCTTCCAAGACAACTCTGAAGGACTTAGGATAAAAAATGCTATCCATCCCCAGACAAAGAACTGGTGTCTGAATGAAGATTGAAGCATACTTAAAATGGGATGGGTTGGGGAGGGAGGAAGGGAGAGAATTTAGAACTCAAAGTTTTAAAAAAATGAATGTTAAAAATCTTTTTACATGGGGAGGGAGTTTAGAACTCAAAGTTTTAAAAAATGAATGTTAAAAATTCTTTTTACATGTAACTGGGGAAAAAATAATATTCTAAACTTTTTTTAAAGGACAGCAGTTCAGTTTAGAAAATATTTCCAATGAAGTAGAAAACTAAATTGATTTGTTGTAAATTTGAGAGGTGACGTATTGTTGGAGACATGAGAAAGAATAAAATATTTAGAATAATTCCTTTGATCAATAAGATAGGAAGTCAATAAGAGTACCATAAAAGAATTGTAGAGTAGCAGTGAAGGTTCAGGAGGAAGTATATACCATAAATTTGGAATGGGCAAAATTAGTTCAATTTCCTTGTTTTTTTTTTCCATATTCTGGAGTGGGAGCAAGACAAACAAAATGGTGGGATTACATAAGGACATGGGTTAAAAGACCAAGAAGAGAAAAAATTTGGGGAAAGGAGTGATGAAAGGTCCTAAGGTAATTTTTTTTGTTTTTAATTAAAGAACCAAAGTCAAAATGGGATATATTTTCTGGAAGAGTAAGGATGAATCAAAAGATGAGAGTCATAATTTGGATGACAAGAGGATTTAATGTTAGTAAAAATAGATGAGATGAGGAGGGACAGGAAATGTGATCAGAGAAAGAAACATCAAAGCACACACTTTTGCAAGTGTTCCCCAAATGCTAAATTTAGAGCTAATAAGCCGAGCCTTCTATCCAACTGAATATATTGTTATTCCAAGATCCAAAAAGTAAAAAAAAAAAAAACACAGATTCTTTGACCTTTAGCAAGTGACTCCACTACCCTGGGCCTCAATTTTCTCAGTAAATAAGAGTGAAATTCCAAAGCTCAGGGGCTTAGAAATAGTACAGTTCCATGGAATGGTGAAGTCCTTACTGAGGTGTAACAAAAGTAAGGTGGAGAGAAGGTTCTTGCGTTTTTGTTGGTTGAAGGATTATGTGGCTGTGATCTGAAAGAGATGTCAGCATGAAGACTGAAGGCACTGAAGATGATGGCAAGGGATGAAATGGAGAGGAAGATTATAAGTGAACCAGTAAAGTCACTGTGAAATCTTGCTGTTTCTATCTTTAAAATATCTTGCATATCTGACTCCTCTATATTCACGCAGTCACAACCTATATCCAGGTCCTCATGGCTTCCAGCCAAGATTGTGATAATGGACTCCTAATCTTGCTCTTTTTTGCATTAATTCTCAGTCCACTCCAGTTCATCCAACACACTTGCCAAAATGACCATCATTAACTGCAGATATGACCGATGTGACTCTACTGCTCAATAAACTCCAATGGCATGAACTGATGCAAAGTGGAGTGAGCAGAACCAGAAGAGCATTGTGCACAGTAAACCGCAGTATTATAGGATGATCAACAGTGAATGACTCAGCTCTTCTCAGCAACACAATGATGGGAGACAATGTCAAAGGACTTATCATGAAAAATGTTATCCACCTCCAGAGTAAGAATCAATGGAATTCAAATGCAGATCGAAGTATATTTTTTTAAAAAACTTTCATTATTTTTGTTTTACTTTTCCTCCTTTCTTTTGCAACATGGCTAATATGGAATTGTGTTTTGCATGACTGCACATGTATAATCTATATCAAATTGCGTGCCTTCACAAAGAGGGGGGAGGAAATGGAGGAGGAAGAGAATTTATAAGTGAAAAAAAAATTTAAATTAATGTTAGAATTATTATTACATGTAATTGAAAAACTTAAAATATAAAAATATTCATGTGAAAAAAAATCAACTCCAGTGGTTCCCTATTGCCTTAGCTTATCTTTTAAAGTCTTCCAAAACTTGGCCCCAATCTATCTTTTAAACATCTTTGAACATTATTCCCACTTCTATATTTGGTGATCCATGACACTGAGCTTCTTCCAGAAGAAAACTTAAGGCTTGCAACAAATGGCCCTGCTCATACCATCCTGTGGTGTAGTCATTCCCAAAGGGGGCTCTTACCTCCCCATTTGCCGTTCATAATCACTGTCAGTGTTTAAATGAAGTCCCTTGTAAACAGATGCAAATGTAGGACAAGGATTTTAAAAGGAAACATTTGAACAAACATGTGGCAAAAATTGCTTCAAAACCTATAATGTTCTTTTGCTGAAAGGGAGATGACAGAAGAGTATTTTCCACCACCCCCTTGGTTCATGCATTTTAAAACACCTCACCTCACTGAGGGTTTATGTTTACCCAGTGCAAGGCCTTTAATACATTCAGTCTGAGATTGAAGCAATTTTAATATTAATAGGCTCTTTATGAGAATTTAATAACAAAGTCATAGCATCCTTGTGTTTCAAGACACTGGGGTTAATTACTTCAAACTGGTTGGCAGGGAAAAGGTCAAATCTTAATGCTGACCTTAACAATTTGGGATAAATATAAAAAGGTAATAACCCACTTTAAGTCATGATTTTCAGCATTCATTGTAGACCAAGGAATTGTTCTGCAGAATCCAACCTGTTGGTCTCTTCCATGCTTGCTATGTATCATATCACAGCTATTCCAAACTCACCATAGTACATGTGAAGATTTATGCTCATGGTAAGAATCAGGCCTGGTTTGTCTAAGGAGGAAAATAGGAAACTATTCCTTTAAAAGAACTATACTATTTAAGAATTGGATTCAAATGTAAATTCCTAGAGGGCAAGGATTCATCTTGTTCTTTCTTTGAATCTCGAGGGTTTGGTCCAGTGCCTGGCACATATTAAGTCCTTAAAAAATGCTTCCTGATATATTTTGGAATTCTTCATTTGCCTTTGGAGGAGTGTTATCTAATCCAGGTCTCCACATATAGCAATGCTTACTGAAGACCCTTCTGATGAGACAAAATGTCAAGTTTTCATAGCAAATGAGGCTGAAACTTCTTCCCTACATAGACTGTTGCTTCTAGGACCTGGTCCTGACCATATGTTCAATCTTCTACTTCATTTTATCTTGGGATAATGCTCTTCCCCTCTTATGTTGCCCACCCACACTGGAATCTATTCTATATTTAACTTGAACCATCTGTGACAGCCAACACAAACTTCCCTTTCTGCCTTTCCCCCATAGATATTATAATACTTTTGCAAGAACATTGGCTCTGGAATCAAAAGACCTGAATTCAGATCCCACTTCTGACATTTATTACCAGTACGACCTTGAGAAGTCATAATATATCTGGGTTTCAATTTCCTCATTTGTAAGGGGTGGGACTTTATCCCTTAGGGAAATCTTCTACCTTTAAATTTAATGATCCTTTATTATCCTAGTGAAACAGCAACACATGACCCTTGCTCCCCAGTGCACATTACTGCCAGTAGATATATGATATTCCTTTGCACATAATCCCTTTTGTCTGTTCTCTCTAGAGTCTATCAGCATCAACGTATGTCATAGGAAAACTGGAAATTTCCAAACATTTCCATGAGTGTAACAACATGAGAAATAGTGGGGTTTGGGAAGCTTCCTACAAGGTACTCTTTATTTTTCCAGCATGAAGACCAAAATTGATAAATATCCAAAATCAGAAATGAAAAGGGAAAACCAAGTACGGTGAAGTGATCAGGAGCATTTAAAGGGGAAGTGTTTACATGATGGTCCTTACTGTCTCTTATACTGTATTGGATTTTGCAGTTTTCTAAGAGTTTTCCTATCTGTTATTGGATATTCTACCTTACTAGGCAGACTGCAAACTACTTGAAAGCAAGCACTCTTCATTTTTTTCTGGGATTTGCTACTGTGTTTGGAAGACATGCTGTGTTTATTAAAATTATTTCTTAAACTAATTCAATGGCATCTTTTGTCTCATTTTAAATCTAGACTCGTGATTTATTTCAATTGTGTTGGGAACTCTCAATAAGGAAATTCTCTACTAATGAATACTGGCACCTGGTTTGCAACCTATAGTCTTAAAAAGGGTACACTGATTTATTAAGTATCTTGCCCATAGTCATGAATCTACTATGTGACCTAGGTGGAAACTGAACCTAGGTCTTCCTGAATCATAGGCCAACTCTCTCACCATATTAAATCATGCCACCTTTGGTATAAAATATGACCTATTAAAAAATGGGAAACTGAGAGGTTAAGTGACTTAATCCACCTGGTGGTTGTTGCTTTTGTACAGTCGTTTCAGTGATGCATGACTCTTCATGACACTACTGGGGATTTTCTTGGCAAAGATACTAGAGTGGTTTGCCATTTCCTTTTCCAGCTCATTTTACAGATGAGGAAACTGAGGCAAATAGGGTTAAGTGACTTACCCAGGGTCACACAGGTAGGTAAGGGTCTGAGGCCAGATTTGATCTTAGGAAGACGAGTTACTGAATCCAACTCAACACTCTGTCTACTGTGCCACCTAGCTATATCTCTGGTTAGATAGTGGCAAAGCCTGGTCTAGACTACTAACATCTAGCCCTGGAGTTCTGTCATGGGCCCCTTCGTCAATCTGGTGAAGTCTATGCATCCCTGCTCAGAATCTTTTAAATGCATAACATTAAATTTTTGTTGTTGGTTCATTTTAGTCGTGTCTGACTGTGACCCCATTTGGGGGTTTTCTTGGCAAAGATATTGGAATGGTTTGCCATTTCCTTCTCCAGCTCATTTTACAGATGAGGAAACTTAGGCAAAGAGGGTTAAGTGACTTGCCCAGGGTCCCACAGCTAGCAAATGTCTGAAGCCAGATTTGAATTCAGGATGATGAGTTTTCCTGATACCAAGTCCGATGCTCTATCTACTGTGCCACCTAGCTCTACCCATAACAGGAAACATATAGAAATCAAGAGAAAACCAGTTATACTGAAAAGAAGTTGTAAATTTTTTTAAAAGGTCACGGCCTCTAGATTAAGAAGCCCTGATCTAGGTTAACACTGTTCCAATAACCTGTTTATAAGTCAGTGCTTAGCACAGGGAATTCTGATTTCTCTGGGAAGGAACAGATGTTGTGAGCTGGTTCCAGGCTACATTTGGGGGATTAGTTACTTCTTCTTAGCCTGTAAAGAATGTATTTGTCCACTGACCAAGAATGACTAACAAATTATAGGAAGCAGGGGAGAAAACTGAACAGATTGTTGAGACAATGTCTGATTTCTCTCCTCGAGAGAAAGACACGTTGGCTTGGGAGAAAGCTTGTAGTTATACTTCTTTTCAAGGCTATTCACTTGTCTGGGACACAGTTTCAGTGGCAGGGTAAGTTGACAGATCACCAAGGGATCCAGTCTGGGAGATCCAAAAGACTATAAATGCCAGGATAGTAGAGAAGGAAAAAAAATGCCATATCATTTTGTAAACAGTCCAGCTATAGACACCAAAGATATGATTAACTGTAAATTTCAGCATGCCTAAAATAGCGCAGTAATTGGGCTTCAAATGCAGCTTTATCACCAGTCAAAATAAAGTCAAAAATAGTCTGGGCAAATTGTCCTAATGTAAATCTCATCTTTTTTTAGCCTGACTTGCAAGTAAGGAGTTGGTCTGCATCACAAATCAGGCAGTTTTAATTCCTATTAATCCTTTAATAGTAGAGTTGCCAACCCCTTCTGCTCCAGCTTTTGACTGTGGACTGGTATTTTGGAATGAGATTCCTTGGTTCACAGATGGAACAGTACTTTCAATATGAAAATATCAAGATATTTACCAAACCATAATGTCTCTCTTTGTGGAGATAACAGCACATTTACAAACAAAAAGAAAAGCCCTTGCATTGTGAAAACAGATGGGATAACTAACATGCTGCCTAGGAAGCAAGTAGACTTTCAACAGATACTCCAGTGGATGGATGCGTGGATGGATATATAGCTGGATGAATGGATGGATGGATGCATATATTCATATGCACATATAAATGCTACACATATAATACATATGTGATATACAGGTACACATGTATATAATAAAAGAGAGGGAGAGAAAGAGACAGAGATTAAGCACATGGCAAACCACAGCTGTCACTATGAGACAGAATGGGAAAATCGAATTGAGCGATTTCATAACTGCAGGCATGGACCTCTTTCTCGCCAAATCAGGAAATTTTCAGCAATCCACCTCCAAGCAAGTTTTCTGTTTCTTTTCAATCATTTCAATTTCTTAATTGAAGTTTCTTTTTTATGATTTCTAATAAAGACAGGTGCAGACACAATAATGAATAAGCTTATCCCCAAAGAGGAGACAAGATAATGTACCTCCTTCTGTTCCTTTTTGCAGAGGTGGTGCCTACAGGTGTTACTGGCAGACAAGGTGGAAGCACTGGTAGTTTTTCCTGAATTTTTCCCCTATCATTTTTTCTACAAGATTATTAGGTAAAGAAGGGGAAAATAAATTTAGAAATGAAGGTGATATAAAAAAATAAACTAACAAAAATTTTAAACCACAACAAAACAAAAAACATTTGCATAGCCCTCTCCCTATTATTCCAAGTCAATGTATTGTTTCAGGACACTCTTAGCTGATAATCACTGTCACTTCCAGACTCAAAAGGCAGGTAGGTTGCAAAGAGAATAGAAAGCTCATCCTAGAGTCAGGCAGTTAATATGAATCTGTGTCAAATTTTAAGGTGCCATCCGCCTCAGTTTCCTTATCTATGAAATGAAGATAATAGCACATATTTTCAGGGATGGATGGATGCATGGATGAATACATGCAAAGATAAAATGATTTTTAAAAAGATAAAATGAAATAGTGTTTGTAAAGTGCTTTGCAAACCTTAAAGTGCTATTTAAATGCTAGCTATGATCAATATCTGGCTGTCCAAGTGCCTATGACTCTCAGGAAATAAACATTTTTAGGGGCCCAATATGTGCCAAGCACTAATGCTTTAGCAGGTAATATATGAAGATCAAAGACAGTCTCTGGTCTCAAAAAACTTGCAATCCCATGGGGCTTCAAAAACAATTTTTGGTAAAGGGTAATTAATTTGTGCAAAGAAAGGGCCAGGGCAGCCAGGTGGTACAGTGGATAGAGTCCCAAGACTGGATTCAGGAAGACTCCTAGACTGCCTAGAGAGGAGAGCCTACTATGGATACCTTGAAAGTTTTGATTTCATGAGGAATATAGAAAGAGAATAGATAAGTGTAGGGGTCAGGAACTAGAGAATGTGAGTCTAGAGTAGACAGAAATGGAAAATGAATAATGAAGAGAGTAAAGAAACTCTCTCTGGAAAAGGGCACAGAAAATGAAATTTTAAAAATCAATTAATGAATAACACTAGTTGATCATGAAGAGAGAATCACTTCGCTAATTGAGAGGGAAAAGGAAATGGGTGGGAATTAACCACATAAAAGCAGGAAAGAAAAAGGAATGAATGAGCAAAATCCCAAAGAGAAAGGGATAACTAATGGGAAAAAGGATCACAAAGGAGGAAAAAAAAGCCACTGGGAATAGGCGCACCTTTGAAAAGAATAAGCTAAAGGAACTGAAGGAACATAGTATTATGTTTACAGCAGAGCAGGGAAAAATCATAACTTGAAAAAAGTCTTAGAGATAAATGGAGGAAAATAAAAATGTAACTAATAACTTTAAATGTGAATGGATTAAACAATCAAATAAAATGAAAAAGAGTAGCAAATTGGATAAGAAAACAAACCTCTACAATCTGTTGCTTACATGAAACATGTTTAAGAAACAAAGACATACATAAGATAAAGGATGGAAAAAATATTTCTTATATATCAAATGGATTAAAAATATAAGAAGTGCAACCATACTATCTAACAAAACAAAAAACCCACTAAATAAGAAAAATGGACGTGTAAGAAAACTACACTATGGTGAAAGGAACTATAGTCAACAAACCAATATCAGCACAACACTTATGTGGTCCAAATGCTATAGCATCCAAATTCATAAAGAAAACATTAACAGAACTAGAGGAAGACATATATAACATGAAAACACAAAAGTGAAAGGAGACTTCAATATCTCTCTTTCAATTTTGGATAAATGAAAAAAAATAGACAAAAGAGAAAATATGGAATTGAACAAATTGTTAGAGAAACTATAGTTAAAATGCCTTTGGCATCTTCAAAATGAGACAATGAAAGGATACACATATTTCTCGGCCCCAAATGGAACTTTTACAAAAATGATGATGTACAGAGATATTGCAACCAAATTTAAAAATAGAGAAATAGGTAATATATCCTTGACAGATGATCATGTAATAAAAACAGTCATTGACTCATTGACCACAAACAAAAGACACACAGTCAAATGGAGATTTAACAATAAAATGTTAAATAATGAATAGGTCAAAGAACAAATCATAGAAACAATTAATAACTTTGTTAAAGAAAATTATGATGATTAAATAATATATAAAAATCTCAGTGATGTAGCTAAAGCAGTCTTCAAGGGGAAAATAATTTCCTAACAAATATACATGAAGAAAATAGAAAAAAAGATTAATACAATGAACATATATTTAAAATTATAAAACCAAAAAAAAGAGGATATATTAAAATTAGATGCGAAATGGATAAATTGGAAAAAAATCCATTAAAATGATAAATAAAGCTAAAAGTTGATACTTTGAAAAGACATAAAATCAACAAATCTTTAGCAAAGAAAAAGAAAACGGCAGAAAATCAAATCTATGAAATAGCAAATGAGCAATGGGAAATTAAAGCAATCCAAAGTATAGGAAGCGTCAACTGTGTCAAATGCTGCTTTTGTTTCAAATACTAAAAAATGATGAGTACTGAGAATGTATGAAAGTCATACGTGTTATGGGCAGGATAGTTAGCATGTTATGAAAATTAACTCCTTGTACATTTTAAATGTCCCATTGGACATCTCAAGTAATATCTCTGAATGTGTGTGCATATGTCTGTGTTGAAAAACAGTGGATAGAGGACCATCCTTGGGGTAAGGAAAATTCACATTTGAATGCAGCCTTTGGAATACATTAATGTCAATATGGTGCAACTCATTTAATTTAAAGACTACAAGTTGTATAAAAGTTGCTAGCTGGAGTCAGCTTAGTACAAGAAGAAGAGCATTGGATTCGGAGCTTATGTGATGTATTTTGACAGCTACACATTTTAAATATGTAATCACATAGAGTTCCACCTAGTGATTAATTTCATGCAATTCCGGCAGCAATACTCATTCCTTCAGACTAGAAGCCTTTAAAAGGGCATGGGGGACTCTCAGGATAGGAACTCCAGGAGTTCTACATGTTGTAATCCATCTATAATGTAATACTGCCTAAATTCTATTTATCTATTCAGTCAAACAGGGAATAGGGCTCTATTTTTGGAGGGGGAGGAACTGACTTTCTGTCTCAGCTCTGCTACTTCCTTACCTGGGTGAAATTGGATAAGCTGCTTTACCTCTGGGCCTCAGTTCTTCATCTGTAAAACCAAGAAGTTACATTAGAGTCTTCTAAGGTCCATTCCAGATCAAAAGCTGTGGTGCTATGATCTGTATCAGTGGAGAGAACTGTCAAACAGCAGGAGTCCCCCATTCTGATGAATAGGGCTGGGGGAAAAAAGGGAATTCTATTCATGTGTGTCATTTAGTATGATGAATCTCAGGTTACATAATAAATGGGGGAAGAGAGGCATAGAGAGGTGGTTGTATCTGTAGTTCAAATAGTATATAATAATGAATGTAGTAAATAAACATAATGAAGGAGCCCAAGTAGTCCTAATATCTCGACTTGGACATTCAATTCAACTGATTCAATTGAGCAAGATTTGTCTACTAAATAAAAAGAACCATGATGGAGAAGTAAACAATGAAAAAATGATGATTCTTCCCTACCTTCAAATAGCTTGTGGTTTTATATGGCGACTTTAATACATACATAAATACACAGGAATCAAGAATATGATGAAAGCAAAGCCAAGGTCCAGATATAATTTTTGAGGAGGAAAAAAAAACAGGCTGCTGATATGGGTGGGTAAGAGAAGGGGAAATGACAGTCAAGAAAGGCTTCATGTAGCAGGTCACACTTGACCTGGTTTGGAGGGAGGAAGACTCCAGTAGAAGGCAATGTAAAAGAAGACTTTTTCCAGAAGGGATAGAGCTACACCTCCAATTTCATTACTACAGGAAAATCCAAACAGAAGAAATTCTCTCCACCATTCTACATTTCTTCTACAACTAAGAGTCTTAAAACAGGGTGCGTTTTTATGTGTTTGTTTTGGTGGTATTGTACAATGCACAACTTCTTTTTGTGTGTGTATCACAGACCCCTTTGGCAATCTGATGAACCCTACAAACCCCTTCTCAGAATGATAATGTAGAATGAAAATAAAATAAAATACATAAAAAGAAGTCAGTCATGTTGAAACAAAGGTGTATGTTTCCCATCCAATTCAAGGACTCCCAGAAATCTACCCATTATCCTCAAGTTGACATCTACTATCTTAGAGAGTTGCCTACAGTCCTGAGAGATAAGGGTCACACAACTAGTACTTATCCAAGGCAGGACTTGAACCCAGATCTTCTTGGCTTGAGCCTGGGCTTTCTATCCACTCAACATGCTGCCTTTATATTTCCATAATGCAGCTAAACTAAACAAACAGTTGTTGAGTAATAATATTGTGCAAGGTGATAAAACTGTCCACATCTCCAAGGACTTTACATCCTACAGAACCATAAATATCAACGTTTCCCTGACACACCTGCATACAATGATACTAGAGAAGATGTTTAGAGAGTAAAGGCAAAGAGCATGGCCACACAGTTCCACTGAGGAAGGACTGGTCCCCATCAATGTAGTATGCAGGATATATCTGAGCCATACCTAGGCATGATAGAGGGGGAGGGAGGGAGAGGGGAGAGGGAAGGAGAGGAAGAAAAAGAGAGAGAGGGACAGAGAGAGAGAGAGAGAGAGAGAGAGAGAGACAGAGAGAGAGAGAGAGACAGAGAGAGAGAGAGACAGACAGACAGAGAGAGAGACAGAGACAGAGACAGAGACAGAGAGACAGAGACAGAGAGACAGAGACAGAGACAGAGAGACAGAGACAGAGATCTCATAATGTAGAGGCTATAGTTTAAGTTCAGGCATCTACCACCTGGCTCCTTCACTTAATTAGTGGGAAGAACTGGCTAATGAAGTTTTTTGTCAACAGCTGGAAGAAGCAGGTAAAAAGGAAGTCAGAGCATCCATAAAACAAAGCCCCCTCTGTCCAGCAATGACAAGGAAAAAACCATGTTTAATCCTCTAACAGTATATCAATTATCACAATTGTCATGAAGTGCAGGCTGAATATAAAACATGGCATTATTTTGAATGGGAAAACTTTGCTTCAGCTTCACTAATTCTTGTACAAGGCAATGGATATCTAAGATCAAGAGCCTGCAGATTTATGGTGGAGGCTGTTTACCAGAACTGGAAATCTTGAATGCCATTTCTCACAGAGATAAAAGAATTATTAAAGTACTATACTCAGAGTTGAAAGTGGAAAAAAAAGACATTTCCATCAGAGATTCAGCATCTCCAATTCACTCGTATTGTCTGTCACTACTCCCCATCAACAAACTTTGAAAGGAAACACATGAAGGTGAATGGTGATGGCAGGGTGACTTTGTAGAAATGGAGGAGAAAAAACAATTCCTTATGGCTGCTGCCTATATAAGTATTGAGTAACAAGTATTGAGAAAAATGCCTAGATGTACACCCCCCTTTGTGTACTAGACATAGTCAAATTTGGGCATGGAACAGAGTTTGGCATTTCCTTTTGTTATCTTCTTTAGGGAGCCAGAATGGGAATCTTGCTTGCAGTGAATTAGGAAGAGATTGAATCATATTAAAATTGTTTACCAAAGCAGTTACAGAATTAACTCTCAGGAGAGAAATACCAAAAGGCTTTTATGCCAAGTACTTTGAGAGAAAAAAAAAACATACAACACAACCGATATAAAAGGCAGAAAAGCAGTGGGGGGATTCAGCTGGCTCACACCGGTTTGATAGAACTGGTACCTAACTTTAAATTTAGTTCCATGAACCAGTTGTTAGCCAGGGTGGGGCCTTGGCTCAGCTTGGTTCTGTGGAGAACTAGTGTTAATTCAGTTGAATTCCACCACTGAAGAAAAAGTATTATTGGACCACAGAAGACCAAGATGGTAGATCAAATAAATATAATATAGATGATGTTCATGAATAGGGGAATTTCCAACATTAACCTGAAACATCGGCTAATATTCAACATAGCTAAAAAGGAAAAAAAAATACTTTTCATTTTGTACAGGCATCTAGAGATGAAATAATCTACCTCGTGAGGTGGTGTGTTGCCTTTCACTGGAAGTGTTCAAGCTGAAGCTAAATGAGTGCTTGCAAAGAATATTGAAGAGAGGATTCATGTTTTGGCTAGGGTTGTACTAGATAACCTCTGAGGTCCCTTCCAGCTCCAGGATTACACGATTCTTTGCTTTCATCTTTCCTGATTGACAGAGCAAATTAAAGTGATCATCCCATAGAGAGGGGACCTTCAGTTTTTGTTCATATTGAAAATTAGACATCCCCCCCCTTGGGTTATCATTGGATGTTACCCAGCTAATGTCATGTACAGATCCAAAGAACCCTAGTGGAAGGTCATCTCATCTAAGCCCTCTTACGCAATGCAGAATTGTTTCTATACCACCCCAAACAGATGGTCATTTAGTCTCTAATTGGGCAAGCACTTCCTATATATAATAGGGAAAAACATGATTTTATAACTCATCAGCATACTGCTATACAATAGCTATAACACATGTGTGTCCACGTGTGTTAATACTTCTATATTTATAGATGGTTTATGTGTGAATGCTCCGCATATGTATCAAATGACACACATATCTGTACATACTATTGGACCTACAATTTCACTGGCATTGAAATCTCCCACTGCCAAGGAGGCTAGCATTTGCAAAGCCTAACTTGTTTTTTTTTTCTTTTAAATGTATTTATTTTTAGTCTACAACATTCAGTTCCACAAGCTTTTAAGCTCCAAATTTTCTCCCCTCCCTCTTCCCCCCTCCCAGGATGGCATACAATCTGATATAGGTGCTATGTATACCTTCACATTAAACATATTTTCATATTAGTCATGTTGTAAAGAAGAATTATAACCATGAGAAATTATAACCATAATGAGAATTATAACCATGAGAAAAAAGAAAGAAAACAAAACAAAAAAAGAGAGAGCATATAGTTTGCTTCAATCTGCATTCAGACTCCATAATTCTTTCTCTGGATGTGGACAGCATTTTCCATCATGAGTCTTCTGGAGTTGTCTTAGAACCTTGCCTTCCTGAGAGGAGCCAGGTCTATCAACATTATTCAGCTCACAATGTGTCTGTAATTGGGTACAATGTTCTCTTGGTTCTGTTCCCTGTACTCAGCACCAGTTTATGTAAATCTTTCCAGGTTATTATGAAGTCTGTCTGCTCCTCATTTCTTATAGCACAATAGTATTCCATTACATTCATATACCACAACTTGTTTAGCCATTTCCCAATTGATGGGCATCCCCTCGATTTCCAATTCTTTGCCACCATGAAAAGAGCTGCTATAAATATTTTTGTACATATGGGTCCTTTTCCCATTTGTATGATCTCTTTGGGATACAGCTCTAGAAGTGGTATTGCTGGGTTCCTAACTTATGGTTTTACGGAAGTTTCCTAGGACACAGAGAGGTGAAGTGACCGAGAGTCACACAACCAGTGTAGGTCAGAAGCAAAACTTGAATCCAAATCTTTCTTATTCCAGGGCCAACTCTCTGTTGTTTCAAGCTACCTTTTCTGTACTATATTACTCAACTGTAAACATTTATCCATTCGTAATAGAAATACATTTGGAATGAGCAACACTGAGTTGACCCTTTTGTGGCCAACTCACTGGAGGATAGGACAGCATGAATAAAGGTTGCGTAAAACATGGATTAGTTTTGGCCTATATTGGAAGGAATACTCTCAGCACTGAGCTTACAGACCCATTGGTGTTATGGGGTATATCTTTACACACACAAACACACATAAATATATTTGTCCCCAAATCAGGAATATGAAAGCACTTCAGCAAATGCATTGAGTTGTCCATATATTGACTTGTCTTTTGATCTGGTACTGAATTGATTTTAATGTACAAATTTGCAACCATTATTAATGGAAATATTTGTTACTGTTAGACACATATTTCAGTAAATATCCTAATACTAAATTGATTAGGTCAAGGTAAGGTTGAAGGAGATCATTTTTGTGTAGTGAGGAGTTTAATGGTATTCTGTTCCAGCAGCAACATAAAAACAGTCCACTTTAGTTTATTATTATTCTAAATTTGTTTAATGACCAGTTTACTATGGAATAGGAGAGTGCTATATATAAACAATATAAGTTAGAAGAAAATAGGCGGAATTGAACATGTCTATTAAAAGAAACAAATTACAATCAAAGAACTGGCACCAGTATTAGGAAATCCTATTCAGAGAAGCAATGCCAACAATCACAGCATGATGTCATAAAATAGAAATGTTTTATAGTCTACCTCTAATTTAAATGCTGGAAAAATGAATTCAACTATAAAGCGACAAACTCTGCTGATACTGATTTTGCTCCTCCCTTGACTGTGCGGCCAACTGCATAATTTCAGAATAATGAATGACACGATATATCTATGAAATAAAACACTGACTTCCTTGTCGAGGCCTAAAAATCACATCCAGCCAAATTATAAGCCCTGACAAAATTAGCATGGAGTTGTTTTACTTGTGAATAAAAGTGCTCAGTTAGCCCAGCATGATATTTCCAGGCTGTCTCCATTTATGTGTGGCTTAAGGCAATATCCGAATAGCAAATTTCTATCACCTCTGGTTTTTACCTCTGATCTATCTTGAAGCAATCTGCCTATCATTGCCCTCCAAAATAGATTTTCATCACTTCATGCTCAAGAATCTTCAATGATTCTCTATTACTCTCAAGATTAAAAAACAATCTCCTTCCTGAATTTCAAAGGGCTTCATACTCTTGCCCTCACACTAATAATTCCCCACTACTCCCTACTGTGCAATTTCTGATCCAGACAGACTGTTCTCTTCACTATCCTACCAACATGCCATACCATTTCTACTTCTATATTTTCATTCATCCTACTGTTCCTGGTTGAACTATAATCTCCAAACTCTCTCTATCTCTCTAGATTCTACTTATCCTTTAAGATCTGTTTAAGAGCTACTCTTTCATGGGCACCTAGGTGATATAGTGACCTGGAGTCAGGAAGACTCATCTTTGTGAGCTCTAATTTGGCCTCAGACACTTACCAGCTGTGTGACCCTGGGCAAGTCATTTAACCTCGGTTCTTCATCTGTAAAATGAATTGGAGAAGGAAATTGCAAACCACTCCAACAACTTTGCCAACAAAACCCTATGAAGGGTCAGATATGACTAAACAACAACTACAAAATTCTTTCATTGAGTCCTTGTTTATTATTCTAGCCCAAACCCATCTCTTCTTTCCTTGAATTTAGTACAGCAAATATTTATTTAATGTCTATTATGTGCAAGAATTCCTAAAGCATATTTTTGTGTTTAACATTAATTTGCTACTCGATCCCACAGTGCCTTACATAACTATTTAGCTATTATATCTGTAAATGCATTGTCTCCTGAATCAGACTGTAAGTGTCTTGAGGGTAGAAGCCATTACATGTATTTTAAAAATATTTTCCACAGAGTGGGTCTATAACAATACTTCAAATCCTCATTGAATTAATTATCAACTGGGTCTTCTACAGCAGGATAAGATTTCAGTTAAAGCAATAAAGTTGCCCCCCTGCCCTTCAGACCACCCAGGACAGTTAGGAAGTACATGAGGCAGTAGGTACCTTAGATTAATCTCTGACCTTAAAGTCTCAGCATCTGAGTTTGAATACCACCTCCACCATTAACTACCTGTAAGACCTTGGGCAAATCATTTGCCTACTGTGGGCCTGAGTTTCTTTATCTAGAGAATGGGGTGGGGGAGCACAAATGAAGATTCTAAATGTGCTCTTCCAGCTTCAGATCAATCAGCCTATACTGGTCTTCCAAAGGATGTATTCATTGAATGTTCATAGAAAATACTGTATCAGATACCACACGGACTCTCTTCTCTTAGTCTATTTATAGGGGCTCTTAAAATGGGATCTCTGAACTTGTTTTACAACGCATATACAGAAATACACACATATGCCAACAAACATATACATGTGTATATATATATACATATATATATGCATGCATACTCACATATATACATATACTATACATTTTGATAAGTATTTCAACATAATTGGGTATTTTTTTGTAATCCTATGTATTTTAATTTTTCCTTTCAAAATATTATTCAGAGAAAGGATCCATAATTTTCCCCAAGACTGTCAGAAGAATGTTCAAAACCTACACACAAAGATTAAGAACCTTTAATCTAACATATATAAATAGCATCAAATACACATAAAAAAACCAGTTACAAGACTATGCTGCCTGGGATCCTTAGATTCTGTTCAGTCCCTGTTCGTTATTTTGCTCGGGCCTTTTTAACTGGACCAAATGAATGTGCCACTTTCCTGACTCTACTACTGCCACCACAGAAACACCCTTCCTGGCTTTCGCTATGTGTTTTTTAAAATGAATCTGGTTTTACCAATATCCTACCACTACCAGAGACAATTATAGATATAGTCAGGGTTTCCTGAGCCTTTTGTATTAACTCTAAGGAGAGTCTTGTAAGGGGAAAAGTTACAGACTTGCATATGATCTCCAATGACCTCCAAGGTTTCAGAAAGGCTTCAAAGCAGGTGTAACTCTCATTACATTGAAACTAGCTTGCTGTTCTATTGCCATAGTTTTATAATGACCATAGTGAGCCTTATGCTTTAATAGGGACTCCAACCCCTGCAGGTCTGGGAAAGATCTTTCTTGGAATAGTGCCTCCACTCAACCCTGATGCCTTTCATCAGCCCTCTGCTGTTTCTGATTCTGAGTGCAGATAATTTTGATTGGTCCTCCAGGGCCTCAAAGGTTTTCCCACTGGTTTCAGGACATCCTGTACTAGCTCAGTGGTTACCACCTTCACCTTCTTGGAATTCTCTGAAACTCCTAACCCATGCTGCTGCTTAGCCTATTCTTATCAGATATGAGCTCTATTCTCTCAGTCTTTTTTACAAGGGTTATAACCCCAAGGACTATGAATTTGTTTTATATATTATATAAATATATATGCATATATATGTATATATATATATATGCACACACACATTAACACATATATGTATGCATATATACCTACATACTTGCCCAAATATACCTGATAGGCTTCAGGCCACTTGTGTTTGCCAATTTATATTTGTCCTTGTTGACTCCCCAATCAGAAAATACACTCCTTGTAAGTAGAGAGATTGGTTTTGGTTTGTTTGTTTGTTTTTAGCTGCATTTCCAGTTCCTGGCATGGAACCTGGCACAAAGAGCAGTTCAGGCACCCTCTTCTGCAGAAAGCCCTTCCTGAACCTCACCTCCTCATGTTCATCAAACTGTGCCCTTCTTCCCAAACTTCCTTATATTTAACTACATTGCATATATCTATATTCACTAACTTTATGTTTACTCTGTTGCCTCTAAAGTCTTTTTATTGTTGTCATTTTTTTTAGCCATGTCTAACTCTCCGTAATCCCATTCAGACTTCTCTTGGCAAAGATACTGGAGTGGTTTGCCATTTCCTTTTCCAGCTCATTTTACAGATGAGGGACTGAGGCAAACAGGATTAAATGACTTTTCTAGGGTCACAAGGGTAGTAAGTATCTGAGACCACATTTGAACTGAAGAAAATGAGTCTTCCTGACTCCAGGTCCAGGGCTCTCTGCAGTATGGAAGCACCTAGCTGCCTAAAGTCATAGTGCAGTTTTCATCTATTTAAGTTATTAAAGCTTAAAACAGCCCTAAGGGTTTTGGAGAACCTTGCATTTTATATGTCCTTGTTGGCTCCCCCATTAAAATATAAGCTCTTTTGGGGGGGGTGGAGCCAAGATGGTGGCTGGAAAGCAGGGACTACCATGAGTTCCCCACCAACTCCCTCCAAAAACCTATAAAAAACGGCTCTGAACCAATTCTAGAACTGCAGAACCCACAAAGTGGCGGAGGGAAGCAGGGCTCCAGCCCAGGACAGCCTGGATGGTCTCTGGGTAAGGTCTATCCTGCAAGGAGCTGGGAGCTGAGGGGAGTGGAGCTGAGCGGAGCAGAGCCCAGCGTGGGCAGCTCAGACCGACCAGACCAGGAGACAGGTGGAGTGGGCCCTAGCACCCTGAATCAGTGAGCTGTGGCATTTACCAGACCTCTTAACCCACAAACACCAATGACAACATAGAAGGTTAATGGGAAAAGCTGCAGCGACAGGAAGTTTGCAGTTCGTCCACCGTCCCTGGGGCAGTGGAGGTGGGGCAGCTACAGAACTACAGCTACAGTTGCTTCTGACCCAAGGCCCACCTGGAGGGAGAAATTAAGTGGTGGATCAGAGCCTGCTGAAGATCTAAGCCCAGTCTGGGTAGGGGGTTCTTGGGGAAGGAGGAGTGCTGGTGTGGCAGCGCATCCGCTCAAACGTGGAACATAGAACTCTTTAGTCTACAAGCAGTCATACCCCACTGAAAAACTCAAGGATCAAGTAAGTTGGCTGGGAATATGGCCAGGCATCAAAAACATACCCAGATTCAGTCTCAGACTCTGGAATCCTTATTTGGTGACAAAGAAGACCAAAACATACAGCCAGAAGAAGTCAACAAAGTCATAGAGCCTACAACAAAAACCTCCAAGAAAAACATGAACTGGTCTCAGGCCATGGAAGAGCTCAAAAAGGATTTGGAAAAGCAAGTTAGAGAAGTAGAGGAAAAATTGGGAAGAGAAATGAGAAGAATGAGAGAAAACCATGAAAAACAAGTCAATGACTTGCTAAAGGAGACCCAAAAATATAC
>CM053624.1:259252456-259318485 GCA_028646595.1 Phalanger gymnotis
GGTGAGCTGAAGATGAATAACGGAGGAGAGAGGAATATATTGAGAGAGGGAGATAGGGAGAGATAGAATGGGGTACATTACCTCGCATAAAAGTGGCAAGAAAAAGCAGTTCTGTAAGAAGAGAAGAGAAGGCAGGTGAGGGGGAATGAGTGAATCTTAACCTCATCAGATTTGACCTGAAGAGGGAATACCACACATACTCAATTGGGTATCTTACCCCACAGGAAAGAAGGAGGAAGAAGATAAAAAAAGGGGGGGATGATGGAAGGGAGGGCAGATGGGGATGAAGGTAATCAAAAACAAACATTTTCGAAAAGGGACAGGGTCAAGGGAGAAAATTCAATAAAGGGGGATAGGTTAGGAAGAAGCAAAACATAGTTAGTCTCTCACAACATGAGCACTGTGGAAGGGTTATACATAATTATACACATGTAACCCATGTTGAATTGCTGGACTTCTTAGGGAGGGTAGGTGGGAAGGGAAGAGGCGAGAGAATTTGGAACTCAAAGTTTTAAAAAAATAGATGTTCAAAAGTAAAAAAGTTGTTTTTTTTTTTCGTGCAACTAGAAAATAAGACACACAGGCAATGGGGTGTAGAAATTTATCTTGCCCTACAAGAAAGGAAGGGAAAAGGGGATGGGAGAGGAGTGGGGTGACAGAAGGGAGGGCTGACTGGGGAACAGGGCAACAAGAATATACGCCATGTTGGAGTGAGGGAGGGTAGAGAGGGGGAGAAAATTTGTAATTCAAACTCCTGTGAAAAGCAATGCTGAAAACTAAACATATTAAATAAAAAGAAAAAAATATATAAGTTCTTTTGAGTTGGAATTGTTTCATTCTTTATGCTGATTCACAGGGGAGTTCCTTTGGTCCCTGCCTTCAAGAAATCTGATTTGATCTAAACTATTTTGATTTCCTGGTCTGGTATCCTCCCCCTACTGCATCCATCTTCTGTTCTCTCATTGGTTTATTTGAATCATAGTCTCTAGATAGTTCTGAAAATACACTGTCTTTCTTTAATGAGTCAAGTTTGTTCCCCTAATGTTCTATTTGATACCCAAGGCCAGACTTATTAGTATACCAGGCAAGACAGCACAAAGCAGAAACCAGGGTGTCATTCTTGACATAGTCCAGTTCAATGAGATACCTATAGCTTTTGCTTTCATAGCCTGTCTCACTCCCTTAAGAAGTCTGATTCTTGGGGTGGAGCCAAGATGGGGGAGTAAAAACAGGGGCTTGCTTAAACTCTCCACCAAACCCCTCAAAATACCTATAAAAAAGACTCTAAACAAATTCTAGAGTAGCAGAACCCACAAAATAACAGACTGAAACAAATTTCCAGCCCAAGACAACCTAGAAAGTGGACAGGAAAGATCTGTTGCACCAGGCTGAGCAAGGAGAATAGTCTAGTGTGGGCCATAATGGCACAGACTGGGCCACAGCATACCTGGAGCAGGACTCAGGACACTGAATCACGGGCAGCTGTGATGGTTTCGAGACTTCTCAACCCACAAATGCCAAAAGTAACTTAGAAGATCAAAAAGAAAGGTCTTTCAGACCTGACTGAGAGAACAGCATGGTCTGGCCCCAGCCCTGGGATGGTGGCAGCAGCAGCTGTGGAGGCTGTTTCCGGTGCTCCAGGCTCACAAACTGTGGGGAGATGAAGCAGCTGATCAGAGAGGGATTGCAGGGATCTCTTTGCTGGTGTGGAGGCAGGATTCTCTTGCCTTACCTGTGCTTAGATCTTGGTCACAGTCCAAGTATCCAGTAGGGTGGCAGTCCTGGGTAAGGAAGAACGCTAGCATGGCACAGCTTGTCATGGCTGTGGAGAGGGAATTCTACTCACAATTCCAAGGCAGAAAATAGTGCTTGTGGTCACTCACAGACCAGAACACAGGCCAAGAGAGGAGTAAATAGCTCTCCTTTGATCACATCACCTTGGAAGAACTGAAAAATTACAGGTCCCTAGAAATTTCTCTGAAAACAGCTGCACAAAACCCCTGAAGCTTGGGACAGTACACCTCCCACACTGGAAGCAGAGTCCTACCTTAACGAAGGGCTCAAAAGTCAAGTAATTGATATAAATTGATATAATAATATAAAAATATAAATTGATATAAAAATGAGCAAACAGCAGAAAAAAAATCAGACTATAGAATCTTTGGTTATGAAGAAGATCAAAACATACAACCAGAAAAAAAACAACAAAGTCAAAGCTCCTACATCCAAAGTCTCCAAGAAAAATATGAACTGGTCACAGGCCATGGAAAAGCTCAAAAAAGATTTGGAAAATCAAGTAAAAGAAGTCAAGCAAAAATTGGGAAGAGAAATGAGAGTGAGGCAAGAAAATCATGAAAAATGAGTAAAAAAATGAGCTTGCTAAAGGAGACCCAAAAAATGTTGAAGAAAATAACACCTTAAAAAATAGACTAACCCAAAAAGAAGTCCAAAAGACAGTGAAGAGAAAAATGCCTTAAAAATCAGAATTGGACAAATGGAAAAGGAGGTCCAAAAGCTCACTGATGAAAATAATTCCTTAAAAATTAGAATGGAGCAAACGGAAGCTAATGACTTTATGAGAAATCAAGAAATTATAAAACAAAACCAAAAGAATGAAAAAATAGAATACAATGTGAAATATCTCATTGGAAAAACAACTGAGCTGGAAAATAGACCCAGGAGAGATAATTTTAAAATTGTTGGACTACCTGAAAGCCATGATAAAAAAAAAAAGAGCTAGACATCATCTTTCAAGAAATTATCAAGGAAAACTGCCCTGATATTCTAGAATGAGAGGGTAAAATAGAAATTGAAAAAAATCCATGGATCACCTGCTGAAAGAGATACCAAAAGGAAAACTCCTAGGAATATCGTAGTCAAATTCGAGAGTTCCCAGGTCAGGGAGAAAATTTTGCAAGCAGCCAGAAAGAAACAATTCAAGTATTGTGGAAACACAATCAGGATAACACAAGATTTAGCAGTTTCTGCATTAAAGAATCAGAGGGCTTGGAATATGGTATTCTGGAGATCAAAGGAGCTGGAAGTAAAACCAAGAATCACCTACCCAGCAAAACTGAATATAATCCTTCAGGGGAAAAAATGGATATTTAATGAAATAGAGGACTTTCAAGCATTCTTGATGAAAAGACCAGAGCTGAATAGAAAATTTGACTTTCAAATAATAAATAGACTCAAGGGGAGCATGAAAAGGTAAACAGGAAAGAAAAATCATAAGTGACTTATTAAAATTGAACTGTTTACATTCTTACATGGAAAGATGATATTTGTAACTCATGAGATCTTTCTCAGTATTAGGGTAGCTGGAGGGGACATATATATATATATATATATATATATATATGTATCTATATATATATAGTTGAATATGAAGGGATGATATGTAAAAATTAAAATTAAAAGGTGAGAGAGTAATCTACTGGAAGAAGGAGAAAGGTAGAGGCAGAATGTAGTAAATCATCTCATATAAAAGAGGCAAGAAAGAACTTTTACAATGGAGGTGAAGAAAGGGGAGGTGAGAAGGAATGAGTGAACCTTACCCTCATTAGATTTGGCTGAAGGAGGGAATAACATACACACTTAATTGGGTATGGAAATCTATCTTACCCTACCAGAAAGTAGGGGGGAAGTGGATAAGAGAGGGGGGATAATAGAAGGGAGGGCAGGTTGGGGGAGGGGGTAATCAGAAGGAAACACTTTTGAGGAGGGACAGGTCAAGGAGAAAATAGAATAAGTAGAGGGCAGGACAGGATGGAGAGAAATACAATTAGTCTTTCACAACATGACTGTTATGGAAGTGTTTTCCATGAATACACATGTATAACCTATATTGAATTGCTTGTCTTCTCAATGAGGGTGGGTGGGGAGGGAAGAAGGGAGAGAATGTGGAACTCAAAGTTTTAAAAATCAAATCTTAAAAATTGATTTTGCATGCAACTAGGCAATAAGATATACAGGCAGTGGAGTATTGAAATCTTTCTTGACTTACAGGAAAATAGAAGGGAGGGAGATAAGAGAAGAAGGGAGGGGGGTGATAGAAGGGAGGGCAGAGTGGAGGAAGGGGTAATCATAATGCATGCCATCTTGGAGTGGGGGAGGTGAAAGTTGTGGAGAAAATTTGGAACTCAAAATCTTGTGGAGGTGAATGTTGAAAACTAAAATTAAATTAATAAAAAGAAAAAAAAAGAAGTCTGATTCTTTATACTGTTCTAAAACTGGTAGATTCCCTCTGCCACACCCCATTAGATCCTTTTTTTTTTCGTCAGATGAACCTTGGTTCCTTTGTTTGCTTAATGAATTTTCTGACACTTATCTCCAAATTCGATGGAGTGATTCACACCCTCCTTGTTGATACTCACTTCAATAGGCTATGTACACTTCACTAGGTATGAATTAATGATCTCCCCTCAGCAGCTCAGGATGACACCGAGGAGCCACTATAATGTTGGTTCATCACATTTGAAAAATATGAAATTTTAAACCTACATCAAAAATAAAATATATGTAGCCTCCAACAAAAGAAGAGGAATTCCATTCCTTCATTTACCCACAATTTTCAGAGCATCTTTAAACAAGGAATTTGCACAACTGTAGAATTCAATAATACACACCCTTGTCCCTGTCACCACAGACAGATCACAGGAGAATTGGCTGTGAACTCATTTCCAAAGACTGTTGAAATGGGAGGGAATAACTCTGTATTGTCCTGATGGTATTATCTCTAACTAAGTTATAAGGCCCTAGTGGGCAGGCGATATGCATTGGTCTTCATTTTATATCATGCCTAGAACAGCAGCAAACACAGCAGGTGTTCAGTAAATAATCCTGATAATGGTAATGTTGACCCATGAGACAGCCGATCACCACCACAGAAGGCAATGTGAGTTTTTCCAGAATCTATTTCGGTTCCAGTATTATGAGGGGAAAAAAAAGATGGGCTGGGGGAGGTAAGAAAGGGACAAAACAGAAGAGAGAGGAAAGGACAGGGACAGACATGGACATACTGAGATAGAGACAGAGATACAGCTGTGAACTAAGAGTTCCCCAGTGTGTATTTGCCACAGCACCCTTGTTATTTCTTCCTTTATGGGAATTTTGTCCTGCTCTGAGTTCAGATGGAAAAAAAAATTACCCATTTATATTCACTGCACTCTCCTTTCAGTTTTATTCCAATTGCTATTGTCACAGCCCTGATACAAAAAGGAATATTAATATAAAGCTAGAAGCCAAGCACATTGCTACTTCAAAATCAGTAAACTGGCCATTCAATGTGAGAGGCAAGAGAAGGAGGAAAGTTCTTGCTTTCAGCTCAGTCACTATACCTTGGAAGAGCCATATGACTGAGGTCTGGAAGAGAGCCTACAGATCATTTAGCCCACCCTTTTCATTTTAGAGGTGAGAACTGACATGTTCATTGATTAAGTGACTTGCCCAAAGTCACACAGGTAAGCATTTGGGATGTGAATATAGGTCCCCTGACTTTAAATTCCATGTTGCTCCTCTCTACCCACCTCACATGAGAGACCATGTTCATTAATTTCAGTTTCCCAAAGTAAGAGACCTTAAAGGAACCCTGAAGATCTAAAGAGAGCCTTTACTCAAACTAACTCACTTCACAATTACAGAGAATTGTCCTGTATTCCGAGGATGAGATCATCTTTAGGAAGGAGAATGTTGTGAGTCTGGATGGGAGTTGGACTGTTTCAATGGATCGATCATAGTTTTAGCAGTAGTGAAAAGTTCTTAACCTTTTTTGCATTACAAAATCTTTTGGCAGTCTGATAAAGCCTAGGAACTCCCCTCAGCAAAAAAGTTTTTAAATGCATAAAATATATACTATTACAAAGGAAAACAATTATACTGACATAGCTATCTATCTATATTTTTTTTAAATTAGTGAGTTACAGGTTAAGAAGCCCTGACTAGTCCAGCCATTTTAGCTACTAACTGATCTATTTTACAGATGAGTAATAGGCCCAGAAGTTACAGGGCCTATGACTGTTAATCACAGGCTTAAGAAACAGGGCAAAAGCAATTAAAGGACTTGCCTAAGGTCACATAAGTAGTAAGTGACAGGATCAGGATTTGAACCCAGGTTCTCCATTTCCAAAATCAGCTATTTTTTTCTCTACTCTAACACATTGCTTATGAATGTAATCCATGTAATCATGTAAATAGCTCAACTCTGGATGACCAGACAGCAATACAAAGCAAACCATTATATCTCTCCTTGGTGCTCGAAGTAGGCTCACATGGTACCTGCTGACAGACAAGCAGAAATTCCTTATAACTCGGTATTACCATTAGTTGTGGTGTGCCCTACACATGGCACACTCTCACAAATCTAAGTAAACCATGTTGAGCCTGCTGCTATTAAAGGGAACTGTTTGCTGATTCCATATACAGAAATGAAATATTCTAGACTACCTCATCTGCTCAGCTCCATGCTAATTATCTATTTATCTTATTTGAATATCTGTTGCAAATGTAAAAAGCCAGTATTGTCCTTCTGGCTCTTGGCTACATGCGCACTGTCACAAATGGAAGTTTACCAAGAAATACTGGCCCAGAAAAACCAAACAAACTGAAAACAACCTGCAGTAGAAGAATATACTTGCTGCCAACTGGGTGTTCTGGGTTCCTTTAGGTTGGTTTTGCTAAACAAGTCAAGGACCGCAAACAGATCTCAACTATTATCCTGATGTCACCAGTTAACACACTTTATTAACAATCAATAAGATTCTGTGCCAGTTTCCCAACTTCACGCATGATAAATTCTTCTCAAGCTGCCTCCCCATCTCTCTACCAATTGCAGGATTTCCAGCACAGATGCTAGCAAGCAGGGCATGACCCCAGCCCAAGTATTCTATGGAGACCCTGTTGAGTTCACTAGGTAATAAAAAGACCAACAAAGTTCAGTTGACTCAATTATCTTCATTAAGGGAGGGAAGCAGGAATGTGAATAATCAAAAGTGGCAGCTGATCCTCCTAAAATGTTTGGGTTGGGGATCCCTATCTTTATATTTATATTCAAACAAGGGTGTGCCGGATGTTCTGGGAATTAATTTCAAATAAAATAATGGTGCCACAAAGTGAAATTCTGACTTAGGCTGGGAAATCATCCAGTTTCTCTATCCTGTTCCCTGTTCAACTCCTCCCTGCAAGCCACTCCATGCTGTGAAGAGACAGCTTGTTTTTCTAACTAATGCAGAGTAGCAATCTAAGCAGGGCTGACCTCTCTCAAACCTTCCCTGGAGCAGGCAATGCTTGGGTTTCAAAGGGTTTTCTTGCATGAAAATTAAATAGAGAGGGCTGATTTTCCACAGATAAGCCTATCTGTGTCTGATTCTAAGCTTTTCTTCACTCATATCAAAGGCTCAGATCTTTCTTCCAAAACACTCAACAAATTGGACCTATAGCTACATGGTACTCATCTAGAGCTCTAACCCATATTTGGGCTAGAAATCAGAAGTGAGAGACCCTTCTGGAAGTACATGTTATTTTAACATTTTGCCTGTAAAGGTTTTTTTTTTAATTTTGTTACACAGAATTCAATTAAGTACAGCAAATCAAAAAAAAAAATAACCAAACTTGTGAATTCATTGGTAAAAGTGAGGAAATTCTCTCTCTTCATGAAGACTGGCATTTGCTTTACAGCTTATAGACTCACAGAGACACATAAGGCACTGAGAAGTTAAGTGACTTGCCCAGAGTCAAACAGTCAGCATATGATGGAGGCAGCTAGGTCTTCCTGACTCAGATGTTGACTCTCAATACTAGCAAAACATTGGTGGCACAAAGAAGGAAACAAAATATTCTCCTTTCTCAGGTCCTTATATTCAACCTGAATACAGATTGCCTGGTGAAGAGTAAGCTAAGCCTTTAGGGCAATCAGAGCTTTGAAAAGAGAATGAATCTCAGGCATAGTACAGGGAGACTAGATACTGAATATTGAGTTTTAGGAAAACTAGTAGTTCAATTTGCCTAGACCATGGAATTTCTATTGGGGAATAATATGAAATTGTATGGAAACGTAGGCTGAAGCCAGATCATGGAAGATTTTAAATCCAGGCTGAGGACAGGAATGTTCCCTAGAGACAACAGGGACCAACTTTAGACACTTGAGAAGATTGGCAGTCAGACTTATGCCTTAGGATGATTATTTAGACAACTGTGTAGAGGGATGCATTGAGGAGGTGAGATAATTTAAACAGGGAGATCAATTAAAAGCCTAGCATAATAATCAAGGCAATAGAGGAGAGACAGAAGTAGGAATGTGGACAGTAGAATAGAGAGAAGGGAGAGGACTTAAAGGATTTTGTGGCTGTAGAATTGACAACAATGGGAAACTGACTGGATGTAGTAGGTAACAGAATGGATAGAGTCAAGGGTAACTGAAAGGGTGGTAGTGCCCTCAAAAGAACTAATAAAGTTACGGTGATGGATGTGTTATGGAAGGGGAGAAGGGAGATAATGGGCTCCCTTTTAGACAAATTGAAATTGATATTTCTATAGAAATATCTCCAGTTAGAGATGTTGAGCAGGCAGTTGTTAATACAGGACTGGAGATCATAAATGAGATTGTGGCTGTACATATGAATAAATAAAGGAATCATCATTAGAATGGAATCATGAGGAAGACATGAGGTCAAAAGGGGAAAGGGCATGGAGAAAGAAGAGAAGAATGTCTATAGCAAAGCCATGAGGGAACATCCATTCCTGGAAGGATTGGTGTGAACAGGTGATCGTCTGGGAATGGACAAACATAAGGGAGATGAACTAAGAGAGACTACTGTTATGGAAGCTAAGGCATAAGAGACTACCCAGGAGGAGGGTTGATAAAAAGCAAAAACACTTCAGAGAGGTCAATAATGATGATAGGTGAGAAGAAGACTTATAAGAGATCCCCAACAATGATGGAGAGAATAGTTTTTGTCAGAAATGTTACAGTCAGAAGCCACGCAGAAACATGTTAAGAAGTAAGTGGGAAGAGAAGCAGAGAGAGAAAAAGCAAATTATTTCTTCTAACTCTTTGCAGTGAAATGGATAAGTTGTATTAAATAATAATATGATAGAATGGCAGGGTCAAGTGAAGAATTTTTCATTTTTTTTTTATTTTTAAAGGACAGGAGAGACCTGGATGTGCTTTGAGGAATCAATACAAGAGCCAAGGGATAAGGATAGATTAATGATGAGAGAGACAGAGAGAGAGAGACAGACAGACAGAGAGAGAGAGAGAGAGAGAGAGAGAGAGAGAGAGAGAGAGAGAGAGAGAGAGACAGAGAGAGAGAGAGAGAGAGAGAGACAGAGAGAGAGAATGATCAAAGAGGCAAACTGTAGAAGAGAAAGAAAATGACGGAATGATGGAATCAAGGACTGACTCTACTAGGGGAAACAGTCTTGTCGAAGATCAAGGTTACCTATTCCAGAGGGATGGAAAAAAAAAGGAAAGACTTAGGGAGAGTACTGAGGGTTTTGACATGTGGTTAGCTAACCACATATGTTTGGTGTTTGAGTTTGTAGATACCAGGTAATCAGGTCTTCAAGAATTTGGAAAGAATTCATATTGATGTCAGCCCTTTTCTCTCAGAAATGACAACGGTTGATACCTAAAGGAAAACCTCCCTGTGAAGTGTACACTTGGCTCTCATTTGGGCCTGGAGACTGAGGCCCTGGCGTTATCAATGGAAAGTCTACTGTCTGAGCATTTGATAATTACAGAGGCATTTTTTTTTCAAGATGATTTGAAAAAGCAAGACAGAGTACTTCCACACAAGGTGATAGAATCTTTGGCAGTAATATATCCAAAATTAATCCCTTTAAAGATACAGGGCTAAAATAACTCTTAGCAATGGAGTGATGACAACTCTAATCCTGCTTCCTGGGTTCCTGTTATCTGTATATTGAAATTATTAACACATCCCACTGGTTTTTATTCTAACTAGATGATGCAGTAGAAACAACCCTGGAGTTGGCATCAGAAGACCTATGTTTGAAACCTGGCTCTGACACTCAGTACTATGTGACCATGGATAAGTCACTTTACTTTTCTAGACAAGACTTTCCCCATTTGAAAAATGAGTTTGGAAAGGATGACCTTTAAGTTTCCTTCCAGTTCTGAATCTATGGTTTTCTGGTCCTGCAATTCTAGACTACTCATAAAAAACAAACAAACAAAAAAAACCAACTTTCCTCCTGGACTCACTCATAGAAGAGATAAGACAACTTTATATTTCTTTCCTTTGATTGACTCTTTCATCATTTTTCTCTCATGTCATAGCAGGAAAGAAGATTCACCATCACCAACAATAAGCAAAGCAGCCTATTCCCTTTCCACAGAGCTGCTTAGGAAGAGGTAAACAGGAAGATTCATACCCATACCACAGTCAGCTAGCTCTCATATACAGATGGTTCTCCTACAAGACAAAGGAGCATAATTCTCAGTGATTAAAAGGAGAATCACAATCAACACAGAATGGAAAGCACAATATAAATCATAGAAGGGAAAGTGTGGAAAAGTTAATTTGTTCAGTAACTCAAAAAATATCTATTAAATCAAGGTATTAAGTGTCTACTACATACAAAGTACATGAATTCAGAGATAAGAATAGCACTTTAAAAAATTTATAAGGATCTAGAACAGGGACTCTTCACCTTTTTGTGTAATAGATCCCTTTGGTAGTCTAGTTAACACCTATGAACCCTGTTTCAGAATGCTTTGTAAAAAATTCATAAGTGTAAGAAATGTCAATTTTCAGTTAGAAGTTAGTCAAAGTAAAGATATATTTTCTAATCCAAAAATATGGATCCCCTAAAATCTCTTCACGGACCCCTTGATGGTCTATGGATCCAAAGTTAAAACTTCTAATCTAGAAGAGGACTTGGGAATAGAGGTAGAATGACATGCCCCCTCCCCCCCAAGATAAAGAACAAATCATGCTGTAAAAAAAACAAAACAAAACAAACTCAGTTATTTAATTAATAGAAGAGGCGTGGGGGGAGGCAGAAATGTAGTTCCAATGGGATAGAGCTTTCTCCCTTCTCCATGAAGCACTCTGCCTCTCCATCCACAAATGCACTTAGGCCACAGCCATTCTGGGCAATGGACTATAGTATGCTTATTTATAGTCACATCCCTGTGGCTAAAAGTGATCTTTAGGCAGCCTGCAACCCTGCTGAAAGAGCATGTATATCACAGGGAGACAGGCTATGAAATAGACTCTGTTGATTTCACTAGAGAAGCCCATTATTTGACAGCAAACAAAACCCAGATTCTGACTGCTGCTAACCATGCTTCCTTCCACCACCCTTATTCCATACCTTCAATCCAAAAATACATTAAAAATAAAGCAGCTTAACCTATTTCCCTTTTACACAAACAGGCTCGACTTAAGGTCGGCCTCATCTGGTACACCGACTCCTATTATGGAGGGAATAAAGGATGGATAGCTCTTAACAAGAAAGAGACAGCTTTTAATGACAGTTTCCGAATCATGGCCTTTTGTACTTGAAGAGATCGACTATAAAGCTCACTGTCAACTGACAGTAACATCAATGTCAGGGCACAAAAGAATTGATATCCCTCAATAGGAGCTCATCCTGGAGTCATTAACCATTGCTGGTCTGCTCTGCCATCTTTAAAGACTGCTGCTTGTAATAGCCTGGGTTCTATTCAACTCTAGTGGAAGGACAGCAAAGAAAAGGCGCTCCATGCTTGGGGAAAGAACCCTGATGACAGATGTCAATCAAGTGAGGAGGCTCCACTGCCCATCCTACTATGTGTCGAGCATCAAGTTAGACAAAGTAAGGGACAGGAAGGAAAGAAAGGATCCAATCAGGCTCTTTCGGGAGATTAAAGGTCTTTCATACATGAAACAATTAAGAAAGAATATGGTATATATAATAAAGCCCTAAATTGTGCAGAGTTTAAGTACAGCAGTAGTTAGGAAAGGTAGTATCGGGGAAGGGACTAGAGTTGTTAGGAAAGCTACTTGGAGGGAGTGAGACTGGAACTAGGCTTGAAGGACATGCAGAATATGAATAAATGGAAAAGGGAGATGAAGTCAAGGGGTAACATCTCCTCTGATTAATAGCACCCCACTCCGAGGGTGATTGTGAGGATCAAATGAGATAATTGTGGAGCACTTAGCCCAGTGCATGGCACATAGTACGTGCCACATAAATGTTAGCTGCCGTTATGGGTGTATTATTATCCAAGAACATGAGTGTGAACAAAGGCAGGAAGGAATACAGTAGACTGCCTTGATTGTAGGAGCAGATTTCTTTTGGGGAATAGCCAGACTAGAAATCAGAAGCTATGAACAACCACAAATGTTTATTACATGCTTGATTTATTATTATCAAATGATAATTTATTAAATTACGTGCAGGTGGTACAGTAGACAAAGCGTTAGGGCAGGAGAGAAGAAGACCCAAGCCCAGATCTGGCCTCAGACGTTTACTGGCCATGTAACCCTAGTTGGATTGTTTAACCTGTGACTGCCTCAGTTTCCTCAGCCGTGAAATAGGAGTAATAATTGTACCTACTCTATTGTCTGTTGTGAGGATCAAATAAGGCACTGTTTGTAAAAGCAGTAGGTACCTAATGAATACTCTTTCCCTTCCATTTCCCTACCATATATGAGGCACTGTGCTGAGTGTGGTGGGGTGGGTTTACAAAGCTAAAATGAAAAACAGCCCCTGCCCTCAAGGATCTTATCATCTACAGGGTGGAAATGTGAACTGGGCAGGGTTGAGGGAATAAAACCTAAAACCCAAACACTGAGAAGTAAACACAATATAATTGTAGAATGTGAATTGTAAAGATATCTATCAATATGAAGAGTTTCCACAGATATTTGGGGTGGTGGACATGGTGTCCTAGTTTTTTATTTCATATAATTTGGGAAATTTTCAGGGTGGCATCTTACTCACCCAATGCAGATCAGCAACCCTTCTGTAATTTAATAGCCTTGGGGAGCTGCCTGGGGGCACAGAACACTTAAGTGACTCATTCTTAATCTTTTTTTGGAATCTTTTTTTTTTTGAAAGGGGAAGGCAGGACAATTGGGGTTAAGTGACTTGCCCAAGGTCACACAGCTAGTAAGTGTGTCAAGTGTCTAAGGCCGGATTTGAATTCAGATCCTCCTGACTCCAGGGTCTGGTGCTCTACCCACTGACTCATTCTTAATCTTAATGCATTACAGGTAAGTCTTGAACTCAGGGCTGCCTGATTCCAAGGACTATGATTTCATATACTATACAAGGTTTTCAAAAGGTATATTGTAGGGTTTTATTGTAGGGTTTTTGTTGAAAAAATCATGAAGGGCAGTCACCAACATTATCAATGAAAGCTTTTTGACTATTGCTTGACCAGATGCTCTTAGGTGTCCCTGCCAGCTTAATGATTTTATGATTCCATATAATCTGTCTAGGTGTGCTAGTCCTCTGAATATCTATCATGGCAGTCAATATTTCAAGCACTGCTGCAGAACTGAAGGCATTTTCACTGGCTATGCCCCATGCCTGGAACTCTGTCCCTCCTCCTCTCCATGTCCTGCTCTTTTTTATTTCCTTCCTGTCTTCGCTGAAGTCCCACCATCTGTAAGACTCCTTGTTGAGTCCTCCTTAGTATCTGACATCACCTCTGATTTATCCTATTATACCTCATACATAATTGTTTGCCTCTATTCGCCTACACTAGATTACCTCCCTTGAGAGGATCCTGGGACTGTTTTTGTTGTTGTTTGTTTGGGGTGTGTGTGTGTGTGTGTGTGTGTGTGTTTCTTTGTATCTTCAGGGCTTACCAAAGTGCCTGACACATAGTAGGTGTTTAATAAATGCTTGTTGACTTGAAAAACTGAAGAATTGGTAGCATGAAGTTTGGTAGCATAAAAAAAAAAACTATCACACAAACCATTCTCTATTTTAACTCCCTAATAAGCATGACCTTCTAATAGTAGGATGGTCAGTCAGCGCACCTCAGAATTAGCATCATTGTCGTTACTGAGCTCCATGAACTGGAAAAGGTTATAACCCTAATCTCCAATAGTACAAGAAAAAAAAATGTGTATATATGTATGTATATGAATGCATATATGTATAATACGATACCTCACAAAATATTTAGATCTAAATATACATTTAATATACATTTGCAAAATAAGTTGCAGCCTCTTTAATGTACGAAGATGATATGTTTTGCAAAAGATAACAAGTGTCCTGGAAAGACAATTTTTTCTAACCTACTGAATTTTATTTCCGCATACTCTGTTGCAAATGAAAAAGGCTCACTTTTAAAACAACAGTAAAGTGTGAAACAGGTAGCCAAGAGAGATATTCAGAAGGGAGAGCTATGAGACTACTGCATAATTAGAGCTATCCACCTTTATGCTAGAATATCTTTGTGGTTGTCACTCACATCTCAGGTGTCCATTTTTATGCTCAAGCTTTCTAAGTAGCTTTTAAGCGTCCTTTGTATTGTGAGGAATCTTTGGCTGCTAGAACATATATTTCTAGGGTAAAAAAAATCCTACCATGAATCTGTTTAAGTATTTCCAGTAAAACAAATTGATGTAGTAGAAAAAAATACCAGACAAGAAGTTAGGAGACCTGGGTTACTGCACTGACTTCTCTATAAACTAAGTGTATAACTTTGGTTAAGTCTCTGAGCCTTCAGAAATTCCCTCCTCTGAGCCTCAGTTTTCTGGTCTGAAAAAGAAGGAATTGGACTAGATAAAATCCCACATCTGCTCTTATCTCAAAAATTTTATGATTTAGGAATCTTGTGGGAGAGATGTAACCTGAAGTCATGTCTCAATTTAGACAAACTATGAAGCCCTCCATCAAAGCTGAAAGGGTTTTTTTATTATTATTATTTTGAAATTGGCTTTCACTGAGAAAGGCCATAACAATGTTATTTTGCTGTCCATTATAATTCTGGAAAATCTGAGGAACCAATGCAAGAATTGGATGTACTTGAGACACTTCTATTGTGAGGCTAAGGGGGTTCTTTTTGTTTTATTTTGTTTTTTAACCTTCTCAGACTACTCTGACTCACTGCCTAGAACTCTTTCTTTGAGGAGGGTGGATGATAATCAGATTAAAAGAGAGTTTATATAAAGGTGTCCATCCTGATTAAAACATCCATTTAATATACGCTTGAAATATTCGGCTTTCTGATTACTGTTGATTGTTTGTACTTGACTTATTTCCTGAAGCTCAGTATTCATTAAATTACTTAATATAATAGCAACCATGTGTCTGCATCGTTCCCACATGGAACCATGCTTTGATGACATTCGTATTCATAGCTATGGTTGCTTTAAGAGTTCAGATGGCAGCTTTTACAAGCTAAAAGCTGTTTATTACTCATAGACATTACTTACAAATACAATTATTTTGGAAGAGAATCTATAGTAGTCATGATTTCTTTCCAAGCTATTTACAGTGCCATTGTTGGCAGTCGTCTTATTATTTGGGGACAATTTATTAGCAAAATCAGCACATGTACAAAGCAATGCCTAACACTTGTAAAAACACTTTTCATCTTGAAAGTATTATAAAAACTCACCACTCCCATGGAAAGTTGGAATACTTTGACTAATATTTCAACCCTCCTTAAGCTAAATTTAACTCTATAGTCACTGTCACTAGCCATTACAACAATGCTCTTTTCAGGAAGGATTTTCTTATGCTTCCCATTTTCTTTGTCTGGGGAGGGGGTGAGGGAAATCCATATTTATTGTAATTATTCAAGACTTGGATTGACTTTCAGTGATATCACTCTAATGGGGCTCTACCATATAAGGGAGGGAGGATAAAAGGAAAAAGAACAAAAAGTGAAATACTCTATCAGATAATGTAAATTAGCTTTTGCCTTCAAATAATTCTAATTATGGCGAATATTGCTTTGAAAGGTAAGAAGTCACAACTTTGGAAGAATAGGCTCAGGGGGACAATAGTGGCTGTCTTCTAGTACTTAAAAGGCTGCCAAAAGGAAGGAAGGATTAGGCTTGCTCCATTTGGCCCAGCAGAAATGAAGAGTAGTAATAAGTAAAAGATTGGAAGAGTAAAATGTAAGCTAGATTTAAGGAAAGACTTCCTGACCATCAAAGCTATCAGAAAACAGAATGGGCTATTTCCAAAAATTATAAGCTCCTCCTTACTCTTAAGTCTTTAAGCAAAGGATGGATGACTATTTGTTAAGTGTGGTAGCGTGTGTATTCTTTGGTGGTGTATGAGTTGGACTAGATGGACGTTTAGGTCCTTTCCAAACACTGAGATTCTGTGATTTTCGAAAATTTTTAAACTTGGACACAAACTACATTTTCTTAAATCGCAGGCAAAATTTTTTACATGCAGCATTTATGTTTGAGTTATAATGAATAGGCCTTCTGAGGTTGGTCAATAGGGGAACTTTAGATTGTTTCTTTTGGCAACTACCCATGATATTAAAAATGTAACAACAAATATACACTGTGTTGGCAACTATAGTCATCCTTTCAGAATGGTGATTTTAATCGTGACATCCACTTACACAACATAGTAACACTTAGGTGCCTTTGAAGTCTTCGTGTGAAATCTTGGGAGGAGTTAGGGATACTTCAGCATGTCTTTGGTTCAAGTAGGCCTATAGCAAAGTGTTACATGCATCCTTATATCCAGAAAGCTGAGTAAATATAAAGGACTTTCATTGTTCCATAGAAATACAAGAACCCCAATTTTTTCAGTATAGGAGCTTCGCACTATGGGACGTCCAAGAGATCCCTAAATTGAAACAGTTAAAGAAGCAGTCAGTGAATACTATTTATCTACTAAATGACACAGTGGAAAGTATATTTGGTTTTGAAATCAGGGAGATTTGAGTTCAAATCCAGCTTCTGATACTTAATAGCTGTATGACACTGGGCAATTCACTTAACTTACTACATCTACATCTATGATTTTAGGATGAGTCAAATATGATTATAGTCCTAAAGTACAAAGAATTTGAATGAGGAGGCCTCAGTTTCCTGATCTATAAAATAAAGGAAATGAGAAGGGTGTAGTAGGGAGAAGGGGGAGTTACATTCATTAGCTTAGTGGGCTCTTTCAACTCTAAATCTATGGTCCTACAGTCCTATGAATTACTCCAGGTCACTCAGAGAGTAAGCTCAAAAGATAGGAATTAAACACAGTTATTCCCTACCCTAACCCAGCACTCTACCCTCTATAGCTGACGGTCTCCATAACTGTACTCTAAAATGGAAAAGTGGGCAAGAAGATAAAGGGAGAAGGGAGAAAGCATTTATTAAGCATCTATCTATGTGAGATACTGGGCTAGGCACTTTACAGATATTATCTTATTTGAAAATTACCATAATCCTGGCAGGTAGGTGCTATTATGATCCCAATTTTACAGTTGAGGAAACTGAGGAAGTGAGGTTAAGTGATTTGTCTAGTAGTATTGTCTTGGGCTGGATTTGAACCCAAGCCTTCCCAAGTCTAGACCTAGCACACTATCCGCTGTACCATTTAGCAGCCTCTGATAAAGGCAAGGGATACATCATGAGAACCAAAGAGCACAGAAATATTTTAAGGAAAGATATTTCAACGAGCAGCCTCCATCTGAAGGACTGCAGAGTGAGGGTACCTCTATCACCTTGGCCAAATGTAATGTTAACGAGATGTAAGATCTTCCCTGACCATTAATAGGCTTCACATGGAGCCCATTAAGTGAAGCTTGCTTATAGGAAGGCTTTCACACCTTTGCTAATTTCTAATTAGGCACTGAGTCATGAGGATAGTGATGCCTTTTGCCTCTGAGAAGTGCATGTATACTCTGAGTTGGTATTTTGCTTTGGGGGTTTGCTTATGAGAAGGATGTTGTGATTCCCTGATCGAGACTCTGAGTGGCCGTATGTTCAGAGTTCCCTGACTACTCAGAGTTAAGGGCTCTCTCCATCTAGTAGTGTATATAAAGTATACAGCAATATTGCTTTGATTCAGGCAGTTAAGAACCCTGTCTGTTGGTCTTTATGCTAATTTCTCTTCTCTGTATTTTCTCTGATGTTCAGGGTGCTGACCCTTCCCTTGAACTAGTGAATGTAATTAAAAGAAAATTATTGACACTTTTTTGAGCTGTCTTTCCTAGTAAAGCAGACCTAGGAAACTGTGCTAGCAGTCATCCTGGGTGTGCCAGTGTGGTTGCTGCTACACTGAGTCATGTAACCTTGCTGGCCTCAGCAAGCCTCATCTGTAAAATAAGAAGGGATGACCCAGATAACCTCTGAGGTCCTGACTAGTTCTAGTTCTATGATGATAGTATCTTAATTTAGTTCTGATTCAGAGAGGGCAATTTCTCTTATCCAAAGTCAACCTGTGTTCTATTTAAGTACACTAACTACTAGCAAAATGCTATTCTTAATCCCTTAAGTGCCACAGAACCTTTCCATCTGTCTTACAATGGAAACCTCACTTACAGGTTGCCTCCCCCATCAGATTATAAGCTCCTTGACAGCAAGCACTGACTTCTGTTTCTATCTGTATCTTCAGTGCTTTGCACATATTAGGAGTTTAATGAATTTTTTTCATCTATTTATTCATTCATTTCAAAGAATTATCAATTATCTTGTGACCTCTCAGTCCTAGTAAGTAATGACAAGGATTTTCATTTTAACATTGTAAGTCACCCAAGTCTGGTTCCCAAACAAAGGCAGTGACACTGATTCCCAGGCCCCAAGACAGGTCATGGCAATACTAGAGGACACGATACATAAGCTGCCCAGATGGTTCTGCAGAAACCAGGCAGTGATACTTGAAGTTATTGACCGACTCAGGAAAAATGAACTCTGACAGAGAACCTAAGGTCGCTTTGTGAAGAAACAGTGCTAAAAAAAAAAAAAAGAGAGAGAGAGAGAGAGAGGTAATGAGGTCCTGGTAAACATACAAACACATTTGGTGTGCAGCCAACCTTCTACATAATTTTAAGCAGAGGGTCCAGCCCTCCCTGTCCTGGATCCAGTTAACAATGCAAAGATGGAGGGAAGATTTTCCCAGATACCTTTTACAAGAGAGCCACATCTTATAGGTAAGATACAAATGCTTTTAAAGTGGCTATTTAAGGGGGGAAAATCCTGCCGATGTTTCATGAAGATAAAATCAAGTTAAAAAAACAGCAGGATCCCAAGAGGGCTGTCACCTTGGAACAAATACTGAAGCATTCTGCTCACATTTGGAACCGGGATTCAAAAGAAGAACAGAGATTTCTTTCATAATCCAGAAAAGACACCAATTTTTCACAGGGCTACCAAACACCTTCCAGCTCTAATCCCTCAAATCAAGTAGGAGAAATACCACTAGGCAACACAGTCCTAGGGCAGGTCTCCTGGGGTGACATACCACACATTCGTCTCACCTGAAAGACAAACCTTGCTCTGAACAAAACAAACCGTTTCTGCCATTTCCCCATTGTGTCAAATTATTCCGCTGTCCTTGCAAAATGAATACTTAGGTCTTCAATACGTTTTTAGGAAATGGATCACTGTGATTATTCTGGGAAACATAAAGCTCAGGGAGGAATGGAGGAAATTATTCATTTTCACAAAATATATTGGCCTTACTAATAACACAGACAAAGAGAGTAGTAGAAACCTGCCTTCCTGCCCTGTACCATTTGCTATCCTTCATGTTACTGGAAAGGTGCAATGTTACCATGTACAGCGTGGTAGAGAAAACATTGGATTGGCAATCAGAAGATCTGGGTTGAAATCTTGGTTTAACCACGTACAATGTGACATAGGGCCACCAACTTAAATGATTAAGGCTTAAAATGATGCTATGGGAATTTCTTACAGGACTTTTCAATAATGTTCTTCAAATAAACTGTAAGCAAAACAGACTTAAGTGCAACAGTATGTATATATATATACATACATATGTATGTGTATCTATCTATCTGTAACTATATAACTATCTATACATATAAAATGAGGCAACATGTACCATATATAGTAAGGTAGAGAAAACACTGGATTTGGAATCAGAAGACCTGGGTTCAATCCTGACTTAATCAATTGCTGTGTGACCCAAAGCAACCAATTTAAATTCCCTGAGCCTCAGGTTCTCCATCTATAAAATGAGGAGTTGGACTATATGACCTTTAAGACCCTTCCTACTTCTAAACCTATGATCTTTTGTTTTAACCAATGTTAATTTTTGTTTCTGTTTTACTGCATCTGTGGTTTTACCCATTTATGGAACGCTACATCCTCCACCACAGTACATCAGCACCTTTCCTATAATTTGTATAATGCAGATGTGTAACACTTCAGAAACTTGTGGTCTCATATTTACCTGGGGCAATGGGAAGTTAAGATCATGCAGTCAGAGGTAGGAAATGGAATCTCCTTTAACCCAGGACACTTCTCTATGGACTATGCCAGGCTGTTTCTCAACAAACTATTAGTGTCAGGTGTCAGTCAACTAGCATTTATAAAGCACCTATTATGTGTCAAGTACTCACTGGAGATAAAAAGAAAAGCCAAAAAAAAGTTTCCTGCTCTTAAGGAGTTTACAATCTAATGGGGAAGAAGACAACTCACAAAGGACTATATATGAACAAGAGCTATACATTATAAACTAGAGGTTTGGATGCATTAAGGGGGACCAAGAAAGTTTTCTGGGGGGGCAGCTAGGTGGTGCAGTGAGTAAAGCACCAGCCCTGGAGTCAGGAGGACCCGAGTTCAAATCTGATCTCAGATAATTGACACACTTACTAGCTGTGTGACTTTGGGCAAGTCACTTAACCCCAATTGCCCTGCCTTCCCCCCTCAAAAAAAAGGAAAGGTTTCTTGTGCAAGGTAAGACTTTAGCTGATTCTTAAAGGCAATCAAGAAAGGCAAGAGAGAGAGATTAGGGGGGAGAGAGTTCTAGGCAGGGGGAGATAATAGAGACAGAATTCCCTATCACCTCTGGAATTGAATATAAAATGATCTAACATGTAAAGCCTTTCACAATCTGGCCCCTTCTTACCTTTCCAGTCTTCTTACCTTCTACTCCCCTCAGAGTACTCTACTATCCAACAAGGGTAGTCAATTTGCACTTCCTTGCAATATCACGTATGTTCTGACTTCTTTACCCTTTCACTGACTGTCCTACACACCTAGAATATTCTCTCTTTTCTTCTCCAAGACTCAGCTTAAATCCCACCTTCTTCAGAAGATCTTTCCCTATTGCTCCCTTGACTATGAGATGACCTTTCATTCAAACTTTCAAGCATTCAAATTCAAGCATTTGGTCTTTATCCCTGAGAGGTGAGTGTGAGAGGGCACACGTGTGTGCAAGTGAATGTGTATGTCTATGTCTATGTGTGTGTGTGTGTATCTTTTTATGTATACAATTGTTAGCATGTTGTCTCCTCCTTTACAACATGAGCTCCTTGAGAGCAGGGGACAGTGCCTGACATAGTAAGCAATTAACAGCTTAATTAATATTTGTTGACTGAATGAATGACTGACTTCCATTATACCTGAGGACTTCAATATTCATATTAAATGACTGAATTTCCTATCTTCCCCAGTACCCTACCTCTGCACATACTGGATGCTTTATAATATCTACTGAATTGAATTAGGTGAATGAACAGCAATTCAGTACTGACCTTGGAGGAAACAAACAAATGAAAACTCTAATTTCCAGTCCTTAGCCTTGGTATGTGTTGGAAGATCTCAGTCAGGCCTTTTCTGCGTTTCTATTTTCCTTATGTCAATGATGACATCTACATTCCCGCTAAGGCCATTCCCTGGTAGAAATCTAGACAATTTCAGATGCTGGATGAACTTTGTTTTCCAAAATAACTTAGAATATTGCCTGGAAGCAGGAGCTTTATCAACTGTACATCCCAGGAGTGAATATCATTTCACTTAATGAAGAAGTACTTTCTGAGTTCTCTATACCAATCTGTGTCATGGACCTAACTCCAACTTCTAACGATTGTTTATATTACCAGTCTTCAGGTTTCCTGGGTTCAAAACTTTGGTAATGTTTAACTCCTCTTTCTTCTTTCATTTTAAATCAGTTGCTAAGCTCTGCCACTTACACATAACACACACACACGCGCGCGCACGCGCGCAGGAATAAAGACTAAATGCTAGCTAATGTCCTCTGCAAAGGTGAAAAAGTAAAAAATTCATAAAATTTATTTCTGTTGATATGCTTTCCCAAGATAATTATGTATAATATATCTATTAGATTATTCAACTATATGAAATTCTATCCCTATATCTTTCTATATGTACATATCAAATTCTATTTTGTAAGAATTTTGAATTTAGCACCTAAATATCAAAGCACAGCTATAAACAGGTTAATACATGGAAAACTGACTACGCACATCTTACTATCTTTTTTGGTCCAGATCCATGCTTCATTAGTGTGGTGAACTACTGATTCGGAGCTTCAACTCATTTATAACTTATTTTCAAGAGTTCTGGGCCAACCTAGGGCAAAGTGACTTGTTCATGATCAGTGAGCTAGAACATTGGAAGCAGGACTCAAATCTTGGTCTTCCTGACCTGAAGACCTGTGCCCTATGCTCAATGTCAAATGGATTCCCATATAGGTACAAAGCATATAATATATGAGCTCAAAGATGTGAGTAAGAAAACAGCTCTAGGCACATTATAAAAGCTCTAGATTATTCTATTGAAATTAGCTGAACAATGCAGGGTTGAATTCTGAAAACATTAACTATAATTTTTCAGCATGTAAAATACTGCTGACTGTCAAATTGTCTGCCTTCTCAAAGAGGGGGAAGGGGAATGTGGGAGGGAGAAAAAGTAGAACTCAAAATTTTTAAAAATGTTAAAAATTATTTCTACATGTAATTGGAAAAAATAAAACATTTAATTTCAAAAAATAAAGAAATAAGATATATAGTACAATTTAAAAAAATAAATAAAGTACTGTTGATCCAAACATGTAAAAGTAACTTGAGACCAAGTTCATGAAGCCAGCAATCAATTGTTATCACTGTCAACTCATAGAAAGTAATAGCTAGCACTATGGTTTCAAGGCAAGGTATATTCTCCCCACACCTACCCAACCCCAGCCCCAGAGACAGAACAATAGAAACATTTAAAAAACCATAACAAGGACATGAGTCAGTTAGGAAATAATCAGATTATCAATGCCTAACAATGGAGGCCAAAAATACTGTAGCAATGAAGAACACTACTACTGAGTAGAAGCCCAGAGGACCTTTAGATACTCCACAAGAGGCTAACTGATTAAGTCCCACCTTTAATTTCTTAACTACAAACCAGAAGTCAAAGTGAAAAGGCAGCCCTGAGGATGCTTAGATCATTTAATTGTCATCCACATGGAGCACCTGGCCCTATCGTAAGTAATAATCCCATCGGAGGGTATTGGGGCATTTTCACAGAGATGATAAATCAACTTGTATTCACTGGAGTAAGGAGAACAGGGTCATGGAGCCCTGGCAACTCTGTTCACAAGCATAATACTGTCTCCCCAGTCATCCTTGTAATTATTTTGTATACGTGCTGTATCTACTTATGTCTTTGGTTAGAAAGTAAATTCCTTGCTGGTAGGGACTGTTTGCTTTTTGTCTTTGTCCTCCTAGGAATTTGCATAGTGCGCTGACCATAGGCACCAGCTTGCCCATGGGCAGCTAGGTGGTGTAGGTAAGAGAGCCAAGCCTGGAGTCAGGAAGATTCATCTTCCTGAGTTCAACTCTGGCCTAAGACACTTACTAGCTGGGTAACCCTGGGCAAGTCACTTAACCTCATTTGCCTCAGTTTCTTTATTCGTGGTATCCCTGCTGGTTAGCACAGTCCTTGGCATGCAGTAGGCAATTAAAGCTGTTAACTTGAATGGGAAGTAGGATATTTCATTTGGAGAATGAAGTGAGGAAGGAAATAGCAAACCATTCCAGCATCTTTGCCAAGAAAATTCCAAATTGGGTCACGAAAGGTCAGTTACAACCGAAAAAAGACTGAACAACAATTACCCAAGGTGTTGTTGAGTCACTCCTAGGAGGTACTTAATAAATGGTTCATTGATTGATTGATGGATTGACATGCCTGAACAGCTTCATACCTCTGAGGTTCTGAGCTCAGACCAAGGTGTAGATCAAAGTACAGAAGCACAGAGGGAGGCAAAACTAGAATATGACTAGTTAGGACAGAGATGCAGAGAGGGCAATTGTCTTGACCAGTGGTAGGGAACTGGTGGCCTCGGGGCCTCTAGGTCCTCAAGTGTGGCCCTTTGACTGAATCCATCCCCACCCCTGACTGTTGATCCTCTTAATATTTCACTAGAAAATTGAAGATTCCTTTTACTTCCCATTTATTTTAGTTAGTTAGCTCTTTTCCCTACTCCTAGGGGTGAGATGGTCAGGGGGAAGTTTACTATAGTCTTTCTTCCAGTCTTAAAGGGAGAGAAATGTTAGGACAGAGTATACTTTGACAGGAAAAATCATGTCTCCTTTAAAAGAACTGAACAGGGCACACAAAATAATATGAATAAAATGCAAATTCCTCACACTGGCATTTTGAGCCCTCCACAATCTTGCCTCCCACCTCCCCTTCTAGACATTTCATATTCATTTCCTTCAAACACTTTCTGTGCCAGTTAAAATGGCCTACAAGCTGTTCTCTAAATGAAGTATTCTATGTCCCATTCAAGTTAACAAGCATTAATTGCCTACTACATGCCAAGGACTGTGCTAGCCAGCAGGGATACCAAAAATAAAGCTTCTATTACAGGGAGAGGCTGGGGCGGGGAAGGGGGTGGGCAGAGATGGGAGGAGGTGTATCAATTACACAGATAAATAAATAAAATACAAAGTCCATAGAAAGTAATTTTAGAAGGGGGAAGGGCATACTCACAACTGGAGAGATTAGGAATGGCTTTTTAGAGGCATTAGTACAAAAACTGAGCCTTGAAGGAAGCCAGCGCTACCAAGAGAGGGAAGAGAGGTTTTAATCAGAAGAGACCTGACTCCCCATCCAACCTTTCACACTGAGTGACTTTAAGCAAGTGAGTCCAACCTCTTTTTACCTAGGATAACCTGCTAGGGCTAAGGTTCCCCCTTATACCATGAGATCAAAGCAATGGAGGAGGGGGGTGAATATGATGGCAACACAGCAATACTCAACATCTGTCAGACACCATGCAAACAACTCCCTCTAGGAATTCCACAGTTTCAATATTATGTTGAGCTGCATTCCTTTTGATGATACTCTCAAATGTTTGAGATATGTTATGGCTTACTTGTACTTTTGGCTAAACCAGTATCTTCTTGAACTTTCTTCTTGTGAGTAACATCATCTTTGAAAAGCTGGAGTGGGAGGTACTATGATACCTCCATATGGCAAACACCATAGGAAAAATCAATATGGAACAGGAAATGAAGGTAAGGGTGTCCGATCTGATTCCAAACTTGGAGATGTTGTGTAGTGCCCATCAGGTGCACACACATACTATTAGTAATTGTGGTTATTTAAAAATGAAATTAAAATAGTATTTTTTTCTTTTATCACACATATTTTCTAATATATTCAAATGTAAAGTTTGTAGGACATAAATACTTATTAAGCTATTGATTTAACTACATAGTAAATTGAAATGTTAGGCCCAGCAATAGGTGAAAAAGTGACTGAAACACTAAGGATGTCATGAACCAAGAAAGTTTAGGGGGGCACCTAGGTGCCACAGTGAGTAGAGCATTGGCCCTGGAGTCAGGAGGACCTGAGTTCAAATTCGACCTCAGACACTTGACACACTTAGTAGCTGTGTGACCTTGGGCAAATCACTTAACCCCAATTTCCCTGTCTGCTCCCCTCCAAAAAAAGAAAGAAAGTTTAGGAACCTCTTGTAATACAAACTGATGAAGGGAGTTTTGACATCTAGAATTCCCTGGGCTTATCTCAAACACCTGGGTTGTTAGTTCACTCTCCTTCCACAAACCTCCTTGTATTTAGTTACCCACATATAATTTGTATCTCCCTAGCAGAACGTGAGATCCTTGAAATAAGGGACTTTTATTTTTGTTTTTTTTTAGCCCCTGCATCAGCATAGTGCCTGACAGACAGTAGGTACCCAACACAGGCATGTCTGAATCAAGTAGAACGCAGCACACAAATACTTCTTGAAATGGTGACTTTGAGAAGCAATTTTTTATATCTACCTAACATTTTTATAAGAGTGAATGCTGACTTGGTAAAAGATTTCTGTTCTTTTTGCTACACTCAGTCAAAAGGGCGAGTTCCATGCTCCCCTCCCCTAAAGTTAAAAGTCCGAACATCAGTAAAAACATTCATTTTAAGAGAGCTTAAAGAAGATATCTATTCCCACCACTCCCTGTCTCCAATTAGCAAAAACATTGATGAAAAGCAGGAAATAAAAAAGGAAGAGAGGGAGGGGAGGATGGAAGGAGGTAGAGGAGGAGGAGGAAGGAAGAGAAGGAGGTAGGGAAGAAGTAAGGGAGGAAGAAAGGGAGGGAGGAAGGAAGGAAAGAGAGAAGGAATGAAGGAAGGGAGAGAAGAAGGAGGGAGAAAAGGAAGGAAGGGAAGGAAAGATGAAAATCTGGAAGGAAACCAAGATTTGCATTTGGGTTTTTGTTTTTTATACAGATACTAAATATCTCTTGGCTTCTGTGCAAAAAGCACAATTTACTCATGCTAAATTTTCTGACATGCAGAGAAAGCAAATAAAAACAACTTTCTCCTTTTTATGGGATGGTTACAAAACAAAATCTATTCTGCGGTTGGCCACTAAAGACTTGAAGAATATCGGTGTATATTTTACCCATTCTAACCCTGGAAAGTATGGAAAGAACAAAGTGTTGGACAATAGCAGCGAGAAAAGAAATAGGGTGGGGGGATGTCACCCCATAAACTTCCTTTAGATTAGGTCACAGAAAGGCTCTAGTTACAGTAGTTTATTCAGTGTAGGTCTTTTGCTAAACTAGAATTGCACGTAAATCATTCAAGATAAATTCTACTTCTTCTGGGACTTCTGCTTTTGTATTTTTTAAATATATAAGGGAAAAGGGTGAGCTTTACAAATGGTCTTTCAGGCCAGAGAATGACACTATTGGTCTCGGGGGGGAAGCAGGCAAGGAACCATCATTTATCTTAACTGCCTTGGAGGAGCTGAGGATTATGCACAGCGTGACTCAGTTGGTAAGATGGGCCAAGGGAGCACCTGATTTGCATGCTGAGCCCCACTCAATGCCCTCAATGGACTTTAGGGGGCAGGACAAAACACGCATATTTTTGAATGAAAGCCAGTTTTTTTTTTTCCATTAAGGTTGTGATTTCTTGGAGAGAAGGACAAGTTGGAGGACTGTAAAAGAAAAATAGCAAAGGAAATAATCCAATGGCTAATGGTGAGCATTAGTACCCACTGCTCTCCTAGGCATGCCATCTTCAAAGACAAGCACAGAACCAGAAAGCCCCAACTAAGAATTCCAGATGAACACATTCACTCAGTTGCTCTCGTGCTTCTGTTACCTCTTACTTGTGCGACCTTAGACAAGTCAAGTAACTTCTTTGGGCATCTATTTTGTAAAATGGTAAAGGTTGGTCTAGGTGGCCTCCAAAAGTCCAGCTTTACATCTATGAACCTATAAATGTATGAAAGAGCCACTACATTCTTCTTTCAACTTTGCCACAAATTTGCTATGTGACCTTGAGTGAGGCTCACCACTTCTGGGCTTCCACTTTCCCATCTGCATGGCAATGCTCCCCTTCCTTTCCTCTGCTTTTTGGAATCTCTAATGCTTATCAAGTCTCAGCTCGAGTGAAACCTAGTTACAAGAGGTCTTTCCTGATGTCTCCAATTATGAGTGGCTCTCTGCATAAGTATGAAATTACTTTCTGTTTATTTTTCTATAAATGTTATACTTAGCTATCTCTGTATATGTTGTTTCCTCACATAGAATGTAAGTTCTTTGACAGCAGGTACTGTTTAATTTTTGTCTTCGAATCTCCAGCATCTATCATACCACCCATCCTAAAGTATAGATGAATGTTGCTGAACCAAATCAAACTGAATATAGATGTGTGCATTACATGCATACATATATGTACATACATATGTGTGTATATATCTACATGTATATGTATCTAGATACATGTTTATGTGTGTATCTCTATACATACATATATATACACACATATATATATATATAATCAACGATGTGAAACATTTTGGATTCTTTGGAATGGAGTCTCATGAATTTGAGTTATTTTTTTTAACAGTATAAGAACAGTAATTCAGCAAATGTTTTGTGGCCTCTAAAAAATATAATCTTGACATTCCAAAATGACTAATTGCTCTAACTCATATCTAAGAAAAACATACCCTTAGAGTTTTCATTAAGCCTATACAGTCTTTGCATTAAATCACAAGGCAAACTTTTTAAAAATGTTGTATACTAGAAAGCACACTTTGGCAATGCCTTTTCAGGCTAAGAACTTTCACTTTCTGACATTATCCATTTTGTTAAAGCTGGTTATGATTCCCCACACATTACTTGAAAACCAATTTCACTCAAGACAAAAGAGTGTGAGCTGGGTATTACATTTTATGCTTAAATTATGTAAATTTTGTGGAGTTATATTGTATTGTGAGCAATTCCCTTTCTTCCAGTTTTCATTGTAGCACAAGTTAAAGTAAATTCCACCATTCTCATTTGCAAAAGGTGAATACTTTCTATTTTAAAACCCTGGGGAAAGGATTGACTTTTAATGAGTAGTTATCTAATATAAAAAAAATCTTTTACATATATTACTGACATCATTCCTGAGTATTAAATGTACATTCCAGATATGGCTGATCCTGATTGAATTAATCCTTGGAGAGAGAGAGAGAGAGAGAGAGAGAGAGAGAGAGAGAGAGAGGGTATGTGACCATAGCAAAGCAACTCCCCATGTGCCAAAGACAAAGTGGGAGGTGAGACAGAGGATGCAGACAAATTCATTAGAAGACATGCAAGTTATGTTGCCTCTTTGCTGTTAGATATCAAACCCTGCAGCTTTTGATAACACACTTACAGAACAGGAGGCATAGTTTAACCACTCACCCTCCCAGTGTTCTAGTCTACGTGTTCAGAGCTGTCCGTGATTACCAATTTTCGAGATCACCTTCAAACCATTCATTGCTCTGCGGCTTCACTCCCACACAGCTCAGCACTTCCCAAAAGGACAGTGGCTTGTGAAGGAGGCTGGGGACAAGCACAAATTCCTGCGGTGGACAAAGCTTCACAGATTTTCACCAAGATCCACAGTTAGCCATCTGGCGAATGTCTAGGGTCACCTTCAGCTCTCATCTGCAGTTAGACTGGTGACTGCATGCTTTTCAGGAGCAGATAGCGAGCACGGAACAGGAATGCCTGAACATGCCAGGCCAACAGGCCCTTGGAAATGTTCTTTTCTGCCATTCATTAGGACAAATACTAGTGGTGCTTCTGAAACAATTTGGACAGTGAAAATGGTCTCCTAAGCTAGGAAAAAGACTATTTTGTTTCAAACTTATTTCATTAAGATGTCTCTGTCTGAAATGTCTGCTTTTAGATGTAGGTGCTGCACACAGTCATTACTTAATCATTTCATAGTCCAAGTTACTCAGAAGCCATTAGGAATGGTTTATCTTCCAGGACATGTTGAGGATGAACAAAGAAGTCTCTACAAAAGCATTTTGAATCTCTCTGGAGAAAAGGTTTTATAACTATGCTGCATTACCACAGGAAATTTCTATCACTCACTCAAACAAGCATTTATTAAGCACCTACTACTATGTGTCAGACGCTGTACTAGACCCTGAGAATACAAACTCCAAAATAAGAGACTCCCTGAATTGAAGGAAATTCTATTGGTCTGAATATTAGCTTCCCAATCTGAGAATTAAAGATAATGATAGCTGTGGCAGCCATCTTGTAGGGTTGTTGTGAGGCTCAAACAATACAATGAAGATAAAGTACCTTGTCAGTCATTATTATTGTGGGTATTATTATTATTATTAATATTATCCACAAGAAGGAATACATTCTAATTAATTAAATGGTCTAGTTAATTGAGGCATAAATATGAATGAGGTATGAATAATGAATATTTCATATTCAGATGACCATAAATGGTTTGTCAATCATAAAAAGAATTTGAAAACCACAGCATCACTAATTTTGAGCTGGAAGGGAACTTGGGTTCATCTAAGTCTCAACTCCCTCATCTTATAGATAAGAAGCTGAGATCCCCCAAAGTAAAATGATCTAAGAACACAAAAGCAATAATTAGCAAAAGCAAAATTTGAACCAATGTCCTTTGACTCCAAATGAATGGTTCTTTCATTACTTCCCTTGTAGTTTCAGTGATGAAACTCCCAGAATGGAAACTCTCTCCACTGATGCAGATCTGCACTAATTTCTCATTTAGGCCACTAGAAGTTGTTACTTAGCCACAATCACATAGCTAGCACATTTTAGGAGTAGGTCCTGAACTCAGGGTCTCTTGACTTCAGCACTGACCTTCATTATGCCCAGCTGCATTTAAAAATCTATCTAACACAAGTTACATAGAACCTATTTGCATCTTTGATTGTTCAGAACATATTTCAGGATCTTGAAGTGCTCAAGTTAATCATAAGCACCATAGACTATTGTCATATTATACCATTTTAAAGATCTGGCTATTTTACTCTCTCTAGTAATACAGAATTGATGTCAATAGAAAATTGCTCAAAACACTATATAATGGTGATTGAGTTCTTTAAAAAAAAATTCAGGTTGGAATATAAGAAATGTAATGTTTTGTTTCCCTCAATTTTCTGCCCATTTTAAGATGCAGTGTGTTCCAAAAGTCTTAGTGCAGTTTTAAGTTTTAATCAAACTAGAGTTTTGGAATATACTGTATATTAAGATTATATCTTTGAACTATCTTTATATACCTTAAATAATAGTCCCTTACAATTATAAGGTGTGCCCTACCATTTCCAAGACCTTCTGACATATTTTTCATTTTTATTCTCACAGCAACACTATGATATACAAAGAGGCCAAATATTATCATCCTCATTTTACATGTAATCACACTAAAGACAAAGATATTGAATGATTCCTAGGAACAAAGAGCTAATTCATGCCAGAACTATGATGAGGAGACAGGCTCCCCATTTCCCAGTGTTCTACTGACTCTATCACACTGCTCTAAGTAGAAAAGTTTGTGAGACAGGCCTTGGGAATTCAGGTGGCAGGGTGACACAGTAGGCTGAGCACTAAGTCTGGAGGACAAAGGCCTGGAATCGAATACAGCCTTTGATGAAATTATTTCTGCATGATGCTTTTCCTACTTCCCCAAACTACTACTGGTCTCTCTTGATCTTTTATTTAACTACTCTGTATGTGCATCTGTGTGTATTCATGAGATACTGATAATGATCATGATAACAACAATAAGAAATGCGCTCCATTAGCATGCAAGATCATTGTGAATTGGGACTGATTCATTTGTTGTAGTTGCATCCCAATGTGTAGCACAATCCTTGCGATATAATAGGTGCTTAATAAATGCTTGTTGATTCCTTGATTGACGTGTATTTTGTATTTATTCATCTGTATACATGTTGTTCACCCTTCACTCCTTTACAGCAGAAGCTCTTTAGCTCTTGTCTTTGTTTTCCCCCTTTCCTAGCACAATGCCTTACCTGTCATGGTCATTTAATGCTGGTTAAATTAAATGGAATCTGCTGCGGTGTAGAGGAGATATGATTTCATTTAAAGTCATATGGCCTCATATTTCAAATCCTGATTGTGACATTTACTACCCATGTGACCTTGTAGAAATCATTTCATTTCTCTGGCCTCAGTTTCTCCATATGTAAAATTAGGGAGCTGGACTAGATACTGTGAAAGCTCTCTTTGAACTATAAATCTATGATCCTATGATCATACATTCTTCTATGATACTATGAGTATCACCTCCCCCCTTTTATCACTCTATCTGAAAAGAGGGTAGGTGAACTCTTAGACCTTGAAAATTAATACAGACTTTGATTCATTATGTGGGCAATTTTAAGAAATGAGACCACCAAATTAAGCCTGGTGCTAATGGGACTCAGGTTTTGATTTTGGGCCCCATTGAATCTAATTGGTTTTCAAAGGTTCAAACCCAACAACTGTCATAAGCAACATCCCAAACTACTTCCAACCACTATAATATATAAGAACCCAAAGGAACCCACCCTCCTCCACTCAGGACCTCAGTTTCTGGCTGTCTTAATATCACTACCAACTAAGAAATCCTATCTTAACCATGGGCAGAATGCTCCAATAACTCCCTATTAGTCTACAAAAAAGGAAAGTGTTAAAAACCAAGGCAGAGAATGAAGAAGTAGTAGCATACAACTACAGTGGATTTACAATTAGCAAGACTTGAGTTCAAATCCTACAAGAAACACAACAATCTATGTGAACCTGGGTAAGTCATTTAAACCTCAAACTTAGTTTCCTCATCTGAAAAATGGGGATAATAACAGCACCCATCTCACCACATTGTTGTAAGGATCAAATAAGATATTATCTGTTAAACACTTGACAAACCTTAAAGCTCAATACGAATGTTAGATAGTATAAATATTAATGATTATTATTCCAATATTAATAATTATATTTCACTAAGCTATACTCCTGGACCTGTTGTCACAATGTCTTACACGCAAGTCCACAATTCAGTATTTGATGATAAGCATATATATCTGATTTACAAATGTTGGTCCCAGTTTCTCCATCCAGATACCAGTCCTTCATGTAAATTTTCTTGCATCTAGATCAATCACTGGATGCCAACAGCTACCTGTACATTTAGGCTCCCTCTCTTTGTGATCTCCAGCCTGCTTTTGCTCTTTAAACAGTGGTCATATACACACTTTCCACTATACCTATTCTTTCCAGTTTGGCCCGATGTGCAAGACACTGACTCCATTTTCAGTTTCCCTGAAATATTCCTTGTACCGGTGTCCCCTTTGCTTCCATAAGAAAGGACCTACCCCTGGAGTATTAAACAGTCATGTGATACAATGGAAAGAATGCTGGCTTTGGAGTCAGGGGACTGTGGAGGCAGTTGGGTGGTATAGTAGAGTATTGGGTATAGAGTCAAGAGGATCTGAGTTCAAATCCTGACTCAGACACTAACTAGCTATGAGACCTTGAGCAAGTCACTTAACTTCTATCTGTCTCAGTTTTCTCATCTATATAATGTGGGTAACTAATAATAATAAGGCTGGTGTGTGGATAGATTGCTGGGCATGGAGTCAGCAAGACCTGAGTGAAAATCCCAATTCAGACACTAATTGTGTGACCCTGGTCAAGTCACTTAAATGCTACCTGCCTCAGTTTCCTCAACTGTACAATGTCATCATGATAGCACTTACCTTCCAGGGTTGTTTCGATGATTAAATAATACATGTAAAGTGCTTAACACAGTTCCTGGCACATAGCAGTTACTTAAATGCTTGTTTCCTTCCTTTAAATTTCAGCTTTACCACTTACTACCTATATCTGTGTGCTTTTGGGCAAATAACTTAACCTTTCTTACTTTCAGTTTTCTCATCCATAAAATAAAAGGTCTGGACCGGATTGCTTCAAAGGTCACTTATAGCACTAAGTATAGGATCATCTGATCTCTGGATTGCAAATAATGTTACTTGAGTTAGTTCCCCATTTCTACAGACCTCTCGATTTCTGCTAACATAGCAGTCATAGAAGGTACATCCAATCTATATCTTGTGTTTATGATTCTACAGAATTCGGCACTCTTCCCACACAAGCAATGTTCGCCTCTCCACATCCCAAGCTTTTAATTCCCTTTTTATGTGTTGTCTTCCTCCGTTAAAAATTAAGCTCCCTGAAGTTAGGGTCTTTCTTCTTGTCTTTGTGTTCCTAGAACTTGCATAGTACATGGGACATAGTGAGAGTTTATTGCCTACCTGATGACATCAGGAAAAAAAAAAATCCCCACCACACACTAAGGGGTAAATAATCCAACCTTTGATTCAAGATGTGCCATGAGACTGCTTCCAAAGCTCCTGGAGGCTTTGCTTCTCTTATGAAGTCCCAGATTATATTATTTGGCTGCCATATGACATTGCTGATTCATACTAATTGAGATTGCAGTCCACTAAAACCCCCAGATCTTTTTTTTTTTTTTCAAATAAACTGCTGTCTAATCATGGCTTCTCCATCATGTACTTTTTTTTTTTATCACAATGGAGACAAGGAAAAAAAGGTTGCTTGAGTCCACTCAAGACCAGGAATACTACTGGAAATCCAAATGAAAATACATATTATAAGACAGAGATTCAGTGTCGTCATCTCTTTATGCAGAAGACAGCACTAAAAAAAAAAAAAGTCTGTATCAGTAAAAGTTGAAACTAAGGCTTGTATAATGACAGTGAAATTGAGACATGAAAGGGAAGCCATCTCGTATCTTGAGTACCATAGCAGATGTCACTAACTGTGGCCATCAGGCTCAGCTTGATAGTTGACCTTCTGTGCCAACTTATAAAACCCATTTTTTGGTGTCTCCATTTGGTCATCCCTAAAATGAAATATATATAGATACATATATATGCATATACATACATATACATACACATATATACATATATATGCACATACATATATACACACATATACAAACATGCACATAAATGTGTGTATACGTGTGTATATTATATATGCACATATATAATACATGTATATATATACATATACACATGCATATATATATATATATATATATACCTCTATTATAGGGCTTCCTTTCAAGTCCATTAATAATTTCAGGGTGCTTGTGCACAATGAGATAACCTCCAAGGGACTTTCTAGCTCTAAGCCTGTGACTCTATTGTCCTGTATATCCCAACTGTGATGAGTGTATAAATGGGATTCTCTTATGTCGACATGTCTCCTTCAGTAAGAATATTCATGTTAGTGTGCTCTAATTCAGAAGGAAAACACAATTAACAATTTTGCTTCGAGTGATTCAGCTTAGGGCTTACTAATAATCTTAATGGATACTCTGATACCACTTTTAGCTGATAAAATATCTGAAGTAGTGTATTGGAAGTCTATGGGGGGTGGCAAAGGATAATATTTTTTTATTCCCTCGATGCCTCTTCTCATCTGAAAACATAATTAGACTGCATGTTGTGATCTAGACACTGAAGGATAAACTATTTTTTTCTCTAGATGTTGAAATACCAGTGTTGTTAGTGTTGACATTAAAATATAACTAATGTGTGTGTGTGTGTGTGTAATTACTTTGGAGCACTTGGAAAATGAAATGTGATGTTTTGGACTATTCCTCTGCCTGTGACCACTGTCCAGTAAGATTTAAGCCCCCCAAAGGCAGAGACTTCTTTTATTTCTCTTGGTGGAGACCTCTGAGATCACCTAATCCAATCCTCTCATTATGAAAATAAACCCTGAAATTTTTTAGTAGAAAAAAATTTCTTACCTTTTAGATATTACAAAATAAAAAGATAGAAAAAAAATTTGTTTTGTCCCCACTGCTTAGCACAGTGCCTTGCACATAGTAGCTTCTCAACAAATACTTTGTGTAAGTAAATATTTAACTTCTAAAGTGGAAAAGGAAATTTTGGACCCACACCGGTTGATTCATTTTCTAAAGGTATTTGCTTTCAACATGCTAAATATGCTATCTTCACCTTAATTTTTCTATCCTTGTGATTGAAAAGAAATCTGGAGAGTAAATCACCAGAATCAGAAGCTAACATTCAAAAGTTCCATTATTTCCCCAATAATATCACCAAGGACTGTGTTTTAAGTGGTGCCTATTGATATTGAAATTTTTTATTAATAGGATTCAGTCTATTCCCTCCTCTCAAAGTTTTGTTCTCATTTATATTTTTGAAAATGGGACACTCAATAAAATAAAAATAAAATTAGCTTCTTGATTCTGAACAACTATACAGAAAATTTAATAGACATAGCACAGCATTGTTCACATGAAGGTGAAACAGAGGAAGGGAAGAAAGACGAGCGGAAATTTTTAGTCAATCCATTACTCTGGCAAAGCTTTGAGTTAAGATTTGGGTATGTCAGAAGAGGTTACCTCTAGAGAATTTTCTTTTGAATGTGAACTGCCAAAATTCCAAGTAGACACCAAAGGGCTTTAGTTGAAGTGAGCAAAAGGTGAACCACTAGCAGAAGGCAGCTAGAACAAAAGATCTGGCTGGTTATCAAAGGAGAGCATCCCCCACCCCCCAAAGCATTTGAAATGAAGGAATAGCAGAAAATTCTCCTTTCAGAAAAGCAACAGGAAAACACTCAAAGACATAAGAAATAAAGGAAAGAATCCTCTGAAAAGGGACACTGTCATTTTGATTAGCTCCACTGGGTTAAGAGAAGTTAAAACAAGAGACACACCTGAGAGATGGTACAGAGAAGGAAACTAACAATAAAGATTAGACTGTGCTAAAAAGCAATGCCCTTGATGTTCTTCCAACAATTCTGGAAGGTTAGTTATTCAGGGCATAAGTAGCCATGGTAGCATTTTATATCAAAGAGGGTAAGGATTTGAAAGAAGTTCAGATGGGTTCGAATCCTACCTCGGACAATTACTTTTCCTTCTCTTTTCTTCAGTTCTCATCTTCTGTAGTACATACTTCACAGGGTTGTTGTGAGGCTCAAATAAGCTAATGTATTCAAAGCATTTTAACAGCTATAAAGTGGTAATGGGAGACAATGTAGTGAATAGCGGGGAAAATGATACAGTAGACGGGACAATGGATTTGACATCTTAAAGACCTAGATTCAAATCCTACTTAATAGATCACTACCTGTGTGGCATAGGGTACATCACTTAAACTCTTTAGCTTCAGTTTCCTCATATTTAAAATAAGGCAGTTGAAACCAGTCAAGAAGGTACAAGCCTATAAAAAGCCAGGAGAGGCTGAGGCTGGCAGAATTGGAGCTGCAGAGTTTTGAGGTATAGGGAGCTAGATTGGGTAGCCTTACTTTTGTTATTATTGTTCAGTAATACCTGACTCTTTGTGACCCCATTTGGGGTTTTCTTGGCAAAGATACTAGAGTAGCTTGCCATTTCTTTCTCCTGCTCATTTTACAGGAAACTAACGCAAATAGGGTTAAGTGACTTGCCCAGGATCACATAGAAAGTGTCTGAGATCAGTTTCAAACTTATGAAGTTGAGTGTTCCTGGCTCTGGGCCTGGCACTCTATCCATATCTATTTACTAGACCATGAATTAATATTGTATGTTCCTTGGGGAAGGAGTATAGAAGGAAAAAGATTCCCTAAGGAGCGGCAAAATGACTTAAGCCAGAAACTCAAACTGGGCCAAACAAATGTGGGATCAGAATCAGGGCCAGAAGTACTCCTTGCCTGTCTAGGCTGGATCAGATAGGGAGATCCAATCTTCAAAATAAATAAATAAGACAGAGCGGGGTTAAATTCATTCACCTTTAAGGAACTTCCTAAATCTAAATGAGTACTTCTGTGACCCAATATATATGTCAGCCATTATCATCATCTGGGTTCTTTGCTTCCCTAGCTTTTTAACATCTTTACCAGAAGGTTGGCAGGATAACATAAGATTGAACACAGCAAGCAGCCAAAGTGACTGGTTTAATAAGACAGGTAAAGGTGAGGAAGTTGGATTTACTGGTGACAATGCATTCCTTCAACATTTACTGAGTATCTTCTATGTGCTTAGCCTAGTGCAAATGTGGGAAGAAAAAAAAAAGAAGAAAAGGAGAGAGTTCTTACCCTCAACAAACATAGAGTACCAAAATGAACTTTCAGAATTATCTTTGGATTTCATTTAACCACCATCTTCTGTGTTTACCATTAGTAGGAATGTTCCAGCATCTCCTTTAACCTCTTTTCCTCATCTTTTCCTGTTCTCTCCATCCCACTCACCCTCCTTCCCGTACCCCTTCTCCTCCTCCACTGAACACTAAGTGCTTTAGCTTAAAAGATGCACAAGATATTTAAAAACTAAAATGTTTTCTCCAAGCAACATTATTTTCTTTAAAAAAAGTGTTTTTATTGAAATCTTTTGTTTTTAAGTCACTAACATTTATCTCTGTATCCCTCCTCTCTCAGAGAATCATTCCTTATAACAAAAGTGGTACAATGGATAGAACTCTGGGCCTGGAGTCAGGAAGATCTGAGTTCAAATCCAGCTTCAGACACTTACTAATTGCATAACCCTGGGCAAATCACAAAACCCATTTTGTCTCATTTCCTCATCTGTAAAATGAGCTGGAGAGGGAAACGGCAAACCACTCCAATATCTCCACCAAGAAAACCCCAAATGGGTTCACAAAGAGTCAGACTTGCTTGAAATGACTGAAAAACAACAAAAAGGAAGAAAATTAAAAAATGAGAAAAACTTACAAATATATTGAAGAAAGAATCTAAAATTACATGCAATATTCCACCCTCACACATCTGCAAAAGCACAGCGGAAGGTGGCTTCTTTTGAGGGCGGGGCAAGCTTTTTTTTCAGTTTCACAGCATTCATTTTTGATTCTTTTGTGGTTGCTGTTCTCTCCATCTATAATGATGAAGTGAATGTGAATATTTTTCCTAGCTCTATTTATGTCATTTTTAATCTTTTCATATAAGTTTTTACATGCTTCTTAATATTCATTATGTTAGTATGGCACAAATAATGTTCCATTGCATTCACGTACGTTGGTTTAGTTGTTTCCCAACCAAATGGCAAGCTACTCTAGTATCTTTGCCAAGAAAACCCCAAATGGGGTCACAAAAAGTCAGGTATTACTGAACAATAATAACAAAAGTAAGGCTACCCAATCTAGCCCCCTATACCTCAAAACTCTGCATTGTCTCCCATTACCACTTCCCAACATCTGCTTCATTTGCAGTTTTTTGTTATAACTAAAAGCTGTTGCTCGATTTTGTTGTGCATGGAGCCTTCCTTTTTGCCAATGACCTCCTTGATGTATATGCCCAGAAGCATAATTTTTGGGTCAAAGGGCATGAACATTTTAGCCACTTTATTTGCATAATTTCAAATTGCATTCCAGAATGGTTGTAGTAATTCATAGCTCCATCAACAATGCACTAATGAGCCTATCTTCCCACAACTCCTCCCAATATTTATTATCCCATCTTTAATCATTATTGACAATTTCTCTAGTGTGAGGCGCAGCCTCAGGGTTATTTTGATGTGCATTTCTCTTGTTATTAATGACGTGGAACATACTTTCATGGAATTGTTAACATTCTGCAATTCTTCTTTTGAGAATTGCTTGTTCATAACCTTTGACCATTTGTCTACTGGGGAATAAAATTCAATCTTCTACATTTCTGTTAGTTATTTATATATCATGGCTATCAAAAACTTATTAGAGATACTTGTCTCAGGGAAGTGGTCAACTGGAGGGGGGGGATTGTGTACAAAATATCTTTGACAAAGATTAGGTATCCAAGATATATAGATAACTAATAGTAATACAGAAGACCCAAGTAATACTTCCATACAGGACTATTTATATCACTTTATATCTGAACTCTATTTAAATCAGACTTATCAGAGGGAAGGCTCAGGGTTCTTGTTTTCCTATTAAACATACAAAGCCTATGATGTCATCAAAATGAAGGACCTTTTACAAAGTCACTTAGAAAGAACTAATTAAAGGCTTATGAAAGAACTGATTTAGCTACCTAAAAAAAAGCACATTAAGTAATGAAAGAAAATCAATATATAAAGTATTCTATATTTAAATGCAGAGATATTGCAATAAATAGAAATTAAAGCCAGTGACGGGACTTATAGTCTTAGAGATTACAGTTCAAAATAAAGCCTTTTTTGGCTCTGAGGACCAGACCAACTTTTTAAAGAGCTGCAAGGTCACAACTCAATAACTATTGAAGTTGGTCACAGCAATTGGAGACAAGGAAATAGGCTCAGCTCATTTTTAATATCTTCGGGTCTTTTAGGTTAACTTTTCAAGTGAAAGAATCATTTACTGTCTACAATTTATTAATTCCATGTTAACAACATCAAGGAGACTCTGGAGACTACAGTAGCCACTCCTACTGAAGCCAAAGTAGTTGAGGAGACCATTCCCTGAAAACAGTGTTTTCTGAAGAGAGGAATGTCTTCCCACTCAGACTTGATATCTTATGTCTCAGATACTAGAATCATAGGTTCAGAGCTCTAACATAATCTAGTTCCTTCCCACCCTCCCTATTTAACTGATAAGCAAACTGAGATAAAGAGTTTGCCTAAGATTACTCAGATAAAAGAGGGTGGAGTTGTGAATCCCTAAAGGGAACTTAATTATTTGGAGTGTCATGGACACATTTGGAAGTTGGGTGAAGCCTATGGAATCCTTTTCATGACAATGTTTTTAAATAACTAAAATAAAATGGATGAAATTACAAAGGAAACTAGGTATATTGAAATAGTTAATAAGAATATTTTTTAAAAAATAGTTTCATAGAACCCAACTTTAGAACCCCTGCCTAGAGTAAAGGCATGAGCATGTCCATTAACTTATTAGAAATGCACTGGATTGTGTTTGTATGTGTACATATATATAGTATTGAACATATGTATTATATTCATATGTACATATTATATACAATTTATCATGATGCATATTAATGTTATATAATATTAATATAATGTGTAGGTATGATATACCTATCTATGTTATATTATAAACCACAAATATTATATATACACACATACATACATATATATGCATGTGTATATATACATATACATATATATGTATGTATTTATATATGTGTATGTATGTATATGTATATGTATGTATGTGTATGTGAGTATATGTATGTGTGTATGTATATGTGTATATGTGTGTGTATATATATGTGTATATCTATCTATCTATCTATCTATCTATCTATCTATCTATCTATCTATCTATCTATCTATCTATATACTGAGGCTGAGAATGTTTTGGCTCAGGGTCACACAGCTAAGTAAGTTCCTGAGACAGGATTTGAACTCTATGTGTGTGTCTTTATGTATACATATATACCAATAGATAGATGATAAGATAGATACAGAGAGAGAGACAGACAGACAGACAGACAGACTTGAACACAGGAAGACCTGCCTGAGTTTAATTTTTCTCAGGAAATTACTTAGGTATATAACCCTGGGAAAGTCACCTAAACTCTCTCATCCTCAGTTTCCTCATATGTAAAATGGAGATGATAATAACATACATTTTACCAGGTTGTTGTGAAAATAAAATTTTATATATATATATTTATATATACATACATATATATTGTGTGTATACATATATATACACATATGCACACACACAAACATATATGTATATATATAGCACTTTGCAGACCTTAAAGTTGTATGTAAATATTATTATGCTAAAGTTCTGCCCACATGTTTAAGACTTGAAAGAAATGAAGTCCAAACGAGAAGCAAGCAACGGAGTTAATCAGATTTCTGTTATATTCTTCAGTTTTTATGTGTTTATTGAAGTGGTTGCCTGAGTGCCCAGAATTTTAAAGACACAAATAGCTGAAACACAAGATCCCAGTGTTAGAAGGGACCTTGACATCGTATGGTTCAGGTTCCTACTTTAAAGGCAGGTGAAGGACTGACTTATCTAGGAAAAAATGGCTGTTCACTCTTTTCTTAGAAATCTCTAGGAAGGGAGACTTTTAACCCCACTCAATGGTTCCCTAGAGACAGGTCTTTCTCTTGACACTAGAGTTCTTAGAACAGCAATCAAGAAGTGCTAAAACCCAAAGTAGAAGACTAGACATCCACAATGGTGGATACAACTAACCAATACACATTCCTTAGACCAAATAAAATTTTTGAAGCTTAGTAACTTAGCTACCTCCTAATTAGATGTATGTATATATATATATATATATATATATATATATATATATATATATACACATATATATACACATATATATATATATATCTAAAAGAGTATTCTGGCCAGCAGTATGAAGGACAAATGGAGAGGAAGAGAGAAGTAAAGGTGAGAAGATATTTTAGGAAGCTGTTTGAAATGGACAAGAGTAAGGGTAGAGATATCAAGTGACCCAATGAGGTATGATAGTGATGTCAACTAGAATAGAGAAGTGTGGTCAGAGGAGAGATATTCTGGAGGGAGTTGGAATTGATAGGACTCAGTCTAATGGGAAATAGTGTTGCTTCCAGGAAGAGGACTTGGATTCAATTCCTGGACAAGTCACATAAATTCTACAGACCTGCTTCCTCATCTCTAAAATGAGAAGGTTATTCTAGATGACCACAAAACTCCTTTTCAGCTCTAAATCTGTGGTCCCATAGTTAAGTATGACACATGAAAGAGAAGTAGGAATCAAACATAATCCCAAGGATTTGCATTCAATGGCCGTTTTGATGATATAATTTCTCCTCCTTGAAAATCCTAGCAATGAAACTATGGGAAAACAGGTGCATTAATGCAGAGTTAGAAGACCTGTGAATTGGTCCAGGCATCCAGGAAAGCAATTTGGAACTATGCCCCTTTTAATGATTATGAAAACCGTTGACTAATCAATATTACTGCTAAGCCCAAGAAGATAAAAGAAAAAGGGAAAGGATCTATCGTGTACAAAAATAATTATGGCAAGTCTTTTTGCAGGGGCAAAGAACTGGAAACTGAGAGAGTCCTCAACAATTGGAGAATAGTAAAACAAATTATGGTATATAAACCTGATGCAATATATTATGCTGTAAGAAATAATTATGGCAATGGTTTGAGAGAAAACTCAGAAGACTTATATGAACTGATGCAGCAAAAATTCAGAAGAATAATTTGTACTTGTAATAACAACGCTGTAAAGACCAACAACTTTGGAAGACCCACATACCCTGATCAATGCAATGACCTACTATGATTCCAAAGGACCAATGATGAAACATGCTACTAATTTTCCATCAGAAAAGTGATTCACTCAAGAAGCAGATGTTGGAATGTGCTTTGCTTGAATATATATATATATATATATATATATATATATATATATACACACACATACACACACATATATATATATATGTATACACACACACACACACATATATATATATATATATATTTGTTACAAGGGTTCTGGTTTTACTTTTGGGGAGGGAGGAAATGGGAGTAAAAGGAAATATATTAGCTTAAGTGAAAAAAATAAGGAAAAACCTACAATGGGTCTACATTTGTTCTCACACAAAATTTTAAAATTCATCTGCTGTAAAACTCGAAAACCTTTCACTAATTGGATTCTTTTAATCTAAGTACCCCCATCTCCTACTCTAGTCTTTTTTTTTCTCTCAAGTTTCCTCAACTGTAAATTGAGGATAAGAGTATGACCTAGGGTTATTATGAGGATTAAATGAGATAATATTAGTAAAACACTTAGCACAAAGCCTAGCAAATTGTAGACAATAAATGCTTGTATGGTGCCTTCTTGCCTATATTAGATGTGTAAATTGACTTATTTGCCCCTAACATAATCCATAATATTTTTTTCTCCCTGAAAATTTCTCCCATCTTTTAAGCTTCTCCCCCCTTTTAAAAATCTGCTGATGCCTCACTCCACATCTCCAAGAAACCTTCCAATACAATTCTGCATCTGGCTCTGATTAATCTTATAATTATTATCCCTCTTCTGTTCTTCTTCTTAAATCTCATGTTATATAGCACTTCATGGAAAGATGTCTATCATTTCTTGGATGGTGACATGTTTGAAAATTTTTCATTCAATATTCAACAAGAATTACTTAATTTCCTATTATGTAGAGGGCCTTGCATTAGAACTAAGGCAGACACTAATATAAATAAATAAGACTGAGCCCTTATTCTCAAAGGAGCATACACCCTAGCAGGGAAGATAAGGAATGTATCCGAATAAACATAAATAGAAGTTAAGACAGGGTAAGAAAAAAGATAGCTAGCATTTATATAGGTTATAATGTTTATAACATGCTTTACAACGTGGTCCCACTGGTCCTCATGACAACTTAGGTAGACCTAGAGGCATTATTGGTCTTATTTTGGAGATAAGCAAACCGAAACTTAGTGACTTGTACATGGTTACACAGGAAATAAATGTCCAAAGTAGGATTTAAACTGAGATTTCTTCTCATTCTGGCTCCAAGGCTTTTCTACTCCTCCATGCTATATAAATAAATAGAAACTACTAGGTTGTCAGCTTCTTGAGGGAAGATATTTTAATTTTTGCATACCTAGTCATCGTACACAGTAGGCTCTTAACAAATAACCATCGTTGCTTAGAGCTACAAACAAGGCAGTATGATAACTCCGAGGACTTACTTACTCTTAACACACTCTTAATGGGAACAGCTCTGTCTCTTTTCTTTCCTCCATAAGAAGAGAAACTTCTTGATAGGAGAGCTCATATTTCTATTTCTCTACCTTTGCTTGTTACCTGACCCAGTGAGTATCTTTGTCATCTCCTAACTACAGTATCTAACCTAAAGAAGAGTAGTTTTTTTAATTAATTAATTAATTTTTAGTTTACAACACTTCGTTCCACAAGTTTTGAGTTCTAAATTTTCTCCCCATCTCTCTCCTCCCCTCTCCTCTCCCCAAGAAGGCATGCAATCTGATATAAGTTCTATATATACCTTCACATTAAATTTATTTTCCCAACAATCAACTAAGGAGAGTACTTCTACCACCAACGCCATGGAGGACAGTCTTTAAATTAATCAGTTCCCCGTACCACATACATTTTCCCCAGGCTCTGGTCCATGTGGATCTCCAACACATTCACAATGGGAAGAACTCTCTTGTTATGATGGTACGTAAAAGTAGCGTATTGGCTAGAGGGCCAAAACTGGGAGTTAGGATGACCTGGGTTCAAGTTCTACATTTTCCATAGAATAGCTTTATTACCATGAGTCTGGGCAAAGTAACATTAACCTCTTAGTGCTCCAAGCAACTTATAATTTAGAGCAGGCCTTTCCAAAATGCAACCTGCAGTGTGATTTATGTGGCCTGCCTACATGCATAGAAATTTACATAAATGCTTTAATAAACGAAACCAAGCTACCACAGAGCTCTCACTAAAATGGCAAATCAATATATGTTGTCTATTGTTTCAATAAAAACCTAAGGTTGGACAGCCCTGATTTAGAGCATGTTATCAATCTACATAGATTCCCCTAAGCCAATGAAATCCAAAGTTCAGACCTAATGCAGAGTGCCTACACTTCCACTAATGGAGAAAAAGAGACAACGTTATCTGCTTTAGTGTTTTCCCTTACATAGCTAGTTATGCTTAACCATTTTTCATGTGTTCCAAATCCAGGCATATTTCTGTAAGAATATCAGTTAAGGAAATGGGTAGTGTAATCTTGATGATAAACTCGGAGAAATATTGAGCCTTATCTCAAAGGGAATTTGAGATCACGTAGCCCAATTCTATCACTTGACAAGTGAGAAAGCTAAGGTTTAGGAAAGGGAAGAGGCTTGTGGAAGGTCACAGAGCTGATCAGTGATCCTATTTATTAGGAAAAAATTCAACTTGCATTTACCCCTTGATGTGGTATAACTGACATTTTCAGCTCATCCCATACCTCTGAGAACATTTTTAGATTATTATTTCCTCATGTACAACACAACAACAAAATCATCCCTGACCTGTCCTCTTCATGCCAGGTAACATCTCTGTCAAACTGATTGCTTGTCTTCTAATCTCATAGTTTGGCTTCAGAATTATACGGAGATAAATGAGTGCTGCAGCCTTCTGACTGCCAGATAATTTTATCAAGCTCATTTATGGCTTTCTATAGATTGCATTAACGGCCATTTCTTGGGAGATAAAAGATAAAATGTGGCTTATGCAAAATGCTCTATTGAACAACGTGGGCTTCAGAAACCACTAACAGCATTATAAGGCTGAAGGGAAAAGGTGACAGTATTAAATAATCCATCAAAGGCAGGGTTAATTTTGATCACTGTCACAGGCAGCTTAAGCAAAGTCTGGAAGCCTATGGGTCAGACCTCCATTACCCCAGGGAAGAAATCTTGCATGGAAAGCTTGGAACCCTAAATTGGGCCTAAAACAAAGGCAAGTGCCACTTCTTTCTGTTCCTTATTGTAGAAGAAACCACATTAAATTTGAAATTAGAAGATTTGAGATTCTTTCACATATAAGTGATATACCTTGAGGTAAATCATAACTTCTATGAACCTAAATTTCCTTATCTGTAAAATGGGAGAGAAAGGTACCTACCTGCCCTTCTTGACTCACAGGGGTGCTATAAAACATAAGCTGAAGAGAAAAATGAGAGTTCTTTGTAAACCTTAAAGCATTGATACAAATGATTTTTTTAAAATATAATTAATTCAACGAGTTTTAGTTGAGCATAACAAATTATGGTATGTCTAGAGGAGAGTAAGAAAGAGGGTGAAGGATGTCAAAACTCTTCCATATGAAGATAGGATCATTTAAAGGAACTAGCAATGTTTACCTGAGAAAATAAGACTAGGGTGAGAGGAGTTAGATGTAATAGCAATCTTCAATATTCTAAGGGCAGGCACATAGAACAAGAATTAGATACATTTCTTGGTGGCAAATGGTAGAATTGGAACCAATGGATAGACATTAAGATGGCAGATTTTGAATCATTACAAGGAAAGACTCCTAAACAATGAGAATTATACAAATGGAATGGGCTATATTAGACTAATTACTAATTAGACTAATTACAAAATATTAGGATATTAGGCTAATTGCAAATTACTAAATTAGTAATTTGTTCTCCGTCATTCTATTTCTTCCCTTTTATGTGGGATGACCCCCTTAGTCACGAATGTTACACAGAGTATTTCTGTTCAGGTATAGGTTGGATTGATGTCTTCTGAGATTCCTTCCAAATCCAAGGTTAAGTGAGTTTATACTGATGCAGGGTGATGAGGAATAACAAGGAAGTAAAAAACTGTGGCCCTACTTGCAAGATACAATCTAACTGGGTGGTTGGGGGCAGAGGGGAGAGAAGACATAGACATGAAACAGATGGTATTATGAGTTGGTATGTGATTACATATGAAAATAGACACAGTATTAAATATGGTACCACAAAAGCACAGAGAAAGGAAAACTTGATGGAGGGGTATAATGGTGAGGGAAGATTCCATTCAGGAAGCCAGATTTGAACTGGGCCATAAAAGATAGCTGAATGTAGATGGGCATGTCTTATAGTGACCTAAATAATCTCAGTGGTTGGTTACATTTTATTTTCCCAATTTCTTAGGGAAAATGTTGCCTGAGCTAGTACAAAATGAATTGGCTACTTCTATTTTCTACCGTGAAAGTTATCCCAGAATCTCATTCTTGAAAGCATATGACACAAGTGGCTAGGTTCTCAGATGAATAAAAATTCACCAACAATTACCAGTATTATCTGTTTATACCCTTGTGTCCTCTCCATACTGTCACCAAATAAAGAGTCTGATCTTTTCAGATATTCTGTAAAAGGGAGGGAAAAACCAAGCTACTGGGAAATTTATTAATTATTCTTTTAAGCAAATAAAAATTGACACGTAGGGAGAAATTGCTAGATATAGAATTAGCTAAAGGGCAGCGTATTCAGCTTTTTACAAAAATAGCTGTTAAAAATCAAATCCTGTGTATATGATGTTAGGAGGGAAAATATGATTGAAATGGGATTGAAAATCAATTGCATTTACCTTTGATGCCCAGTACACCAATGTATACCTAGTGCTGTTTAATTCAGAGGAACTATAAATCTGTGGCTCTAAAAAACATCTGACAACAGTTAGAGATGTTTTGTAAATGTGCATACATATTTATAAACATGGCAGCAGAAGCAAGAATAGAATAAGTCTGCTCCCCTAAAGTCATCTGAAAGTCAAAAAATGCCATTAATTACTTTGTCACGACAACCTTGTTCAATTTCATCTCAGGTGACTTATCAGCTTTGATACAGAACCCAAATTTTAATACCAAATTGCAACCAGCGACAGAGGCAGCATACCTTAAAACACAGAGTTTCTCTTTCTTCTAGGCAACATTAAGCTAATCTGCCCTGACAGAAGAGGACTCTTTGGAACTCGCTCACAAGTCTTCCAAATATGAAGCAGTAACCCAAATGTCAATTACTTTTCCAATGGTAGACAAATTGCTGGCACACTAATGCAATTTAAGCCCAATAATTAGATAACAGGACTACAGAGAGGGCCTGGTGACAGAGCTTCTGAGATAATAGAATCTAGTGTCCTACTTCTTAAATATTAACATCATTCTGTCTCAGTCAATCGGTTTATGGTAATTTAAAAAGGGCAAAGCAAATTCTTTTTATTGCTAATAATATTGTGCTACTGCAGAGTTAGCTTTGAAGGTTAACAATCTGTGGGGTCAAAACTTAATGACATGTTATCATGCATTTTATGTATTTTTCTCTCATCACTTTCTTTTAGAATGCCCTCTTTATGGAAGACTACATGCTTATGTGAAACACACACACACACACACACACACACACACACACACACACACACACACACGTTTGGTCTTACCCTTCAAGAACAAACTATTTTAATTTCATAGACAACAGTCTAATCAGATGTTTTGAAAACTTAAAGTTGTCTCTCTTTAATAGATATACGCACACACATCATATATATATGTATACGTGTATATGTGTGTGTATATATATATATGTATGGAGAAAGAGAAACAGAGAGAGACAGAGAGATTATTCATCTTAATAGCTTTCTAGACAATTCCACAAGACATATTCAAATGAGTTGCCAAAAAATCAACTTTAGTTCTTATTACTGTAAATGGGAACTAATAATACCTTAAATTTCTATGTCTCAGATTCCCTACAGACTATTGTTTTAATATTAAATGAATACAATTTCCATGACTGGCAAATCTTTATTTCTCCTTCCTTCATTTCCTTCCTCTTTTTGCTTCTTTCTCTTTTCTTGTCTTCCTTCCTTCCTTCCTTCCTTCTTTCCTTCCTTCCTTCCTTCCTTCCTTCCTTCCTTCCTTCCTTCCTTCCTTCCTTCCTTCCTTCCTTCCTTCCTTCCATCCATCCCTCCTGCTTTCCTGCCTTCCTGCCTTCTTTCATGCCTTCCTTTCTTTGATCCTAAATTATGTTAAATATGTTTAGGGAACTGTACCATTGTCTGAAATAACTCAACAAGGAAAATGCTATCTCTTGAACAAGACCTTGCTCTCCTCACGTATAGGTAGCACAGACAAAGCAGACGAGGCTGGAAGGAATGTCCAAATGTTACTTTCATTCTCTTTCACATTACTGATTCATTACATGTCTTGACCTGAGTCAAAACTCTCTTGGCCCCAGTTTCCCACTTACATAAATAATTTTGTATAGAAGTTTACTTTTTTAAAAAGTTTCAGAATGGCGTTTTGGACATAAATGGGACATGAATGGGAGCTCCTACTCCCTCTACCAATATCAGTCAGCACCTTCTCTGTAATTTATAATTAGAGAATTTTCAAGAGGATGGAAGGTTAAGGAACTTGCATAGACACTATGTGTTAACGTACGGCTTGAACTGGCTTTGAGGTCCATTCTCTATTCACGTCACTGAATGCTAAATAAATTATACTATTTTTTATAATCCAAATAAAAGCAAAACCTCAAAGATGACACTAACTTGAGAATGATCCTCAACTCCCTCATCTGTGTGACCAACCCATTAAAACTGGCATTTTTCCTAGACAAAAGCATGTTTATCATAAGTTTTGACTGTCATTAAGTATTTTACTTGGTAAAGTTATGCCCTTACTCCTGCCTTGTGATATTGGCTAACGTTCATCTCTCTTACCTTGAACAAGATACTTTCCTTATCTGGACCTCAGTTCTTACTATTTGTAAATGAAAGTGGTTGGACAAAATTATCTCTAAGGTCTTTTCTAGTGCTAATGTCCTATGATATGATTCTATCATTCACATCTTAAGAAGGAAAAAAATGTGATAGCTAAAAGAATGGGTCAAGAGAGAAATAGCATTATATACAGAATTAAACAGAATTTACTTGCTTGCAATAGAATAATATATAAAATACTTAATATCATTAAAATATTAATATATTCAACTGTGTGATTTAATGCTAATATAAACAAGGTTATATTGAGTGGCAAATTGAGTTTATAGAATACACCAAAATGAACCATGGGAGAGATGAAATTAAACCTTGCCCCAGATAAGGTTTTCTCCACCATCTCATTTTTAAGTCCTCATTATACACTCTGTAAGTAGTAAGGCAAATCTCAAAATCTGCTTCTGATTCAGCTGTTCACTCTGATATATTCTGACTTTACAAAAAAGCAATAATATCCTACTTTGTCTGTTCAGAGCCAAAGAAACACATTTTGCATAACCCTGCCTGGTCCCAATTCTGTTTTATTAATGAAAAGTATTTAATACAAGTGATTTAATATTCATCCAATTTTTCAACAAACTTTTATCATGAATCTCTAACTTAGGAGTAAATACTCCTTAAAACAAGCTAAATGCACATCTTTAATAATTTAAAGTCCCAAGATCAGCCATGTGTAAAATAGGTGTATGTTCATGTAATTGACTACAGTATTTTGCTACATGGTTAAATGCATGATTTCCCCTAATAGAATGCCATTGTGGTCGACATCACATTTTCTAGTTCATAAAGATCAAATGAGCTGTGACCACAGTCTCCCAAACTTAATGGAAAGTTCATTCTGTGACTTCTGAGCTTAAATTGTGTCTTTCTATTTTGAATCAATAGATTTAAAATACATTAATGGATCACTTCACCAAAAGGTCTAATCCTGAGCGACTAAGACGGTAGATCTAATTCAGATTTATTGCTATTCTGGTATTATGAACTAAAAAGTCTTTAATCTTTATAACAATATAATGGATTTGAATTAACTGAATAATACTTACCTGATGCAAATCATTCAGTTGTCTCCATATTCACAGCACTTTACATATTTCTAACTTTGTTGCATGCCTGGATTGGAATCTACAAAACCTATAGAGCCACATTTCCATAGAGATTTCCTAATACAACAAACACTCTTCTTCTTTTTTTCCTTCCTGGAGATGCTTTTTACTACCACAAATTTATAGATGACACTACTATGAAGAACAGCTGCAACCACCTATCAGAAGGTCATCAAGGATGGAAGAAAGCATCATATCCTTAGCACCCCCTGCATAAGCACTTGAGAATGACATACAGCAGTGATATATCCATCCTCCCCACCATCCCAGCACTTTGACCTTGGACAGGCAGCAAAAACCAAGCTGAGGCGGCTGGGCTTTGAGATGACAGCATCCATAAGTTACAGATGGAGAAGATCGCAGGGTACCAGACGCTGGCTTCAGTAAGCGCACTTCTGGTATGGAGTACAAATTGCTTTTGTTATCTCAGAGAACAGCTTGACACCAAAAGGCGTTGAAAGAGAGCTGTGACTACCTAATGTACCACAAAAGATGGCTAAATCATGCTCAGACTACTGTTTCCTGTATAGTCAGAATCCTTCCTAGGAGCAGAGGGATGGACAACATGGACTGCAAAACATTTCTTCTACCATCCCCTCCAGAGATATTAGGATTTCAAGGGGACTGAAAATTTTCTTAGTTACCGTTCTGATAAAAACGATATTTAAGAGTCTTAATTACTTGGTTCTGTGTGTCTGTGCCCTGGGGTTATTCTAATCATGGCAATACAATTTTTTAATGCAATATAAGCTGACAGCATTAAGCCACAATGAATATGATAGCAAAAGTTTCCTCTAAACTGGCTGTTTAGGCTGTTTAACCATCTTGCCCAAGCTCTACATTCCACTAAAGGGAAAGTAAGGGCCCAGAGAGGGGAAATGATTTACATAAATTATAAAGTAATGAATGGAACCATAATGAGAAATTGCTTGAACAAAAGTTCTAAAGAGTAATTTCTTCTAAGAACTCAAAACTAAGACACTCTTTCCCCAGTACTCAAAGGCAATGCCAACAGAATTTAAGTTCCTTGAGGACAGGTACTATTCAATTTTTATTTTTGTATCCCTAGAACCTAGTATAATGCCTGACACATAGTAGGTACTTGGTAAATGCTTGTGGATTGATTGTATATAGTAAGTTCTTTAAAATATTTAAATTGAATCAATAATTTCTAAAGCACTCATTTTTATAAAATCCTACCATGAATATTATGTAGCTACTTTACTTTTATAATTATGTTAAAATATTTTATACAAATTAGACCTGTAATCTTCTCTTGGATAATTTTTCTTCCTCATCATCCCTTCTGGAAAAACTAAGAATTTTATTATTAAATTTCATATCAGTTACTGTACAGCTGGAGTCACAACAAGAGGGAAACCAGGGTATTGTCCCAGCGCACCAAAACTTATAGTGTTTAGCCTTGAAATTAGTGAGAGAATAACACTAGATGGTGAGAGGCCACATTCCCAGATGAGTTCTTCCCTCAAATAATGACCTGCCATCCTCTTCCCTCTACCTCATATATTCCCATATCTCTTCACACATGGGAGGCAACCTCCCCAAAATAGTTGAGGGTATGATTTATGCTTCTTGACCTGGGCACCAAAAATGATAGTTGCACCTAGTTCTGCATACACATAAATCTTTAGTGGGTGGGGGCGGTAGTGGCATGGAACATACACATGTACCATGGATTCTTGATGAAGACTAGTTGCAATGGGCCCCTTTCCCCAAGGGACATGTAGACAGAATAGGCAGAATAACCGCCAACAATCACAAAGGAATTTTACCAGCACTTTGGGTTTAGAATTATCTGATCTACTTGTAATTGGTGCCTTCAAATGTGCCTTGGCATCTTTACCTAATTAATTACCTAATTAGAATGTCTCATTTACAAATAGCTACAACTTCTTTTGTCTACCTCAGAATAAAACTGCACATTCTTCACCCTCATCAAACCCCTTTAAACGGAACTAGAGTTTGCATAACGCAGAATTCCAGGTTCATATCTACCTATATGATTTCATTCCCCAGATCAAGACCAAAACTGGGAACCCAAATGTGGCAATGAGGCAGAACAATATGATTCCACACAGCCTTTCTGTGTGACTCTCTCCCAGCAGTTTTTAGGCTATTAATAAGCCCTAAGGTTAGCTTAGAAGTGGACAGGATTTTGTTGTTGTTGACTTTCCTTGAGGTCCTCAACTGACAATCTAAGCACTGGGGATAAAAGAGGCAAAATACATTCTCGTCTTCAAGGAGCTTACAATCCAATGAGAGATAACACGAAAACAAATAAAGCAAGCTATACAGAGAATAAATAAGAAATAATTAACAGACAGAAGACAGGTGAATTAATATAGTGGTGAGCAAAGGCTTCCTGTAGAAGGTGGGCTTTTAACCGGGACTTAAAGGAATCCGGGGAGGTCACACATTACAACAGGGGATGAAGAGTGTACCAGGCATGAGGGGATAGCCAGAGAAAATGCCCAGAGCAGAGAGACAGAAGGTATTGTTCATGGAACATCCAGGAGGCCTGTGTCCTACTGATCTTTCCAGCAAATTTCTCTTAATATATTGTTCTTTTCTATCACCATAGCCAATACCCTAATTCTTGCCCAGATCACCATTTTTTTCAGACTCCTATGCCCATCTGATTTTCCTTCCTCCAGTTTCTTCCCAATTTCACCTTCTTCAAGATTGTATCATGGCTTTCCTCTACCTCTGACACCAAATTTAAACTCAATACAACCTTTGATATCATTTACCAGTCCTCTAAATTTAGCTCCTTGTTTCTTACAATGAGCATAGTTTAAGCAAAGAAGCCATATATATGTCACCCCCCAGGAATGACTTTGTAGTAAAGGCTTTTTTTCTTTGGAAATTGCCCCCATTTGAAGTGCCTTTGTCACCCATCTCTTGATTCATGCCTAGTAATTCAAAACACTTTCCTGCATTGCTATCAAGGAATTTGAATATTATTTAATAAACATTTTGACATGTTTAAATTAGTTTAGCAATATATTGTTTTCTATGACATGCTGCTTTGTAACTGTCCATTACAGTGAGTGAACTTGTCATTTTGCAAATGCATAAAATTCTCCTTTCCTTTAAAGACTTAATTATACACATACACACATATGTATATACACATACATATAGATATACATATATATGCATAGGTGTGTATGTATATTTGTGTAGGCAACACACCATAGTGGCTAGAGAGGCAATCTTTGAATTAGGAAAACATGGGTTTAAGCTCTTCGTACGGCACATATTAGTTGTGTGAACATGGACAACCTCGGAGTGTCCAAGACCACTCTCTAAGAATATGTTATACAGAATTTTTAAGTCTGTAAATGTTTTGAAGATAGGAGTCATCTTCACAGTTTTACTGTCATCTCTTGCCCATCTTTAGTATGCTGTTTGCACGGAGTAGGGGCACAAGGATGTGTAGTAGGGCTCCTACTCCCTTTTGCAAAATGATGTGGCTGCTGTATAGTATCAACCCTTCCCCCACCTCAAGGAGGGTGGGAAGAGGAAATCAATGTTTCCAATTTGCAAAGAAAAAACCATGAATCAGAGATTATTAACATGATACATAAGCATTGCATTGGCCGATTTGTATCACACATATTAAAGGCAAATTGCCTGAATAAATTCTATTATTCTGAGAAATGGCGCAAATAACAAGCTGACAATGTCAGAAAAATGAAAATAATAGTGTTGACATTGCTAGAATTGTATGTTATTTCTCCCTATTCAGTTTCAGTTATCTGGTTTGAAAAAAGCTGAGGTTGGGTGAAGATTTTTTTTTTAATGTTACTTTCATGCAATAAAAACTAAGAGTTACCAAGTAGAAGATTAATCACTTACCTTGTTTAATTCTGTGCAGCTCTGGCAATGCCAGAAATCCATTTAATGTGGCTCATGGGAAAACTTGTACTTCTCTTTCTTTGGGGGTAGATACTTTTGAATAAAAACTTTAGTCTCCTGGGAAATTATCTGGTGCTTAGATTAATTTAATCAAATACAAGGGGAAAAAATTTCTCCCATCCTTCCATCCCCCATATCTTGGCCCCATCTCAACAAAATCTAATAATCTTTTCCACTTTCCTTTTCCCACCAAAATGATAGCATAGAAACTTTCATTCAATCTCTATATGGATTTCTGCCACCACTTCCTTTGGCTTTTCCCAAAATGTGATTATTAACTACAACGCTGTGTTTTGTGTTAATTCTGCCTTAAAAAAGAATAAGATGGTAGAATCAGTCCAGATGCATAGATAATATGCTTGCCGAATACTAGGCATTATACTAACTTAGGAAGACAAAAAGAAAAGCAAAAGCAATACTTGCCCTCAAGGAACTTACATTTTAATGGTGGAAATAGTACATATGTAATTATTTACAAGATGAATACAGGGTAAATGGAAAATAACATTAATGCTGAAGATATCAGGAAGTGGGACTTGAGGTGAGTCTTAGAGAAAGCCAAGAAACCAACGGGGAAAGCGAGAGGGCAGAGCATTTCAGACTTGGAGGACAAGGAAATGGAATACTGTGTTCACGCAAATACAAGTAGGCCAGGTTATTTGGATTATAGAGCACATAGAGGAGAATAAAGACTAAGAAAGCTGGAAAAGCAGGATGAGCCCAAGTTATATAAAGCTTTGAATGCCAAATGGAGTTTTTATTTGATCTTGGAGGTAAAAGAAATCCTCTAACGCTCATTGAAGAAGAGGGATGGGGGTGGCGATTATGGTCAGACCTATGCTTTAGAAAACTTACCTTGACAGTTGAATGAAAGATGGATTGGAGTAGGGAGAGATCTAAGGCAGAGGATCAGAGATTTAGGGCTGGAAGATAACTCAGAGGTCATGAAGCCCACCCCACCCTCCATTTTATAGATGAGAAACAAGCACAGAGGTTATATGACTTGCCCAGGATCACACATAGCTAGTATGTGTCTGAGATGAGATGTGTACTGAGTCTTCTAATCCAAAAGTCCTATGCTCTGTCTACTCTATGACACTGCCTTTCTGGTTTGCAAAATTTAATTGATTTACAATTTAAAAAAAATTTTCACCAAGTTGATTGTTCAACAGAATGATTGTTAAAGTCATGACTAAGTGGCTTCTATTGATTGATCAGAATCACACAAGTGAATTATCAATAAATCAATCAACTGTGACTTAGGAGTGTGGGGACTCCCTCTATTAATGCAAATTACAACTCACCTAAAATTTACAATTTTGAAAGTTTCGGGGCTCAGATAAGTTAAGTGACTTGCTTATAACCACAAAGGTAGAAAGAGAATAAGAGCCTAAGTCTTCCAAACTTTGAGTCTAAGCACTACACAACACTGTCTCTAAACAAAAGGAGTGTCTAGCTATGACTCAGACCCTGATTATATTTAACATCCATCTTTATGTATGCACTTCAGGCATGCTGCTGAAAGGTCATTAGCTGGAGAATGCTTGAGTCTCAGGAGGACAGAGAACACCTCCCAGATGGGTCAGCCAGACTGCCAAGACCAAGTCAATCCTATTTTAATAAGGTCTGACATAATACCTCAGGGAGAAAGCTAATATCTTGGTAGGCAGGCTAACTTTGCCTATGGTTCCTAATCCACAAATCAAGAAAAGAAAAATCCTAGCTACTTCATTAATTGATGTCTATCACCACTAGTACACTATTTTTCTACCTATAACAAAATCTAAAGGAGGATTTGTAAGTGTAACAAATACACAGAAATGTTAAGGCCTATTTGGGAAATGATTCTTTAAAAATATATTTTTAAATTGTATTACTCTGTCCCTCTCCCTGCCTTTCTCCCTTCAATGAGCAAATTAAAAAAAATACATCCCCCAATTCATAGATGTATAAATCCTCCAAAACAGATTTCCAAAATGGTCACAACCAATAAGTTTCTACATTTTAAGTTCATCAGTTCTTTGACAAAGGCTGAGGAGAATGTTTCATTATCATTCTTTTCTACTCATGGTTTATCTTCACAATGATTAGACTTCTGAGATCTTTCCAAACTGTTTCTTTCACAATGTTGTTGTCATTGTATAAATTGTTCTCCTAGTGAGACTCACTTCATGCTGAATCACTTCACCAAAGGTATGACACTGTCCATTTTCTCATTTGTTGTGGTTCAGTTGTTTCGGTCACGTCTGACTCTTCATGACCCCTTTTCAGGTTTTCTTAGCAAAGATGATGCACCAGTTTGACATTTCTTTCTTTCTCCAGCTCATTTAAAAGATTAGGAACCAAAGCAAACAGGGTTAAGTGATGTGTCCAGGGTCACACAGCTAGTAACTGTCTGAGTCCAGATTTGAACTCAGGAAGGTGAGTCTTTCTGACCCCAGGCTTAGTGCTATACCATGCCACCTAGCTGTCATGTCAGCACAATAATACTCCATAATATTTATATAAAAGAATTAGTTTAGTCATTCCCCAATAGGAGGACATCCTTTTAGTTTCCAACTTGTGGCTTCCATAAGAAGAGCTGTGAGAAATTTTTTTTTTATAAATAAAGACCCCTTTCTTCTTTCTTTGGTCTCTTTGGAATACCAACTTTGTAATGGTATAACTTGGTCAAAGAGCATGGAGAATTTGTTAACTTTTGGAGGCATAGTTCCAAATATCTAGCACCAACCTTTCCACAATGTATTCTGTAATTCTCCCTTGTTAAAAGTGAATCATCACCACTACCTCATTCTCTCCCTCAAATCTCTCCTATCATTTTATACTTCTATTCATTTGTCATATATAATTTGTCTTCTAGTAACTTGTGTCCATGGATTATCCCTTCCTCCCACTAAATTATAAGCTTTTAAGGTTTGAAGACTTTGCCTTATATCTCATATATCTCCACTTCCTAAGCCTATACATTGTGGGCACTTTAGAAAGGAACAGGTGGCACAGTAGGTAGAGCCTAGAGTCAGGAGGACTTAAGTTGAAATGTGACCTAAGACACTTATTGGCTACATGACCCTAAACAAATCACTTTGTTGGCTTCAGTTTCTCCATCTGTAAAATTAGGATCATAGTATCATTCACCTCACAGGGTTACTATGTAGGTAAAGTGAGATAATATTTGTAAAGCACTTTGTGGACCTCAAATTGTTGTATAAATGCTATGTTGTTACTATTATTATGTTTGTGAAAATGAAATCTTCATGATAGCTACCATTTCCCCCAGTTTCTGACAGAGAAACAACATGAGATTTTAGTGGGTCATATTGCCTAATTAAATATTATCACGGCCTCATATCATTATAGCTAGAAATGAATGCAAAGGTCAACTAGGTCAACCTAATCTTTTCATAGAGAAAGAAGCTAAGGCGCAGAAAGGACTTAGGTTCAAAATCAGGCTCTGACACTTAATAGTTGGGTGACTGTGGGGAAGCCACTTAATCTCATAGACCCTCAGTTTCCTCATTTGTAAAGTGGGAATAATAATAATATATTCAAGATAGTTGTAAGCAAGGAACTTCACAAACTTCCAAGTGCTTCGAAAAGGCAAATCACTATCATTGCTGAACAAGCCAGTAGCCACTCCACTTTTTCCAACGTCTAAAAAAAGTAAATGTACTTCTTTCACCACATACCTTTGTGTTTCACTGCCTGTGTAGGAGGAATTAAGCATAATACCTCTAACCCAAAAATCATGGTAAAATGGTAAAATCCAGGAGGAAGAGGGAACATAGAACAAATTGGGTAAAAGTTCATCCTTCCCCTTCTCCTTTTCTCTCTCTCCTTCTCCCTCTCTCCTTTTCCCTCCCCTCTCCCCTCCTTTCTCCTCTTTTCTCCTCTCCTCTCTCTTCTACTCCTTCTTTCCTTTCCTCTCCAATCTTTAGCTTCCTCCCCTCCACCTCAATAACATAGACTTGACATAAGAAAAGATATCTAACAATTGTAGCAGCTTTTCATTTCTTGAAAGGATTACATGGGGAAGTCAAGCACAGGTAGAATGACCACTTGTTGGGTACAACATAAAAGAAATTCTTTATCAGGTATGAGTTGGGTAACATGGCTGCTGAGGTCTCTTCTGACGCTGAAAAAATCTTCTCCAATTTATTAAATTCTGTGAACTCACGTCACTGAAGTGTTTTAATAACGCGGGCTGACAGATTAGGCAATCATGACATTTTGCAACACCTAAAAAATTCAGTAAAATAACAGTTTAAGTGAATGTAGAGCGGCTGAAAATTCAAAAGAAAATATATTTCAAACCTTGATCATTTGAGCTCTACTAATTTGAGATCTGAGAAAATTCAGATAGAACAAAGAAATTTCAGCTCAGACCCTGTGAGGGGAAAAATATGATTAGCTAAGAAAGTAAAATGAGTCACAATGGTAAAATTGAAAAAAAGACAAGCATGTAAGAATTCTGGAAGGCTGTGCACTGTAGCAAAAAGAATACTGGCTCTGGAGTCAAGAGACCAATTCAAATCCTATGTCAGATGCTTACTACCTAGGTGACCTTGAATATATTACATAACATCCTTGTGTCTCAGTTTCTACATCTGTAAAATGGGAGTGGCGGACTCGATGTTCTCCAGCTCTAGATCTATGATCATGTCTATCATCTTATAAACCCCTCCTTTGCAACTTATTAATTCTTTGACCTTGAGGCAAGTAATAGTTTCTCTTTGGTCTCAGTTTCTTCAGCAACAAAATGAAGGACTAGAAGTAGTATGATATTCAACAAGCCAAATCTAGGATCTTTGCCAAGAAAACCCCAAATGGGGTCCCAAAGAGTTAAAACAACAACAACATTAGCTAGGCTTGGTGCTAAATGCTGGAGATACAAAAGAAAGACCAAAAAACAAGAAATTCCACGCCTTCATGGAACTCACAGTCTAAATGGGGAAGATAATATGAAATCAATTATGTACCAACAGGGCAGGCAATCTCAGAGGGAAAGGACTAGTACTAAGGAGCACTGGTAAAGGCTTATTGCAGAAGGTAGAATTTTAGCTAAGATCTGAAGGAACCAGAGAAGCCAAGAGTTAGAGATGAGTAGAAAGAGAATTCTAGGCACAGGAGAGAGCCAGTGAAAATGGCCAGAGAGTCAAGAGATGGAATGTCTTGTGTGAGGAATAATGTGGAGGTCAATATCATGGTATCATAGAGTATGCATAAGAAAGGATATAAGATATAGAGAGACTGGAAAGGTAGAGGGGAACCAGGTAATGAAGTGCTTTAAAAACTATTATTCTGGACAGAATAAGGAGAAACTAGAGTGGCTCAAATAGAAGGTCAGACCTACACTTTAGGAAGGTCAGCTGGATAACTGTGGAGAGGATGAATGAGATTAAGGAAAGCCAGACAAAGAGACAGTACTGTGGAACAAAGTAATGGCTCTGGAGTCTGAGGACCCGGGTTCAAATTCTTCCTCAGATACTTAGTGCTTGTCTTCTGTTAGGCTAATCACTTAATCTCCTTAGGCTTCAATTTCTTCAGCCTAGAGTTGGATGAGATGGCCTCAGAAGTCCCTTCCTGCTCTAGAACTATGATTCTGTGACTGGATGATCTCTAGGGTCAACTGGCTAGTCATATAATGACTCACATTTTTCTAATACCTTTAGCATTACAACATTTGAGGTAACTATTACATAAATGAGGGAAGTAAGGTGTAGAAAGTTAATGTGAATTAGCCATAGATACATGGTTAGTAAGTTTTAGTGCTATATTTCAAATCCACATCTCTTGACCTCAAGTCTGGTAATCTCTCCCCTACACTACTATGTAAATTCCTTGAGGTCAGGGATCATATTGATTATTGACCACAAAATCCAAATTCCAAGGGGAGTACTGCGTGGCCCGTGAGAGTTCAGTAAGGAGGTAGCACAGTACACTGTGAAATACGAAATCTGACTCAGAAGACCTGGGTTCAAGTCCCAGATCCACTACGTATTATTGTTGTGACCTTGTGCAAGCCACTTAAGCATTCTGTGCCTCAGCTTCCTCATCTGTAAAATGAGTGGGTTGGACTAGATTCCATTTCAGGTCTAAATTTATGATCCCCTAATAATACTTATTGGAAGACTGATTGATGTTAATAGGTCATTTATTCAGAATATACTACTTATTAAGAAGCTGGTGTTGTAGGGTATACAAATAAATGAGACAGTCCCTAACTTTAGTTTTGAAACAGTATACAGCCACAATTATCCCTATAGTGAATTTAAAGGAAACCATAAATGACATAATTTTATTACATAGTCATATAGCATACATATAGACTTTATAATGCAGATATGCAATGTGTATATATATGTATACATATATACATATCCTTCTTTTCCACAAAACAGATCTGAATTTACCAAATATTTCACACTACCAAATGAATGCAACTTTTTTCCTCCACTGCAACCACTTTCAAAGCATTGAATTGGGACCTTTATTTGGAATTAAGTATACCATATGGTTTATATGTTCCTTGCCTACCTTGAAATCTGCTGTAAAATTACTGTCTTTACTAAAGCTTCTCTAGAGTCTAAATGTCTAAAATAACTGCTGAGAGGGAACAGTGAAAGATTCTTTCTATTGATTCTATTATCAGGCAGTTTTTCTACCTTCAGTCATAGGGATAAGATCTTGCTTAATGGTGCCATCTTAATAACAGGTATTGGGGAGAGACAGCACAGATTGTGTGTGTGTGTGTGTGTGTGTGTGTAATGGGGTAAGGAAGAAAGAAAAAGGAAGAGAGGAGTAAAAGACAAATCAGTAACTATGAAAGACATTATTCATCTTATCAAAGTTTCTTACAGCTAAGGAAATACAACTCCTATCTCCACCGCCATCATTAGTCAGATACAAACAGCATTTTGACTTGACAGGGTTACAAGCACTATTATCACTGAGTTAATAGGGTAGATGTTCTTCACTATAACCAAAGAATGGGAAAGTTTCTAAGGATCGTATTGGGAATATCTTACTTTAGTACTTAGAAGAACTAATCCTCTTCAAACTAAGTTTCCCACTGTAGAGGGGGATGTAACATATTAATTATCATTTAGAGGGATTAGGGGGAGCGGAGAAGAAGAGAAAAATTAGACTTTACTAATGGTTAAATCTCCAGTGCTGAAAATGGCACATTATTGTACTACTGAAGGAAAATTTGAAAGTGCCCTTGTGGGCCTTTTGTCATCCCAAGTGGTTTGCTATCTCTAAAACGCAGCTTAAAAACATCTTTTTAAAAAATCTGGTGTTGCCAGATGACTGGGAATCCAGGAACTCCCACGACCCCTGAAGACTTGAAATTACAAATAAACCGAAGGAAAATGGAGAGGTAGATGGGTGGGTATGAGTAGGATTCAGGACATTTCCAACAACTTGTGCTTGGGAACTGGAGGAATCATCAAGAAGCAAAATAATCAGAAAAGGACATGGGCTGCTGATGTAGTGAAAAGGAGTGACAGCTAAGACAATTGTGCAAGTTGTACTTCACCCAATGAAATTTTGGAATCCTCAAAAACCTAAAAGAAACGCCAAAAATGTGTTGGGCAAAGCATCCAGGGAGGACTCAGGGGAATACATGAATGAGATTGAACACAATAAGAAAATGTGGTAAAGGGAGAGCTACTGTCAGTTGAGGGAGTAACAACACCAATATAATTAGACATCTATCAAAACACCAGAAGTAATGAGGAGAATCCTTCTGGGTTCTCCCTCAATCTTTCTGATGAGTCCTTACCTCCTATTAGAATAAAGTTTCAGGAAAACTTTACTTAGTACGAAGGATTGATGCTCATTAGGCTATAAAATACTGAAGCGCAGTTTTCCTGCTAATACTTTAGTAGTGTTTGCCAATCACAGGTCGCCTGAAGATTTCAGATTCTCCCATATTTTACACGATACCAAACATATAAAATATTCTGATGTTTTTTCCTATCATGTCCTTGTGTTAACTTATGAAATTCTTTCTTACTGAGTCAGCCTGCGGGTAATAGGTAATGTTAGCTTTTGAATTCACCAATTATACTATATACATACATATATCTATACAGATTATATATATATATTTATATACATATGTATATATCATATGAATAGGTGAACATATATGTATGTGTATGCATGCATATATGTGGATGTATACATGTAAACATAAAAACAGAGTTCACAAAACTTCATTTTTATTTTTGAGATATATAAAAATTGAAGCTGACTGAATATATCTGTGATCAGCTTCTTACTTTTTAAGATCATATGAAAATTAGATCTCAAATATTCTCAAGAATGAATCAATATGCTAAGCAATCTTTCTACTTTTTTTTAAAAGTAATATTTATTTGCCTTCCCTCTTGTCTCACAATTCTATTATGATTTCCACTTAGGAAAAAACCACATGTAGCATGGTCATAATAAAACAAATAGATGTATGTGATTAGAACGGCAACATTTACAAAGAACCGATGGGAAATTTGACCGTGAAGTGCCAGCTCACAATTCCTTCCTCCCATTACATATTCCATTCCCCTCTCATCTGAATACTCAAACCAATCCTTGTAGGTGACCTAACTTTAGCCAAACACATGTATCAGATGAGAAAACAGCAACACATTACTCAATCCAACCAAGCTGTCTGTTTGGGAGATGCTTCAGGACTGATTAATCACAGAAAGCAAAGAGGAAAGCAAAGTCCCTCGCTGTCAAGGTCAACAGCACAAGTAGAGAGAACCCTGAATCCTAGGGAAGTTGCCAAAAATAAAGTTAGGCTCCAATCTTCAAGTTTTGGCTACTGGTACTGGCGTGTTGTCATTCACTCTAACTTCCAGGAAACCCTACACACAAGATGTAGAGGCATATGGTGTCTTTCTACTAACTTATTGTAAATGGGGGCTCTAATTTAAGCTTCTAAACCTTTTAGAGCCCATTGCCAGCAAGATAAAATACTTAATGGCATGATGTTCTGAGTACCATATTTTATACAATATGTCAGGCAGCCCGTGGTTCAGTGATTTTCAGTATGGGGCCAACAATTACTAAGTCAATCCACACCTTTCAGGTAGAAATTAGCCTTTGGGAATGTGGGGAATGGACATTGTACATGGGCATGTATGTTCCTTGATAACTACTAGAATTTCTACAATGTTCCTAAATGAATGGCTCTACTTCCCCTAATTCAAGAAACTCAATGTAACAGAATAAAATATTGCGTGATCTAGAATCACTGAATCTCAGAGATGGAAGGAGCCACAGAGACCATTTGGTATAATGCATAACTGAATAATTCTTTTTTCAAGATCTTTGAAAAGCAGCCATCCAGCTTTTGCTTGAATATCTCTGGGGTGATGGTATGGGGGCCAACTACTTCATGAGGCAAGCCATTCTACTTCTGGAAAACTCATTACATCATGATGATTTATAGTTCCTTTTTATTTGTCCTCCATCCTCCTGGTATTGATAAGCTATTTTCATTGTTTTGATTTTGAGGATTACCAGGCTTCCAGAAGATCTCTATCTTAAAATGCCCTGCTCAGTAAGGAAAAAAAGGCTAGCTGAGGTAGAGTGTGGCATACTGCCATATGAGGATTGGTTGAAAGGACTAAGACTATTTGGTCTAGAGAAGAGAAGACTTGGAAAGTAAATGATAGCTATGTGCAAATATCTGAAAGGTTTCCCTATGGAAAAGGATTGGAATTCTTTGTCTCTGAGGACAGAACTAGGAGTAACAGGGAGAATTTGCAAAGAGATAAATTTAGACTTATAAGAAAAGACAATAACAATAAAAAAGATATCCAAAAACAGACTAAATATCTCAGTGGGTTCCCCATTACGAAGAGGTCTTCAAAGCTTAGATGATTCTTTTTCAGGCAAGTCATGCTAGGGCCTTTTTATTGGATGGAGGTCAAACTAGATGGTTTCTGGGTAACTTTCAATTCTAAAATTCTGTAGTTCTGTGGCAATGGTTACTAGATTAGGAATCAGCAGATATGGATTTGGATCCTGGCAGTGCCACATATTACCTGTGTGACCTCAGACAACTAACTTCATCTCTGAGGATTAGTTTCCTAGTGTATAAAATAGGAAGAATGATATTGCCATTACATACTTCACAGAGTTGTAATGGTAAAATGAGAAAAAAATATGTAAAATACTTCAGAAACATATGTAAATATTAACTATTATTAAATTGGAAATGGATTGACAAATTCCATATTGAAGTGCCATCATAATGACTGTATTATTTCATGAGCCCTAAAACTGAAAGAGGTCTCAAAGATCATCTAGCCTACCTCCCCACTTATTATTATTATTATTATTATTATTTTTGGTGTTTCTCTCTTTTATTTAAAAACAGTGCTTCATTACCATTTGCAAAGGCCAGGCCAAGGCAGTGCCCCTCCCTTGCGAAGAGTTTATAAAAGCCAGCAACATAATCAATAATTTATACACATGGATAGTAATACAAAAAAAAAATAAGGAGTAAAAGCTAAAGATCTAACTACTCCGACCTTCACAATTCCAGCTAGTTGATAATAATAGGAGCAACCCAATGAATACTGTATGGTCTGAAAGCTACTATACATTATGATACTTAACAAGATGGGAGGGGATTAGAGTCTGTCACAAAGCCCTGGGCTGATTCTCTGGGGTTAGCAGGGAAACAGGACCCTGGGGGAGCAGCTCTGGCGTCATAGGAAGTGATGGGGTGGGGTGTGGGGAGCGGAAGGAAGGAAGGCCCGGTGGTCAAATATACAAGCATCCCATTTGATGCCCCCTATGCCCCAAAGGTACCTGTTTTGCCATGGCAATGGGAGGGGGCAGGGGGAACTGCACAGAGGGGTGATTCAGTCACTGCCATGGGGGGCTGGAGGGAGAGGAAAAAGGGGCAGTTCTGTGGCATTTTTAGTCTTGCAATGATTTGAACTGAAAAGCCCAGAGTCTCAGGTAGGTCAGGCTGGGGGG
>CM053624.1:259318585-259342145 GCA_028646595.1 Phalanger gymnotis
GGGGGGGGGGGGGGGGAAGAGAGAGAGAGAGAGAGAGAGAGAGAGAGAGAGAGAGAGAGAGAGAGAGAGAAAGAAACAACTCATATCCCCTAGGGAGAAAAAGGAGGCTTAATTCATCACTCAATATATAATACAGCCAGACTGAGCTGCCAAAACACACAGGCACACGCACGGGCGCGCACACACACACACACACACAAACACTGTGAACAGAAAAAAAATCCCAAAACCAAGACAAAGACTGAAGCTGGGAGTTGATGGGGGATTGACATTCCTCAAAGTATGTTAGGCCCCAGGGAACCAAATACAAAAAAAACAAAAATGAACCCCACCCCCCACAAATCCCTAACACAAACCCCCTCTGGGAAGCTAATGGGGAAGGGAATCATGCCAGCCTCAGATTAACCCTTAACAGTACTGGCATTCTACCACCCACCAGGCACTGGGGCCCCTCCTCCAGGCTGGCTATCTCCTTAAAAGCAAGGTCTGGGTTTTGGCCAGTGGGCAAGTTCTCCAGGAGTTACCAAATCCCTGCCAGCCGGCACTACCATGGCTGAATTGATCGACTGTTTTCCTGAGTAAACTTTATCTGGCTACAGTTGTGGTAATCTGGAGAACTCAATCGCAACAGCCAGTTACACAACTTGGGGACCTCCCCCCATTCCTAATGTACTGGATTTGGGAAGTGAACGGCTTGTTGCAGTCAGAGCTTCTCAAGGACAAGGTTTTGCCTTCGGCAAACCCGAGGGCAAACCCTGGCCCAGAGGTTGCCCAGTGGTCACAGCTGTTCCTTTGGACAAGTATGACAGGAGGAGCGCACTCTCAAGGATGGGGGAGGGGGCAGTGAAGAGGGGCTTTTAGACAGTAACAGAGCCAAAAAAATAGTGTTTTATGCAATCGAGAATCAAGTTTCACTGGTGTATACTACAAATGGTCAACATTTCCAAGAGCATGACAGAAAAATAAAGACACACAGAAGTTTACATTTGACGTTTACCTTGTCCACTATTTTTTTTTCCTATTTTAAAACAGTGCAAACAAGTAACATATGCTTTAAAACCACCACTACCCAATCCTGCCCCCATCCCTCCCCCCCAACTTCCTTTCCTCCAGCATCCAGGGGGAAAACCCCATCCTTCAAAGGTCTCTGAGCTAGAGGGCTGCCAAAGGCAGAGAGCAGCCCAGCTTCCCCTCTTTGGAGCTGAGTCCTGCAAAACGGAAGGGCTCTATAGGCTCTTTCTTTCCCCCAGCCCCCTCCCTTCCTGGATTCCTGGCACTCCCCAGACTGTCTCCCACCGGCCTCTTTACCCTGGGCAGAGGGAAGGCGAATTCATTATGCCCTATTTGCATATTCTCGGGAATCATATGTTCCAAGCCCCATTTTTACACCCCTTGCTTTCAGAGGCTGCTTAGTACAACTAAGAAGCAATACGATGCCCCTAATGAACTTTGACTCATTCAATTCCTCTGACTCATTGAGAACAACAGACTCCACCGGGAAGAGGCATGCAGACAACGCTGACCTTCCCCTCCCAGGAGATCTCGGCTCAGGTGCTGCCTGTCTCAAGAACTGAACCCTCAAAGATTGGCTCAACTGGGCTAGTTGTTGTTGGCTAGAACACAATGCTTTTCTTTTGCATTCTGCAACAACCACCTTCAAGAAGGCCAGATGCCACATGACTAAACCTAGGTGAATCTGAATGGTCCAAAGTCCCACAGAGAGTTTGGGAAGGACCAGGAACAGAGAGGGAGGGAAGGAAGGAAGGAGGAAGGGAGGGACAGACAGGGTTTCAACGGGATCTGTCATGGGTTTCACTAGAGGAACCCTACGGAATCATCCAACCGCCAGAGGAAACAGTGGAGGGAGGCTTAACTTACAAAGTCTGGACCAAGAGCTATTGAGGGAGGCTGTCACTCATTCAGGTAGAACGCATCCACAAAGAAGGGCTCCTCCCCCTTTATTTTGCAGACGAGGAAACTGAGGCCCTGAGAGATGTTAAGTGGTATAGTATGAACTGAAATCCAATTCTTCTCTTTCATACAGTATGTCACTTTTCACTCAATTGTCTTCAAGAGTATAGTATTTCAAAGTAGAAGTCTCATTCAACAAATTCACACAGATGTATGTGGCAGAGAATCAGGCTTAGAAATCAGGCCTTCTGATTCCGGACCCAGTACTCATTCCTATGCTTTCTTTTATGTCATTAACAATGTTTTTTTTTTTAACAAGCTACATTTATAGAATGATTTAAGGTTTTCAAAATGCTTTACATGAATTATACCATTTGATCCTCACAACAAACTCAACCCATGTCACAGATGATGAAATTGAGGCTGAGAAGTTAAGTGACTTGCCCATGGTCATACAACTAGCAAGTATCTGAGGCAGAAATTAAACAGAGATCATCTTGACTGCAACTCCACTACTCTATCCACTGGGCTGCATTTTGGAAGCTTCATTCTGAATTATAAAAATAATTTTATAATAAGTATAGGTCATTTAAAAAACTCTCTCTATGATGAGCAAATGCCACATTGGTGTATTTCCTCTCTTAAATCCACACTATCACCGACCAGTGCTACACTGGAAGTCCCTTGAATTTCTGTAAACAGATAGCTGTATTCTTCTGGTTCTCCTCATATCTGTCCGACCACTCCTTAGAATCCTTTGCTGATTATTCACCCATACTGCATCCATTAAGTTTGGGTGTATCACGCACTCAGTCTTTGGTCCTCTGTTTGTTCTTTATTACCTTCCTTGGTGACCTTGTCAGCTTCCATAGGTTCAATTATCTTCTCTGTATAAACGATTCCCAAATCTATGTATCCATCCAGTTGCCTTTTGGATATTTCAAATGAAATGCCCCACGGGTATCTTAAACTCATCATGTCAAAAACATACTTCATCATCTTTCCTCTGAACACTCCCTTCTTCTCAATCTCTCTATTATTATCAAGGACATCACTATCTTCTCAGTCAACCATATGAGTATCAATCTCAGCTCTTCACTTTGGCTCACCTTACATATCCAGTCCTTTACCATATCTAGTCATGCCTACATTCATAGCTCCTCTCATATTCAATTACTTTCTCTCCATTCACATAACCCCAGTCCTATGTCAAGTCCTCATCACATCTTGTCTAGTATACCATAGCAACCTTCTAACTGGCCTTCCTGCTCACATCACTTCCCATTACGATCCATTCTTCCTTCAGCTGCATGAATGATTTTTTTAAAAGTGCATGCCTGACTGCATCACCCCACACCTACCATACTCAATAAACACCAATGGCTACCTATTCCCCATCAGATCAAAAATAAACTCCCCAGTTTGGCATTTGAATCTCTTCATGACCTGACCCCTTCTTTTTTTCCAGTCTTTTGACGCTCTCCTTTTGACTACTCTTCTCTTCATACTCATCAATAGAGCAACTCTGGACCTCAAACACAAAACTCCAATCTTCAGTTACCATGTTTTCCACTGGCCATTTCCCATGCCTGGAATGTTCTGACCCTAAATTCCTTCTTTAAGTTTTGCTGTCTTTTTTAAAGACTCAGCTCAAAATCTACGATCTGCAGAATGTCTTTATCACACCTTCCAGGTGCTAATGACTCCCCTCCACTCCCACCTTTGATTGCTTTCCATCTACTCTGTCTAAATCTTGTATGTGCCTAGTTGTTTTATATGTTGTCTCACACACGAGAATGTAAGCTCATTGAGGGGAGGTCCTGTTTTTCTCTTCCTTTGTATCCCTAGAGAGCTTAAGCACAGTGCCTGGCACATAGCAAGTGTTTAATAAATGCTTGTTGACTTACTAAATTTCTGCATCAGTGTGTGTTACATGATGGCTTTTTAATAATAGTTATTCGAAGTTTCATAATACCAATCAGACAGCTGTTGGTAAACAAAATGATACCACAAGAACAGATGGGAGACAAAAAGATTGTGTATTAGAGAGCTTTACTTGGTTTTCCAGAAATCTTCTAAAACCAGTGAGGAGAAATGAGACTCCCTGTTCCCTAGTCACAGTCAACAGGCTTCCAAGCTGATTTCATCATATATTATAATTAGTGCAGTATTTGAAACTTTAACTATCCCTTCTATTCCGCCAAGCAACGCAACATAGTGGACTGTGGTCTGATTTTGGAATCAGGAAAACCTAAGTTCAAGTATTGCATATGATACATACTGTCTATGTGATCATAAACAAGTTCCTTAGGCTCTTAGTCCTTCAAATAACTCTCTAAGGCCAATGATTGTAGGTGGGAGGAGTTTTAACGCCAGTACTTCCCTATATGAATGAATTTTTAGATAAATATTTTTAAAATACCCTTCTACTCTACCCCCAGTCCTGCTCCCTCTGTTATTATAAAATATCCTTAGGTTACCAAAGTAAAAAAATAAATGGGCCTTTAAAATCATTTCATGATGATAAAAATATCAACATAGGCACATCCCCATTGTACCTTTAAGATATAGCTTGATGCCTAAGCATCTCAGAAAAATTAAATTGATATCTTTTGTTACTGCTGAACTATTTGTGCCAGAAATCACATTAATGGCATTACAGATACAGCCTGTCTCATAAAGATTTGCATTTTATAAAAGACATACTGCAAGAGATGACATTACTAGGTTAGCTGTTAACTTCCCTCTTTTCTACGTCTCTACTTCCCTTCCCCCCAATCCCTTCCCTGATATTTGGTCATCTCAATGCTGAGATTTCTTTGCTTTCTGTTTTATTTAGCACTTGATTTTTAAAACTGGAACAATATTTATACCTAGAAAATAAGAAACTAGAATATAGATCAAAAGGATATATATTACATATATGCATATATATGATTAGATACATAGATGTCTATATATACACATACATATACATATATACATACACACACACACACACACACACACACACACACACACACACACACACACACACACATATATATATACTTACGTTGATTTCTCCTTTGGAGGTGAAGATTTCCCAGATGTTATATACTGCTCCACTTCCCCAAAGAAGGAAACAGAGGAGTCATAGCAAGTTTAAGCAGTCGACTTCACTAAGGCAGGCTGTTTGTTTTACTTCCATTATATTGAAGTAAAGGCAATAATTGCTGCTTAGTTCTTCATAAAATCTTTCACTTTTTCTCAGTGTTATGGTGAGTATCAAGTACATACGAATGTTAGCTATTATATTTATATACTAAAATCTTTCTGGAAAGAAGAAAGGAAATAAAGAAAGAAGGAAGTAGGAAGGGAAGGAGAAATTGAGGGAGAGGAAGGAGGGAGAAGAGAGGAAGAGAAGAGACAGAAAAAGAAAGAAGGAAGAAGGGAGAGAAGGAGAGAAGTAAGGAAAGAAGGAAGGAAGGAAGGAAGGAAGGAAGGAAGGAAGGAAGGAAGGAAGGAAGGAAGGAAGGAAGGGGCTGAGGGAGGGAACAAGGGAGTGAAGAAGGGAAAAGAGTGGACCGAAGGATAAGAGGGAGTGAGAGAAAGGAGGGAGAGAGAGAGAGATGAGCAAAAAAGAAGAAAGAGGAAGAGAGGAATGGAAGGAGAGAGGAAGAAAGAAGAAAATGGGAAGAGACTGAAGAAGAGGGAAGACAAGGAAGAAAAAAAGGAAACCCACTACCATACTAATAGATCCTGAGAAATGAGTTAATATCCTTCTGGGTGTGTCGGGCAGTTGCATTAACTTGTTCAGCTAGGAGAAGGGCACAATTAGTTGGTTCTCCTATCTCTGGTCTCTCCCCATACCCAATCCATCCTACACACAGGAGCTAGAATGAATATCCTTTCTCAAACACTATTATGTCACTGCCTGGGCTTTTAATCACTCATCATTCCAAATCCAGAGTCTTCACCTTTTCTCTTCACTTTTCTTTTCCACTGTACCATCCTTATCACTTCATTTCTTAGCCAGGGGTGGAGAACCTGTGGCCTCTAGGTCCTCAAGTGCGGCCCTTAGACTGAATCCAAAATTCGTAGAACAAGTCCCTTTAATAAAAGGATTCATTCTGTAAAACATGGACTCAGTCAAAAGGCTGCACTCAAGGACTTAGAAAGTCACATGTGGCCTCAAGGCCGCAGGTTCCCCACCCCTGACTAAGACAAAGACTTTTTACTTTAACCAAACCAAAAACCTTTTTGTTGTAATCCTCATATACTTTGTTCATCTTTGTTCTAACCTTTGCATGTTACATCTTTTCCATCTTTTCCCACTTCATTCTCATCTTCTTAAAATTCAACTCAACATGTGCCTTATTCAGAAGTGTCCCCTTGCCAATTTTGACATGTTCTTCATTTCATATCCCATCAAGAATGCGTAATATGTATGTATGTGCATTTATACACACACATATAGATACAATTACAAGACTCAAGCATAGTATTGACACTCATTTCTACATTTCTATGTAGATATACTTACGAATTTTCAGTGCTTGCACCTGTTTTATTTTATTGCCTTTATAGGCTGTGCTCATGATACATTAATTTGCATTCACTTATGTGTTGTTTTCTTAAGTATTAGATCAGAAAATACAGAAATACATGTCTCCTCAAATAGTCTATAAGCTCTCTAAGGTGAGGGACTTCTTCAGGGAAGCAGTATGGTAGGGGGGAAAGACTTTAGTCAATGGATCTATGTCTAAAACTTGATTCAGTCATTTTCCTACCTGTGTGACCTCGGTCAAGGCCATTCCCTTTGGGTTTCAGTGTCCCCATCTATAAAATGTGTGGCTTATACGAAATGATGTCGAAGATTCCTTCCAGGATTGTAATCTATTGTCCTTTTAAAATACTCATTGTATTATCCAAAAGGTGGCGGAGGGGAGGTTGGTCTGAACACAAAAAATGCTTATTAAATGTTGCCTGAGTAACATAACCTTTGAAGAATGGTCCTTGGGAATCTATTAGATACTAGTCATGGCATACCCAAACATGAAAATAAATTGTATTATTATTTCTATTGCATCAGTGAGTTCAGTGAACAATAACTATGACCTAGTTACAAGACATTAATGAAACTGAGTAGTTATAAATACATGATTACAAAATCAAAACAAGCCTTCTCCTTTGGGATATCTCCTCATTCAATAGCTTTAAACAAACACCCATGGAAGTGAAAGGAAAAACAATAGTAGAACAAAGGAAGGTCAAATTTAAGTCATAAGTTATTAGTCTAGAAATGTCCTTTAAGGGTTTGAGTTTTCTTCTTCTTGTCTTCAGAAAAAAATAACAATATTTTAAAATAACAAAATTTCATAACCCATTTCTAACAGATGGTTGACTTTTCTAATTATTTAGGATTTTGGAAGCATGAGAGATACTTTTAATTTCTACAGTTATTTCTTCTCATGCTTACTTACCACGTTACCTAAAATACAAATAGAAAATGAGGTCATTTCAACAAAAGATTTTATTTTCATGGCAGGAGTCAAGATTAAGGGCATTCTAAAAAACTGAACTGTCTCAGAAATAGATTATTTTCCTTTTTTCTTACTTTAGCAGATCTGTGATTTACAGATCACAATGCCTTCTCATACTTTGATTCCTGTCCATATATTCCCAGGCAGGTCTCTTCCATAAAGAATATACCCAACAAACTGAAGTCATAGATCACAGTATCAAACATCCAAAGTTGAGAGGGTCCTCAGAGGCTGTCTATTCCAATTCTCTCATTTTGCAGAGAAGGATACTAAGGCCTAGGGAGGTTACATGATTTCTCTGAGACTACAGAGATGGTAAGCATCAGAGGTAGAAGTCTTTATTCTTGTCTTTCAATTATCTCAGAATTATTAGCCATAATTATAATAATATTCTATATTATTAAATATGCCTTATGGCATTTATTATATGCAAGTTAACATTGGTTACATTATATAGTAAGAAAATGGACTTCAAAATTTAGTCTAGGGATTTTGTTGTTCTTCAGTTATTTTAGTTCATGATCCCTTTTGGGTTTGTTTGTTTTTTTTTTGGCAAAGATACTGGAGTAGTTTGCTGTTTCTTTCCCCAGCTTATTTTACAGATGAGAAAACTGAGGCAAAAGCATCTGAGACCACAATTGAACTCAGGTCTTCCTAACTCCAGGTCCATGGCTCTATCCACTGAACCACCTACCTGCTCTTAGGGATTTTGTTGGGGGGGGGCATTATTTTATCTGAATAATGATTCCAATAAAATATGTTAATATCATAGGGAACTGCCTATAAATTGGAAGCAAAGGGTAGGGATAAACAGGTATTTTTTTCTGCATTAAGAATTATTAACAGCAGAGTATGCCGGAGATTGCTGCTAAGATCACTACTTACTAATATGTTTAAATAATTATAATACTGACATATTTCTCCAGTGCTGCTTTAAGCTTTACAAAATAGGGAGACTGATGATAAGAAATAAAATGGGCTAGTAAGGTAGCAGGAGGGAGGGATTACCGGTCTCTAGTCTGAATTCCTACAGCACTTACTGTAGGTATTTACTTGGCTATTAGAAACCTCTCATGAGGAAGTACTGTTGTTCCTTTTTCTTAGCATCCCCAGAATTACGCACAGTGCCTGGCACATGGTGCATGTTTTAGAAATGCTGCTTCATTTGCCTATCAACATAATGTTGCCTTGACATAATATGCATTGCCTAGAGCTCCTATTTGATAATGTCCTAGTTAATGATGTCTAACTTAGTAACTGTGTGACCCTGGACAAGTCACTTAACTCAGCCTCAGTTTCCTCATTTGTAAAATGGGTATAATTTCACCTACCTGTTATGGTAATTAGGGTGGGACTTTTTTTTTCACTATTTTCTCTTTTGGAATACTAAGGCAATCGAGTACTTTTGATGAATCTTGCCTTTCGAATGTAATGGCAAGCAAAATGGGACTTATTGCTGTTTTTTTGTTTAAATGCTTCCTGTAATCAAGTGCCCGAGGGCCCTGAGATGTTTATATAAGATCTGAGGTTGGCATTTTGTTTTGGGGGCACACTCTTGTAAGAGTACTGGTGATTTGGCCAGACAAGAGTCTGGGTAGCCATTGGAGCCACATTGGCTTTGAAAACCCTGATGTTGGTGCCTCTTTCTCTGGTAACTGTATGTATTTCTATGGACAGATAGAAGCCTGTCTACTGATTTGTGTTTGTTCTGTTTATATAGTACATGCTTGTAATTTCTATTTGTATTCTCTCTGAAGTTCAGGGTGCTGGCTTTTCCTTCTGAACTGAGTAGATGATATATGTGTGTTTAATTAAAGTAAGATTCTCAACCCCTTAAAGTTGTTTTCCTTAGAAAAGCAGATCAAACAATCTGTGCTGGAAGCCCTCCTGTGTGCTGGTGCTGTTGGCCTTACACAGCCGGAGCAGCTGCTAGCAACATAGTTGCTACACTACCTTACAGGATTATTGAGGATCAAATGAGACAACACAAATAAAGTTCCTTATGAACCTCAAAGTTTTATATATATGCTAGCTATTATTATCTTGTTGTTGTAGTGGTAGTGGTAGTGGTAGCAGCAGCTAAACTCTCTTCCAATAAGGTAGCCTGAATGATAGAATCTATATTCAGCTGATTGTCAGATCTAAGCCCTAACCTCTCTCCTGACTCTCCAGGCTCACATCTCCAGTTACCTCCTGGATATCTTGAATTCAATATCACAATAACTTCTTAAACTCAACATATCTAAAACTGACCTCATTACTTTTACAAAAATACTTCTTTCTTCCTAATCACCAACCTCCTAATCACAGACTTGAAAGACAGCTGTCATTTTCAACTTCTAACTCTCTCTCTCTCAACACCACATTCAATCTGTCCTGGTGATTTTTCCTCAATATCTTTCATTTATTTTCCCTTCTCTCTCCTGGCACTAACACAATCCTGGTACATGTCTTTATCACTACAGTATTGCACTAATTTGCTGCATGGCCTCTCTGCCTCAATTCTCTCCCCACTTCAGTTCATCTTCCACTCAACTATCAAAATGAGCTTCCCAAAGCCCAGGAATGATTATGTCACCCTCCTATTTAATAAAATCCAGTGGTTCCTTATTACCTCCAGGATCAATATAAAATCCTCTGTCTTTAAAAGCACAACCAGACCCCTTACTACCTTTCCAGTACTCTTATGCCTAAATCCACACTCCTTCCCCTATATTCTATAATCCAATGACTGGCCTCCTTGCTCTTCCTGGCATACAATACTCCATCTTCCAACCCCATGCATTTTCACTGGCTATTTCCCATGCCTGAAATTCTCTCCTTCCTCACCACTGCTTCCTGGCTTCTTCTTCTCCCTCACTTCCTTCAAGTGTTGACTTTCAGCAGGAAGCTTTTCCCATCTCCCTCATCCCATTGCTAAAGACTTCCCTATGAGAATTCTTTCTGTTTATATTATATATATCTTATGTATACAGTTATTTGCATGTTGTCTTCTCCATTAAAATGTTACCTTTTTGGAGGCAGGGGCTATTTTTTTATATCCCAAGTACTTAACACAATGTCTGGAACATAATAGTTACTTAATCAATGTTTAGTGTCTTGTACTGTTTTTTCTGACCCACAAATGGAATGACCTTAGAGGCAATTCAGTCCAATCCATACATAAATAAACATCTCCTCTATACCTAGTTCGGAAAAGTGGTCTTCCACTTTCTGTTTGGAGGGGAGGGATGATCCAATACCTTCCAATAATAGCTAACATATAACGCTTTAAGATTTGCAATGTGCTTTATAAATATATTATTTAATTTGATACTTACAGCAACTCTGTAAGATAGGTTTTATCATTGTCCCTAGCAGTCAATTCTACTTTGGATAGTTGTAATTATTAGGATTTTTTTTTCCTTAAAAGAAACCCATATTGGCTAGGTGGCACCATGAATAGGACATCAGAGCTTATAGTCAGAAAGGCTTATGCTCCAATTTTGTCTCAGAAACTTAGTAGCTATGTGACCCTGGGCAAGTCACTCAACTCAGCCTCTGTTTCCTCATTTATAAAATGGGAATAATAAAAGCATCTATCGTACTGGATTGCTATGAACATGCATAAAGAAATCTTTAAGGTTTATAATGCACTTTACATATGTACATATATATTTACATAATGTATGTACGCATATGTAATATGTGTTTATATACACATATGTGTATATATTTGTGTATATGTATGTGTGTGTATATGTATATATGTATATATATGCTATTATTATTTAGTAGTAGTGGTGGTGGCAGTGGTGGTGGCAGCAGCAGCTAAACTCTCTTCCAATAGGTAGCCAGTCAAACAGTTGAATAGAGACTCCACCCCCACCATGTCTTCCCAAGGAAAAACACTTCTAGTTGCTTCAACTGATCCTCTTTTGGCATGATTTTGGGTCTCTCACTATTCTGCTCACCTGAATAAGTCTGTTTTTCACTTAGCTTTGGTTTCTATGTCTTGTCTCTTTGGCTATATTATAAGCATTTTGAGTTTAGGAACTATACATCTACTTCTTGAGACAGCATTTGAAAACACTTGCTGAAACTTTGTGAGTTACAGTTTCTCCATATGTAAAAATGCAGATTATTTTGACCTCAGGATTCTTTTAAGAATTAAATGAGGATACAAATATGAAAGGGCTTTGCAGACTCTAAACTCATCCACTCATTTAAAAAAAAACACCCACCATTTTTTTAGCACCTATTAAACATAAGCATTATGAGAGACACTAAGGGTTGTCAAAGATAAAAAGAACCTCTAACTGATTTTAAAGTCACTATAGTCTGATAAATATAAGATTTTTATTATAATTATTAATAAAAAGATTCTGATACTACTCCAAAGAGAAAATATTAGTCTATCTTCCCATAAAAAAAACTATTGAGTGTTTGACCTGGAATAATTCATATAATTCTCATTTCTCCACCTCAAGAGATACATCAGAAAACTGGAAAAAGGCCAAAGAAGATAAAATAAAATCATATACTGGCTATAAGTTGATAAGTTGAGTAGTGAAAAAGAATATGGCTAAAGTCTATAAAAAATAATGAAGGATAAGGATAAGGATAACTGAAGACATATTTTAGTATACTGGAAAACTACAATAAGGGGACACACTCAGTTGTTTGAAAGAAGTATTAAGAAAGTTCAAAGTGGGTGGCACCTTAATGGCTCATATACTCCAATGCTCTGGTTTTACATGAGTGAAATTAGATCCAGAGGTTCAGTAACTTGCTCAAGGTTACCCAGCCAATAAGCAGTGGAACCGGGACCTGAACTTAGACCTTACGACCCTTAGTTTATTACAAAGCACTAGACTAGGAAGCCAAATAGGACAAATAAAAGTCAACACTGCTTTACACAACAGGCAGAAAATATATAGAACTCATTACCCAAAGAAGTAGCATGGGCTAGAAATAAAAAAAAGTTAAATGAAAGGCTCTAAAAATGGTCATGCCCCTTGACCTGGTAACCTTACTACTACTGGGAATGTTTCACAAGAAAATAATACAAAAGAAAAAAATACGGAAGTGTTTATAGTTGTGCTCATCTAACAACAAAAACATGAAAATAACCTTAAATGCTTAGTGGTTGCAAACTGATTCACTAGACTGTGATAAATATGATGTACCACTATACTTTCATATAGAATACCAAATTTCAGTACTATGTGGAATCATGGGAGAAGGGAGGGAGAGGGAGAGGGACAGGGAGAGGGAGAGGGAGAGGAAAGGAAGGAAGAACAACGATAAACAGGAAAAGGATAGAAACATTGATTAGAACTATATAGAAAGTACATTCGTATAATAATGCTGTTTAGATAATATCAGAGTTTCTTATTTAGCTGTAAACATTTGGATGTCACAGAGGTTGAATGATTTGCCCATGGTTGTCCATTTAGTAAGCAGTGGTCTTAACTGATCTCAGCACCAGAGACCTTTCTATTACACCATGCTGCTTTTCTATGTGTTGAGGGTACTTGGTATATCAGCATATACAAGAATTCAGGTTAAGATGTGATTTCCTTTAAAAAACATGTACTTTCTTTGTTATTCAGCTCAAGAAACACCAACCCAAGGTTTGCAAATGAAACTGTGAATATTACTTATAGTTTTTATTTTAAAAATGCATAATAAATTCGATATGGTTCTTTCTTAGCTGTCTTACTTATTTAAATCTCCGTCTGAATTTCCTTTTTTTCTTGTCTGTATTTTTAAAAACTATTTCAGTGACTTTTTCTATCCTCTCTCTCTCTCTCACCATCATTAGCCTCCTTTTTTAAGCTTTGATTTCAGGAGTTTCAGTCTGCAAAATATATTTTGTAGTATACTTGTGAGATATCAATTGTTATAAGAATACTATAGTGACTAGAAGTTAGAAAATGTAAATTCTAGTAAAAAAAATCACCATTTACTAAGCATGTAACATGTGCTACTACTGTGTGGAGGTAACATCTAGTTCTCAAAGGCATTGGAATCAAAATAAGCTCTTTGGGATTCCATAATACTAGAAAGACCTGGAGAATAGGACTAGGGAACACTGAGCCTTCTGTCTAAAGAGTGACCCAACAATGTACAGAGAGGTTCATCATTAGTACTTTGACTACTTGGCCAAAAATTCTTCATTTCTTGCAAACTGTGAAGACAAATTAAAAACTAACCTCAGACTTATGTATATCCTTTGTTTCCAAGTGTTAGTGGAAGCATAGCAGTGAAAGGAAAAAAGAATGCTAGGCATCAGGTTTTTGTTTTTGTTTTTTTAACCATGAGTAAACATGGTACTGGAAACAGCATAGGGTACTTGGAGTTCCAATCTGACCTCAGATATTTACTAGTTATATAACCCTGAGCAAGTGACTTAAACTCTTCAGGACTCAATTTCTTCATATTAAAAATGAAGTGATCAGGGCTAGAGTTAACAACCTCTACGGGATCTTCCAACTCTGAATGTAAAATGCAATGAACTAGTTACATACATAGGAATCATATCAGATGTGACTATTAAAATGTAACATTCTAATTAGTGCAAACATCAAGATCAATATCAAATTAGAATGATAAATGTTAAGAAGACACTATAGAATGATAGCTTAAATCTGAACTATTCAAACAAGCTAAAACTATAAATGATAAATAGAAAAAAGGAAAGATATTGCCCTTGATTGTGACAATTTTCTGCAAAAGCGTAACTGATTTTAAAGCAGTCAACATAACACAAAAGCCAAAAGGGCCCAGAAACAATCTCAGCTTGTGAACACTCATTCATTTTCCTCATGAAATAGAGAGAAGGCCACAACATTCAGCAATAATTAACATTAGAATATAAACTTATTTGCAAAATGCTATCAAAGAGTATTGTGGAAGGTTATAAGCAGTATTGGCTCAAGAGAAAAACACAACAGAGAAAAAGAATGAATGGGAGGGAAAACAAGTCTATCGAAAGTTTGTAATTTGACTCAATTGAGTGACATTGTCTAAAATATATTCATTAGTGAAACTAGAAGAAGGAAAGCAAATAGTCAAAATATGGAATTTTATAACTTTCTATTTTCTTCAACAGTGACGATGAAATCATTGCATGTGGATTTTAGTCCCTAGTGAATGAACAAACTTGAAATAGCAAAGAAGAGAAGTCAAGAAGAGTTGCTGTGTTATTCTTAACCGCTTTTCTTTTTTCTCTCCTTCTTATAAATTAATGGGTCTCTCTGTAGAGGAGGGGGAGGGACATATCTGAAAATTAAAACAATATAAATGTAAAACATCAATTTTTTTTTTCGGGAATGCCTATACTAAGTGCACAGGGAGGAAATTCATGATGGCAGGGAAAACATTTTATAGGCATTAAGGGGTCATTTAACAGAATAGTTATCTTTTTTTCCTCCACATCTTTTTTTCGGCTTTCTTTTCTATGCTATTCATTAGAATGTGAACTCCTTGAGAGAAGACCATATTTCTTTCTACATCTATGTGTCTTCTAAATACTTAGTACAGTCCCTAGCACATAGTAAGTGCTTAATAAATGCTTGTTGACTGAACAACTAACTGTGGGACAGTGGACCTACTTTCCAACTGTGGAAGTTGAAGATTCACATAGACGCCAGAGGTTGCTAAAGCACAGAGATTGCAATCAAAGTATTTATGTGTCATTGGCTTAGAAAGGTCCCAAAATGACACCCACTCTGTGTTAATGTCCATTACTGATTTCTAAGCCTTAACACACGAAATTGAATTCATGCAAAATAAATTTCTAAAAAAAAAAATGATAGCAAAAAGCCTTCTTTCACCCCCCCCCCCCATTTGCAACACTCTAAAATGGGATTATATAGGTCAAGGGAGTTTCTGTAAGAGAAGTCCCTTCTCACTGAATGAAATCGCATTGGTCCAGACCATCCAGCTCTGCCCTGCCCTGCCCCCTCCCCCAGAGGAAAACAAAAATAAATCACATACATATGCACACACTCAAATTGAAACCTCTCTAAATCACCCATGAAAATTAGCAGAGGATACCACTGCTCTGAAAGAAATGAGGAGGATGTGTGGACTGGTTCTATGAAAAATCAAGCAGCAGATGGAAAAGAAAATGCATGTAGTCTTGTTTTCTATTAGTTTTAAATTATAGTTTCAGTTATGAAGCTTTGGTGTTTGGAGGAAAGTCTAAGAGTGTTCTGAAAGTCCACATTTGCCTTTCTTAGTCTAGAGATTTGAGTACCAGCAATGGGTAAGCAAGCAGTAAACGATAGTAGCATCTTTAAATGTTGTCAAGGTACCAGAGGAAAATGCTGCCAGCATTTTTCTATCACTATATGTATGAGAAGCTGCCAAGCCTTACTTACCATTGATTAAGAAGCAATGACTAAAGGACCATATTGTTTTTTAAAGAACCCCCAAACCATCCTAACATATAAACAGTCCATAGTAAAGTCATTGTGATAAAAAAAAAAACTAGAAAAATAAAAATCAAAGCTAGAACATTTCCAAAATGTTAAATGGCTCTATCTTCAGGGTAAAAGTGAAAAAAAGATTTTAATTTTTTTTTTGAATTGTGATGTCAGGATCCCCACTAAGCTCTTTCAGCCTTTCCTGAAGATAGATATAACCATGCTCTCAAATCTTTGTGGTTCTAGAAATACTATGGCCAGTTTTGCCTGGGATGGAGCCTGAAGGTCCCTTTAACCACTGAGATACTTATCTCTTCTAATAATGGTATTGTCCTGCACTAATTCATAATTCAGATCAATATGACATAAACTTAACATATGGAGTTTCAAAGTTCTTTGAATCCAAGAGTATCTATCAGGCTCCCCTAAGAATCCTCTTTCATTCATCCCATCCTATAGAGGGTTGGTTAGGGGATAGATCTTAATATCATCATTATTATCATCACCCCATGGTGTTATTGGTACTCTTCAAAAATGAAAGACAAACAACAACAGCGAGATAGGTCTTATTATCCCCCTTTCACAAAAGAGGAAAGTGTAAGAACTGAATTTTCCAAGGACACATTGTTGAGTCAGCAGCAAATGCAAAATGAGATCCAGGTTCCCTGATATTCCTGGGTGTGCATGTTCAAGAGCACAAAATGCATTTATCAAGCACCCATTTGCACATGGAATTGTAAAAAGCAACTTAAAAAGACCCAATCCCTGCCCTCAACCAACTCACACTGAAAGACTGACAATAATGACACAGACAGACATTAAAGAGACGTGGAAACTTATGGGCAAGCAACAATTCTTCAGCTGATGGTAGAGATTGGTATATTGCACCCTCCTAGGCCCATGTAAATGAAAAAAAGACTTTTATTTAGACTAAATTTTTTGTTTCTTTCTTTTTTGGTAGCAGCAGGGTTTGTTTGGGGCTGTTAGGTGGTTCAGCAGAGTGAGTGGTAGGTCTGGAGTCAGAAAAACTCATGTCCATGAGTTCAAATCTGGCCTAAGATATTTACTAGCCACAAGACCCTCGGCAATTCACTTAACCCTGTTTGCCTCAATTTCCTCATCTGTAAAATGAACTGGAGAAGGAAATGGCAAACCGCTCCAATATCTTTGCCAAGAAAACTCCAAATAGGGTCACAAAGATTCAGACATGACTAAACAACAAGAGTTTGTTTGTATTTCAGAGATGAAATAAAATATTTCCCACATTTAGATTAACAACGACAAACTCCCCCCCCCCCAAATACTACTTAATAAATAGAACAAAACATGTATGCATATGTTTCAGTACTATAGTATATTCGTGAGAGATAAGCTAATCTAAGAAATAAAGAGTCAAGGAAACCTAGAATATAGTTCTTCCTCTGACATATACTGGCTATACGACCCTGGGCACGGCACTTAAGCTTTCCTTGCCTCCAGGCAATTCTCTAAAATAATAAATTTCAGGGCAGATAACAAGTCTGCAGCAGCAGAGGGAGTTTTCTAATTGGTACCTCCTTATATCAATGAAATGAAAGCTCTGGTCTCATTCTCTATTATGTTCACTGTGACACTTCCATCACTAAAATAATTTAAGAGGCACAAGAGCAGTCCCAATGAAGCTGATGAACTCCTCCGAGGCATGATATTTGTAATATGGGTTGCTGTCCCCATGTGAACAGCAGTACCTACTTTAGAATAACTTAGGCTCTTTGAAAGGGCTTACTTCAGTCATGGATACTCTCAAGAATCCAGGACAGAGCACATCATTCACTCACCTTTACTTTTTCAACGACAATGACAAAAAAAGAAATTAGGAAAATAACTGATTGTCCCAACCTTTATGGAACAGACTATGTCAATTACATAAAAGGTTAAGAAAACAATATAAACTCCTAAGCATAAACTAAGTACTCCTTTTACTTTTTAACTACTAAGAAAACCACTTATCTAAATATTTATTTTCTTTTATACCTAAAGGAAGGCCTTATCTTTCACCTCAAGGGCATTTTCACAAAATTTCCCCAACTGCCTTGCAAACAAAAGGTGTTAATTATCTCTTTAATATCCTGTGAACATTAACTCTTTACTATATCTCTCCTACATAATCTCTCTTAATCTCTCCATCCAGAGCAGCTAGCCTCTCCAGACCACTGGGGTTGTATGATATAAATGCTTCTTAAACAAAGAATGCGGCAACTGTTGCACTGGTATTTGCAGGTAGAATTTGCAAACACATTTACTCAGAGACCTCGGCTGAGAATTGCCCAGGGGCAAGGTTCTTCCATCTTGTAACCTGTTTTGTTAAAGGTCCTAGACTCTTTTTCTTTTCAACATTTTGAAAACATCGAAGAGTATTGGTTTTAAACAAGATTGCATGTTTCTTCACAGACTACTGCAAAACAGAAAGAAAAAGGAGGAAAGTGAGAAAGCTGAGTTGGGCCAAGGATATGAAGAGAATCATAGTATGGTTCAGCTAGTATGGACACAAAAGTGACAAATATAAATAGACACACACAGAAAGAAAAGAAAGCAAATACAAGATCATAAAATAGAAGAGTAATTACTCTAATGACTCAGATATTTTCAAAACATAATGTTGCCATCTTGTGGTCATTTAGGATATTGTTGTTTAAGCTGGTATTTTTTTTGCAACTATAGGCAGAAATGGCATTATCACCTCTTGGTAACTGCCTTGGAAGTAAATGAAATTAGTCAAAGGTTGAATCCACCTACTCTTACATTAAATGAATGGCAGATAATGAAGGATTGTCAATAATTAAATAAATGGAATATTTATACCAGTACAAGAAATGGCTACTTGCATTTAGAAAGGTGGTAGTACTGAACAAGTGGTAGTGATAAGAGCTGCGCATCACAACACCACATAAATTTTTTTAGATGACTGTGCTCAGGAAAATCCATCTACATAATTTTTAAAGTCTCCCTTATTATAAACTAATATGATTTTAAATAAAATTGGACCAATTTATAGTCATTTATACCAAAAATTCATTAGTATGCCTATCTTCCTACATCCCTTCTAAAAAGTATTTTTTCTTCTTTCGTCATCTTTACCAATGAGATAGAGGCAAGGTGAAGCCACAAGTTTGTTCTGATTTAAATTCTTCTTGGTAGTGGTAATTTGGAGCATTCTTTCATATTGCTATTGAGAGTTTACATTTTTTTTTCTTGTGCCAATTTATACCTTTTGTTCAATTGCTTCTTGGGGAAGGTTTCGTAGGCTTATTACAAATTTATGAAAATTCCCTGAATATCTTTGCTATTTCCTATAATTGACAATTATTTTTCTGATTCTGGCTATACTGATTTTGTTTGTCCAAATGCTTTGAAAAATTGTATGGATGTGAAATTTCTTTTTTTTTTATCTTTAATCAGCACCTGTCTCTTATTTTCACAAGAATTATCCCCCTGTTTATAGCAATTCAAATTATTTCTATATCCTTCTACTCCCTCTGTTTTTTATGATTTAACCTTTTATATCTAAATTATATTAATTGGCCTGTAGTTACTTTTCTCATCCTTATTTTTCATTGGTTTGGGATATATATATATATGTATATATATACACATATATGTATATGTATATAATCAGCAGTCTGGTCAAGTGCCTTTATTTTTTTTAATTGAATATAGAAGTTAATTTTTCTTTAAAGGTTTGACAGACTTGACTTGTACATCTATATGGTCCTAGATTTTATTTCTTTGGTAGTATATTTATGAGTTGTTTAATTTGTGTTCTGAGACTGTGATGTTTACATTCTTTATTTCTTATTCTATAAATGTGGATATTTCAAGGTTTTTAAAAGTAAATATTCATACATTTAATTTGAAGTCTCAGTCTTCTTGGAATATGATTGGGAAAAATAGTCTTTGAGTCTTTAATTCCTCTTCATTTGTTGTGAATTTATTTTTTTTAGTAATTTAGTTTTTCTTTCCTTTTAAAAAGTATATTTTGTTGATCTTTTAAAAATAGCTCTTAATTATATGTGTGTGTGTGTGCGTGCGTGTGTGTGTGTGTGTATGCATGCACGTAATTCATCAGCAGTCAGTGGTTGTTTTGGTGGAAAGGGTTGGTGTTTATTTCTTTGATTTTTGAATTTCAAAGTTTTTGTTTAGTTGGCACAATTAAAATTTGATCACCTTCTAATTTATCTTAGTTACGTGTTCAATTCACTGATCTCTATTTTTTTTTATTGACTTAATTTTTTAGAGATATATTATTTTCCCCAAAGATGCTTTGGCTGTTTCTCATTAATTCAGCGTGTTATCTAATTGTTATGGTTTCTTTTGATATAATTATGTACTATTTTGTCTGACTTGTTTTTGACCCATTCATTTTTTAAGACTATAGTAATCATTACCCAAGTGTGACTCCTTTCTTCAATTTTACTTATTGATAATAATTTCAGTCATATAATAGCACTTAAAGGATACCTTTGCTATTTCATTCTCAGCCTTCATCTTTGAAGGTTTTTTCTGTCTTAGTATATGATTTTTTTTGCAAAGGTACCATACAAACTTTAAAAATATGTGCATTCCTAAATAGTCTCATTATATAGTTTCTGAAGGTTTACATCTACTTCTCCTAATATTTCATTTAGAACATTTAACTCATTTGTTCATTATTGTGTTAAATATGTCTAGGCCAAAAATAGGTACACTGCAGCCTCCAACCATTACTGTGTTATTATGTAAATGTTCTTATACTTAATTAGTTTACTTTTCCTTTCAGTGTTTAAGTACTATGCCATTTATTGTATATTTATTTCATACACAACATTATTTAATTATCTGCAATATTTTAAGTATTATGAAATTTCTTTGCTTTTCTTTCTTAGTCCTTAGCATTTTTTTCTGTTGTCCTGTCCAAGGATATAGTTTCCCCCCTAGGCTTTTTAGATTCAGTTTAGGCATAATAAATTCTATTCTAATGCTGTATCTCTCATAATGATGTATCTCCCATAAACAATAAAATGCTGGGTTATGCTTTCTTATACAGTGGTTACCCTCTTCCTTTTTTTTGGCAAGTTCATCCCATTCATATTCATAGTTATGCTTGTTAGTTTTGTTTTTGTCTCCAAAATATCATGTTACAATATTTCCTTTTTTGCTCCCTTTTTAAGAGGAAAAAAATGGGTAAAAAACCAAATAAAATCAGTCCTGGCTAAATGGACCTGGAACAACTTGGTCCCAATCTTCATCTCGCTCCTCTTCACCCTGCCCAAATCCAGATTAATTTTTTTTTCTTTTGTGATCTGGTGTCTTATTTTACTTTTTACTATTTCATCCCCAGTACTGACCTCTCATTTACTCCCTTCTTCCTTCTCTCTCTGGTCCAGTTCAATTGTCCATGTATGTTATTGTATTTCTACTTTATCCTTCCCTCTGCCTCGCAATTTTCTCTTGATCACTCAGGAAAGAAGACGGTTCATAAGATTCCTACTCTCTTCCTCTCAACTTCACACTTTTATAATCTTTTTCTGTGGCACCCCATTTGAAAAATAGTTAGTTTCTGCCACTTCTTCCCTAGCACATATTCTCAGTTTCACAGTTAGTCACTGTGGCTATACACAAAGCCTTCCCAGACTCGATGGGACTTGTGCTCCTTTCATGTAGCCTTTGCGAACCCATCCTCAAATGATATGATGAGGCAATGAAGAAAGTTTTTAGGGGATTAGGCATCCGCGTAATGAGAATGTAATAAGTATCTGATGAATGAATAATATAGGATTTAAATAACAGTCCAAGACAATATTGACTTGCCCGTGAGTCATACAAATAATTGCTGTAGATGTTTAGAAGACAGTGTGAAACTGTTTTGTGACAGTGTTAAACATGTTAAACTGGATCTATCGATAAAAGTTTTGGGGATTTTTTTGGTGGTTGTTTTGTTTTGTTTTTCCCAAGAGGTGAACTTTAAGCATGTCTTGAAGGATAGAATTTGACTAGATAGGGAGAAGGAAGAAAAACATTCCAAGTGGGTAAAATGGCAAGAGGCTGAGATGGAAACTTAATTTAAAGGAGTGGCTAGAGATAAGAATGGAGGTGAGTTGAAGGCCAGATTGTGGAGGGCCTTGAATATTAGGTTGAAAGTGAGCCATTAAGCTAACCCTCTGTTTTATTTTACTTATAAAGACAGGTATAGTGGTCTATGAAGCCACCTTAAATATTCTCTATCTTTGGTAAAGTGCATTTCCAGTATTTTTTTTTCTAGAGCACATTAAATAAACATCAAACTTCCCTTTTCCTATAAAATCAAAGAGTTAGCAGCAATAAACTTGGCAATTTCACAATGTGATTTTGACATTTACCTCTTTCTCAAGCATTGGCCCATTTTACTGTTGACCTCTCCTTTTCCCTATACCTATAAACTCTCATTTGCCTTACACAGTTCAGTAATCAGAAGGCCCAGGGCACTTGTGGCAAACATTCAGTAACTTCACAATCCTAAAATAATAAGAATAAAGGAGGAAAGCCTTGACTGAAGGTGCACTGCCATTCGTTTTTTCCTATTAAGTTTTGAAATAATACACCCAGATACTTAATTTAAAAAATCAAATCCACCTAAGCAGAAAGAGCTACCTTCACTGATCCAGTGCACACAACTTTATATTTTCAGAGAGATGGAATTTTCCCTGCAAAACAGACAGATTGGTTCATTAAAATTAACATCCAGCAGAGGGCACAATTGTTTTCTTTATTGGATTTAATACTTTCAAATTAAAGGAGTGAAAGATAAGTGGGCAAATGCAGATATTTTTTAATGTCATGCCTCATCCTTCATGCTTGCTTTCTTATATATGGTGAATTCATGCTACATCAAAAGGAATCGCCATGAAAAGGTGGTTTTTTAAATGCATAATAAGCTAAAAAACGCTCAACCTTAAAAGACTTCAATAAGTGAAATATAATAAGAGATTAGGCCCCAAAGGGAAGCTCTAAATATCTGAATATATTTGAGTAAGACTTTATGTGAAAAGGGCAGTGAGGATTTGTGGGTAGAGAGCTGGCCTCCATGACAAGAAGACCTGGGTTAAAGTCTCTACTCTGTTACATATTGGATGTATCACTCCTGGGCAAGTCACTTCAACTTCTCAGGGTTGTAGGCAACTCTTTAAGAATGTAAGTTACAGAGAAAGTGCTGACTTATATTGGTAGAGGGAGTTTCCCTAACTGGGAGTTCTCTATACCAATGAAATCACAGTTTCAGTTACTAAACCCTCCAGATGAGAAAATATATGACTCTATAATTTTTTTTTAAAAAAAAACTTCCTTGTAACTTTAATAATGATGTCCAACCTTGGAAATTGGCCCAGTTTTATTAGAAAAGCATACTTTTTCCCATTAGGACTAATCTCAAATATGGTTATTTCTATCTCTGAAATTTACTTTACCCATTGAGTTTTACTGAATAAGATGAAAAGTTCAATCAAAAACAAACACTTTCAAAAAGAGACAGGGTCAAGGGAGAAAATTCAATAAAGGGGGATAGGTTAGGAAGAAGCAAAATATAGTTAGTCTTTCACAACATGAGTATTGTGGAAGGGTTATACATAATGTTACGCATGTGGCCCATGTTGAATTGCTTGACTTCTTAGGGAGGGTGGATGGGAAGGGAAGAGGGGAGAGAATTTGGAACTCAAGGTT
>CM053624.1:259342645-259373901 GCA_028646595.1 Phalanger gymnotis
AGATTGGTGAATTGTTCTCATCCTCTTCAATGGCTCCCACTGCAGTCCCCAAGTGTAGGTAGGTTGGACTAGATGACCTCCAAGGTCTTTCCAAGTTTAAGAAGCTGTGATTCACTCCATTCCCTTACTCTCCCCATTTCTCTCTCTCTCTCTCTCTCTCTCTCTCTCTCTCTCTCTCTCTCTCTCCCTCCCTCCCTCTGTCTGTCTCTGTCCATCACTCTGTCTCTATCGCTATTTGTCTTTCCTGCTCTGTTTCTCTTTGTATTTCTCTGTCTCTCTCTTCCCCACCCCCCTCCAGGAAGAATGCCTCATGCATTTATAGGCAGAGAAGCATTAGATTATAGGAATATTGTTAAAGAATAAGGGATATATTTTCAGACATGGCTGATGTGCCAATCTTTTCCCTATTATAGATTGCTGGACTTGTGAGTCTGGAAGACTTAATTCCAATGCTGACCTTACATTGTTAATTAACCTCTTTCAGCCTCAGTTTCCTCATCTATAAAATGGAGTTAATAATAGCTGCCTCGCATGGTTGTTTTGGGAATTCAATAAGATAATACATGTAAAGTATTTTGCAAACCTCAAAGAAGCATATAAATGTAAGCTATTCTTATTATTATTGGAAGCAGCTAGGTGCCTCAGTGGATAGAGCACTGGACCTGGAGTCAGGAAGATCTGAGTTCAAATTTAGCTTCACATAGTCACTACCTGCGTGACCATGGCCAAGTCACTTAACCTCAGTTTGCTCTACTCCGCTAGAAAAGGAAATGGCAAATAACTCCAGTAACTTTGTGAAGAAAACTCCATACAGGATTACAAAGGGTCAAATGTGACTGAATGTCTGAACAAGAAATTCTTCTTATTAATAGAAAGGGTTTTATGAGGATGGGGAGGGTATCATTAGAATGTGATGGTGGTTTAAGTTTTTTTTTTTAAAAAAATTAACTATTCTAAACATTCTGACCTCTATCACCTGACTCAGGTAAAATAATGCCCAGAATCTACATCCCTTTAGGCATTAGGCAGCTAGCTTGATCAGAAGAATTAAAGGACCATAAGATTTATAGCTGGAAGTGAGCCTAGAGGAAATCTGGTCCAATCCCCTCATTTTATAAAGAAGAAAACAAGACCCTCAAAATTAGAAGCCCTGTTCAAGATCACACAAGTGATAAGTTATAGAACCAGGATCTGGATCCCGGTTCTCTCTACTGCAAATCCAGTTCTCTTGTCACCATTGTACAATCTGTGACCTGCAGATAGGAAGGCTCACTTGAGGAATGATGGCTGTAAATATGAGGGAAATAGGCCAGGAGGGAACCACTAACTTGATTTCTAGAGCCATATTTTTTGTGTTATTTTTTTTTCTTCTTTCTTTCTCCTTGTCAGTTATTGACTTGTTAATACTCATTTCCAGCTTTGGAGAGGAGGTACCATTTTCTTTCTCCTGTAGGACACTGTTACAAGAACAATCTCTTTTGGCTAGACAGCCAGAAACTGGAGCTCTCTGGGGTCTATTTTCTGCTAGGAAAACATGGCCTACCTCTTTGAATTATGAGTATTTGGGTACATGCAGATAATGCTATTCGTATATTATACATGATTTGAAAGAAAAAGCCACAAATGGCATACATTACTTAGTAATTTTCAATCAAGCTCTTGTAGTAATGTTTCTAGGGTAATTAGATTCATGACCTGCCATGGGGAGCAATTTCTTCCACTAACTTATCTGGACTACAGATACAAGCATAAACACTCCAGCGGGGCCTCTAAATTCTGACCTGAACTTGAGCTGATCTGACTTTCATCTGATGCCAGAAGCTGCCTCCTGAATTATGGCAGTATTCCTACTTTCACCTTGAAGCAAACAGGCCTCTGGGAGTTTCAACAGGCACTTAAGGCTTTTCTATGCATATTTGGCTGAAGAAAACAGCAGCTAGTAAAGAAAGAAGGAGAATGAAGGGGGGGGGGGTGGCGAGAGAGAGAGAGAGAGAGAGAGAGAGAGAGAGAGAGAGAGAGAGAGAGAGAGAGAGAGAGAATACAGTCTGTCTTCAGCTTCCCACACTTCTAAATTAATTATCAAAGCTCCTATTAATTATGTTATTCCATTAGCTCAACTCAGACAATATTACACTACCCTATAATTCACAGTTTAATATGACATACGATTTTATTAGTGTGTTATATCAGCTCTGATGGAAACTGAAGTCTTCAGGGTGGAATCTTTTCTTTTACATCCAATAAAGGAAAATCATAAAGGTTATTACAAATTTAAATAAAGCTTGGAAGGGAGAATCATTTAGGCACCCAAGTAATGGCCATTCACATTTGACAACAGTAGTTCATTAATGTTCTGCTACTCAGTCAACTAAATTAAAGGCTCTCAGTCTTTAACTAAGTGGCTTCCCATCTACTTCCCTTATATTTCACATCAAGGGCTTCAGGATGCATTTCAGTAAAGCTGGCAATCAATGAAAAACCAAATTGAGTCCAGAAGCTTTGTTTGCTTGTTTTCTTACTCCCTGAAAGAGCCAGGGGAAAAAGAAGATGCAGAAAATAGGATTATCCTATTCTTTTTTTAAAAACCTACCATATCTCTTAAGCCACACCTTATCGATAAACTCCCTCCCTGCCTTCAGACAAATGATTCTGTTTCTAAGAGAGATTCAAGAGATGGACTGTGACCTATTGGAGGACTGAGTTTCTAATAGAATGTTGGTGAAAGAAGGATTGTTATTTCTGGAAAGAGAATGCTTGTCATGGTCCCAGCTAGAGGTTCAGGAAATTATCCTGTCCCCTTCACCATTTTACATGAAGAGAAGGGAAGGTACATAGAAGGTACATATGGGAGCTGGAGTGGGACTGGATCCATTACTGAACAAGCATCTCATCCTGGATGAAAGCAGTATCCTCAAAGGAGATGGGATAGAAATGAAATAAAAACGACTTTGGGAAGATTTGGGAGGGGGCAGGGGGAAAGGGAGGCCATGGAGAACTTGCCCAACTACTACGGACAATGCATATAAGAACAGTTCTATTCAGAGAATGAATTCAGTTTGGAGGACTGAACTGGAGGAGACATTATCCTTGTGAGAATGAGATAGTCACTATAGGAAGAAAGAAGTTTCTAGGAATTGGTAGTCAATCAGTTAGTCAAAAAACATAAAGAATCTTCTATGTGCAGGAAGTGTTCTGGAGATACGAAGTAAGGAAAAAGACAGTCCCTTCTCTCAGGGAGTTTACAGTCTAATGGGGAAGAGAACTGTGTACAAATAAAATATATATAGGATAAAGCAGAGCTAATTAAGAGCTAAAGGTAGTACCATTAAAAGGGACTGGAAAATGCTTCTCTCAAAAGATGAGATTTCAGTTGGGATTTGAAGGAAGCTAGAGCAGCCAGGAGGCAAAGATAAGGAAGGAAATTTGTCTGAGCGTGGAGAATCAAGTCTGGAAATGGACTTTCTTGTGTGAGGAACGGCAAGGAGGCCAATGTTATGGATCTTCAAGTATATGGGTGAGAACCAGGGAGAGTGAGGTATTAGAAGACTAGAAATATAAGTAGTGAAATCAGGCTTCAATGATCAGCACATGACCTTTGATTTTTTACTTATTCCAAAGAAAAGGCAAAGGGTAAACTATAAAGAGAGCTCAGCCAGTAAGAGAATGAATCAACATTTGATGGTAACAGTTAATTTCAAATATATAACTGGTAGCAACTGAGGGATCGTCTTAAGCCATCATTCAATCAGAAAGGGAACAGTAATATGGTACGTTCTAAGTCCTTTCCCTCTTTTGTTATTCTTTAAAATGGGGACAGGCTACTACAATGCCTCATGAAAGTAGAAGCAAGTAATATTCAACAAGGTCAGAGTCCTGAACACCATGACAGAGATGGAAGCAATATTTACACTTGGTCAACTGTGGTTTTGTAGACTGGGCCATTCTCCATGAGAGGTAGGATGGCATGTGGAATAGAGAGCCATCCTCAAAAGCCTGGAGGACCTAGGTTTAAGTCTTGTCTCTGGGACACACTGAATGTGTGACCCTTGGAAAGTTACAATCTCTTAGTATTTTGGACTCTAAGAATAAGAGTTGCAGAAAGAATGCCAACCTGCAGTCGAAAAAGGAGTTGCTTCAAATGGAAGTTCCCTATGCCAGTGAAATCATAGATCCACTACCACCACCCCACCCATCTCCTAGCTTCACTCAGGCCAAAGACAACGTGAATTAGAAGGAAATTTGGAGATTATATACTGAGTCCAACCACTTCATTTAAGAGGTGACTAGGTGGTACATTGAACAGATCACTGGACTTGGAATCAGGAAGACCTGAGTTCAAATCCTGCCTCACATACTATAGATATATTACACTGGCAAAGTCATTTAGTCTCTCTTAGCCTCAGTTTTCTCACCTATAAAATGGAAATGTTGGACTCAATGGCCTCTCAGGTACCTTCTAGCTCTAAATCTATAAGCTTATGAGCCATGTGAACAAGATAGAGCTCTCTGCACGTGCACCTTTATTAAGTCTTTTGCTTAACAGACATGATCAGTCGAACAATAATCCAGAAGTATTTGTTTAGGACCTATTACGCAGAGAGGTAAAAAGTAGTAAGCCATCATGAATCAATCTGTCAGGAAGACCTGATTCAAATTCTACCTTTTAACATCCAGCAGCTGTGTGTCTGTGGGTAAGTCATTTAACCTCTCTATGCCCCTAGGTTACAAACAGGTCTCTGGTTTGCAAGGGATCATAGGAACAAAAGATTCAGAGCTGGAGGGGACTTCAGAGGTCATTGAGTAGGCCTCCCCCATCCCATTTATGGATGAGGAAACTGGAACACAGGGAATTAAGTAAACTACCCAAATAGAAAGTGAGGTAAGGCTTGAAACTAGGTCTTCTGACACCTGAGCCAGCACTCCCTCTGCTCACTGCTTCATTTTGCCTTGTAGAGGAAGTGGCTGCTCTGAAGCATCAGGGGAGGGCTCTCTAACCATCCATCTGAGGCCGATACAAAACTCTCTATGCTAAAGCATAATGGGGACAACTATGACTACACTTTGGCCTTTAAAAATAATATCATGCCACAATAGAATGCAAGCTTGTTGGGGTCAGGGTCTGTTTTATATTTTGTCTCTGTCCTGGTTGCCAACGCAAAGCTTTGCATATACTAGTTTCTTAATAATTTCTGTAGAACTGAGTCTGGCTCTTCTTAGAGCATTCTTTATAGAATGGAGCAGTCAAGGTTAAGCATAGAAAGGCAAAGTCCTCAAGCTTCCCCAGCTGAGAGGAAGTAGTGACACACTCAAATTAAAATGATCTTTCTTTCCCCCCTCTTTTTGGTGTAGGGCACACATAATTGAAACAAACTCTAAAAAGTTTTAACATGCACCAAAACTCCTTACAAAATGAGAAACCTTAATGACTTCATGCCCTTTAGTTCAGCCAAGTATTGGTTTGCATTTCATTAAATTTGTAAAGCAAAACTTGATTTAAAATTCTAAGGCTCCATTTCCATGATCTACATTCGGATCAGCACAGCTATCAGCCAATGTGCAATGAATAGGTTGCACGAATGAAGTGTCTGAGGTCCTTTCTATTCTCTACTTTGTGAACCTTGGAATCTTTAATGAAAAAATTTCATGGCACATGAATCATTAAGTAGAGAAAAATACTAAAGCCTGATTACATTATCAAATTCTAAAACTACACCAGATTAGATGAAACTACCTCAAAACCCCAGGGATGGCACCACAACCCAAAGTTTGTGGTTTTAATTGATAGGAAATCACCTTCCTCATCCACTGCTTGTCTTAAGGAGAGGACAAAGGACATACTCAGCTTTTCCTGTCCACACTTCCAATTTTCAACCGTGATGTCCCTAGTCCTAGATCTTCAATGACATGTGTGACATCTCTGCTTCAATGGTCTGCCAGTTCTACAAACTTAACACACTTAAAACAGAATTCATTTCCCCCCACACTCAGCCCCAAGCCTGCAATACTTTCCTTCCTTCCCCATCAATGTCAAATCCATCTGGCCTAGTTCCCTAGACCTTTAACCCTTGGATCATTTTTAGCATCCTCTCCTAAGAATATCATCAAGGCCTGATGATTTTTTAAATAATTCATTCCTTTCTCTCCATCTCTACGACCACATTGAGTCAAAACACTGTTATGATTCTGTTTTTGTCCAATTCAAATCATCTAGTTCTTGTTTCTGGCCTTTCTCTACACCTACTTATTCAACCTATAGGGGAACAAGGTGCCACAGGGGGTAGAGCACCAGACCTAGAGTCAGGAAGACCCGAGTTCAAATCTAGCCTGAGGCTCTTACTATGTGACCCTGGGCAAGTCACTTACCCTGTTTGTACTGGTTTCCTCGTTTTCAAAAAGAGCTACAGAAGGAAACTACAAACCCAAATAGGGTCACAAAGAGTCAGATACAACTGAAATCAATTAAATAACATCTCTTCTACCCAAAGAAACAAGAATAGTTGTCCTTGGGCAACAATTTCATCCAATCTCCATTCTGTTCTAGTTGGCACAGAGACTCTCCATGATCTGCTATAACATGAAAGTTCCCCAACCTTTTTAAAAACCTCCTGACTGTGACCAATACCACTCATTTATCAGCTTCATGCAGCAATATGTTGGTCAATGTTTAATAACCAGCATTCCAGGAAACAAATATAAATACTTACAGTGTACTTTCAGATTTAACCAGTATTATTAACATTTTTCCCATTACTTTCTTAAGTCTAGACAATCAACAAAGCAATAATTCAAGTCCTGATATGCAGCATTTGCCAATTTCCAAAACATAAATGATTACATCGAAAATTTAGCATTGGTTTGCAAGACGATCCACTATGAAAGCAGGTTGCCTTTTTCTAAGTTGTTCATTTTTGTCTCTGTTCCTAAGCGTGTACTATCCCTCTCTTCCCTGTGGAATGCCTAATCCAAATCCTCTCTGCCAGTCTACATTCCTAACCTTCATTAAAAATGTCTCAAAACTTCCTTTTTTTCCAACCAGCTTTCCCTGATTAATCTCATTTCAAAGTTAATAATTTCTTGACTTTGTTTCTCATTAGCACTTATGCTCTCAGTGGATATGGTGTTTTGTGGATTTTAAACCATTACATGTTTTAGTGTTTTAGCCTTTACTACTCTCTCCTGCATAACATTTGTATTAATGACTTAGATTAAAGGCATCAATGTCATACTTATCATATTTTGGATGTCACAAAACTGAAAGGAATATCTTAAACATCAAATGTTATAACTGAGATGCAAAATTATCTCCAAAGTTGATATTTCACAGGATCATAGATTCAGAGCTGGAAGGGTCTTAGAAGCCATGAAGTCCAACTGAGGCCTAGAGATTTTAAGTGACTGATTACTTGCCCCAAGTCACAGAGGTAGTAAGCATCTGAGGCAGGATTTAAATCTAGGTTTTTCTGCATCCAGGCTGAATGACCTATGGAACACACCATACCTCCTCTCATTATGAATATAGGAAATTAAGCAGCTGTAAGTATACAGCCCCAAATCTGCAAAATGAGGGAGACCAAACTAGATGATCTCTAGTATCCCTTCCAAAGGGGAGGACAGCATAAGTAATGATAAAGTACCCATTATTTGTCAGGCATTGCACACTTTTAAAAATATTTCATTTGATCCTCGTGACATCCCTGAGAAGTAGGTTCTGCTATTACTCCCATTTTACAGTTGAAGAAACTGAAGCAAACAGTATTGTCAAGTGACTTGCCCAGGGTCACACAGCTAATATATGACCAAGGCCAGATGTGAACTCAAGTTTTCCTGATTCCAGGTTTCCTAGTTGCCTTTCAACTCTAAGCCCTAAACAACTGGAGACTAATCAACAGCTGGCTCATACTCCCTGTCCATGGAAGAATTAAGAAGAGGTAGAACGAACATCTACCAGAAATGGAGAAGAAAGGGGATTCCTATATGGATCAAGGAGTTAAAGAAGATGAACTCTCAGGATCCATTGGTCTTTGAGATTTAAAACCTTGACTAAATCCAAAGGCAGGGATGGTTTTGGTTTTTGTATATATATTTTTTTAATTCCTCCAGATCAGGGAATCTTAATGTTTTGTGGGTCATAGAACCCTTTGGCAGTCTGTTGAAGCCTATGGACCCCTTTTCAGAATAAAAAATTTAAATACATAGGATCACAAAAATATACATACTGAAAAAATACTCATTTTTTTCTCATTCAAGTTAAGTGATCCTTGGAATTCTGTCCACAGGTGTCTGTGAACCTCTCGTGATGAACTCTTGCTCTATAGTACCTTGCATGACAGACAGTTCATTCTGTAAGAATGTGAAGAGCATGGAAATATGAAGTCAGAAGATGTAGGTTCAAATCACAGTTGGGCTACTTACTATCTGCATGTCCTTGAGTTATGTGTACTATCTGTGTGACCCCACCCATTGGTCCTCAGTTTTCCCATTCATACAGTAAAAGTCTCCTTTGGTAGTTGATCTAGATGACCTTCTAAGGTCCCTACAAGCTCAAAATCTATAATCCTATGAGTATTCTATCCACAAAAAATGCTTAGTAAATAAGTGATCTTGGCTGACTAATGGATCCGCATTCTTATTTGCTATTTAGCATCTAATTCAGAAGATGGCTGTGGCCTTGCTATAATTTAGAGTAGGCAGATGTCTGTTTGACATCTGTGTACCCACACACCCCGTACAGCACTAACGTCTTGGAAGCAGCAGGCCCTGACTAGAAGCCCTGGAATGAATAGATGTAGGATTTCAACTAAGGTAGCTGCTCCAGGTCAAGGTTGAAACAGACTCCAAACACAAAGCAAAACAAACAAACAAAGACTGGCACAGGGACAATCACTACATCATCCACAGAATTTTGTCAAAGTAAAATCTCTATGCGGGTCTTTATTCCATCAAGCTCTACTGAGCTGGTCATCTTCATGTTTCTGGGTCACCCAGATGTGCAGGATTTGGACAGTTCCTGCATTATTCATGGAAAGGGCTAGAAAAGGGCCATAATGAAAAAACCAAATTTTCATTGGCTCTGCTATTCTCCTGGTTTCTAATAGGGCTGTTGCTTTTTAAGACTCAGAAAAGATGGAAGAAAAGAAACCCAGCTATAGTTGGGCCTCCTAGGCAGGGGATACAATTTTTTTCAAGAGTATAGTTCAGAAAGAACCCCATTGCCTTATAAGGCTAAGATCAATACATTTCCAGGAGACATGACTCCCATTATTTCATGGTTCCATGAGTAGTATACTTTCTTGAATGCATGAGGCATTGTACTGTCAAAAATTTTTTTATAAAGCACAGATTGATCATATCACCCTCCGACTCAATAAATTCCAGTGGTTCCTCATTACCTCTAGGACCAAATAAAAAAACTCTTTACAATCTTTCTCACTCCACCTTTCTGACCTTATTAGATATTATTCCACTTCATACTTTCTCTAGTCCTAGCCAACTGGCTTTCTTCCAATTCCTGACACAAGACATGCCACCTCACCCTTCTATGCCTTTACAATTATCTCCCTATTCTTAGAATGGACTCTTCCCACTTACCTCTACCTCTAAGAAACCCCAGTTTCCTTCAAAGCACAATTTAAGCACTGTCTTCTATTTGAAGCCTTTCTTGTTTCCTCCTGGATGCTAGCATCTTGCCCCCAAATGAGCCTGCCCCTAGTATATATTTTGAATATACTTTTACATATATATGTGTAACACCAATCAGTAAGTGAAAGATCTTTCCCACCCATTGAATAGGTCTCAGGTGGGGCCAACAAAAGAAGGCCTGATTAGAGGCAGGCCCACACCTTTTCACTAACTAGATGTGAGGCTCCAGGACCACACCCTTTTACTAGTTAGGCTGGGAGAGGCATGAAGCCCTCAGGGCCCTAAGGGGAGTTGCTAAGACCACAGCCAATAGTATGTCAATCATATGTCAGCTAAGACCATATAAGAAGAGAGCCCAGAACTGAGAACAGCACAACTGAGAACATCAAGATTCAGAAGCAGACATCAAGAAGTTGTCGAGGCAGCAGACACTGAGGGAGAGCCAGCATCAAGAGAGACTGCAGAGCAGAGAGTGCAGAACAAGAGAGAATTGTGGAGATCAAGGAACTCAGAGTTGGCAGAGCTGCAGGAGACAGTGCTGAGCAGAGAATTAGGATTCCGGAGTAATTGTTTACAGGAAGGCCCTGAGGTAGGGGGAGGTTGTAGCATGGCTTGGCTCCTTGCTAAAATACTTTGTAATAGTTTCCTTGTTGCTACATTGTGGTGGGCTTACTGGCTTTGGAATATTATTGCTACTATATGGAACTGAAATTACTGATCCTGGGATTGGATTCTCTCATATCTAAGTAAATGTTAAACTTCCTCTGCCTTCTACCTAGAGAATTTCTTATACTTCCTGATTCTGAACCATTCAGGAATGTTCATGGTCATCCTTAAGGTCATGAATCTTGCCTTACTGATATAATATGCTGTCTGCTATCATACCCCTGAAGATAAGGATTGTATCATATATACCCCTAGATCTGAACACAGTCTGTAGCATGCAGTAAATACTTAAGAAATGTTTATTGACTGATTCCATGTACATTACGTCATTTGATTCTCATGAAAATTTTATAACTTAATCTCCATCTGCCTTAGTTTCTTCAATTATAAAACAGGGTCAATAATGGTATGACTTGCAGGGTTGTTGCCTGGATCCAATGAGATCATATTCAAAATGCACTTAGCACAGTGTCTGACATATAGTGGTGACTACTAAATGTTTATTTCCATCTTCCTTTCCTTTGTACCTCAGATATTATTACCTTAAGGCACTGGACTGTATACATATGCCCATTTCTTGACCTCTGAGTGCAGTAGACCAAAACTCCAAGCTATGAAGCTTATTCTGCATGATGAACTTTTCTATATGGGTAGTTTGATCAGATTCAACCTGCCCCCAAATGAGTTTAGCATCTTCTATCCTACCATCTAACTCTTCTTTCAGTATCTCCTCCTCTCCCACCTAACCCCAATCCATCCAGCACATTAATGTAAGGATAATCTAACTAAGACCCTGTGGTATTATTTCATTCTCTATCTCAGAAACATTAAATTGGCTGCTTAAGTACAAATTATGACAAAAATTGCTGGGAAAACTGGAAAATAGTATGGCAGAAACTAGGCATAGACCAACATCTTGCATGGTATACCAAGATAATGTATCACAATGAGTATATGATTTAGACAAAAAGGGTGATACCATCAGCAAAGTAGGAGAGCAAGAAGTAGTTTGCCTGTCAGATCTATGGAGAACGGAAGAATTTATGACCAAACAGGAGACAGAGAACATTATTAAATGCAAAATGGATAATTTTGATTACATTAAATTTAAAAGTTTTTGCACAAAGCCAATGCAACCAAGATTAGAAGGGAAGCAGAAATCCGGGAAACAATTTTTATAGCCAATGTCTCTAATAAAGGCCTCATTTCTAAAATATACAGAGAATTGAGTCAAATTCATAAGAATACAAATCATTTCCCAATTGATAAATGTCAAAGGATATGAACAGGCAGTTCTCAGATGAAGAAATTAAAGCTATCTGTAGTCATATGAAAAATGCTCTAAACCACTATTGACTAAGGAAATGCAGATTAAAACAACTCTGAGGTACCTCTTCACACCTATAAGATTGGATAATATAACAAAAAATGAAAATAAAAAAAGTTGGAGAAGATGTGGGAAAATTGGAACACTAATGTATTATTACTGGAGTTGTGAACTGATCCATTTTAGAGAGTAATAGGGAACTATGCCCAAGGGGTTATAAAATTATGCATACCTTTTGACCTAGCAATACCACTACTAGGTCTGTATTCCAAAGAGACCCCTAAAAAGGGAAAGGTACCCACAGGTACAAAAATATTTACAGCAGCTCTTTTTGTGGTAGCAGAGAATTGGAAATTGAGGGCATGCTCATCCACTGGAGAATGATTGAACAGTTGTGGTATAGGAGTATAATGGAATATTATTGTGCTATGAAAACATTATGAATAGGCAGATTTCAGAAACACCTAGGAAGACTTACATGAACTGATACTAAGTGAAGTAAGCAGAACCAGGAGAACATTGTACACAGTAACAACAACACTATGCGATGACCAACTTTGATAGACCTAGCTCTTCTCAGCAATGCAATGATCTAAGACAATTCCAAAAGACTCATGATGGAAAATGCTATCCACATGCAGAAAAAGAACTATGGAGTCTGAATGTAGATTGAAGTATACTATTTTCTATTTTTTTCAGTTTTTTTCTTTCTCGTGGTTTTTCCCTTTTGTTCTGATTCTTCTTTTACAACATCACTAATGTGGAAATATGTTTAATATAATTGTACATGTAAAACTGATATTAGATTACTTGCCATCTTGGGGAGGGAGGAGGGCAAGGAGAGAGGAAAAAAAATTGGAACTCAAAATCTTATAAAAGCGAATGTTGAAAACTATCTTTACATGTAATTAGAAAAAGATAAAATACTATTAAGTGTGTGTGTGGCAGGGGAAGAGCCCAAATTACTTAATCTAACTTCCATAGGCCCAGCAAAAGCTTACTACAACATGTTTTCCAGCCTTTTCTCCTCCTACTTCATGATAGGTCCTCTCTGCTCCAGCTAAGTTGGTTTCTTCACTATCCACCCAAGAGATTCTATATATTCCTGCCTTTGCATCTTTACTTCCTATCATTGTTTAAGTAAAATTTTAGTCATTCTTCAAGATCCAATTATGATCTCCTCATCCAACATATATTATCTAACTACTCCAACATCCAAGGTTTTTATTTTAAACAAATAGGGACTTTTTTTTGGCTTTTTGTATTTCAAATGTCTAACATAGGTAATTACATAAAATTATACTCAATAAAGGTTTTATGGAATTGGATCATTGTCTTTAGACCTCCAAGGACATTTAATCATATCACTAGCCTTATCACATTTCTTGTGTTTTAATTGTTCAGGTGTATATAACTTGTTTCTCCAAGTTGATAGTAAAATACCTTAAGGGTAAGGCTCATGTGTATCTCCAATAAAACTTTTTCCATAAAATATCCCATGAATATTTCTTCTTTTCCATGAATTAGTCAGGTTTTAAAGCTATTCTTTCTAAAATATCTAATTTGGAGATTTTGAATCAAATTCCAATGATTAATTTTGCAAACTCTTTCTAAAACACATCTAACTAGAGAAATTTTACACACACATGCACACACACACACACACACACACACACCCATTTTGTGTATATATTAGCATGCTCCAAAATTTGTTAATCTTACTATTTGCATTCACTTGGAAGTCAACTAGATCATTTTCTTGTACCTGGAGTGATTTTCAACATTTGAATAGATAATTAGCCAAATGCAAGAGGAACAATTTGAACAATTCATCTAGTTATATTTGAAAAGGAGCAGTGATTAGTATCTGCAGTAAAGGTGAAATAATGGGGTCAAAACTATGAAAGTGATTGATTAGGTTACATAATTTGAAGATAGGGTCAAGGCAATGGGTTTGCTCTCCGTGTAAGTTCAGTTAACTTTGCTTGAATTTACAGTCACATAATGCCCTTACCACTGGCTTTCTGACTCAAATATTTCTGATCATTAAGGGGAACATATGTAGAAATATGGATGACTCAGAGCAAATCCATCCCTACTAAAAGGGAAACTTCTCCATACTAGCCTTGTGAGGGGTTCAGCTTACTCCCCAAAGGGGAGCACCATTATTATTATTATTATTACATAAGGGAAAGGAGAATTGAATAAGCACTTATATGGCACCTATTGTGTGCCAGCACTGTGCTAAGTACTTAACAATCATGTCATTTAATCCTCACAATACCCCTATAAGGAGGATGCCATTGTTATTCCCATTTTACAGTCAAAGAAACTGAGGCAAACAGAGGTTAAGTGTCTTGCCTAGGCTTATACAGCTAGGCAGTGACTGAAGCTGGATTTGAATGCAGGTTTTCCTGAATCCAGGACTGGTGCTCGATCTCCTGAGCCACCTAGTTGCCATAAAGGACATCAATTTACTTTAAACATGTAAACCTCTTTTTGGTGCTCTATGGTATACAGAAATGAGTAACAGACAATCTTTGCCCTCTCAATTCTAGTCTAAAAGCATCCAGCCAGTATTATTTATTTGAAAAGGGAATTAATGGTTGGGGACAGAAGGCATGTAGTGGCAAAGAAGGGAATAACACAGGAGGCAAAGTAAAGTAAGTGTCTAAAAAGATATAAAGTAGAAAAAAATTACTTGCAGCTTAAAAGCAGGTTGGAAATGTTGGGAAAAGTTTCTGGAGTTTGCATTTAAACTGGGTCTTGTATGATACACAGTAGTTTGAAAAGGAGAGAAAGGACAGAAAGACATTTAAGCAATGTTTGGGGAATGAAGAGTTGTCCACTTGGATGGGGTTCAAGGTCGGTGAAGGAAAAGTAACAAGAGATAAAAATTGGGGGGGGGGCGATGGCTTCAGAGAAGACTTTTAATATTTTGCTTTGAGATTTTATTTGGAAAGCAATGGAGAGCCAATAAAAGTTTTTGAACAGGGGAGTGAAAATTACTTTGGCAGGTAAATACAGAATAGACTGGAGGGAAGAGAGACTAGAAATAGGAAAATGATGGAGGAGTGTAGTCATACTAGTCCAGTTAGTAGGGAAAGAGTACAGTTATCCCTTCTACATCATGGGGGCTAGGGGCGTGGCACCTCTGTGATCTGGAAAATCTGTGTAAATTTTTTTGGCTGCCCCTTTGTACCACAGAAGAAGTCTGATTTTTTTTCTTTTTCTTTCATGTGGTGTTTATAGTACCTTATTGTAATATTTGGGTTTAGTATTTGGTCATAAGCTCAATGCCCTCTGTTGGCCTTTATCTGTTATCTACACCTTCCACAAAACTACCCAGAAATTTCCATTTGATTTCTTATGCTGACCCACGATGTATTGAAACTGTGTTGGAGAAAGTCATGATGTGGAAGGCATAACTGTACTTGAATTAAGGTGTAGGAAGACTGAATTAAAGATGGAGGATCCAGAAGGTAGAAGACATGATGAATTCGCTTCAGGCTATGTTTATTTTGAGGGCCTGGCAGGACTTCCATTTGGAGAAATCTGTCAAGCAGCTGAAAGCATAGGACTGGGGTTTAGGAAAAAAGAAAAGGTTGGGGATATAGATAAGGGAGTCACCTACACAGAAATCATAGTAGAATCCATAGATCTGAGATCTCTTCCTACAAGCTCTATCGATCTGTTTTTAAATTAAGATTATAACTTTCTGCAAGTACTCCCAAATACTTGGGAGGAAATGGGAGGGGCTTGAGGAATAACCATCTTTAGGATTAAAGGATCAAGAAAACAAATAATGTTGCCTGAAAGGGCTTGGGAATATGCCATTTCCACTTCAGGAGAAAGGGTGAAATTGTCAGGGGAAAGTATATGAATATTCCAAGGATGGATATCTTGCTTCTGTCTCCTTCCATTGCTTTGGTATCCTAGATGCCTCCCTTATCTTAGGGCTCTCTCAGCTAACAATGCAGTCCTGTCTTCAACCCCCAGCAGCTGGCTAATATTCCTTTACCCAGATTTTAAAAAAAGATAGGCACTTTTGCAAAATGAAAAAAAAACCTCACATAGGTAAAACACACACATATGCAGATATATAGATACATCTGGATACAGTGGTATATAGATATCTATATGTATATGTATTTATAGTATGTATATGTATATATTTTGTATATATGTGTGTGTGTACACACATATATGCATATATACACATATATGTGTATTCACACATACACAGAAGATGCCTACTTGCATTGGTATAGAGTTTTCTCACCTGAGACTTCCCTATACCAATAAAATCACAAGTTCAGTCTCTATCTCTATCCTAAATTTATATGTATATTTGGTTTCAGATGCTTAGTCAAAAACATCTATTCAGGATGTTATAAATAATAAATTATGCAACATTTAATCTGAATATAATGCATAATATGATATTCACTGAGAATATTCCCTGAGAATACAATGGGCAGGGCAGATCTTGACCAAAGTCACATACCTCATAAGAAACACAGGTAGGATTTGAATTCATGTATGTATTTCTGACCCTGAACTTGGTACTCTATCTCTATATTGTATTGCTTAATATTTCTCCATATGAAAGTAATCTGGAATGAATGAAAAGGATTTCACATGACTGCTTAAGCTCCATGACATTCTCTATCAATGTTGTTTATTTAAAAATGGAATTAATTAGATACAGGTATAGCATTCACTTTAATGTGGTAACAAATTCAGCAGGCATGAAAGTTGATTTCCAGGACTTCTTCGATCAATGCAATCCCTTTAAGGTGCCAGAAGGAAGGCAGAGAGGTGCAGTTGGCATATCTCAACATAGCATTTAAAGAAAGCTGCACAAAGCCACTCCCTACTGCACAGTAAGCTACCTCCTTTTACCAATTCAGGTGACCAATGCTCCAGTTCCTGACTGCTGTCTTCTGTCCTATATCTCTTTCATTCTTTCTGCAGTTTTGGCTACTGGTTTCCCTTGTTCAGACAGCAAACTGGCCTCTCTACCTTGCTCCTGTCTACTATCCTGGTTTTGGTATCCCAGCTCCTTCCTCCAGCACTGGACCCTCCCAGTCATTACATAGTTCTGTACTCAGCCATCTGCAGTCAGCTACTAGCTCTTTACCTAGATCGCAGAGATGAATATATTTACTTTAACTTTAAAAAGACATACTAATGATAATTTAAATTGGTTCAACTCTACTTATGTATATTGCATGTAGGATGCCAAGAGTCAAAAATATCTAGCCAGGATATTTTAAATTATGCAACATTTACTCTGAATATCATGTATAATAGAATATCCACTGAGAACACAACAATTATAGGCACCTTCACCCATGAGAAAAGTTGACATCATACTTCTCAATATAGTGCTGATATGGACAAAAGTACCAGGATGAGACTTGACATATGTCATTGTACTTCTCTACAAATGCATTACAAGAAATTACATGGGATGCTATCAGAAAATTGAAAATCCAATGAGTGTTTCACTTAGTTACTGTAATTCTTCAATGCTATTCCAATCTTGTGCAAATTAGAAGCCACTTACAGCTCTGAAGACTGACAGAAGACTGAATGAGCTTTTCATTATGCTTTTAATAGGCTTATTGGGTTATTTCCTATTAAAAGGTCCTTGAGGGGAATGATGTGTCGAATCTCCGTATTAAAAAAAAAAGAGCTTCAAGAAGCAATCCAAATGTTTCCTTAAATGTGCAACCAAGGAGACAGACAGGACTTTGGATGGTGACACTATGCCCAAAGATCAGATGATCATAAATGCAGAGCTGGAAAGAATCTTAGAGACCAACTAATTTAACCTTCTTTGGCAACTAGGTGGCACAGTGGATACAGTGCCAGGCCCGGAGTCAGGAAGACCTGAGTTCAAATCCAGTCTCAGATACTTGCTAGTTTTGTGACCCTGGGCAAGTCACTTAACTGTTGGACTCAGTTTCCTTATCTGTAACATGACTGGGAAAAGAAAATGGCAAACCACTCCAGTATCTTTGCCAAGAAAACATCAAATGAGGTCACAAAGAGTCAGACACAACTGAAAAACAACTCAACAACAACAAATCATGTAGTGAAGAAACTAAGGTCCAGGTCATACATGACTTGCCCAAGGCAATACAAGCACTAGAGATGGGATTGGAACCCAGGTCCTCTGCCTTCAGAGCTAGGGTTCTTTTCATAGTTCCATATCTGGCTCATCAATAGGAGCCTACAAAGAGTCTACAATATGTTTTTGAAACAGATCTCCAATTATACCCATTCCACTTCATCTGGGTTACTATGGATTGGGGTTTCTCAATACATTAAAGAAAGATGTTCTTTACAACTTGTTCATATCAAAATGGAGTGGATTTTAGCAGTTCTTTCAATGACGTTTTCCCTCAAAAAACACACTCCTCAAGAGTTCCAAAAGTATGTTATTTGTTCTTTCACCACAAAGGTGCCCTGCATATCTTTTGTGAATCTACAGAACACACAAGATTCATGGACAGTTTGGGATGATTATCAGCTTCTGAGGACAAGCATCCTTGCTCTGAAATAATGAGGCCTCTGCTAAACACAAAGGAGAAGCAAGGTGAACCTGGCAGAGGAAAAATCCATCCTGAGAGAGGGACAGCCTTCACTGACTTAGCACAGTGAACTTTACCTGGGGTAATGTCATACTTACTAGATGGTGATTTGGTCATACAATACTTCAGACCCCCAATCTAATTTATAAACATAATGGATGTTAAGCACAAAGGACTTTTTCCCTGCTGTTACACAAACCCATCTTTAACTACTAAGAAAATGTTTTTGTTACAACATTCTTGCACTGTAAACTCAACTCTGCATCCATGGCAACACACAGTTCAACTTCTCACATGCACACAATGCCAGTTTCTCTCATGCACACTCGATTTCTATCTGGCATTGGTAAATAAAATTAAAAATGCAAAAAATTCCCCTCCAGACTGAGTGTTTTTGGACATTAAATTAAGTCTTTTATGTATGCTCATAAATTCTGACTTATGACTGCTATAATATGAGAAGGGGTCAAGAGTTGGGGGGGGAAAGAAGGGTTGGTGGGGGCATCTTTATTGCTTCAGTATTATGCCAAAAGGAATATCTGCTTGATCACATTGGCTAACAGAGGATATTTTACTTGGGAGCCCCAAAATACATACTGCTGGCAAGGACAACGGAGACACTGTTAGAGGCAGGAAGACTAAAAGCTACAATGGACAGAGCCCAGGGTTTGAATCCTGACTCTGCCGTGTATTTTCTATGTGACCATGGAGAAGTAACTTAACCTCTCTGTGCTTCAGTTTTCTACTTCATAAAATGAGAGGATTGGCTAGATGACCGCTAAGATTCCTGTCAGCACTATAGCTAGTGTCCTAGGATGGCCTGAGTTTAACTTCCACCCCAGACACTTCCTAGCTGTATGAACCTAAGCAAGTCATTTAGCTTTTCTCAATCTTAAGGTTGCTTTTCTGTTTTTGTTTTTGTTTTTAGCAGGGCAGTTGGGGTTAACTGACTTGCTCAAGGTTACAAAGCTAGTACATGTGTCAAGCGTCTGAGGTCGGATTTGAACTTAGGTCCTCCTGACTCCAGGGCCGGTGCTCTACTCACTGCACCACCTAGCTGCCCCCAATCTTAGGTTTTCTTATCCACAAAATGGAGATGAAAATAGCACTCACTTTCCAGTGTTATTGTGAGGAACAAAGAAGAGCAGAACACTTTGAAAAATGTGAACTTTTCTAGAAACGTCAGCTGTTATCATTATAAAGATACATCAAGACCAAGTGACCATTAGGAATTTCAGAGAGAAGGGAGATAAGGGGTTAATAGCTAATTAATTAAAAATCCCACACTATAGAGCAACTTGACAATAGCTGGAAAAATAATAGTGAGCCTTGGATACATCTGAAGCTTAGCAAAAGTGTTGCATCCCCAACAAATACTTGGGGATATTTAAAAAACTGGGAGAAGAAAAATGACTTACAAGACTTGCTTCTTAAGGTACCAGTGTTTTTTTTTGTTTGTTTGTCCACACCTGTGATTCCATCTAGGAAAGGCATTCTCCCTTAGGAAACACCCTCCACCAATGCAAACTGACCATTCTTTTGGAGCTTACTGCTTTATAGTATTGCCTGAGCATCTAAGTGATTCGTCCAGGGTCAAACAGGCAGTATATATCAAAGAAGGGACTTCATTTTAAGTCATTCTTATTTGGAGATCTGCCTTCTACCCAGGGTTCTAAAATGCCTCTCTTAATAGAGTAGACTCCTTAAATATAGTGGCGCTTCACTCAAAGAGGCTCCTTGGGGTTCACATCTTATAAGCGAAGCCACTGTCAATAACAGTGATAATAATTAATTATACTACTAATAATAGCATTTGTATCTCTTTTAAGGTTTGAGCAGCATTTTACATGTTAATTAATTTGATTCTCACATTAACCCTGTGGGTGGGTGTTGTTTTTTTATCTCCACTTTACAATTGAGGAAACTGAGGCAGAGAGAGGTTAAGTAACTCCTTAAATGTTTGAGGCCAGAGTTGGACTCATACCTTGAGACTCCAAGTCACTGTGCCACCCAGCCGCTTTCAATAAGACATGCCTGTGACCTGACCCAGGGGCTTACCACAGCTATGTGGGATGCCCTAAAAAGAAGACTGGCCCTCCAAACACAGAAGAGGTTTCCTTTGACTTAGCCTCATAGCTTCTAAATGTGAAATGGAAGCAGGTTTAGAAATTCATGCCAAGGTAAATGTGAGCAAGGGAAGGGGAAGAGAACAAGTTTATTAAGCACCTACCCTGTAGTTCTTGAGAATTAAATGTTAGTATGTGTAAAAATCTTTGAAAATTTTAAAGTGCTATAAAGGGTATTCAAAAAGTCTTAAGATACTAAAGCTTATTAAAGATTAAAACTACACTAAGACTTTTTGAAAAATCTTGGAAATGCTAGTTATTATTAAGGAAGAAGGAAACAAACATTTATTAAGCACCTACTATGTGCCAGGTACTTCATGAATCACTTTATAAACATTCTCTCCTTTGATCCTTACAACAAGCCTAAGAGGTAGGTGCTATTATTATCCTTATTTTATAGTTGAAGAAACTGAGGCAAACAGACCTAAGTGGTTTACCTGGGGTCACACAGCTAATAACAGTCTGAGGTTGGATTTGAACTCAGGTCTTCCTGACTCCTAGCCCAGATCTCCTTCCACTATTCCCAGAGCAAGAAAGGGTTGTTGTGCATACATAAGCAGGAAGAGAGCCTTGCCAATGAGCAAGTATTACTGTATGGCGAATGCAAAGTGAGGCCTATTTTGGAATCTTAGATCTGTGAAAGACTGAAGCATCAGAAACCTCAGTTTAAGAAGCCCTGAACTAAACCTCTGTAGAAGGCAGGAATCTTTTTCATAGCATTCCTCACAAAGGAACATCAAGTCTTAGCCTGAATATTTTCATTGACACAGAGTTGTCTGTAAAGAAGCATCCATTCTACATCTGGTCTACCTCTGGTTGTTGCAGGTGCTACCCACTGTACCACCTAACTCCCCTAACTGCTCTTAATTCTAATGCCTTTCCTCCTTTAATTATTTCCACTGATGCAGTGGACAGAACACTGGACTTAGAATCAGGAAGTTCAAATCTGACTAGCCATGTGACCCTAAGCAAGTCACTTAACCCTGTTTGCCTCAATTTCCTCATCTGTAAAATGAGCTGAAGAGGGAAATGGCAAACCTCAAATGGGGTCATGAAGAGTCTGAAACGATTCTGCAGCAAAATGTGTTGGGTACTGTGCTAAGGACCTTCCCTCTGGTTGTTAAAAAATATCTTTGTATATTGAGACCACATAGCCTTCCCTGAATCTTCACCCAGAAGCCCTAGTTCAACCCTCAGCTTCCAAGAAAACAACAGAATTGAGTTGAAAAAGTCATTAAAGGTCATCTGCTTCTACACTTTCATTTTATAAATGAGGAAGCTGAGGCTTCTGAAAGGTTAAATGCTTGTCCGAAGTGATTAAAGTAGTGGGCAGCAAAGCTGGGGGATTTTAATAACACAACTTCAAGCAATGATGTTCTCCTTCAGGCTACTGGTACTGACCTTCAATCAAGAGCTTGAGTGCTCCCACTTTTAAGTGTAGACAGAGTCACTAATTCCCATGGGTTGGGCCGTTAGCTCTAGTGAGCTAATAGCCCTTTTGAAGTACAGCTGACTGGGCTAATAGGGATATTCTCACTTAGTAGGTTGCTAAAGGTCTAAAGCGAGGGTGGCATTGAATTACTCAGACTGCAAGGTATTCTTTTTACTACCGTTCATGTCACTTTAATTCAAATATGTCTTTCCTAATTATTAGGCAGTAACAAAATCAGTATGCATTTGCTGAAGCACATTTTTCAAAATCACATATTGATTTGATTTGTGGAGGTACCTGGGTAGAAGGGATATGACAGATTAGTGCCTTTAAAATGTCTTGGATCATAAGCAAGCCAAAAAGCAAGTTGGGGCTACCAACTGTGGAGGGGCGCTAATTAACAACTCAATTAAAAAAGGCAAATTAAACTTTCTGGTTCGTTATCCTTCACTGCTTAGTAAATTGTTTTGCTAGGCAAATGATTAAAAATGATCATTTCAGAAAGCTGAAATAGCTTCCAAGGAACACAACTATTTTTCAAAATTATACAAAAGACTTCACTGTAAAGTAACCTTACTTGATTAAAAAGAACAGCTCTTATGTGTGTGTTCTCAGTGGAAAACTGACAGTAGGATTGTGAATATACAATGTGTTCAGTGTTTCCTTTTGGTATGTGGAAGAATTTTGAATAGAAACATTCCCCTATGAATAAGACACATGATAATTTGCCTTGGTTCCCTAGGACTTGAGACCCTACAGAGATTTTCTACTTCATTATTTTAAATTTGGAAATATTTCTTTAATTTACATGAAATTCATTTGGAATAAAATTAGGATATTACTAATATCTATTTAATTACCAATACATTATTAATAATTATGTTAGTGATAATATAAATATTATGATTAATATAAACTTTTTCTATTAGTAACAATTATATTACTAATTTCTATAGAATCTCAAAGATGATGCACAAATATGCAGTATAACAAGATTGAGGAAATGCTCTCATGGCAGTTGTATATGCATTCAAGAATGAAATCCATAAAGGCTTCCTTCAGGTTTTCTGAATTATCTATGTTTAAACAATTAATCCTTTTATTAACCAACATTTAAAAAATATAAACAATTATATATTAATAATTTTGATCCAGTATTCACCTATTTTCACTAGATTTTATTTCCACATTCCACTGGCCCTTGTTGCCCTTACCCCGCCATCTAACCTTGGAAAGTTAAAGTGAACTTGAAAAAGAAGACAATCATCGCCCTCCCTGAATGTACATGAAGTTTCAGGGTCTTATGGATTCTCTAGACTGATATGCATCTCATTTACTTGTTACAGTAAAAACTAGAGAGCAGTCATTCAGGGAAACTGTACAATGTAGACAAAACTATTCCTAATTTAGAATACTCATTTAACACTTCAAAATGCCGTATTTGCTAATCCAGACAAGATTCAATTAACCATTTGGATCCATTTCTGAATCTTTGCTAACTTTTCATTTGCTTGTTTATTTGATGCTTTAAAAAAATTACTACCATTTCCCAGGGAACTCCCTACCCCTAATAAAATCCTCCCTTATTACACATAAGTATAGTTATTCACAACATACTGATATACTAACCATTTCTAACAACACATGCCTTATTCTTTATCTGTGATATATTTTCTCTCTAGCCAGAGCAGAGAAATAGATGTTATTAGTCAATAGATTTTACCAGTCAAAATTGGTATCTGCGCTGTTCAGATGCCTTTTGGTATTGTTTTCCTTTGCAATGATATTCATTCTGTGTATCTTTCTCTTATTTCTGCTTATTTCACTCTGAATCAGTTCAAACAAGTCTTCTTGCATTCTCTCAATCCATCATATTCATCATTTCATCATGAGCAACAGATGTCCAGGGGTTTTCATAGTTCCCACACATTTACCCTGATTAATACTGACTGTCTCTCCACAGTATGTCCCCTTGCTCCCACCAACAATACACACTGCCATATGTATGAGGACACCTAGAGAATAGCACCCAGTAAGAGAGTCCCTACCTCTTTCTTCAGGAGCATAATTTCTTAAATTCATCAAACACACATATCCAACATCACCTCTACACAATGCTCTGGGTGATTTTTTGGGAAATGAGACTCCAGAGAATTCTGTATCTGCTCTCCAAGGCAGTAAAGAGGTACCACCAAGCTTCTAAGATTCTCAGAGCTCTGGGGATTTATCCAATACTATGAATACCCCCCTCAACCCTGATTAATGGCTAGTTTTCAACATGAGAATATTACCTTCAGGATCTCTGAATCCTGTAAGAAAAGTAGGGCCCAAAACCAATATGCCCTCTCATCCCACCCCAATGACTTGAGAAATCCCTGTGTATGTTTCTCTGCCCATATGTCATGTGCCCCTAAGCACTTCAGGAGTAGCAGTGACTCCCATATGGCTAGATAAGGTGATAAGTCCTTAAATCACCTATCAAGACATCGCTTAAGAACTCTGACAAAGTTCAGTTGGAGAAGACATTGTCATCCTGTGACAGCTAAGCTCCCACCATGCAGCTTAGAGGAAAGGATGACGAAAAACAATACATGATTCTAAAAAACTAATTAAACAGCAAATCTAAATCATCACAGGTCCAGATCAGTTTTAAGTAAAGCTTCTTAAGTGCCATTACTTTGAAGGCACACACAGAAAACCTTTATTTCACCTCCTCTTTAACCTCTCCAAGCAGCATGCCCACAGAGAGCACCACAGAGGCAGGGGAAACTGTTGTTGATGATTCTGAGAAATGTGAGGCTGTTCAGACTTCTAAAGGGTGATTACACAAGTAAGATGATCAAAGGTTCTCTGTTGTGCATGGAAAGGTAACAGAGAGGAAATGGTTTTCAATTGCATCAGGGAGAAGTTAGGCTAGACACGAGGGAGAACTTTTTGGCAGTAAATCTAGCTTAATATTTAAGGCCCTTCTCAATATGGATCCAAACTATCATTCTAGAATGATTTGCACGTTCCCTCCTTTCCCCCGGCCCCATGTATTCCACATTCTACCTAAAATGGTCTACTTGTTTGCTCTCAATTTAAGAGATTATATCTCCTTACTTTGCACCCTTGCACAAGCTGGCCCACATGCATGGATTGTACTCCCTTTGGAATTCTTCCTCTTGGAATTCCCAGCTTCTTACAAGGATCAGCTCAAATGACATTTCCCATAGAATATATTTTTTCTGAAACACCCTCCCCCAGTTGTTAGTAGTATCCCTCACACTACTCCAGATAATTTGGCATTTAACTTTTATATATTTTGCATTTTCTTATCTATACATCTGTTCCACTCTTCCATCATTGTAGAATGGAAACTCCTTTAGAACAGGAACTATTTCCATTTTCTTTGTATCCTAGTGCCTGGCATATAGTAAACACTTAATAAACATTTATCGATAAATTCAAAACTGAAATAAAGATTGAAGGAACCAATCACAGAATCTTAGAGATGGTCAGGACCACAGAACTCGTACCATCTAATGTTTACCTTTTTCAAATGAAGGATATTAACTCCAGATATTTTAGCTCCATTTGGAAGGCTTTCTCTTTCACCTACCTCTAGTCAACTCTATCCACATTTGACAGTAGGCAGGACTGTGTTCTGGATGACTTTTCAGGGTTATTTCCAGGCCATACATATAAGACAATGAAAATTTTCTCTTACCCAGATCCTTGAAATTGGAAAACATTCAATTCAAACATCTTCCTATCTTCATTGAATAAAATTACAAACTAGTATCTAAGTTGAGGTTTAGAGTAGCATGACACAGGAATCAGAAGACTCCTGGTCATGTCTCTACCACTTGCTAGTAATATAATTTTAGTAAAGTTCCAAACTTTACAGAATCTTGAGTATCTTCATCTATGAAATGAAGATAACAATTCCTGCCCCGGCCACCTAAGAGACATGCTATGAAGATCCAATGAGATAACTGATAAATTTAAGAATTCTTTATAAACTGCAAAGCACTCTAGAATGGTAAGGCATTAATGAAGGTATAAAGCCAATGAGATGTAGTCCAGACTTTGAAATTCCCATCCCATCTCTCTTTGCATGTTTGACCCCTCCTAATGTGACCCTTTAAAGCCTAAATTTCCAAAGGTAGGATGTGAAGATTGAAGAGAATTTATGCTATTGTCTGGACTCACCAAGGTGTGGTTTGATTTAACATTGACTAGTGAAAGCTCCCCCGTGAGTTTGTCTTAGCTAAACATCATACTGACAGTAGCTAATTTCAGGAATGTCACATTGCTCACTACAGATATTGAGGGCAGCAGGCATCTAAGCCTTGGAATGTCCAACTTTTTGGCCCTGAAGGTTACAAGAGGGACTCAGTAAGGACTGTGAGTGGCAATCAGATGGAGGAAGAAAGAAATGATAGGGGGAGGGGGAGGAGAGAAAAAGAGAGAGATAGAGAAGAGAAAAAAAGAAAAGAAGGGAAGGAGGGAGGGAAGGGGGAAGAAGGAAGGAAGGGAGGGAGGGAGAGAGAAAGGAACAGAGAGAGGGAGGAGGGAAGAAGGGAAGGAAGGAGGGAAGGAAGGAAAGAGGGGAATAGGGAAAGAGGCCTAGATGTAGACTTCTGGGAGCCAAGTTGGCAGAGTAAGCAATAAATCACTGTAACTCTCCCATATTAACCTCCAAGCAACCATAAATAGTACCCCAAAACAAACACTGGAAGATCAGAACCAGCAAAAAGATGGGGTTAAACAATCTTTTAAGTCAAAAAACTTGGAATTTTGGCAAGAAAGGTCCCTCTCACTCTAGTAAAAGGGAAGTATATTCCAGGACAGGAAGCGTACCAGCAAACCCTTCTTCAGTGAACCAGTGGGAGATCCCAAGCCCCAGTGTGGTGGAACAGGCAAGTACCAACACCAGGGCCCCTCTTCCCCCATGTACCTTAATATAGCTAGGGGAACTAGCAGACTTCAGCTCTGAGAATCACCATGCGCTTTAGTGTAGCCCTGGTCAAACAGATATCCCCTACCATGACAAGAAAGTAGGCCAGACCTCCACGTACTTCAGTATAGTCCTGGGCAAATAGGCATACTCCAGAGGCCAGACCTCCACATGCTTTGGTGTAGCCCTCAGAAATGCAGAAATACCCCACCAGGCCTCAGTACATGCCAGACACCACCACTAGGACCCCAGCTCAGCACCAGATGAGCTGCCAGATCCCTACAGCCTCCAGCAGGGTCAGCTACCATTCACCCCAACCCCTCAGCACAGCACCAGACACCAGAGGCCCCCAGGGGCCTCTGGACAACATGAGTGAAACACCAGTTAAACAGCCAGGGCCTGCTGCCACTGGCACAAGAAGCCTGAGATAGTGCCCCTTCCACTCTGGGTGCAGAGTTCAAATTTAAATGAAAGGGAAAAGCTACCCCTTCCCCCCAAAAAAGATGAGCAAAAAATAAGAAAAGAACCTGATCATAGAATGTTATGGTAACAGAGAAGACACAAACTCAGAAGAGGACAATAATGTCAAAACACTTATGGGCAAAACCTCAAAGAAAAAATGGGAAGTGGTCTCAGGCACAAAAAGAACTCATGGAAGAGCTCAAAAAGGAGCTTAAAAATCATGTAAGAAAGGTAGGAGAAAAAATGGGAAAAGAAATGAGAGTGATGCGAGAGAATTATGGGGAAAAAAGAATCAACAGCTAGGAAAAAGAAAACAATTGCTTAAAAAGTAGAATGGGCCAAATGGAAAAGGAGATACAAAAATCCACTGAAAAACAAAACTCCTTAAAAAGTAAAATTGGAGAAATGGAAACAAAAGCCAACTGAGGAAAACAACTCTTAAAAGTTAGAATTAGGTAAGTGGAAGTTAATGACTCTATGACACATCGAGAATCAATGAAAGAAATTCAAAAGAATGAAAAAAAGAAGAAAATATAAAATATCTCATTGGAAAAACAACAGATCTGGAAAATGGACCCAGGAGAGACAATATCAGAAATACTGTACTACCTGACAGCCATAATCAAAAGGAAGGCCTGAGCAGCATCTTTCAAGAAATTATCAAGGAAAACAGTCCTGAGGTCCTGGAACCAGAAGGTAAAATAGGCACTGAAAGAATCAACTGATCACCTCAGACAAGAGATCCCAAAATAAAAACTCTGAGGAACATTGCAGCCAAATTTCAGAACCATCAGGTCAAGGAGAAAATGCTACAAGTGACCAGAAAGAAACAATTCAAATATCAGGGAGTCACAAGTAGCATTACACAGGACTTGGCAGCTGTAACATTAAAGGACTGGAGGTCATGAAACATGATATGCTGGAAGGCAAAGGAGCTAGGACTACAACCAAGAATCATTTACCCAGCAAAATCAAGCATAATACATAAAGAGAAAAAATAGTCATTCAATGAAATAGTAGGATTTCAAGCTTTCATAAGAAGAAGGCCAGAAATAAACCAAAAACTTGACTTCTAATATCAAGACCAAAGAGAAGCATAAACAAGGAAAAAGAGAAAAGAAAACATAGGGAGTTCAAGAGACTAAAGTATTTATATCCCTATATGGGAAGACGATACTTGTAATTCTTAAAAATTGTATCACTAACAGTACAGACAGAAGGAGTATGTATATCCATCTATATCTATATCTATACATCTACATATATATGTATATATATATATATATAAACAGAAGGTATGGTATAAGGTGAATGTGAGGGAATGACATAAAAAGGGATGAGAAAAAGGAATACAATGGGTACAGAAGGAAGGGAGAAGTAGAATGTGGTAAATTATTTCACATGAAGAGATATGAAAGACCTATTGCAGGGGAGGGGAAGATAGGAGGTAGGTGATAAGCATCGCTTGAACCTTACTCTCATCAGTATTGCCTCAAAGAAGGAATCATATGCACAATCAGTTGAATATAGAACTCTATTTTACTGGAAAGGGAAGTAAAAGGGGAGGATATCAAGTAAAAGGTGGGGGGACTGACAGAAGGGAGGTCAGATCAGCAGAGGAGGTAGATAGAAGCAAAACACTGGTGAAGAGAGAAAGAGTGAAAGGAACAATAGGAGGGAGGGAAACACACAAGTACTAATCACAACTATGAATGTGAAAAGGATGAACTCTCCCATAAAACAGAAGTAGATAGCAGAGTGGATCAAAAACCAGAACGCTATAACATGCTGTTTATAAGAAACACACTTGGAGCAGAGAGACACACAGAGTAAAGGTGAGGAGCTGAAGGAGAATTTATTGTTTCAGCTAAAATAAAAGAAAAAAAAGCAAGGGTAACAATTCTGATCTCAAAGTAATAGCAAAAACAGACCCAATTAAAAGAGATAAGGAAGGAAACTACATCTTGCTAAAAGGTACCATAGATAATGAAGCAATATTAATTCTAAACATATATGTACCAAGTGGTATAGCATACAAATTCTTAAAGGAAAAGTTAAGTGAGTTACAGGAAGAAATAGACAGCAAAACTATACTAGTGGGGAACTTCAACTGTGCCCTCTCAGAACTGGATAAATCCAACAAAAAAAAATCCCAAGAAAGAAACTAAGTGGGTAAATAGAATATTAGAAAAGTTAGATATGACAGACCTTTGGCATGATTCAGACATAAAGGGTGACACCATAAGCAAATTAGAAGATCAAGGAATCATCTACCTGTCTGGAGAGGGGAGGAATTCATGACTAAACAAGAGATAGAAAGTATTACAAAATATAAAATAGATAATTTTGATTATATTAAATTAAAAATCTTTTGTACAAACGAAACCAATGCAACCAAGATTAGAAGGAAAGCAGAAGGATGGGAAACAATCTTTACAGCAATTGTCCCTGATAAATGCATATTTTTCTCAAATACATAGAGAACTGAGTTAAATTTACAAGCATACACACCATTTGCCAATTGATAAATGGTCAAAGGATATGAATAGGCAGTTTTCAGATGAAGAAGTCAAAGCTATGTATAGGCATAGGAAGAAGTATCCTAAATCACTTTTGATTAAAGAAATGCAAATTTCAACAACTCTGATGTACCACCTCATACCTATCAGATTGGTTAATATGACAGAGAAGGAAAATGATAAATGCTAGAGAAGATGTGGCAAAATTGGGTCACTAATGCACTCTTGGTGGAATTGTGAACTGATCTAACCTTTCCTGAGAGAAATTTGGAACTATGGCCAAAGGGCAACCAAACTACACATACCCTTTGATCCAGCAATATTACTACTGGGTTTGTACCCCAAAGAGAACATGTGCAAAAATCTTTATAGCAGCCCTTTTTGTGGTTGCAAAATATTGGAAACTGAGGGGATGCCCATCACTTGGGGAATGGCTGTGGTAAATGTATGTGATACAATCTATTGTGTAATAAGAAATGATTAACAGGCAGATTTCAGAAAAACCTGGAAAGACTTGTATGAACTGATGCAAAATGAAATGAGCAGAACCAGAAAAACATTGTACACAGTATCAGCAACACTGTGTAAAGCTCAACTATGAAGGACTCAGCTCTCTCAGCAACACAATGATCTAAGACAACTACAAAGGACTCATGAAGTAAAATGCTATAAATATCCAGATAAAGAACAGATGGAGGAAAGCCAGGTGCCCAAAATCAGCGGAGATCCCCAGGCCTCCCAACACAGGACGGCACTCTGTGGAAGTGACCAGAGGCAGCGCAACGCCACCAACTGTGAGATTCCAACTCCTGACACTTGCAGCCCAAAGGTACAGAACTCGGCTTCTTGAACTTCCAGGAGACATAATGGCCAGGTAAATGGCTCAAATCCCTCCCCTCCCCACCCAGAGAATTCCTGGGGGGGGGGAAGAGGAAGAATGCTGGAACAGAGGAGATATGAGTGGGGCTTCAGTGGCCAAGTAGTGGGAGTACCTGAGTCCCAGAGGGGCAGAGTCAGCAGGAGTTAACACCAGGAGCCCAGACATACTCTTGCTCCCCTAGGGGAAGTGCCAGACACCCAGCTTGAACAACAAAGAGCTGAGACCATTGCTGAAGAGCAAAAGTACTGGAGAACAACCCCAGGGGAAGAGGAGATTTTGGGCAGCCACACTCCCTCTCCTATACCTCAGGAAACTGAAGGCTATAATTCATAAAGCCAACAATGAGACTCACAATCCCCAGAATAAGAAGGCTGGGACAGTGAGCCCTGAACCCCAAAAGCAGAAATTTATTGTAAAGCCAGGAAAAGGCTAACCAACATGAAGAACACAAAAAAACCGAGGACCATTGATTCTTTTTATGGAGACAGGCAGGATCAAAATACCAATTTGGAAGAGGATAACGATGACACTATATCCACATCTGATACCTCAAAAGGTAATGTGAACTGGTCTCCAGCCCAAAAAGCATTACTGGAAGAGCTAAAGGAGGATTTTAAAAACCAAATTAGGGAGGTAAAAGAAAAAATGGAAAAAAATCCAC
>CM053624.1:259374401-259398258 GCA_028646595.1 Phalanger gymnotis
CAAAAACACATTTTAGTAGAGGGAAAGAAAGGAGGGAGAAGAGCAGTATTTGATCTTTACTGTAATCTGATCTGGTTCAAGAAGGGAATAACATACCCTGATAAGTATAGAAATCTAACTTGTCCTACAGGAAGTAGGAGGGGAAAGGGGGAAAAAAGGGAGGGGGTGGTCAGAAGGGAAGGGAGAAGTAGCAAGTGGGAAACGGTAAGACAAGGGAGGGGAATAAAGAGGGAGGGTAAACTGAGGAAGGCGGCAGTCAAAAGCAAAACTTTGTTGAGGAGTAGAAGGGGAAAGGGAGAAATAAAAGCATAAAGAGGGGGAAATAGGATGGAGAAAAAGACACAGATAGAAATCATAACTGTGAATGTGAATGGGATGAACTCTCCCACAAAACAGAAGAACTGATGGACTCTGAATGCAGATTAAAACAGTTTTTCAGTTATTTTATTCTTTTTCATGTTTTTTTTCTTTTTGGTTTGTTTCTTTTTTTATAATTGTGACTAATATGGAAATATCTTTACATGATAGCACATGTATAAACTATATCAAACTGCCTAACAATTTCAGAAGAGGGGAAGAGAGGGAGAGGAAAAGAAATGGAACTCAAAATCTTATAAAAATCAATGCTAAAAATTTTCTTGACATGTAACTAGGGGGAAAATATTATTAGAAAGAAAATAGAGGGAGGGAAGGAGGGAGGAAGGGAGGAATGGAGGGACAAACTGAGGGAGGAATGGGGGAAGGAAAGAGGAAGGGAGGGAAGGAAGGAAGGAAGGAAGGAAGGAAGGAAGGAAGGAAGGAAGGAAGGAAGGAAGGAAGGAAGGAAGGAAGGAAGGAAGGAAAGAAGGAAGGAAGGAAAGAAGGAAGGAAAGAAGGAAGGAAGGAAAAAAAACACATTTATTAAGTGCCTGCCTAAGCACAGGGAAATATGGACAAAAACTTAACAGTCATTGCCTTCTAGGAGCTTACATTCTGTTGGAGAGAAATGACTTTACTAGTCATCCATTACAAAATAGACACAAAATGGATTTTAAAAATTTCTAGGCGAGATGGAACACTACTTGAAACAAGCTTTAGAGGGAGCTTGGGATTGGAATGGGTAGACCAGGCATATCTTGGTGTCACCTGGGAGAACAAGTTAATAATGTACTCTGCAAAGTCACTAATACCAAGATGGGCAGTACTGAGTCTGAAAAGTGGAGGGTAGATAGCCCCATTTGCAGTCTTTGTCCCAGGTGATGCTTCTTAAGAGAAGGTTTGGGAACAGAGATAATGTCTGCCATTAATTCTTCATGATCATCTGTTCCTTTTCAAAAGCTTTTTGTAATATTTGGCTTTGATAGAAATGGAAGATTCAAGTAAACACCATATTGGAAATCTGAAATATTCAATGAGTTGCAAAAGACATACTCCATTTGTTACTTTTAAAAATATATTAATTTCAAGTTTCCTACCAGATCATCCTAACTTGAGTCTTAGAGAGGGAATTAAGCTAGAAAAACTTTTCCCTCTTTCATCCAGCTCTGTCATTTTAATATCAAAGGGCATTTAACTCGGAATGATTTTTACAGCTGCCACATAATCCTGCAAAGAGATCTCTGCACAGCAATGTCAGCAGGAAGGTTTGTGCATCTCACTAAACGATGGGGCAGGAAACAGCCTACAAACCTCTTGTCACTAATCTCTGCACACTTCCCACAGAGAGCCAGCTAAGGATGGCAATTGTATTACACTCTGTCCTCTAAATCCTGATTAACCAGAACCATAAATCCATTTTACAGAGCCACAGAACTTATCTCGGGCTCTGGGTGTGAACAACTATTGCAGGTTTATTACCTTGGACTCAGAAACTCTTGAGTAGGCTTTCTGTCCTGTCCTTTAAAAGTAATGTAATCCCTGACCAATGTGATGTGTCTTCCAGGTACACGTACCACGGGGTTTCTTTTTTTCAGTTGTCTATGAGCACATTCTCCATATTTTTGCATCAGTTAAACACCTGGGATAAATAATCCTAGAGAGATTACATGGCATGGTGGATAAGAACTAACCTCATAGTAAGAAAAACCTGGGTTGCAGCCTCTGATACACACACACACACACACACATATAATTTCCAGTAAGTCACCTGACCTTTCAGTACCTCTTTCTGACTCTCCACATCTCATAAGATTGTCAGTGCCCTGTGCTACTCTTCTTTAAACCTCATTAGACTGTGCGCTCCTTGCTGTCAGGGCTGTTTCTGGCTTTCTTTGACTCCTTTGTGCCTAGCACAGTGCATGGCACATAATAGGCACTTTAAAATGCTTGATGTCTAAGAATGAGTTACTGTCAACTCGAAATCAAGGCACTGCCTATCTGCATCAGTGGAGGGTATTTCTACAGTGGGGATACCCTACCCTGATAAAAAGAGGTACGGAATAAAAAATGCCCCAAGTACAAATATACAATACTGATTTTTAGAATGCATGATCAAGAACTAAAATGAGATGCACAATCTAATACTGGGCCCAAAGAGAAGTATCCTCTAACACCTCTTAGAATGCTTCCTGATTTTCAGAGAGATTTATAAGAGGGCTCCCTGAAGCTCATGCTGACTCTTCCTTTTCTCACAACATGTGGGCACTTTCTTCTTCATTATAAGGGATTGCTTTTGTCCTCCAAGACTTCTCTCCTTACCCCCCTCTCCTCCTCCTCTCCACCCTTACTCCTATTTATCCAGTAATGAAACAGAGTAGCATAAACAACAGCCCTGAAAGCCCTGGGAAAACACTGAGGGAAAAAAAAAACACTGGTTCCCTGTAAGGCTCCATCGGAAGTGGTCTCCAGGAATGCCACTAGACTGGGTACGATGTGATCATTTAAAGTGGAAATACAATTAATACCCAAATAGGGTCTTTAAAAAGAAAAATTTATTTTGGGGACAGGTATATGTAACCATACCATCCAGGCTGAGGCTAGTAGCCCATGTCTGTAATTCCTGCTATTAAGGGATGCAGAAACCGCTGGATCACTTGAGCTGGGGCCTCTGAACTGAAATAGAGTTAAAGCCAATTGGGCTTCCAATAAGTTTGGCACTAAAATTGTGAAGTCCCTAGGAGAGGTGGGATGCCAGGCTTCCCTAGGAGGGATAAACAGGCCCAGGTCAGAAATAGAGAAAGTCAAATTTACTAGTTGGCAGTGACCATAAGTAATACTGCATTCTCCTAGCCTGGGAAGGTAGGGAGACTGAGTCCCTCCCCCCAAAATGCAATCTAGTATAACTTAAAGAACTTAAAGTGACCCATGTGTCCTAGGTTCTAGTCCTGCTGTACCACCTATTATTGTGTGCCCTGGGGCAAATGACCTAACTTCTTTGGGAAAAATTTTTCTCATCTATCAAATGGGGAGAATCACTGACTTTCCAGTTCCTCCCCACCCCAGCTCTTTGGTTTTGAGAATCAAATGATGTAATATATGTGAAAATTCTCTATGTCCTACATAACACTACAAAATATGAATTATTCTTATAATAATAATGAAGATGCCTTAGAATTTCCATAGTATATGAAGGCTTACCAAAGATTTTTCTTATAACGACACTGTGAGGTAGGTAAAGAAAGTAGTACAAGAAGGCTTGGTAAGTTTATCCATTTTGGGATTTTTTCCTATAAGGAAAGAAGAAACTCTTCCAAAATTTTAATAGTGAGGGGTTACCAAGCTGCCTGAGGCTTGAGAGTTTAACTGGCTTGCCTCACAGAATTACAAAATGTTAAGAGTTGATGTTCGGATCCTGTTCTTCTTGACTTTAGATACTGCACGTTATTACACTGATGCTAATTTATTATTAGGTCCATTGTATGGAGGAAAATATTGAGTTATAGACAAGAAACAGCATCTGATCCCGAAGCAACCAGCTGGGTAGACGTCTGAGCCAGAATCTGGTGTCCCTGCAAACAGACCTGATGCTCCCATCTTCTTGAGATTGGCAGCAGTGAGCACACAACCAGTGTGTTCATTGAAACTTGGCTTACTCTCATGTTAGTGGTGGTGGTGGTGTTGTTTTAACCTCATTCATATTTGTTGTTTCTGTCTACCTGAACTGAAGCTTATGGACAGCAACTTCTTGATTTTAAGGAGTTAAGATATTTTTACTCGCATCCTCCCTGACATGTTGGACCAATTCTGCTATCATGCAGAATGGTTGACAAAGGTCTTTTGGCTTTCCCATCCTATTATATGAAAAGATACAGTTACCCCCTTCAAAATGAAGGAAGAGGCAGCTAGTCCCTGGAGTGCTGAATCAGCACAACTACAAACACCTCCGTCAGTCAATCTTTAACGGGAACAGGATGCTGCAAGGAAGGCTAGCCAAGTCAGCAGTATATGGGGGGCTGGCAGCCACAAACAAAAAATATATGGAGATGGCTTAAATCAGTCGATGTCTTGAATATGGACTGCTCTGACCAAAAGGTTAGAGCAGTAAAGAAACCACAGAGAAAAAAGAAATTGTTTTTTTTAATCAAACAAATATTTACTAAGCATGTGAAAGACATTGAACTAAGGGCCCAGGATAATAAAATAAATAAAGCAAAGCCTATCCCTGACCTCAAGTTACTTATAACCCAATAAGAGAGATAAGACTTATACCAAAGTCACTATAAAAGAAAAGAGAATATGATAAGTTCCATTAGGGAGATAGGAACAGAGCAAAATAAGAAATCTTTCAATCTCCTGGTATAGTTCAAAGAGACTCTCAAGTCAGAGGACTTGGTTTAAATTCTGTTTCTGATGCCTACTACTTCTGTGACCTTATGTAACATTAATAATAATAATTTATAATAATAATAATAGCTAGCATTTATATAGTACATACTCTGTACCAACCACTGTGCTCAGAGCTTTTCAAATATCTCATTTGGCCCTCAAAAATCTCTACAAACCCTGGAATGCAGATGCTGCTATTATCCCCATTTTATAGTTGAAAATACTGAGGCAAAACACTAATTTAAAGTGACTAACTTGCCCAAGGTTGCTGAGCTGCTGTTTGAGGCCAGATGTGAACCCAGATCTTCCTGACTCTAGGATCAACACTCCATTCACTGCACTACCTAGCTGCGTTGGCCCCCATGAGTCTTAGTTTCTTCATTTGTAAATGAAGTGTGTTGGACCAGATGGCCTCTGAGGTCATTTCTAGCTTCAGGTATATGATTCTGTGAAGTGTCAAACACGGATCACATCTGTACTGTTAATCGGTTTTGAAGAATTAGATAATAAATAGGAAAGTAATTTGTAAACTGTTAAGCACTACACACAGGAGTCATTGCTGTAAGAACAGGCAGAGACAAAAAACACTAGGACAGGTGATTTACCCTTAGGTCCATGGTTACCTGAGGCAGCTAGGTGGTATAGTGGATAGAGTGCAGGGCCCAGAGTCAGGAAGACCCATATTCTCAAGTTCAAATATGGCTTCATACACTTAGAAGCTGTGTGACCCTGGGTAAGTCACTTAACCCTGTTTGCCTCAGTTTCCTCAACTGTAAAATGATTTGGAGAAGAAAATGGAAAATCACTCCAGTATCTCTGACAAGAAAATTCCAGATCATATCATGAAGAGTCAGGCTGACTGAAAAACAATTGAAAACAACCATGGTCCCCTAACGTATTTGTGGACAGATTTCAGAGTGTCCCTGAATTTGGATGAGAAAAAAAGATTACATCTTTATTCAAACTGAAATTTAGAATGTCTTTCAATTATTTGAAAAGAACAGGTCATAGGCTTCAATAGGCTGCAAAAGAAGTCCACGACCAAAGAAGGTTAAGAACTTGTGGTGCCCTAGGTAGAATTAACTTTTAAGGGTGGGGAGTGCATAAAGATGGGTGAGGAGAGTAAGTCAAGGAATATTTCATAGAAGAAGCAGTATTTGAGCTGGTTCTTGAAATATGGGTTGGATTTCAACAGGTGGAAATAAGAGGTAGAAGTGTGAACACATATAGGGGACAGGCATCCTAGACACTGGGAATGATAGGAAGGTGAATTGCTTAGGAGATATCGACTAGTTAGTCAATTTTCTTCTTTTGAGAGGGAGGAGTAGGTAACGGAGTAGTCCTATGGCAGAAAGGAGTAAGGGTTAGGGGATATGCTGAATGGCAAGCTGGGCAGTTCAGTCCTAACCTAGGAGATAATGGGAAGCTACTGAAGATTTGTTGGCAGGATTGTGACATTATCAAAACTGTATTAGGAAGTTTATTCTGGCAGTTTTATGAAGGATAGTCTGGGTATTTCTCTGGAAGGAAAAGGGCACAAACCAGAAACATGATGATTACATCAATGAAAATAGAAAGCATGTGGCAACAAAAAATAAAAACTGAATCTGTTAAAATTATAATGATCAAGCATTTCCCTGAAAAATAGATATGAGAAGGCACTCCCTTTCTATTGTAGAGGAGGGGAACTCTAAGTGTACGGCATTCAATATAATGTCAGACTTTTTCCAATGTGTTCATTTTGTTGATTTTTCCCCCTATTTTTGAAATCTTCAAATAAGAGATTGTTTACTGAGAGAGGGTAGGGAGAGGGGTACATTTGGGAAAGTAGGGAATGGAGAAACAAAATATATCATTTTTTTTAAAGAGGCTATGTGAGAGACAGAAATAATGAGAGCTTGAATTAGAGGGGTGAGAGCAGGAATGGAAAACGGAACAGATGCAAAAGATTCTGGAGTTTTGACAGGATTTGGCAACTGATTGGATTGTGGGGGTGAGGAAGAAGGAAGAGTCAAAGATGATTCTGAGGAAACAGAAAGGTCACAGGAAGAGTGTGATTGCTGGAGAAGGGGAGGAAACGGGGATCATAAATCAAACACATCCAGTGTCACTCATTCCAGTTTCCTTCAAAGCGAATAAAAACAAAAACTGGATAAAATTGCTCCTTCATTCTGCTTCCATTAAAACCTTCTACCCATCAGTGTTAGGGCAAATAAAGGAGTCTGATTTATAGAATCATAGATTTAGAGTTGGAAGGAGCCTTAGAGCTCCACATTTAGTAGATAAGAAAACAGAGGCCCAGAGAGAGAAAGTGCTTCCCTAACATCATACATGTTGTAAGATCATACATGTAGTAAGCACCAGAGACAGGATGTGAACCTGGGTTCTCTGACTCTAACCTTTTTTTTTTCTGTTGTACCACTCTGAATCCCTAGCAATTAGTAGGTAGGTACTTATTTAAATATTCACAAAAACCCTTTTGTCAATTTTCCCACCAAAATAATTATCTGTGTAACTCTTTTTAGGACAGTGCATTACACATAGTGGAAGCTTAATGACAGGATCATAGATACTCAGCTCGAAGGGAGCTTAGAAATCATCTTGTGCATTCCAATCATTTTAGAGATTAGGAAACAGAGGCCAAGAGAAACTAACAGACTTACTGGCTGAAAGTTATACAGGTAAACCCAGAGTAGGAATTTGGGTTCAGATCCTGTGACTTTTTGAAAAAAAAAATCTTTAATTTTACAATACCTTCATTTCTCAATGTTTTATTACCCTATCTCCTTCTCAGAGGGCTATCCCCTTCTCAGAGGGCTATCCCCTATGACAAAGAATGAAAATGAGCTCTTGTCATGTTCAGCATCCTTTCTACCACAACCTCCCCCTAAAAACTTACTGAATGAATGGAATAAGAAAGAAAATGAAAACCTCATTCTACTTCATAAACAAAACCTACAGAATGTCAAACTGGAGAAAAATTCCAAAGCGAGTTCCAGATCAGTGTACTTTACTATAACAACCCCAACACCTTTAAGAATTTACATATACCACACACTACTGGAAAGGAGGAAGTGGACACCTGGAAATTTTTAAAAAATAATAATTGAATGTATAAATAGCCAATTTGAGTAGGTTAGGACTCCCAAATTTGATTTCCCCTAAGTTATCATGTAAATTCAGGCAAAAGTATCTTTGGGGAATGAGGAAATTATCTGAACTGAGAGTCACGTATAGAAGACTGTATCAGGTTAGAGCTCCTTTTCTCTCCCTACCTTTCATTCCCCTAGCCGACAAACCAAGCTCTATTCAGTAGATATCTTGATGTGATATCTCCCCAGACCCCTGTAATGGCCACACAGCTTTAATCTGTTCCAATTATTCTTCCTGCTTCTGATTTGGGTCTCTAGCTCCCAGGCTTTATCTTTACCCCCTGCTTTATTGTAAACTGCATTTTCATTCACTACCACTGATGCTTGAGAAGACCTCATTCCATCTTGCTCCTTAATGTTCCATTCCTCCTATTCAGGCATCCACAGAAAACTGATGATTCATGTTGGGAGTGCTCATCAAAATCATTCCCTATTCTTAATAAGAAAAAAGATTTCTACCTGTAATTAACCCTTTTCAACTAGGGAAATTACTGTGCAGCCGTTGGTCTTTGAATGTTTCTAGTCCCAAAGTTGTTTTTCCCTATTGTGCTTTCCTCATTAGGAAAATTTTGTTCATCCAAGTGTTAGGTAATACACTCATTTTCCTTTCAGAAAAAAATGGTCCAGAGATGAAATATCTGGGGGACTTGGAGATTAGGAAAAGCAAAATTAAAATAAATCTTTTGGCAAAGTCTACCTACCTATGTCCTATTTCAATTCAATAAACATTAACTGAGCACGTGTTATATATGTGTAAGGCATCATATTTTGTACCTTACAGGGTACAAAGATAAATTTAATTCAGGTCAGCAAACATTTATTAAGTACTTATGTGATGTCCAGAGAATTGCAGATTAATCATACCACCCATCTCAAGCCAGTGAGGGAGATGGACTTAAAATCCAGAATGAGATGTGCATTTTTTGGACATAGACAATGTGGAAATTTGCTAGACTAGGCATGCTTGTTGATAGGGTTTTTTGTTGTAATTTTTTGTTTGTTTGTTTGTTTTGCTTTGCTTTGCTTTGTTTTGAATTGTATGGGGAATAGTAATGAGAGAGAAAGATAATACATTTTTGTGAAACTAAAGATATTGCTTAAAAGCACCCTATGAGGAGGCAGTATGACAGTGGATTCAGTCCTGGACTGTGAGTCAAGATAGGATGGAATCTTGTTTAGATGCTTATTAGTCTTGTGATCCCAGGCAAGTGACTTAACATATGTCAGGCTTGGTCTCCTCATTTCGAAATAAGGGATAAGAACATAACTTACTTTATAGGTTTGTTGTGAGGATTAAAAGTGATTAGATAAATAGATATTTTTAAAGGTATTTAAGTAAAGAGGACTGCCATAGGCCCTGGAAGGAGATACAGAAATTAAATAAGATCAAGTCCAAACCTTGCCTGGAGATCACTGTCTACTTGGGGAGGCAGTAGAACACATAAGCCCATAAGTAATGTACAAACGTACAGACATAATTATGAAAAGAAAATGTTTTTTTCCTTAATAGATTTTACTGATATCTTTTGTTTTTATGTCACCCAAATTTACCCCTGAGTTTCTCTCCTTCCTTGAACAGAGCTATCCCCTATAGCAATGACTTTTATAAAAATGAAGAAAGGCTTTTAAAAATCAGTAAAACCAATCAATTGATACATTGAAAAAATAAGACATCATATCTAACATTCCACATTCTTCTCGGAAGATGTCATTTCTAACTAGGTGCGTTGGCTCTTAAGGAGCTAACCCTTAATTCAAAAACTTGGAAGAACAAACCTGCTTTTCTATCACAGATATGTTGTGGCCATGTCAGTGCATGGTAGCTCTGGCTACTGAGGAAGAAGAGAATCTGATCTTTAGGAATGACTCAGTGAGATATATCTGCTATGCTATAGAAATGCCAATCCATTCGCTTCCTGGTGCTGAACTCAAAGCACTGGAAGTCCCTAACAAAAATGGTTTACATATGAATGGCCATTTGCCTTCCACCTGAGATGTCCCAGGTTGAGGTTTCCCTCCCTTTCCCCTCACTGATTCAGAGACTCTACTGTCATTGCCTAGAACTACATTGGACCATCTCTGACTCATACCTCACCCTGGTGAGGGCTGGATTTTGTTTACAAGGTTGGTAGTGAACGGCAAGTAGAAAAGAAGGAAGAGAGTGTGAACCCCTGACACTATTGTTCTTCCCACTTCTAACATACCAGCAGCAGTCCCCTTTCTTCATTTTTTCTTCATCCATCCAGTCCTCCACTCTGAAACCAGAGACCCTAACTTTCTCACCACTCTCAAAATCCCTGTCCTGACTTGTGACAAAATGCCCAACACACATTCTGTGTCTGTATTTTCCTCTGAAATGCAGATACATTTTTGAAGGTAAAAACCTTCCCTTATCTCCTGTGTTAGTTTTCATTTTTCCCTATGAGGTCTAAGTGGGAAACAGGAGTGGGGGTGGGGAGGAAGATAGGAAGAATCCTCTGATGCCATCTGCTTACCTGTATTTACTAGCAGTTAAAAACGAAAGCCAAAAAAACTTAGAAAGGCCAGGGAAGAGAGAGAGGGAGAGAGTTCTTATCAAATGTTCACTATGTGCCAGGCACCATGCTAAGCGCTGGGGCTACAAGAAAAGGCAAAAGCAAGTATGACAGATAGTTCCTGCCCTCAGAGAGCAAAGACAGTTTATCCCTTGGAGAAGCTTGCATTCTAATGTAAATTAGGCAGGTAGGTGGCACAGTGGATAGAGTTTGAGTGTAGGATTAGGAAGACCCAGGGGAGAGGTATAACTTGAGAGGTGTAGGAGGTGCTATGGAGCCTGCAACTTTGCAACCCCATGGAGGTACCAGGGGTTCTATCCAATTTTCACTGGGTAGAGGTGGGGGGAATGAATGGAGATGAACACCTTGGTGGCTCATGTATTGTTTCAGGAAAAGGAGAGAAGGGAAAAATTCTGAAAGTGAATCTGTTCATTCAGTAGTGGTCAATGGACTAACAGAAATCCTGTCTGCAACTGGTGATTAATCAGAAAGCAAAGTCTATTAGTCACTTCCTGGGCATTCAGTTCTTCCCAGAACCTCTGTTTTAAGAAAAGTTCCCTAGGGAAGCCTCTTCACTCTTTGAAATTTCCCTAGCCTCTCAGTCCTAACTCTCCAGACTCCTTTTCCCTCCATGATTCTTCTCACTCTGCAAATTTCTTCTTCCTTTGAAGTCCCTTTTTCTAGTTAGTCCCTCCAAGAAACTCCATTTTAAGGAAATCTGAAGGCCAGTCTTATCTAGACCTCTTTCTCCACTATGCCTCCATGTGGGTACCTTCTTCCTCCATTTTTAGCTTCCTTTTATGTGATATATTCTCATTAATATTAATAATACTAATTATTGCTAACATTTTTATATAGCTTGTCATGTGCTAAGTGCTTTACAATTTTTATATCATTTGATATTTTTGACAACCCTGGAAAGGAAGGTACTACTACTTTTCTTATTTTACAAATGAGGAAACTGAGACAAACAGGATAAATGACTGGCCCAGGGTAATACCGCTACTGTGTCTGAGGCCAAATTTGAACTTGAGTCTTCCTAACCCTACAACTAGCACTCTATCCACTGTGCCATCTAGCTTCCTAATTTACATTTGAACACAAGCTGTTTGAGAGGAGGGGCTGACTTGTATTTGTATCCTCAGCACAATGCTTCCCCCTAGTAAGTGCGTAATCAACGTTTGCTAACTTGACAAGGGACTTTGAGAAGAAATGTAAGGAGATGACAATGAGCAGTTCAAACTCCCTAGGTCTTGATGGCATAAAGAGGCCCTGATGCCTTCCCACCAGCTTCTTTAGGACTGCTTCTAACCCATAACCGCCCCCAACCTCTTCCCCAATCCCTGAACTACTAGCCATACCCCAGATCATATGAGCTACTATTAATAACTTTCAGATGTTAAAGCTCCTGTTCTTCAGTAAGTGGGGAAAAATGTGAAGAGGGGGTTCATAGGACCAGAGAGTCATAGATTTTAGACTAAGTCCATCAAGATGCTGCTGGATGTCCACTTGAAAGATGTGCTCTTGGCACTCCAAGGTGGAATTATGAATGTATCTCTCATAGAAATACTCTTATACCTAGTAGATAGGTTCTATAGGACAATATTTTAGGTACAAGTCATAACTAGGCTGTTATGGACTTGTCTGGAAACAAAATTATTCTTCAAAATGTTGTTTCTATGAGGAAGGAAGTCTGCATTCTAGCCCACCTGGCAGGAAAACCAGCTGCTGTCCATGGTGAAGGATTAGCTTTACCCTGGTGATTTTAATGAATTGAATGAAGGCACACAGCCCTGGCAAACACACCAAAGGGGCAGAGGCAAAGACTTGTCAGCACAATAAAATAACAGTCAAAACAGTAGGAAAGCCAAGTGGGGGAGGAGACAGTTTTGTCTAGCTGGCATAGCTTTGAATGCCACCATAAGGTAGCAAAACAACTGAGAAGGGAGTAGGACAAATTAAGATTTATATAAAATGAAAAAGCAATCAGATTCACAATAGCATACATTTAGATCTGGAAGGGACCTAAGAGATCATTGCATCCAATCCCTTCATTCTGCCAACAAGGAAAAACTAAGGCCAGGAGAGTTTAAGTGACTTTCCCAGGGTCACAACCCTAGTAAGTGTCTGAGACAATATTTGAACCTGGGTCTTCCTGACTCAAGTCAATCACCTTATCCATTATGGCATAATTTAATTTTTACAAGCATTTATGAAGTAGTTTCTGTGTAGGCACTGAAGATACAAAGACAGAAAAGAATAGCCCCTGCCCTCAAAGAGATTGCATTCTATTGGGGGAAGAGCCAGGATCCTGTGGGTCCACAGCTGCTGGCAATTTACTTGATTACAACCTGGGCTAATTTTGTGCCAAGTTTTCCCCTTTCAGAACAGGGTTCTTAACCTTTCTGTGTTATAGACCCCTTTGTCACTCTGGTAAAGTCTATGGATCTTTTCAGTTAGACATTAATGAAAATATTTATTTATTTTTTCCAAACAAGTTCACAGACCCCCGGAAATCTATCCATGGTTTGTAGACTCCAAGTTAAAAAACAAAACAAAACAAACAAAAACTTCTGCTTTAGAACTCCAGCTCTCTTATTACAAGTAGTTCTAGAAGACTGAACAATTCACTTTTGTAATACAACCTATGGGTAAACTGAGAACTGTCTACATTTAGATTAAATGTTAAATTCTCTTACAGGACAATAAGTCTCTCTCTCTCTCTCTCTCTCTCTCTCTCTCTCTCTCTCTCTCTCTCACACACACACACACACACACACACACACACACACACACACACTCACCCCAACTCCTCCCCCATCCCACCTTGCCACACAATCCTTGTTCACAGAGGTCTCCCAGTTTAAGCTCCCAAACTGCCATTAATGTATTACTTACTGAGATGTACTGTGTATTTCTTGGGGAATAATCTTTAGGCGGTCTTAATGATAGATGCCAAGGTATAAATTCTATCTGTAGGTTTTGTTTTTGTGTTTGTTTATAGTTCTAAGATCACTAAGATCCCACTTAAGGTAACATTTGTGATCCTACAGTATGCCCTCCCTCAGCACTGTGACAATTGCATGCCATTAACATTAATGAGGACTGGAAAATGGTTCCAGGGGCAGGGGAGAGAGGGAGAGGCATATACAATTCACAACAGAGACTATTACTTGATAATAATATTTACTTCTGAGCCCTCCAAATCAACAAGCTGCTTCAACGTGTTGCTCTATACACAAACTGCAATTTTCTCATTCCTCAACTTTACCATGCCAGTCACACCAAGGAGAACAATTCCCTCTTTGGTTAGGTGGAGGTTGTTTTTGAATCATGAATACAGGTTCAGTGTCCTACTGCAAACTCACCTATGAAATTGAAAAGCCATTCTTTTCATTCATCACACCGTCCTAAAAAAGCCATTTTCTAAGAAGTTTAGAAAAAGTAGGGGAGGTGGCAGCAAGGGAGGAAGAAGAGAAAATAATCAGTAAGTGCCTGGAAATTGGGAGCTAAGAGTAAGAGTCAGTGCGATAGATTCACCTTAGGGCTGCCTCCATTTAAACATTACCATGCTTATTTCTATGTGAAGCCTCTGTGACAGGAGCCTGTTTTAAGAGGAAAGAAATCCTAATAACAATTACGAGCTTTAAGATTGTGACAAATAGCAGATTTTAGCAGCAGATAATTAGCAGGCCATCAGTAAGTTGATGGCCATGCCACGGGACAAAACCAAAAATAACCTGAATGTGGGCCGAGGAATTTGAAGAGGTATCATAGCCCCTGATGTGGGAGGAGCTGATGAGCCTTGTGTTAACACTCCATACCTCTACAACACAAGATAGTGCTGTTGTATGCCAAGAAGCAACGATGTAGACCTGGAATGGTCTGCCCACAGGTAGACTGATTTGGGATCCAGCTGCGAGCCTTTTAGGGCAAGCACAATATAAAGATTCTAAGATTCTGAACTGAGACCTCTTAGGAGATTTTATTTTCTTTTATCTTCCTCAGAATGACTTTTATCCAACTTGAGAATTTCTTTTCTTGGGGGGGGGGTGGATATGCTTTTGTTAAATGGATTATTTATTTGAACTTTGGGCTCTGAGTGATCCAGGGTACCAGACTCAAAAGGACCATGACTGGAACATCAGGTCAGAGGAAGTATTTCCTTCTTCTTTGTCCTCTTTGGGGCTCCTTAGCCTTTTTCCACTTTTTAAATGTGGCTATAACTCCAGGATCAGTCTTCAAACTCTGCTCTTTCTTTTCTCACTCAAAAATATCATAGGCTCATAGATTTAAAGTTGGAAGGGAATTTACAGACCATTGAATGTAAACCTCATTTTACAAATGAGGAAACTAAGGCAGAGAGCGGTTCAGTGATTTATCCAAGGTCACAAAGTTAATAAATATGATGCTAATATGATGCCAAGTCCATACTCTATCCAACATGCTACTCACTTATCTCTATACTAATGGCACAATTATTGCCTCAATACAGATGACTCTCAAATTATCTCCTTCTCTGATCCTTCTCAAGGACTCTAGTTGTACATTTCCAAATGCCAGATGGCATTTTCTTTAGAAATGTTTCATTGTTACTTCAAATTTGTCTAATACCCAATATATTATCTTTAATGCCCCCAAACCACCTCCAACCATTGTAACCTGGTTAATGGTGCTATGATTTTCCCAGTCAGTAAGACTCAAAATCTCAATTTTTTTTATTCTTCCCTCTCTCTTGCTATATCTCTCCCCCACCAAATGCAGGCTAATATGTGAGGATCTTGAAGAAAAAGGTTGTTTTGTTTTGGTTGCTGTATCTTCTTAATAGGATGTAAGGCAGGCACTGGTTGGTTGGTTGTTATTTTTTCCTCATAGAATGTAAACTCCTTGAAGGCAAGGACTGTTCTGCCTTTGTTAGTGCATCCTTAGCACTTACTACAATGCTTATGGCAGATATTTGATATTTTTTTAAATCAACTAAAATTATTCTCCCATAGTGCTCAGTAGAGTATTCCATGCATAGTTTGGTTCTATCCCTATTTGTTGATAGATAGAAATCTCTTAGGAGTCATGAATTTCTCCTTTCAACCTAAACTAGGGGGATTTTCTTTAGGGAAATAGCTGTCAGAATCCTGCAACTGCAAGTTCATATTATTTCACAAATGACATAAGACCGCAGAATGTTTAGGCAGCAATTGTATTTGTGCAGCAGATAGAATTCCCCTTTTCCTAATATGGATATCTTTATGAAAAACCAACTTCTCATTTTTGAATGCTTAAGATCCCTTCTTAGTCCTCAGCAATCATCAATTTCCAGAGCAGCTACTTAGGATACCATGGAGAATTATGAGGATGCTACAAAGAGGCTGTGATTACCTATAGAGAATAAGCAACAGTTTGAGATGAGCAGCTAAGAACAAAGCATTTGGCCCCAGGTAAATATCCTGAATAATAAAAAAGGTGGGGTGGAGAATGTCAGTAAAAAATATCCACTATAGAGACTATTTTGGATGGTTAGCATTGGCTTTACTTTTTCCTGCCTGCTTTTATTGCTAAAATATTGGTATTTAAAATGGAGCAATTGCTCTTAATAGTTCACGGGAGGTTATTCCACTTATCCCTGATACCAACAGTTTTACAAAACACAGCTGCAAGCACTAGGAACCATGTCCACAGAGTGGTTTCCAAATATGAAAGGCAAAATAACACAAATGTAACCAGAGGAAAAGCAATACATCTGGTTCTGGTCAACAAAAATGAAGTGTGTGTGTGTGTGTGTGTGTGTGTGTGTGTGTGTGTGTGTGTTCTTTAAAAAATAAAAAGAAGCTTATCTTTTGATACATAAAAAAGTAACTCCTCCTTAAGCCAACTTTTCTAACTGAAATGTTGTGCAAAGATTCCTGTGGCATTTCAGCTGGCCTTAAATTTTAATACTCCTGATAAAATATTCTACTATCCTCAGTCGAGTAGTTTTTTATCTTTAATTGGGAAGCCTTCATTTATTATTTCTAATGCATAAAAATTCTAATATCTAGGATTTATAACTCACCCCAGCAATCATGGCTGCAAATGCATTATCTTTTTAGTGCACTAAAAAAAATCGAGAAAGCAAATGAAGATCTGGGAAATTTAAAGTTGAATTATAATGGGGGGTGGGGGGAAGTACTTCAGCAACTACACCATCAATTAACTGTATTGTGCTTCAGCAGGGAAAATCATCCTGATGGCAACCCCCAGGGGTGATAAGGAAGTCTTCCAACAAGAGAGGAGGAAGAAATGAACTGTGACAGAGGGAGCCAAGGCTTCGCAGTGTGGTGGTGCTGCAAATCATACCCAGGCTGATGCTGGAGTTCAAACTCAAATGGATATCAGCAAAATTCAGCAACATATAAGTGCCATATTGATCCAGAACGTTCAATAAATGCACTTTATTCTAGGCTTTTTATTCATAAAACCAATTCTCTTCAAAAGGGGGGTGATAAGGCTTTAGAAAAGGAGCTGCACAGTTCTGAGGACATCAAATCAAAGGCCCTTTGTTAATAACACCAGGTTGTGTGCTGTTATTGTACACCAGCAGATCAAACCACTGAGTCTGCTCCTACTACATCTCTGCCTGATAGAAAACACAAGTTTCATTCTGAGCCTTCCCCTTTTCTTCACTAGATGCTTTCCAGAGTACTCTGATTTCCACTCTTCCACTTTTACAAATCAGCAAAAGACTGGGTCCACAAGAAGAGAGGTGCCCAAGATGCAATTCTTTCCCTATTATTAACAGTATCCCTGGAGGGCTTAATAGAACGTCTGTCAGTCACTGCCTCAATTCTACAATGAATATGCTATTTTATTTCTCTAATGGAACCAAAATTTGCCTTAAACTTCCATTAACTGTCGCAAATACAGTGGTTTTACCAATATGATCAACCAAAATGTAGCCGTGTGGTGTCAGAAATATATCTTTGAACAGTATAACCCCAATTAGCTGAGAGAAGGAAAGAAGGAAGCCCTAAAGGCAAACTCAAAATGTGCTTGGAATGCAGGTCTGAATGAAATTGGAGGGGTTGGGGGGAGGAAATATAATGCCCCTAACTACATGCCACTAATAGTCCCAAGCAATGTGCCTGCATCAGGGGCTTGTTAACCTTTTGTGTCATGGACTCATTTGGCAGTGTGGTGAAACCTTGAACCTCTTCTCAGAATAATGTTTTTAAATGCATTGACTACATAGGATTACAAAGGAAATCAATCATACTGAAATATGGTTAATGAAATATTTTTGTAAGTTCATGAACCTCAGGAGAAGAACCCCTGGCCAAGATACTCATGGTGCCCAGTGGAAACAAATGGTAGGGCAAATGGAATAATCTGACAACTCCTAGATAGTTACAGTTTTATCCAATAGGGAACATATGCCAAGTTCCCTTCTGGAGGTGGGGGAAGAGGACCAGGGCTTAGAGAAGGCATTGGTTAGCTCACCAGACTCAAGCCCAAAGAACAGGCGTGTGTCTCTGTGAGGAAAAAAAGAGTCAGTCATTTAGTTATATAGGTTCTGTGTGAGGAAAATAAAATGAGATTTGATACAGATGCTAATAGATGGGAAAGCCTCAAAAGAATCTTCTGACCCCATTTTTTTCTGCTTAAGGTAAGAGGACAAACTGCTGCAAAAGTTAGTTAGTGGTTGGATAAGGTCTTATGCTCTCTGTCAAAGAAAAAAGTCTTCCCCTCCCAGACTGATTCTTTTAGGAAGTCAAACTAGGCCATCTTTTACCTCAATTCTAATCTAGCCTTTAATCACTGAATGGGTGTTGCCTCAGACAAACTGAGACCTGGGAAAGACCTTAGCTTAAAAGGCCAGGCTCTCCCACTACATGCAGGGTCATCACCAGACATCCTGACCTATGTCTTGCCACTGGGCCTTAATTACTCTGGAGGAGAGAGTGAGACTGATGACTGCACAGCTCTGCCTCACTTAAATCCAATTCACTTGCAAGTCAAAACGGCATACTTCTGGTTTCGTTGGTCCTCTTCGAGAATGAAGGATGAAAAACAACAACGATGCCTACTGGCAACAAGCAATCCATGTTCATAGATACCAAGAGAAAACAACTAACATTTATATAGTAACTTAAGGTTTACAAAGTACTTTACATACATTATCTAGATTCAGGGGTTCTTAACCTTTTTTGTGTCCTAGACCCCTTTGACAGTCTGGTGAAGTCTATGGAACCTTTCTCAGAATAATGTTTTTAAATACATAAAATAAAATATGTAAACTTATAAAGGAAACCAACTATGTTGAAATAGTTATATGAAAATATTCAAAACAAAAAAAAATTCATGGATTCCAGGTTAAGAACCTCTTTTCTAGAAAAGGCTATATGGCAGAGTAGATAGAATATTGGACTTGGGTTCAGGAAGACCTTAGACACTGGCTATGTGACCCTAGGCAAGTCAAATAAACTCTCTTGACCTCAGTTTCCTCATCTATAAAATAGGGATAATGATCTGGAGGGATTGACTTCAACCTGAGGTAAACACTCTGTGGCCTCAGAGTTGATTGATTATGGTCTGTTGAGCACACTTTGAAAGTGTTTAGTGCATCTCTCTATGATAATATCCTTATCACTGATCAGTGTAGCTCCATCAATACTGAGTAGTTGAGATGCAACAAAGGTCTTTGGCCCATAAACAGCCTTCAGGGCATCACAGAAGCATTTTGGATTGTTACTATCAGCCTAAAACTGAATTTCATCTACCTTCTTAGTGAGCCAAGAATCCTGCATCTCTCTAAGCTTAGCTTGTACTTTACTTTTGATGGAGTTAAATGTTGCCTTCTTAAAGATGGATGAACTATGCTGCTCGTAAACACTGTGGAGTTCTCGATTCTTCATTTTGCAGCTTCTGAATTTCTCCATCATTTTCATCAAACCAGTCTTGGTGTTTTTGAGTGTCCTGACCCAGATGAGCAAATGCAGTACTATACACCAAATCTTTGAAAGTTGCCCACTCCTTTTATGCTGTGGGTTGGCTCAACTTTCCCTACAAGTTAGCAACAAACTGTTTCCACTCAGAAAAGAGCTCTAATTTGTTGACAATAATTCTTCTGGTACTCATTTTGCCTTGGGGATGCCACTCTTGTTTAATGTGCATGTTTAGCTTGGAGAAGATAAGTCTATGATCAGTCCAGCACTCTGCACCACACACTGCCTTCATCACTCTCACATCCTGTCTGTCTCTTCTCCTTACAATCACATAATCTATTAAATGCCAATGTTTGATGCAAGGGTGCTTCCATGAAGTTATGTTGTATTTAGGTAAATGGAAGACAGTGTTAGTGATGAGAGGGTCTTGAGATGCACAAGTCTTCAGCAATAAGTGACCATTGCTGTTGCTGTTTCCAGCTCCATCCCTCCCTAGGGCTCCCTGTCAAGTCTAGTAGTCTGAGCCTACTCTAGCATTAAAGTCACCCAGAATTACAAGCAGCCTTTGAAGGATCACACTGCTCACCTCCTGCTGTGAGGAAGGGGCTAGAAAAGGTGCCCTAAAAATTGTCTGCTTACCTAACTCTGTCCTGATTATGGCAGCAGGTGGGGAATCCCACTCTGCAGTTGAAACATATGCAAAAAAACAGTGTACAAAAATGTCTGCAAAGACAATTCCACTCACCATCAGCACATAGAATATGCACACACTTATAGACAACACAAAATACAGTAGACCTGAAAGACCAACAGATCTTGTTTGCAAGAGAACTCAGCAAGTATTGCATCCAAATAGCAGTCTTGGGTAAAACAAGGCTGGCAAATGAAGGCCAACTTACTAAAATTGTAGCTGGATACATGTTTTTCTGGAGTGGCCATAGTGAAGGGGAGCACCATGAAGCTGGTGTAGGTTTTGCAATCAAATATAATCTAGTCAACAATTTTATATGCCCGCCAAAAGGAATTAAGGACAGGCTCATGACAACGTGATTGCTACTTCTAGGAAAACATCACGCTACCATCATCAGTGCCTATGTTCCCACCATGACAAACTCTGATGAGGTCAAAGAAAAATTTTATGAAGACTTGGAGAACCTTATGATCAATGTGCCAAAAGAGGACAAGCTTATAATTCAGGGAAAATAATAGCACTTTATCTTACCAACTTCATATAGGATCAAATGAGATAAGTTAAAGAAAAACTGCTTTGTAAATGTTAAAGTGCTATATGAAGTGTTAAAGCGAGAACTCCACAGTGTTTACAAGCAGCATAGTTCATCCATCTCTGAGAAGGCAACATTTAACTCCATCAAAAGTAAAGTACAAGCTAAGCTTAGAGTGATGCAGGATTCTTGGCTCACCAAGAAGGCAGATGAAATTCAGTTTTAGGCTGATAGTATAACAATCCAAAATGCTTTTATGATGCCCTGAAGGCTGTTTATGGGCCAAAGACCTTTGTTGCATCTCAATTACTCAGTGTTGATGGAGCCACATTGATTAGTGATAAGGATATTTATCATAGAGAGATGCACTAAACACTTTCAAAGCTATTATTAGTATTCCCTGGCAATTCACTTGTGAAGTATTTGACACTGAGACTGATGATATGGACCCTACAGTAACTTACCAGGGAAGTGAGTGGAAATCTAGGACTAGAAATCTAATACCAAAAGATGTGATATCTATCAGGAGAAGGCTGTACTGTAGATGTCTCCATAAAGCCCCTGGATGAATCAATAATTTCTAGTAATCATAAATGTCATGAGAAATGCTCAGTATAGGGTTCTGGGCTGCTATGATTTACCTGCTTATATCATAAAACACATGTTATGTGTAACATTTATATGTTTTACATAGATTCAGATTATAAGATAGATAGTTGCTGGGTTCAAATTCTATCACAAACACCATTTGTGTGACCCAAGGAAAGTCACAATCTCTTAAAGCTTCAATTTCCTCATCCAAAAATTAAGATAATAATGTACTTTCTATGAGGTCTATTGTAAGGATGGCACATTGCAAACTTTATAACATTATAATAAATATAAATTAATATTTTTGTTGTTTTTGTTTCAATACTTAGAAAACTTTTCATTTAGGTTAGACTGAATCTTATTTGTCCCTTTTATAATTTGAACATTCTGTGCTCATCAAGAATTTGCTTGAAGATCTCAAGTGAGAGAGAAGCTATAGCCTCCTAAAGCATCCATTCCACTCTTGGAGAGCTCTAATTGTTGGGAAGTTTTTCTAGACATCCAAATAAAATCTGTCTAAACTCAGATCTCCCCTGATTCACAAGCTTGGCCTACTGTACTACAGAAATTCAAAAACCTATGATGGGTTTGACTTTATGACATTTCTTTTTGGTTGGAGTACCTTCCTAAAGCAAAAAGGGAGTCAAGGTTAATTAGCTGAGTACAATATCTGAATTAACCACCAGGTGGTGCTCTGTGTAAGCCAGTTATAAACAAGGGAATATCAACTTTCTAAAAATATGAAGCATCCCTCCCAACCCCCATCACTACAGGAAGTACATCCAGTAAATTCTTAGGCTGCCTTAATAATCCCCTTATTATCTATGTTGCAATTTAATACAAGAGATAACGTATCCTGTTCAAAAAATAAAAATATGAAATTTGCCTTCTCTATAGAATTCTGAGCCCCTACCCTACAAGAGACTTCCACTCTCTCAGGTCACCTCTCAATGCATTCATAGGTACAGAGAATATGCTATGATCACATAGTTTAAGGTATTTATACAGCATAAAGTAAAAATGGAAACTGGGCCAAAAATACCTTATGAAAATCACTGGCACCAAATATTTCCCTCTTGTAATTCTCCTACTAGTTATCACCCACATCTTTGGGAATATGTAGAGGTAATATCAACTATATATATATATATATATATATATATGCATATATATATATATATACATATATATATGTATATATATATGTATGTATATATATCTGTTCTCCTTGAAAAGGAATTTGTGTGTGTGTGTGTGTGTGTGTGTGTGTGTGTGTGTGTGTATGTGTGTGGAGGATTCACTTTTCAGCTCCTTCAAAGCCAGTGACTTAAAAAAAGGAATGGGGCACTTTTTTGTGAACACCAGCCTACCCAATGTGACTTAGAAAAACTGGCAATTCTAAATTGTAGATCACTTTTCTTCTTCTAGCCTTAGGTTGCTTTCTCTGTTTTAAGGTCCCACTTGTGATAACCATGGCATTATGGTCTCTATTCCTACCTCCTTCGCAGTCTTCTCCTCCTGAAATCCTTGTCACAAAGTCAGAGGAAGAAAGAATCATGAAAGGAGTAAGAAAGAAAAGAAAAGCAGAAAGGCTAAAAGCTGAGCACTGCCTCCTTAGTCAGCTCTGGAGTGAACAGCTTCTGCTGGCCTCTCTGTCTAGGGCAAGTCAAAGTAGGGGCAATATCATTTCCAGTCTCACTACTTCTACTTTTTTATATACCTCAGTAGATTATTTCCTAAACCCTAGGACTATTACAGAGATTTTTTTAAATATGTGGATTTTTAAGCATATATGGGGAATCAACTATTTTGCTGAAGAACAGACTAATAAGAGCAGACACACACACATGCAGACACACAGACACACACACACACATGCAGTCAAGATACCACTGCTGCTATCATTTGGGTACCTCTACAGGGAAAAATGACCTTAAAGCTCATAAAATAAGGCAGCTACAAGAGAAGAGAAACCAAGAATTCCTTTGTTCTGTTTTTTAAAAGCAAGAAAGGCATTTTTGAAGTATGAACAAAAGTTAAAAAAAAAAGATCATTAATCCAGGAGGAATCTGTCTGTAACAAAGTTGTATCACAGAGAGAGCAGACATCTTAAGTAGTCTCTGCTACCATAGCTTCAAGACATCTAGTAACTCTCAGATATTTTAAAAAATATTATTTTGTATACAAAGAACTAATGCATTAATTACTATTTTTTTCTTTCTTCATTAGAGCAAATCCTATAAGGATTTTAAAAAGGAAACACAGTTCACCCAGACAAAGTTACATATATACTTGAAAATAGTAGAATTGTATTGCTATAATGGGTCTGGATCTAGTTTAAGAAATTCCTGGAAAGAAAATGCCCTCTCTACCAACACAGACTTCTGCAATATTTATTCTTTTTTTCTTGTTATTTATTTATTTAATATTTTTAGTTTTAGGCATTAATTTTCACAAGAGTTTGAATTACAAATTTTTTCCCCATTTCTACCTTCCCCCCACTCCAAGATGGCATATATTTTGATTGCCCCATTCCCCAGTCAACCCTCCCTTCTGTCACCCCACTCCCCCCATCTCCTTTTCCCTTTCTTGTAGGGCAAGATAGATTTTTATGCCCCATTGCCTGTATATCTTACTTCCTAGTTGTATGCAAAAACTTTTTTTTGAACCTCTGCTTTTAAAACTTTGAGTTCCAA
>CM053624.1:259398358-259532545 GCA_028646595.1 Phalanger gymnotis
AGACCACATGGGTATCATTATGCAAAACCCTTCCACAATACTCATGTTGTAAAAGACTAACTATATTTTGCTCCTTCCTATGCTATCCCCCTTTATCCAGTTTTCTCCCTTGACCCTGTCCCTTTTCAAAAGTGTTTGCTTTTGATTACCTTCTCCCCCTATCTGCCCTCCCTTCTGTCATCTCCCCTTTTTTATTCCTTTCCTCCTCCTTTCCTGTGGAGTAAGATACCCAATTGAGTGTGTATGTTATTCTCTCCTCAGGTCAAATCCGATGAGATTCCCCCTCACCTGCCCCCTCTACCCTCCCAACAGAACTGCTTTTTCTTGCCAATTTTATGTGAGATAATTTACCCCATTCTATCTCTCAATTTCTCACTCTCTCAATATATTACTCTCTCATCCCATAATTTGATTTTTTTTTAGATATCATCCTTTCATATTCAACTCACCCTCTTTATATCTATAGATATAGATATATATTCCCTTTAGCTACCCCAATACTGAGGTCTCATGAATTATACACATCATCTTTCCATGTAGGAATGTAAACAAAACAGTTCCACTTTAGTAAGTCCCTCATGATTTCTCTTTCTTGCTTACCTTTTCATGCTTCTCTTGATTCTTGTGTTTCAAAGTCAAATTTTCTATTCAGTCCTGGTCTTTTCACTGAGAAAGCTTGAAAGTCCTCTATTGTATTGAAAGTCCATATTTTGCCTTGGAGCATGATACTCAGCTTTGCTGGGTAGGTGATTCTTGGTTTTAATCCTAGCTCCATTGACCTCCAGAATATCATATTCCAAGCCCTTCTATCCCTTAATGTAGAAGCTGCTAGATCTTGTGTTATTCTGATTGTGTTTCCACAGTACTCTAATTGTTTCTTTCTGGCTGCTTGCAGTATTTTCTCCTTGATCTGGGAGCTCTGGAATTTGGTGACAATATTCCTAGGAGTTTCCTTTTCAGGATCTTTTTCAGGAGGCGATAGGTGGATTCTTTTAGTTTCTATTTTACCCTCTGGCTCTAGAATATCAGGGCAGTTCTCTTCGACAATTTCTTGAAAGATGATATGTAAGCTCTTTTTCTGATCATGACTTTCAGGTAGTCCAATAATTTTTAAATTATCTCTCCTGGATCTATTTTCCAGGTCAGTGGTTTTTTCCAATGAGATATTTCACATTGCCTTCCATTTTTTCATTCCTTTGGTTCTGTTTTATAATATCTTGATTCTTCATATAGTCATTAGCTTCCACTTGCTCCAGTCTAATTTTTAAGGTAGTACTTTCTTCCATGGTTTTTTGGACCTCCTTTTCCATTTGGGTAATTCTGCCTTTCAAGGCATTCTTCTCTTCATTGGCTTTTTGGAGTTCTTTTGCCATTTGAGTTAGTCTATTTTTTAAGGTGTTATTTTCTTCAATATTTTTTGGGTCTCCTTTAGCAAGTCATTGACTTGTTTTTCATGGTTTTCGCACATCACTTTCATTTCTCTTCCCAATTTTTCCTCTACTTCTCTAACTTGCTTTTTCACATCCTTTTTGAGCTCTTCCATGTCCTGAGACCAGTTCATGTTTTTCTTGGAGGCTTTTGTTGTAGGCTCTTTGACTTTGTTGACTTCTTCTGGCTGTATGTTTTGGTCTTCTTTGTCACCAAAGAAAGATTCCAAAGTCTGAGTCTGAATCTGAGCCTGTTTTCGCTGCCTGGCCCTGTTCCTAGCCAACTACTTGACCCTTGAGTTTTTTGTTGGGGTATGACTGCTTGTAGAGTAGAGAGTACTTTGTCCCAAAGTTGTGTTGTTTTCAGAGCTATTTCTACAGCAAACTCTGCTGCACCAGCGCTTCTCCTCCCCCAAGAACCACCAACCCAGACCACAACTCAGATCTTAAGCAGGCTCTGCACTCCTGCTCTGATCCACCACTTAATTCCTCCCACCAGGTAGGCCTGGGGCCAGAAGCAACTGCAGCTGTAGTTCTGTCCTCAGAGCTGTACCACCTCCACTGCCCCCAAGGCAGTGGCCCAAATCTGTGAACTCCTTTCACTCCCCACAGTTTTTCCCACTATCCTTCTCTGTTGTCTTTGGTGTTTGTGGGTTGAAAAGTCTGGCAACTGCCACAGCTCACTGATTCAGGGCACTAGGGCCTGTTCCACCCGGCTCCTGGTATGGTTGGTCCAGGCGCAGCCCACACTGAGCTCTGCTCCCCTCTGCACCCAGCTCCGTGGGATAGACCTTACCCAGTGACCATCCAGGCTCTCTTGGGCTGGAGCCCTACTTTCTTCTGCTACTCCATGGGTTCTGCAGCTCTAGAATTTGTTCAGAGCCATTTTTTATAGGTTTTTGGAGGGACCTTGGAGGGAGCTCAAGCAAGTCCCAGCTTTCCAGCCACCATCTTGGCTCTGCCCCTGCAATATTTATTCTTAAAGAACTGTCTAGAGATACTAGGCAGTAAAATGACTTCTCTAAGGTCACATAGCTGTTTTATGCTACGGAAGGCATTCTCTGTCCACTATACCATGCTGAGTTTCAATTCTGCCACAAATTCTAGCTTTGTGACCCTGAGAAAGTCAATGTCTAAGAGCTTCAATTTCCTCATCTAAAAAAAAATTTAGGATAATAATACACTCTCTAATAGGTCTAATGTGAGAATGACACGCTGCAAACTTTAAAGCAGGTAATCCTTCCCCCTAATTAGTGAAAATGTGTGGTATCATTTGCTGAATATGACACTAATGGGCACAAATGAAACCAAGTACTGTCAATAAAACCTGTCTCAGGTGGCTAACTCAACGCCAACCACAGATCTGTGATGGGACAGAGCTCACTTCTAGGGACAGATGGATCATGTGCTTCACTGGCATTTTTTTTTCAAGCAAATGCTGTCCTTAAGCATTTCTGTCTGTCAGTAAGCTCCCAATAGGCTTTCCATAATATTATTCAGCATTTGAACTGAAGACTAGATGTTGGGCCCAGATGGGATTCAAAAAGAGAGGCCAGATGCATGCTGGGAAAACATTTATAGCTGACAGGAGAAGACTATTTTTTTTTCTTTTCAGAGTATGATTCAAACAGAACAATCATCTTTCAAGCCTTTTGAGTTCTTTCCCTTCTCAGAGCAGGGAAAACAATGGAAATTCAAACAGCATATATGTTAAAGTCCTGTTACCAGATAAAGAGCCTGGGGTCCTGAAGGGCTCAGATGACACAAAAAAAAATAGTTTTTTTTTCTAGAGGGAAAAGGAAAGGTGAGTTTCCCTTGCAGAGGATCATAGGATCATAGATTTACACTTAGAAGGGACCTCAGAGATCATCTAGTCTATTCGGAAGATGATCAGAAAAAAAAATACATATGTAATTTGATTCCCATGACTATAAAATGTTGTACTTCAGCTGCTTAAAACAGATATTTTTAATAAGCTCCCAGAGGGCTCCAATTAGCATTTTACCCTAATTAATAATGAAAACATTCCAATGAAAGAGAGGGAAAAGATTGAGATTCCTTGTATTTTTCAGATGGGGAAAATGAGGCACATTCGAAGGGGGAAAAGATGACATTTTTGACAGAATCTGGAATGAAGCCTACATCTGTGTTCTATATCATACTACCTATAATGAAATCTCTCCCTTATTAAGCTCTTCTATGATTAACCATGATCAGGAAGAAGGGCATTAAGAGATTCTGCCGAGATGAGAAACCGATATAATATGAGAGGCACAACAAAAATCTTGAGAACAGCTAAAGAGTTGGCAATCACTCATGGAGAAGGATGGGAAGAGACATAATGGAAGCCTCTGCTGGATGTGAAGTGGGAGAAACTCACAAAACAGATATGAAAAATAAAAGGCAACAGACATCAGATTTAGGCAAGAGCCTAGCAGTGAAAACCTTTCTATTCTCTTGTATATTAGGCTATTTGTTCATGTGCCAGATCTCTCACTGCACATGAGCTCCATGAAAACAGTGACTGCATCTTATTCCCCTCTATCTATGTCCCATTCCTTCAAACACTCAGGTGCCACATCCCACATGAGGCCTCTCCTAATGGCTTTCTTCACCCCTATTGCCCTAAATTTTTAGTGTTCTTCCCCTCTTACGATTATTTTTGTTTTATTTAATTACAGACAAGTCGTTACTCCCAGCAGAATGTAAACTCCTTAAAAACAGGAACCACTTCAAATTGGTCTTTGTATCCCCAGGGCCTACCTAGCACAGAGTCTTTGGACATATTAGATGCTTGACAGATGTTGGTTGAACAGAATTTTTTCAAATGAATAAATGTTTGTTGAACTGACTAACTGAATTCTGTATCATTTGGCCTTCTAATTCCCCAAAGATCCAAAAATAAGAGTAGAAATTGTTTCTTCTTCTCCTGTATCCCACAGAGACCTGAACACACCATGAAGACTAACTGGCTTGCCTGAATTAGACAGGCTACTTACCTATTTGGCACATCACAAAATGGTAGTGCCAAGGAGCCTTGACAAATTTATCTAACCTCCATTATGGGATCCTTTTAATTCCTTCAGTCTATACGGTCTCAAATGAGGAATGCAACTCTACGCCTTACCATAGAAGTCAGCAAATCAAATTAAGTAAGAATAGACAGATTCTAAAAATCAGAACCAAATGTTTAAGTTATAATGATTTTTTTCAGTTCCCACAGGTGAGGTTTGATTTCATCATTTGAGATCATAATGTCAAATCCTGAGTTCAGGCCAAAAATCACTCATTTACACAGGCATAAAAAATTTTATGAGGCACTTCACATATGTGAGTCATATACAGAATAATCATTTCACATTAAACGAGGAGAACAGCCAGCCTGAGGGGCATATCTAACTTGCTGAATCTCTATTGTGCCACTGTAACCAACTCTTAAGAGTGTTTTTAGATAATGCAAACATTAGATGAGAAACAGACATAATATGGAAAGTAGAACACTAGTTTGTTGGCAATTTTGTTCTTTTAGGATTATAGTTATTGGATATCAGGATTAAGAAAAAGAGTAGATCATCCCACTGGTACAGGATATTGGATAGAGAGATTCCATGGAGAGAAAAAGACACGAGTTCAGATTCTTTCCCCATTTCTCCTTGGAAAGTCAATCAATTAGCAAGCATTTACTAAGTGCCTACTATGTGTGCTAAGCAGTAGGAGTACACATACAAAAGTGAAAGAATTCCTGCTCTCAGGGAGCTTGCTAGGTGGTATCCTTGTGAATTGAATTAAATAGACAGAAGCAAGAGAAGTTGGGAAGGGGTTCCGTTTCCAAACCTTACTTAATCTTTCTGAACCTATTTCTTCATCTACAAAATCATCATCATAATAATAGAACCTATGTAGGCAGGCCAGCCATCCTTTGCTATTGTCCCACATATGCTTCTGATTCTCCAAATTTCACCCCTATGCCTCAGCTGCCTTTTGGTCAAGGAATATATCTTAATGCCTGGAACCTTCTTTCTCTAAAACAGTTACGTCAAGCTTAAATAGAACTAGGGGCCACTGTACCATATACAGGTAACCCTGTGAATAGTACATTGACTTAGGAAACCACATATTACCATTATCTATGTTGTAATGTATTTTTGTTCTGTTAAACATTTCCAAATTACATTTTAATATGGTTCTGGTATCACTCCAGCTCTGGTCTAGAGCACTGAGAGACCATGACTTGCTCAGCATCACACAGAGAGTGTGTATCAGAGACAGAACTTGGAGCTACTCTTTCTGGGTTTAAGGCTAATTCTCTTATCCTCAAATAGCCTCACACAATCATTATAAAGAAATGTACTATCCTTGTGACTTCCTGGAGTTTTTTTGGTGTGTGTGTATTAATCTTAGTTAGACTAACACATGGTTGTATGTGTGTGTGTACCTGTATTGGTCTTGGAGAAGGGAATTAGGCAGCTCAGTGGATAGAGCTCTAGGCTTGCAGTCAGGAAGACTTGACTTCAAATCCGGCTTCAGACACTTAGCTGTGCGACCCTGGGTAAGTCACTTTACTTCTATTTGCCTTAATCTTTTGAAGAAGGAAATGACAAACCACTACACTATCTTTGCCAACAAAACTCCATGGGCAGTATTGGCAAGCTATGGTCAATTGAGTTGGACTCAATTGAAAAAATAAACAACCTTAATCTTGCTATGATGTGCTATGTGTGCATACTCTGACTGGACTCCAACCCCTTGGGTGCGAGAGATGGCAGGGGAAATACAGTTTGTGTATATATAAAAAAAGTATGTGCATATACAGATACAGGGTATTCCAAAGTCTTAGTATGTTTTCAATGACAGATAGATATCTATCACACAAACATAAATGTGGATATGTATATATATACATATTATGCATATATTATATGTAAACGCATTCATATATCATATGTATTATATATAATGTAATACTAAGACCATTAGTATTTATTGTGTATCATTACATATATATTCATACATACATATGTGTGTGTATACACACACAGATGCATACACACACTCTATACAATGTTAAGACAAACTCCAACACAGCTGGTTAGGGAATATTTTTCTGTGATTGGTGCACAGTATAATATAGGCTCTGCTAGGGCGAATTAGGGCTCCAAGATTTAGAACTGAAGGAGACTTGAGTGGTTCCAGAATATTTATACATATATACATATATACAAATATACACATACACATATACATACATACAGGTATACAAATACATACACATATACACACACACAACACAGTTTAAGGGTTAGTAATCAGAACAGGACAGAACACTGGGTTATCAAATGCCCTGAATCAAAATTAGTAATGGCATAAAGGCAATCAAAAGGTAACACAGCTTTGGGCCAGAAAGGGCCATTTAGAAACAGGGAAAGATATGTTTCCTTTTCCCAGGAGAACCAAAATTTTCACCAAGGCCCAAGGCCCTGTGTTCTCCCCAAAATTAATGATTTCTCCAACACTCCCCCCGAGGATATCATGTGACCTCTTACAAAGGCTTTTCCTGGAATAGATTTCCAGTGTCTCCACTGTCTAAAAGCAGGCCAGCTATCCCGGTCACTCTCAGGAAATAAAATCAGGAAACTTTGCCATCATTTCTTAAGTCTGAGACTCTGAGAACCTGGCCTTCCATTTATTAAAGAAAGAAAACTTAACCAAAGTAAGTACCACACAATCATGGGTTCTTAAGCACGAAGGATTGGAAATTCTTGGGGAACATTATTATCAGATCAATGGAATCATTTGACAGGCTATGCCCACAAGAAATCAAAAGACCCTAGAGAAAAATGCAAAAAATATGTGAAGATTTATAGGAAATGATGCAGGGTAAAGAAAGCAGAATCAGAACAAAAGCTTTTCTCGCTATTATGACTAACAGTATTAGTAGTAGTAGCAGCAGTGGTAGTAGTAGTAGTGGTGGTGGTGGTGGCGGTGATGGTGGTGGTGGTGGTGGTGGTTGTAGTAATAGTAACAGTAAGAAAAAAAACAGGAAAACTCTGAAAAGAGATTTCCCCGTTTCTCTCCCTGTCACCCCCAAACTTGAGTGAAAAGAAAGTGCAACATAGGTAACTAGGATGTTTCTATTACTGTTCTGTTAAAGTTAACATTCATACTTATTTTTAAAAAATTGTCAAAAATTTAGAATAGATTGTTCTGGGATTAGTGTTTTATGCTGTTTTTCATGGCGATACCTGTTTTTGTTGATTACATGCAAGCCGATGTTTCAATAGTTCTGTCATTTTGCTCCCTCTCTTAGTACATCTTGTAGCTTTGGTGCTGTGGAAAAATATTATACTTGGGCATCACAGGACTATACTTTAAATCCTGGCTTTGCCATTTACTGCCTGTGTGATTTGGGGCAAGTTGCTTAACCTTTCTGGGCCTTGGTTTCTTTATCTACAAAATGAGGGAGCTAGAATAGATCATTTCTAAGGTCCTTTATATATTTAGGATCCTATGATCTCCTTATACTTTCTTCTATGATTGTTGTTCATGGCCTCTTATAAAATCTTTGCAGATTTTCTGTCCAATGAACTAGAGACCTCCCTCTGGGTAATCAGGTATGAGGTGCACACTGACAATTACTGAGGTGATGCTCAGGGTTCTGAGGTGCCTGTTCTCTTCTCCTTCAGTACTATTTCACTTGGTGATCTCATCAGCTCCCATGGATTTAATTACCATCCTTAGGCTGATGATTCTCAAATCTACCTTTCTTGCCCCAATCTCTCTGCTGACTTCCAATCTCACATCTCCAACCACCTTTTAGAATCTCAAATTGAATATCCAGTAGAAACTTTAAACTCAAAGTATCTGAAAGAGAACTCTATCTCTCCCCCTAAACCATCCTCTTTCCTACCTTCCCCATGACTATAGAGGGCAACTCCATCCCTATTCCCTGCCACAGGCCCTAACACTCCCAACCTAGGAGTCATCCTGGATTCCTCACTATCTCTCAATCTCCATTTCTAAGATGTTGCCAAGACCCACCAATTTCAACTTTGTACCAACTCTCAAATATCCCCCCTTCTCTCTTCTGTCACTGCCACCAACCTAGTGCAGGCCCTCATCACCTCATGCCTGTATTATTGTAACAGGCTGCTGGTGGGTCTATTTCAAGGCTCTCCCCACTGCAACTCATCCCCCACTTAGCCACTAAAGTCATTTTCCTAAAATGTAAGTCCGATCATGTTACCGCACTACACAGTAAAGTCCAGGGGCAGATACAAAATGCACTGTTTGGCATTCAAAGCCCTTCATAACTAGTCCACTCTTACCTTTTGAGTGTTCTTACATCTTACTCCCCAACATGGACTCTTCAATCCAATGGCATGCCTGGCTGTTACATGTTCAAGACACTCCATTTCTTGACTCTAGGCGTATGCTCTAGCTGACCTCCATGCCTGGGACACTCTCCTTTCTTCACTCTGACTACTGGCCTTCCTGACTTCCTTTAGTCCCAAATAAAATCCCACTTTCTATAAGAGGCCTTCTCCAAGCCTTCTTAATTCCAGTGCCTTCCCTATTTTAATCATTTCCTATTTATCCTCTATAGAGGTTGTTTTGTATATTTGTTAGCAAGTTATCTGCCCTGTTAGATTGTTAGCTCCTGGAGGGTGGGCACTGTCTTTTGCCTCTTTTTGTATTCCCACGCTTAGAACAGAGCCTGTTACATGGTAGACATTTAATAAATGTTTGTTGATTGTTGTGCATATATATGTACGTACACACATTTATACATATACACATGTGTGTGTGTGTGTATATATATATATATATATATATACACACATGTGTGGGTGTGTGTGTATAAATAAAGCCACCAATAATATTCTCACCACTTTGTTGGGAAAGCCAGATCACTGGTCCCAGAGTCAGAGGTCCTAGGTTCAAATCCTCCCTCTGTCATACACATCTTAGTCAAGTCACTTAACCATCCTAGGCTATAAACCATATATTACACACACACACACACATATACATATAAGATAAGAGATGATAATGTAATGTAATATAACAACATAATATGTTATAATGCATTATAATATGATATATTATAATGTAATATAATATAGTGCATTAGACTCAGAGCTATAGAACTGGAGGAGAGTTTAGTGGCAATATATTCCAGCATTATATTACAGATAAGGAAACTAAGATCCAGGAAATTTAGATGATTCAGCAAGTGGTACAAATCCAACAATCTAGTCACAGTATCTTAATAAGATGGGCAATAATAATAAAAATAGCTAGTAACAACAATCACATACACAGGCACAGGTACATACAGGTTCACTATAAAGATTCCCAAGCTAATGAGACCAAGGTTCTGCAGTAGGCATAGTGTGGGTGCGGCAGGCAAGGAGCACTCTGTGGCATTTTTTTTTGCAAAGACCCAAAATGTTCGATTCTGATGTAAGAACTATTGTTCTATGATAGAAGAGATCACAAAGGCTACAATGACCAGAGATAGCAGTGTATGCCTGTAATTCCAGCTACCAACAAGGATAAGGATGATGATCTCTTGAACTTAGGAGTTTCAAGATACACTGAGATACCTTCACTAAATTCAGCATTAATATATGACCAAGGGAGCCACCAGGTTGCCCAAGGAAGAGCAAATCAGCCCAGGTCAGAAGCAAAGCAGATCGAAAGCTCCTGTGCCAATCAATAGTGGGTCCTGACCCCTAAATAGCCCCTGGACTTCCAGCCTGAGCTTGATAGGGAGACTAAGTATTTAAAAATAAAAAAAAACATATTTTGCAAAAACAACAAATAAACCTCCACTGAATGAGGGATTGCTACTTCTTTGAAGCTGTTCACGACCTGATCTTTGTGCAGCAGGGACATGCCAGATCAGGGTCTTAGACAAAACAACGAACAGCCTTCAAATTGTGGGGTAAGTTGTAATCACCAGCATCATTCCATATTGAGACTTGTAAGAACTCTTAGGGTTGCTTTGTTTGAAGTATATGAAGAAAATATGTTCTCACACAAATATGTAGTGGGAAAAGGAAGGAGTATTTTGATAGGCAATTAACATCTTAGCATTATTATGAAAACTGTTTTGACCTTGAAAACCATCAGAGAAAGTCTCAAGGATGCCAAGGAGTCTACAAACACTGTGAGAAGACAAAAGGAAAAGGCCAAAGGTGTAAGGTCAGGTAGGCCTGGAAGGTAACACAAAATAAAAATACTTTCCTTGATTGCTTGCCAATCCATTTGGTTCTGCCTTGTTAAAGGACAAAGCACTTTTGACCCTAATTTTATGTATATTTGATTGTCTTTGTTTGGGGTTATTATCATAAAATAAAAATTTTAAAGAAAAGACAAAGGCAATTTCTTCACACTAAATGACATTCAACCACAGTCTGTAGCAATAACTATTGTGTCTATTGTGTTGGTAAGCAAAATGGGCTCCTTAGCACTTAGTTCAACAAGTGCCCTTGAAGAGTTTGGCTTTTGTTTTTTGTTGAGTAATTCAGTGTATTTCATTGAGTCTTACTAAATGCTAAGCCCCAGGCCCAAATCCCTATTAGGTGTAAAACCTATGTGGGTGTGGATTGGCAACTAAGGTGGGGCCCAAGGTGGGGCTAACTCCAGGGAGGGCCTAGTTTACATGTCTGGGACAGCAGAGGCTCTTAGACCACGTGGGTTTAAGTCCTTCTCTTTGTGACGATTTTAGGTCATGTGGGTGAGTCGCATGTGTGACTCACCCCTGACGCTGAAAAAGATATAAAAACCAGGGATTGGCCTCAGCTTCCTTGGAGCTCTTTGCCACAGCAGTGGTTGCATGTGTGACTCTGGGCCAGCCCTTGTTCTGAGCTCCCGGGCTGAACCTAGATGTTGGTAACTATGAATTGTATTAGGTCTGTCTGTTTGTAATTTGTTTAAGGGCTCTTGAGATGGTATTGATGAGGAGACTCTGGGCAGCTATAGCTAAGGAGCCCTCCAGCTTGTAAACCTGGATGCTGAGACTTTCTTGAACTCTGGTAACTATGTATTGGGGTTTGAATCAGACAAGGTCTGTCTGTTGATGCTTGTAATTTGTTTGTATTTTGCTCTGAAGTTCAGTGTGCTGGTCTTTTTCCCATGAACTAAGTGAATTGTATTTGATGCTGAATTAAAGTAAGCTTGTCAACCCCTTCCCCCTGCTTTCCTTAGTTAAGAAGATCAAAAGAACCTATGTTTTTGCGGCATACTGGCAGCTTTCTGGGTGCTGGCTGTGGGTGGATCTTACACCCCCACAGAAGCTGCTAGCCAGATTGTGGAAACATCTATGGCTTCAGTTTTTTTTTTTTATCTCATCTCAGGTAAGGAGTACTAAGGCTTCTCTCCCTGTTAGCCAAAAATCTAAACACAAGTAGATGAAAGTCTCTCCATTTTAGTCAGCTACATAATTTTCCCGAAATCTAAACGTTGAAAGGTACCTCAGGAGTCAGCTAAACTTCCCATGCCTGAAAACAAATCTCCTCTGCCTGATAACCTGGCAAGTTATCACCGATCCAAAAATGAAGGCCTTGAATCAGAGGGACCCTATCACCTTCCTAGCATAGCATTACACTTTTGGTCAGTTCTAATTTTTAAGTTTTTCCTTACTTCAATCTTTGCCTCTTTATAACTTCTATTCACTGCTCCTAGCTCTGCCCTTGAGGGCCAGAGCAAGCCTCATCCCCTCTTAGAGATGACAGCCCTTCAAGTACTTGAACACTGCAATCACATGTCTCCTGAGTCTTCTTTTCAGAGTTGCCATGGTCATTTTTAGCCTTGAGTGAAGCAAGTAAATGGATATCATTCTCTGGATGATTTCTGTCTCTGGCCTGTTTCTTCTTCTTGTCTTTGAGTCACCTCAAGTTCTCCCAGGAGAATATGAATATCACCTACTATACCCATCACCCTTCAACCAAACCACATTCAGCCAAAGTGCTTTTGAGAAGCTCCACTGAGAAATCAAGAATCATACCGACTGAATATAATTATACCTCTAAGTCTTATGGAGGCAACCTGGCACGATACAAAGAGTGAAAGAACTGACATCAGAAAACCTGGATTCAAATTCCACCACCAATGCTTAGTACATGTATGGTTTAGGGCAAATCATATAGCCCCCAAGAGCCTCAGATTCTTTACTTATAAAACAAGAGGGTTGAACTAGGTGTCTTCTGAGGTTCCTTTCAGTTCTACATCTGTGATCTTATGGGCCTTTATAACTTTATATCTATAATCCTGGATCCTATGAGCTTACTAATGTGGCAGGCAATAGAAAAACAGAGACCAAAATAGTCTGTCTTCAAGGAGTTTGCATTCTAGAGGTGGGGGGGCAGAGGAGAATTTTTGAGAAGATTTTGAAGACAATCTCAGAATGTGAAGTCACCTCTATTGTACAAATGAAAACCTTGGGTTATGTCTCCCTTCTCTGATATCAATAGACACCCTCTTCAGATGACCCTGGAGGTTATCTCCAGGAATCACGTTAGTTTGAGAGTTCCTGTGGTGGTACAAATTTCTCCCTGATCAGACTGAACTTCTGAAGACACCCTTGTCATTTTGAAATAGGTGACCAGAAGATGTAGTAGTGGTAGATATAGTAGTAGTAGTAGTGCATATGTATAAAGACTGAAAGTTTGTTAAACACTTTGCACATACTATCTCATTCTATCCCCACGATAACTCTGAGAAGTAGGTACTATTACTACCCCCATTTTATGGATGAGGTCTCCAAGGCAAACAGAGGTTAAATGAAAGGCTTTACAATTTTCAAAAACCAGAAGGTAGTGGGAAGCTTGAAGATCAGAGAGTTCCTCTTTGAGATAAGTATATTCACACTCCAGCCTAGAGAGCCAGGACCTCTAATTGCTTCAGGAAACCATCAGGAATGAATGAGCAGGTTGATTCATCTGCTCATGCAAACATTCAGCTCCTCTAGCAGTCAATCTGGTTTCTTGCCACCATGTAAATGAACATTAAACGTGTGATTACAACCAGACCTCCTTTTTTCAGTATGATACAATGGCATCACCTAAATGAAATTTCTTGCTAATTTGATAGGTAACACTTATTCCTAAGACACAAGCTGGCTGTCCTAACAACTACCTCTTAAGCATTTTTATTACTAAAATGCCTTTCATTCATTAGTTTGACTTTCTCAAAGTATTCTATAAAATAGAAAGGGGGAAGACATAGAATAACAGATTAAGACATAGATGGGATCTTAAATGGGACCTTCTTAAAGGGCCAAGGCTCCTACATTTATTTCACAGATAAAGAGAGAGGCACACAGATCAATAAAGTGACCTCTCCAAGGTAACTTGGTGAATTACTGAAAGAACCTAGAACCAAAGCATTGTTACTTGCCTTTTAACTGAGCTAAACCCTGCCACCATTTTTCTCTCTCAGATGTTTGAAGAATCATTTTTATTTCTACATAAATATCTGTATTAATTTATTATCTCTCAGTGACTTCAAAACTAACCCCTCTTGATAATTACTCTGTATTATGTATCATTTTACTACTTGTTCATTTATTTCCCAAACATTGAGCATCTAATGAAGTGGTTCATAATCTGGGGTCCATAAACTTGATTTAAAAAATGTTTTGATAACTGTATTCCAATATGACTGGCTTTCTTTGTAATATTATGTATTTTATTGTATCTATGTAAAAACATTATTCTGAGAAAGGATCCGTAAGCTTCACAGACAACCAAAGGGGGTCATGAGACAAAAAACAACCCTGCCAATACAATGTGCAAATATATTAATTATGCTATAGAGCAAAGATTTAGCACTGAAAGGCACCACACAAAGGGATCATCAAGCTAGCCTAAATCACCCCTCTCATTTTACAAATGATAAAACTGAGACCCAGTGAGGTAAAGCCAAGGTCACAGGTAGAGGTGGGATATGAATCCTGGGTCTTGGGATTCCAAATTCTATACTCTTAATACTGCATCTCATCTTTTAGACAGGAGCCACATATGCAAAGTAACAGAGTCATTTCATCAGAAACAGTCCCTGAGGACCTACTCTATGCCAGGTCCTTAGGTAGGAGTAGAGGGGAAGGTGTGTACAGGGGAAAGAAAATAACCAATCTCTATCATCAACACAACTTGAAATTGTGTTGAGTAGATGAAACAATACCTGACAACTTCAGAAAACATAGAGAGCAGTGTGTCAAGCACAAATTAAAATAGCATAAAGTTGCTTGGAGGTATTGTGATGTTGCATTTGCAAGGTGAGGATCTGGTTTTGGCACTTATACATGTGTAGCCTTGAGCAAGTCACTTAAACTGTTTGGTCTCAGTTTCCTCATGTGTAAAATGAGAGCACTGAAGGAGATAGCCTCCTGAACAACTCTAAGTCAATGATGTCATAGGCCTAATGCCTTGCAAACAGTAGACACTCAAGTAATATTTGATGAGTGAATATGATGTAAAGAAATACAAAGGAATGGGCAGAGTTTGATAGTCAGTCAAGAAAAGTTAGTTTTGTGAAATGATAAAGACCATCAATTGATTCTTAAAGCATTTGAGAGAGAGAAAGGGAGGGAAAAGAGACAAAGAGAGAGAGGGAGAGAGAGAATGAATGAGAACAGTGGGGGCAAGGGAGGGGGGGGACTCAATTCAAAGGCAGTCTGTTCTAGGTTTTATTAGTGACTCATTAAGTGACCTTGGGCAAGTCCAGTCTTGGATTTGTACTGCTTGTCTTTTCATCAGTGAAATTTTTAGGCAGTAGTGTTGGTTACAACGGCCCTCCCTGGGTTAGGAAGATTAATGAGGCAAAGTTTACAAGGCATTTTGAACTCTTGGGGAGTGAGTGGGAAGGCACTAGATAGCTAAAAAGTACATTATAATACTTTAATAAATTGTTATTATAATTAATATATTATATTGTATATCATATATAATATATAATAATGATATATTATTAATATAATATATAACAGTAATAAATTATTAATAATTATTAATAAATAAATTAATAAATAAATACTTAACTACCCTTAAAAATACTAATCTAAAGATGTTCCCAGATCTCAATGGAGAATACCTCATTCCCCTGTTTCATGGGCTATGTTCCTTCTTCAATCCAACCTCTTGTCTAAATCATCATAGAAGTGGAAGACATTATTTATTTTGTCAAAACAGAAATATGAACCATGTAGCCTGTCACAATTGAATAGGAATAAGAACATCTTAAATCATTTTAGAATTTTGTAGTTACAAAGCACTATCTCCTTTAATCCTTCTAATAATCATGTGAAGTAGTTTTATTAATTCAATTTTACAGGTGAAGAAATCTGAGGCCTAACTTGTCCAAGGTCAGATAGCTGGGCAAAAATAGATCCAGGATGTGAATCCTGTCAGGACTTCAAGTCCAAGCCTTTTTTTTTGCTATTGGTTTGCTCCTCAAGAAGTTCTAATAGCTTAAGACATGAAAGCTAGTGGTAGGTAGCTGAGAAGATTTGAACCCTTTGAAAAATTATTGTTTATTCCGTAGGTCATGTCGTTTGGAGATTACAACAGAAATGAACAATGCTTGAAGGGAGTTGGAGCAAATAACATGGTAGCAATATGAATTAAGAAATGAATGCCTAGGAATTCAATGCAATGCAACAAGCATTTATGTAAAACAAAGCAGAAAAACGATAGTCTTAAATAATACAAGACATAGTACTTGGGAGACAGATTTCCAGTAGCATTTGTTCAAGACTCCCTTCCCCCCTTTTCTGTGGGGTTGGTTTTTTATCCATTTCCCTGTGGAACAATCAAGGAGAACAAAGTGATGCAGTTCTCTTGAGATTCACCTCCACTGGGCTATAAATAACCTCAGCACAATAACTACAAGCATATATAAGAGTAATGACAAGGTCGCTTACCATGAAAAATCCATGTGCAGTTACCATGGCAACATGGAGTCAAAGGCAAAGTAATGTACTATGATGTTTCCCATCATGTAAGTATGCAACTCTCTGAAACTCCAAAACCTTGCTTGGGACTGCCCAGAGTATTCCCATTTCCCTTCAAGGTCATCATGCTCTATATTCCTTCCCCCACTACTGACAATGTAGTACCTGGCCTGAGTTCCCGTGGGCTTCACTTTAGGACAAGCTCCTTTCAAGACAATTTATCTTTTAACCAGACTCGGGATAGTGCCTAACTAAGGCCTTTGTTAAGAAACCATTCAATCTGCGAATTATGGAAATAGTTAGAGGCTTTTGTGGATGACCAAATCTCTGGGGAATTAAAAAGTACAGCTGGTATTTCTTGGATATAATCTCAGTCTCTAGAATGAATGTGGCTCATCAACCCACCCCCTTTGGCTCACTCTATTTGCTATTTTCTTACCGCCTGTTCTTCGAGGTTAGTGGAGAGTAAAGAAGAGAGGCTCATGGATGAACTAATCATAGGTGAGTAGAGAGATAGTGAGGTTTGGGTCAGTTACCAAACATCCTGTTGGGATAGAAATTGCATCAGGCACAGACTTGTTAGAGATATCTGCTTTCAGAGGATGAATGGCAGATTCGAGGAATTCTTCCTTTGCTACCAGTGCAGCAAGGCTGTTAAGTCTCAGAAATTCAAGAGACAGTGAAAAGGCTAGTTTAGAGAACATGAGTGTCACAGTAGGTCAGATGAGTGGTCCAATCAACCCAATACTTAAGTCTCTGGAAGATGGTTTGTGGAAAAACCTAGAAATTGATCTCTATGACATTATACTTAAAGGTTAGGAACATGTTCTAAACTTTGTAACTCTCCTCCAATCACCCATTTTGGACTATAGATCAGGAATTTATCTAATGCTTCCTTGAATCTAATGTTTCCTTGAACAACCAACCTCTGCAAATGAGTCTTATATGTTTAATTCCCACTATGAAAAGTAATACTTCATTTTGTCTTTAAATTACTTCTTTCAAATCTCAAGTACTGCCCCCACCACAAGCACAGTCTGCCTTACCTCCTCCTCAAAATGCCTAATTTTACCTCAAAGCTCTCCTCAAGCAATGCATGAGACCCAAAGGCAACTAAATGGTGCAGTAGATGGAGCACTGGGCTGCAGGTCAGGGAGACCTGAGTTCAAATCAAATATCAGAGACTACTTGTATGTCACTGGGGAAGTGACTTAACCTTTGTTTGCTTCAGTTTCTCAATTGTAATATGTGGCTTATAATAGCTCTTACCTCCCAGGGTTGCTGGATCACATGAGATATTTGTAAAGCATTTAGCACAGTGCCTGGTACACAGCAAATGTATAAGAAATGCTTATTTTCCTGCTTCCTTCCTGATCTCTGATTTCCCAACTGCTAGTGCTTCCTCCTCAAAAAAATTTGTATTGATTTTGTATATTTTTGTGTACTTATATAGATGTAAATATCCCTCCCACTCTCAAAGAATAAAAGCTCCTTGAAATCAAGGACTACTTATTGTTTTTTCTTTGTATACCCAGCTCATACCACCATATCTTGTGTACAATAGGCTCTTAATAAATGTTTTCTGGTAGATTAATTGAATTTTCTATTTTTTTCAGGACCGGGTGATTTTTAGGTTTTAATCAAATCTCTTCCCTCTCCCTTCAGATCAGAGAGCCTTCTTGTCTGTTTCCTTCAATCATTTTTATTAAGTATGTACTATATGTAAGATAAGTAGCAGTGAAGTACATTACAAATGATGGGTTTCTTATAAGCACTAGTATGTAAGAGATCATGAAGAAATTATATGATCAGAAAGGAAGGCCGGCTCATCATATAGGAAGAATTATAGATAACAAATCTTGAATGCTGGCCTTGTACCAGCACAGAGTTAAAAGAACTAAAAGTTCTCCTGCATGATGCCTAGATTGACCATGTAGGATTTATAGGAAAATATGACCAACAACTGCACAAGATAAATGGATGAAAATGGGGGGTTGCGATTTGTACTGTAGGCAAAAGTATCAATGGGATCATGGAGTGACTGAAATACTGAAGTATTGTCCAACAGAATGTGAACTTCATCAAGGCAAGGATCAGTTTGCTTTTGTCTTTGTATTCCCAATCCCTAGCAAAGTGTCTGACACATTGTAGGCACATAAAAATTCTTAGCTTGAATGTGCAAGACTGCACAAGGCACTGGCAGAAAGAAAATTTTAATTAAGACATGGTAGCTTCCCTTAAGGAGTTTCCAAACTAGTAGTATTTTTAGACACAAGAAGAAGCTGCTCTATTCTCTTTTGAGTTTATTTTGAGTCATTTGATTTACCTTGGCGCTTCTCAGTTACTAGGGAGTGTCATTTTTAAACAAAAGACTAGTAAAAAGGATGATAGAAACCTTCAGAAATTAATTCCAATAATGACTGCCCTTTTTAAACCAGTGATTCAAGGAATGTAAGAATCCTACAAGACAGTACATATCTTCCTCACCTATAACATCGTTAAACTAGATAAATCTTTGGGGCCTTAAACCTCAATGAGCCAAGAAGATCTTTTTTGCCTATATATTTTCCTTTTAATTGCAGCCTTTGCAATGTTAACATTTGGATCAGCACTCTGGATAGGGAATATGTGTTTTAAAAAGCCAAATAAACCCTCACAGAACAGAAAGCACCCAAGGGGGAAATATGATGTCTTTTTGGAAAAGCAAGCAGAACCTAACAGAAAAATGACCTCTCAAAAAACTCCCAGAAGTTTATTAGTAGCTTACATATGTCCATTTTTCTCCTGATTTTCTATTACTTGCTTAGTTTTTAATTCTTTTTTTTTTATTAAAGCAGAAATTATCCCCAAATTGGCTCCATTGAGGTCATCTCTATTGCTTTTAGGAAAAGCATTACACTTTTTAATAAGAACAGCTAACTTAATATAGCATTTTATGGCTATAGTGTGTTCATATAAGTTACCTTATTTGAACCTTCTTCCAAATTTCCTTGTTTTGGCCAAGGGTACCACCATCCTCCCAGTCCCTAGGTTTATAACTTTGACATCATCCTGGACTCCTTACTCTTCCATACTCTGAGTGAACAATTATTTGCCAAGATTTGATATTTCTTCATTTAAAACACCTCTTATATATCCCTTTTATTTCCACTCACACAGCTATGACTCTAGTTCTAGCCCTCATCACCTCAGACCTGGACAATTTCAAGAGTTTCCTAATTGGTCTTCCTCTTTCATGTCTGTTCCCACCCCAATTTATCCTCCACCTAGCCATCCAGGTGATTTTCTTAAAGTGTAAGTCTCTCTCCAGAACTCAATAGACCCAGTGACTCCTAATTGCCTCCAGGATCAAAAACAATCTCTCTTACATATTTAAAGTTCTTAACAATGTGGCCTTATCCTACCTTTCCAGCCTCTTTGCATATTACTTCTAGGCTTATTACAGACTATACTGTCTTCCATGTATGGAGGGCTCTGAAAAATGAAGTTTAGCTAAAACATAGAAGATAATGAAGGGAATAGTAAAATATAAATACTAGAATGCAGGATAGTATCATATTACAGAAGGTCTTGAATGCTAGGGAAAGAAGAATGAACTTTAATCACCAGGAAAAGAAGGGTTTTGTGCAGAAAGGCAAAGAAGTACCTGGCATAACTGCCCCAATGTCTAGCAACATTATTAAGAATGAATTGGAGGAGAGTGAGAGAAAATAGAAGTGGGAAGACCAGATAGAAGGCTAATGAAAAAGCTCAGGCATTTGGGAACTTGGTGTGTAATAGGAAAGTGGCAATGGGAAGAAAGAGAAGGAGATTGATTCAATTGTTGAGAGCTGTAGAGGATAGGATTAGGTAACCACCTGCATTTGAAAAACTGAAGGAAAGGAAAAATTCAAAGATAATTCCAACTTCTGAAGCATAGGAAACTATGTTAATAGTCCTGCTGTGGCCAGAAATAATGAAGCTAGAAATAGGAAATAATATATATTAACAGCACTGTCATGGAGGCTGGAGATAGAAAGACATAAGTATTATAGTACCCACATTCAAGAACTTATTAACTTCTAAACTTCTTACTAACTTATAAACTTATTACTTCTACTTTCTTCTAAATTTCAAAATTATCTGCAGTCTAGCTTCCAAACTCATCATTGAACTGAAACTATTCTTTCTAACGTCACCAAGGGTAACTTTGTAAATTGCCAAATGTAATGACTTTTTTTTTACTCCTCATCCTTCTTGACCTCTCTGCAGCATTTGACTTTGCTGACCACTTGGATGTTCTCTCCAGAATTTCACGACACTCTTTTCTCCTGGTTCTTTTCCTTATATGACTTCTCAGTCTCCTTTCTTAAACCACCACCCAAGTCACATACGCTGTGTGTTTACTCCAAAACTCTGCCCTTGTGCTTCTTTACTTTCCTCTAAATACTTTTATTTGGTGACCTAATGAGCTTCCATGAGTTCCATAACCATCCTGATGCAAATTTTGGGGTGACTGAACATGTTTTTAGCCAGACACAGTCTATTTCTTTAGACATTTGTTATACTTCTTTATTGTGCAAGGGTTGGAGAAAAGGAGCAGAAATACTTAGAATAATAGAATGATTAATTTGCTCCCCAATTCTGACCAAACATAATTCCCATCCACCTTATCAGTTCGGGATAAAGAAACAAGTAGGAGGAGAGGATTGAAAGAGAAGCTCAGATGCAGTTTGATGTCACTCATAAGCTTAAGGAACACGTAGTCTTGACATACAGATATAGATAATATATTTCTCCTACATCTCATATATAGATGATATTTCTTTTAGAGCTAAACTTTGAGATGAAAAAAACCTTCAAAACTTGGTGCTTTTATTGATATCCTAAGCAAATTAAAATTTGCTGGTTTTTTTTTTTAATTGAAGGAAGAGTCTTATAGACGTCATTAGGGACAGTGACTTGTCAAAGGGGATTATGAAAAATAACAACCAAGGACCAGGGGATTCAGGATGAAAAGAGTAAATGTCAAAGTGTTAACCTCTCTAATGAAGCCTAACTAATGGTATCTAATAATTTACTGAAGAAATAAAGAAAGTATAGGGTTTGATAGGCATGTAATACTGCGTTTGCCATTAACTTGTCATAAAAGTTGTGAAATAGGAAAAGTTGTATTTTCTGTCCCCTTCATTTCCCTTTCAGAGGCCTTTCTCTCTTTTCTCTCCTCATATGCCCAGTTTGTGTCCCGTTCCAGTATAGTCTGGCCTTAAACTGGCTCTTAAGTCAAGTTTTAACTACTTTGGTAACTCTATGGAAAGATATTTACAGCTTAGACAATAGAGTACTCCCAAAGACAAACACAAAACAAAACAAAACAAACAAACAAACTAAAACTCTTCAAGACCTAAAGGAATTAAGACATAATACTAGACTGATAAGCAATCCAAGTGATATTTTGCCATCTTGTATACAGAAGGAAGGGGAAGCTAGATGGTACAGTGTGGATAGAGTACTCGGCCTGGAGTCAGGAAGACCTGAGTTCAAATCCAGCATCAGACACATACTATCTGTGTGACCATGGGTAAGTCACTTAATTTTATTTACCTCAGTTTCCTCATCTGTAAATTGAGCTGGAAAAGGAAATGGCAAACCACTCTAGTATCTTTGCCAAGAAAATCTCAAATTGGGTCATGAAGAGTTGGATATGACTGAAAAAATAATAGAAGCTCAATAATATATATGTATATATTAATTGTCAGAAGGCTGAAAGCTTCAATCTTCTCTATTTACTGGTGGAAAGATTCAATCTGAAACAAGCTTTTTTGACATCTCCCAGCCTAATGACAATAATGATGCTTCAAAAACCTACAGATTAATTAGATTTTTTTGTCTTATTACTCTTCTATGACTCGACTTCAATATTCAGATGTCTATTGTGAAGCATTCTGCCTAGATGGTAATAATTAACACTAAGAACATAATAAATGGAAAGCGTGAAACAACTACTACCTGTAAAGCTGCATTTTGACTGGGGAATCAAAGCTATCAAAAATAAATGCCTGGTTTCCCAAGGTTCTGAACAGACTAAGAAAAGTAAACAAAAGACACATTTTAGGAACCAGGTGGGTGTGAGTTGCACATGATGGTCCCTAAAAAAGTCTGAGCAATAGTGAAATTGCGATAGCTTGAAATATATTTTTTAAAAGGAGACATTTGGGGTTTCCTATTGTCCTCCTCTTAAGTAACATCTCTGAAAGAAGAGCCAAAGAACAGAAAATACATTATAGCACATTTGATGTTAGATTTACAGTACTTAAAGTATATTTTTTCCAGTCCTTTGTAGGTGTACTTCAACCCTGGCCAAGAGCTCATCATTCCTCCATTTAAGCCATGATCTAGAAATCCAGATTTCATTCTTAAACATCATCTTCTTCATTAATTCTTAAATTAATTAAATTATTCATTCTTAATTTGCTTCCCACTTTGCAGCACAAGATTAGTGAAAATATCTGGTAAGAGTGTTTAAAACAAGTTCTAGTTTTTGTGACGCTTTAAAGGTATTTATGAGCGCAAGCGTTTGTTTACCTTAAGATAAAATGAAGGAATTCTTCAGTAGGAGGGAATGACTCCTAGTGAGCGTGCTCTGACACCTGAGGGAAAGAGATAACCCAGAATGGCAAGCCAATAATGGCTTTAATAGAAAGAAGTTAAGAAGAGAGTAGTTAGTGCTCACCAAGTAACAAGACAGAATTAGGAAGGTAATTAACTGTGTTTTCTCTGGAAAGCAAATCTAACTGAGATTAGAGCAAAGATAAAATGCCCTCCCTATATATTCCAAGAAAGTCAATGACAGAAAAGAAAATTCTATATATAGAATAAAATATTCCTATTAACACTCTTGGGGGTTAGCCAAAACAACTTGAAACAAAAATGATGCACGTGAATTAGGGGATGGGTAAACAAACTGTGTCATATGAATATACTGAAGAATTCAGAGAAGCATGAGAAGGCTTCAGCGAAGTAAGGCAGAGTGAAGAAAAGAGAATGTTTTAGAACAGTATAGATAATGACTACAATAATATAAACAAGGAGAAATTTATATAGCAATATAACTGATGAACTGTAATCTCAGTTCTGGAAAACTGATCAGGTGATGAAGTAAGCCATCTCAGTAGAGGTAAAGACTATGGATGTCAAATATGCTATATCATCAAGGGAAAATTATTTTGTATAAGAAGGAAGGGCAATGACAAAATCAGAAAAAAGAACTTCAAGCACATTCCACATCCCTTCAAGTATCTTTTAGGGATAGAAAACCACAGGTTGATAAATATTGAATTTTATCTTTTCTTCTCTCAGTTATTGATGCCTGAAAAAAACCTACCCCAGAGGTCTTCAACTACCTTCTAGAGATAATAGTGTCCACATGATGACAGTTACCTATAACTTAAGGATTTTCCAAAATGCTGCATTTCCATAAGGTTAGCCTTGCACACCTTAATGCAGAGAGTTCCAACCCTTTTCAGTACCTTCGTGCTTTCAGGAAATTTTCTGGCAACTCTATTCAATCAAAGGAAGAAAATTCTATGGTTTAACACGTGTATGCACATAAGAAGAGCTTACATTAAACTAAATGGTATAATACAGTTATTTATCAAATATTCTTCATAAAGTCTGACAAGGTATCTAAGGGAGGAAAAGAGTACTTCAGGTTGGGCACCCTTGCCCTACTTAGCCCATTTTAAAGAATGCTAAAGTGTCTTCATATTCATTTGAGAAACTCTGAATCTATCTCATGTCGTTTATTTATTTGATCTGTGAAAGCATTTTTTCTTTGGTACTTTGGCAACTTTCTTCTATAGTTTGACAGTATATCAAGCCATTTTTTCTGAGATCCAAATTTTCCTGCTAGATACATAATTCTCATTTAGGTGATGATGATGATGATGGTGGTGGTTGTGGTGGTGGTGGTGGTGGTGGTGATGATGATGACACACACTGGGTCCACTGTCTCTGCTTTATTACATCCAACTGTTTCGTTCTTTCAGCATAAGTCATGGATTAAGAAGGTAACTGGAAAAAGAAGGACTTAGAATTAACAAATAAATTTTTAGGTTTGTTGGTGTAAATGCTATCCAAAGGTAAATCTTTTGTCAAAGTGAGATTTATATACCATGAAAATGACAAATACTACTAGGAAAGTTAACACCCAATATTGAACTGGAAGGTATGCCTCAAATGATGTACTAAGGACAAATCTGCATTTGTATTTTTTTAAGATCTGCAGGAATCTGATAGAATTATCATTCTGTAATAAAATGGGAAGATGTTTTTACAGGTTCCATCTTGTAGAACAACTGGGAGCAGTTTGTTGTTTAATTTCACTGACAACTATCATGGCCAATTAAACATGAAGTAAGCAAGGCCTGAGAACTACAAAGACCAGGAATCATTACACTTCCATTTGTCCTCCGACTGCCTAGTCTGCATTTGGGTTAAAATTTGGGTTCAGTCCCAAATCATAGATGTGATTTGAATGCATGTCAACTCTCTCTCTTTTTTCCCCTCCAAATAAAGTCCACCCAAAATCAATGCAAATGTGAAAGAACCACCAAACAGATGTTAATTCACCACCATCTGGTGAAAAATATTTGGTGCCTTTGTTCTCATATTCAATAGACACCATAGAGAAACAATTAGCAGAAAAAGGGTTATATAATAATATTCCTGCTCCAAAGACCCTCCATCTGGGTCTATTTAACCTTCATGTGTGGGTTTAGACTTTCACTGGACCCTGAAGACTAGGACATAGAAAAAATGTCAGTAAGTACAATAATAGACTAGAGGTCAGCAGCAAGACAAAGACAGGAAAAAATTTAAAAATGGGTCAAAGGACAGGGGATCTGTGATCGCCAGTGGTCAGGGCCAAGCTAGAAGCCAGAGATGCAAAGTTCACTAAGAATTGAAAGAACAGCCAGGTGTCTTAAGCAGGAAGGAGGTCTAGAACCTAGGACACAGGATTTTACAGCTATAGTTGGAAGATATTCCCAAGATCATCTAGTCCAAACCCCTTACTTCACAAATGAGAAAATTGAGGTGGGGGAGAAGTTAAGTGACTTGCCCAAAGGAGTATGTAACAAGATGGAATTTGAGTACAGATGCTCCAATGTCAGAGACTGTCAAGTAGGATGAGTTATGGACACACAATTTGATCACAAGAGAAGATCTCATTTACTAGGTCAGTTTTCTGACCTAGGTTTTCTTATGAATTCTATGTCAGGACAAGAGCCTGCAGGAGCAAAGGGAAATACAACTATACCTGGTGGCAGAGAAGGTAATGAGGCAGGGTGTGAAAGCATATTATAACAAGCTGTCTTAGCAAAAAAGGGGCTCTGGCTGCAAGTACAACAGCATCATGGAAAGAACACTGGATGGAGTCAGAAGACCTACATTAAATTCTAGCTCTGCTCCTTTCTAGGTGAATGTGGTTCCTCATCTTGCAAAGAGAAGGCACTTCATAAATGTTCGTAAATCAATGAGCATTTATTAAACCCACTGGTACAAAGATAATAGCAAACATTCCCTACCCTTAAAGATCTTACATTCTAAGGCATGGGATGCAACATGGGTGCTTGTGTGTGTGTGTGTGTGTGTGTGTGTGTGTGTGTGTGTACTTGCATGCATGCATGCAAGCATACATAAGGGGTGAGTCTGTGAAGGATTATTTGGATTGAATATGTAAATTATGTATAATGCTACCTTCATTGTCAACCACACTAAGTGGATATTAGGATCACATGAGATAATTTATGCCAGTTGTTATTACCATTAGTATAATCTATTAAATACTCTCTGTCCCTATGCTTCAATATGGCATGAAAGAGATCTTGGATTCCCAAAAGTTATACCAGTAGAGTGTAAGCCCTGGCAGATCCTATCACATTAGAAATATTCCAAGTATAGGTCCAATGTCAGCATGTTTTCCTTCTGAAGATCAGCCTAAATTCAGAGAAAAGAATTAGCAACTAAAAAGACTGACCACCAAGTTATGAATATCTTCAGGAACAGCAACTAACAAAAACCTTCTTCTAAGAAAACGAAGAGCTGCCTTCTGCTGTTCAGTGGAGAGAATTATCATACTGATGAAATCACAGATCCTTCTACTACTACTTAAGTATCTTACTGGTGATGAAGAGGATAATAATGACTGCTGTACTGATTTTCTCAGAAAAAGCATAATAAACGCTTGGGACATAGTCTCAGAGTGGTTCTCTACTTAGTTCCTCCATCTCAAACAAAAGGTTCAAGTTTGATCTGAGTCAATCACACAGAGGAAGAGATCACAAGCTTCTGAATTATCTTGGTGGTCATTTTGGCAATACAGAACCAACAACACCAGAAACAATTCTCAGTACACTTGGTAGGCCACCTTGTTGCTCTGTATCTTTGCTTCTATGATAATGTGCAGTATCCCTGGTCTTACTTCCTATACTTGTATATTTCAGAACAGAAACAGAGCCAGAACCTGTCATCTCACTGACACAGAAAATTCTCAGGTGAAAAAACTCCTTCTACCAATGCATATTGGCACCTTCTCTGTAACTTAGTTGTCTAGAGCCCTAAAAGGTTTTCTCTTGCCCAAGGTGACACTTGTCAGAGATAGGACTGGAACCTAGGTCTTACTGACTCTAAGTCTAGTCCTCTGGACACTGTATTACATGCAGCTGTTTATAAACAGATGAATAAGCTCAGAAAATTGAGAGGAGAAAAGAGGATAGACTAACAATCTCCCTTTCTCTCCATCAAACTAATTTGTTAAGGAAAAGAGATTGAAATTCAAAAAAGAGTAAAGCAGGAAAGGGCACTTATACAGGTGTTATAGGAATACTTAAGCAAAGCTAAAATTCATTTTTATAGTTTCTAAATATTATCATCATCTTTGAACTAAAGCCAAAGAATCACCATAGTCCTCAGGAGTCCCCCTAAATGGAGGTAGAAAAAATGTCATTTCATACAACTTATTGTTTGGGAGATGATCTCTCTGCCTAAAGATGGCCAGTAACTTGGTATGATAAAACTTTAAATTAAATTACTCTGGATGGGCAATGAAGGCTTTTGAGGATTGTGTGCTCTTTGATCTAATGAGCGGATGAATAGCCATCAGGAACCTGAGCTCCTACATACTCTGTTCAGTGGCTTGGTAACATAGGAATTGTCTCTGTCTGCTCAGGGGAGGCTGTCTGACTATGCAGGAACCCAGTTAAGCACAAAGCTGTAAGTTCTTATAACCTGTAGAGACTCACCTTGTTAAGCTTTTATTTCATCTTGCGTTTAAATCTACCTCAGGAATGGCCTTGCATTGATTTACAAAAGTGTGTCTGATGGATGCCCTGAGAGGAATTCATGGTCTATTTTTAAACACCTGGGGCAAAGGGACACCATGCTCTACATTTATTTAAAAGCCAATTTCTTAGATCAGTCAACCTTACATGATGGCAGGAAAGTAAATAAAACTTACCTCTCAGGGATTTCAAAGTATGAAAAATGTTTTTCTAACAGGTTGCTTGGTATTTATGAGATTTGTAGTCCTTAGCTCTTTTTATACGTCAGTGTCTTTGTGTGATCCATATATTTTTATGTTGATATTAATAAATTTGTGTTTAAAACAAGTGGCATTTACTAACACCACAGAACAGAAGAAAAATACATTAACCTGTGTAGCTGTCTTGATTCTGGTAGTCTATTAAGACCTCTTAAATAATCTTCACATTAAAAATGGAGTTTCTCTTTACAGTGTTCCTTTAATTTTTCCCAAATAAAGAGCTCTCTCTTAAGGTTTAACCTAGTCTTCGACATACTAATTGTGTATTGATTGTAATATATTAAATGTTGTCTGTATCTGAGACAGCTTTAGATTGGGGTGCTGTAATCAGAAGGCATGAGTTCAAATTCTAATGCCCTCTCAACTAGCTGTGAGATCATAGGTAACTTTATCTCCCTGAATCTCAGTTTTCCCATGTGGGCAATTATATTCACATAATCCCACAGCCAATGGTCTGCTGGAGCCAGCTTGTACATAGCGTCAGAAGAGCTATGTCAGACATTGAAAAAATTACATGTCAGGACTTCATTTATATTTTTAGTTGACTATCTGGACCAATAATCATATATGAGGATCCACATGAGAGCATATTGATTTAGCAAACCATATTTTGACATTATTTGTGGTTTATTTTCTTTTTATTTTTTAAATATTTCTGTTACATTTTAATCTGGGTCTAAGGCAGCACAAGAATGTTTGACACCTCTAGTCTAAACTTATTAAAATGATAGGTAAAATATTAATAAAGCAGATTAAGTGTAAAAGTATGTGATGAATATATATACACACATATGTAAATATATACATATGTGTGTGTGCATGCATGCATATACACATACATATATGGAGCAGACAATCGGGATTAAGTGACTTGCCCAGGTCACACAGCTAGTAAGTATCTTAGGCCATATTTGAACTCAGGTCTCTCTGACCCCAGGGTTAGTGCTCCATCCACTGAGCCACCTACCTAACCCTTCATGAGTACATTTAAAAAAAATTTTCAGAGCTGCTATTTAAACATTTGCCAACATGTCACTACTCACAGCTTTGTTGGGGAGAAAAGCATTTTGTAGATTGCAAAGTTCTACTTTTTCTAATGTGGGCCATTATTAACATCATTGGTATTATTATTGAGGAGTTGAATATTACAGAAAGCTTGCATTCTCTAAGTGGTTGGAACCAAGACATTATGTCAGTATGTACACCTGGCATGATGCATGTCATATCATCACTTCCTACTTTAATGAAGGTGAAGGATGGGGGAAGTTAATAGTAAGAGAGGAATCTGATGAAAGGAAACAAATTAGGCAGAAGAATGTGGCCAAAACAGTCCCATTTCTACTTCCTTCACTTCCTTAGGGATAGCATCCATGTGTCTCCACTGCCCTTTCTTGCATGAGACAAAACTACATTTATAAGGATAGATGTACTTCTTCTTCTAAACAGAGGTCTGAGAGTCAGTCATTGTTACTAACAAAGAGAGGCATCAAAAATTGGATTTTTATAAAGATCAATTCAAAATGTTCCAAGGGTAGAAGTATTTATATCTGATTAGTTTTGAAATCCCTTTGATACTTTATAATGATGGAAAATCTTATGTAGGGTTGGGAAGAGAGAAGTTTTAAAGGGAAAAAAATGACATGGTACTTAAAAAAACTGGACAAGAGTCACATTTTTTATTTTAAAATAACTAGAGCAGTTTTAAAATAATTAGCTTTTTAAAATAAATATTTTAAAATAATCAAAACAATAATAACTTTTTTCTATGTATTCCTTTGCCAGGTTGGTAAGACCAAGGAAACCCTTCTCAGAATACTGTTTTTAAATGCATAAAACAAAATACAAAGGATTACAAAAGAAACCAATTTTATTGAAATAGTTACCAAAAAAAATATTTTTAAGTTCAGAAACTTCATCTTAGAGTCCCTGACCTGGAAGAAGTTGTTAAATGGATTCTCTTTCTTTAGTAGAACCTCTCTGCTAGCTACAGGATACTGATTTTCCTTGACAGCTCTCTTCTCTATAGCCTTTGCAGGATTCTTTTTCCCTCCCCAATAACCCTGGGCATCCCCTAAGCCTCAGTCTTAGACCTGCTCCTTTTCCCCTCATCCAGTCATTCCCTTGAGCATTACTAATGCACAAATGGTTTGGATTACTAACTAAAAGTGGATGACTCTCAAGTCTCCATCTTTGGTTCTGACCTCACACCCTGTTTCCTTTCTTCTATTGCCAAGCACAATAAGATATTTCCCCTTAGATACTGTAACATCTGAAACTTAACCCAAATCGAGTCCCAAACCAAGCTAATCATTTTCCTGTATGCCGCTGTTATTTTCCCATTACTATTAATGGCACAATCCTTCTTGCTGGTCCTTCAGCTCTGCAAACTTGGGGTCCTTTTTCATTCCTCTCTTTTCTTTAATCCTTCCATGCAATCCATGACTAAATAGTGACTATCCTTTCTCCACAACATTTCTCGGATGCAACTAACTTTTCCTTTCGATGTGTCCATTAAAATTCTTTAAATGGTCACCTTCATGATCTCAGGTCCTAGAAGTCCCTCAATAGCCCTCTAGCTGTCTCCTTCTTAGAAGACAAATAATCAGTTATCATATCTCTTATTTCCTTCTGCTGAATACCATTAAAAGTTAATATTGGTACAACCATATATGTAAATATATTGCAGGCTAAAGCCAATATGTTTAAGTTTCAAAAGAGCCATGATTTCATCGATGTGAGTATTCCCTCCACCTGTGCAGATATCAACCACTCCAGACCAAATAGAAGATATGATTCAAAATTATTCATCCCCTATTACGGGGTTTCTTTACCTATGATCCATGAATATTTTAATATGTTGATATTTATATTTCTGTGTAATTGTTTTCCTTTGTAATCCTATGTATTTTATTTTCTGTATTTAAAAACCTTATTCAAAAAAGGAATGCATAGGCTTCTCCAGACTACCAAAGGGGTACATGACTCAAAAAAAAATGTGGATTAGGACTCTTGCCCTAGAAGTTGGTTTACTAGTGATGAGCCTATCTCTTTTAGTTAGACTGGTCCTTGTACAGCAAGCAATTCATAAGTTATTTACTAAACACCTACTGTGGTAGATGTTGGGGATAAACAATTACATACACATGTACATACATATTATTACAAGGTGATTTTAAGGGGAAGGGCATGAGGAAGAGGAAAAAAGACTTCACAAAGAAGGTAACACCTGAGCTGAGTTTTGAAGGAAGCAAAGGATTCTACCAGGAGGAGGTAAAAGGAGGGAAAATATTTCAGACAGAGAAGTCAGTCAATACAAAAGCATAGAGAAGAAACATGGTATATCATGGATGGCGAATAGCAATCAGGCTAGTTGGCTGCTCTGTAAAGTACAAGAAAAGGAATTATGTGTAACAATGCATAATAATGTTAGTTTCTATAAAAGACAAATTATTGAATACCAAGCCTGTACTAGAAGTACATCTTTCAAGAATGGTATAGTTTTCTAGACATGATGCTCAGAGGGCAAGAGTCACTTAGAACCCAGGCTTAATTTCATAGCCACAATGATGATGATAATAACAGCTAACAATTATACAGAACTTATTATATGCCAGGTGCTATATGCCAAATGCTTACTCTATGCTATACTTACTATATGCTAAGTGCTTTATAATTATTGCCTCATTTGATCCTTAAAACAACCCTAGGAGGTATATGTTATTACTTTCTCCATTTCACAGATGAGGAAGCTGGGACAAACAGAGGTTAAGTAACTTGCCCATGGTCACACAGCCAATAAGTATCTGAGGCTATATTTGAATTCATGTCTTCCTGATTCCAGGTTTGGTTCTCTATCCCTACCACCTAGCTGCCCAATGAAATGTTAGCATGAAATTTTAGTGGCCTTTGAAACACACTGCCTACAACACAGGCAAAATCTGCCTGATACTTTCAATTCACAGAGAGAATGATTATTATACCACTCAATCATGGTCAATAGGACACTGAGAGCATAGGGCACCTCAGGAATGGGAGGATATAAAACCATCTCCCTTTAATTCCACTTCAGAAATACCAAATTAAACATGACAATGCTAAAATGATCTTATAGACTTCTGACAACTCATACCGGTTGAAAGAAAACATTTTAAATGTCACCCAGTAGTTTAATTCCTTTACTTATATTTCTAATATTTGGGAATGGCTTTGTACAAAATCCATACCCCAACCTCCCCAAATGGCACAGGTCACCAAATCCTCCTTCTTAGCAAAGATGAGAAAGTGACTTTCAATACTCATGTAGCACAAAGCACATGGACTTTTTTGTAAAGATGATATTTGGGTTCTAACATCAAAAGCAACATATGCGATATATACGACGATGTACCTTGCCAAGTTGCCATGTCAACTGTCGAACCAGCTTCAATTCCCCTCTGGCACACAGGCGGGTAGCAGCTGTGGGTACTGATGTGCAATATGTGGAGAGATTGAACTTGGATATCTTAAAACCATCCACTCCTGAAAGTATTATATAGTACTCTTTTTTCCCCTTTTCCTTTCCTTTCCTTTTTTTGTCTCTACTAGAATATATCCGAGAATTACCAATTCAGGCTTACGAGGCTGTAAATAAAACTAAATTTACTGAGTGCTTAGTCTGCATTCTTAGGCACAATGGATATTAGCTGTCACTCGGAAGAAGGCTATTATTCCCCAGGTACCAGCATCATTATTAATCATATTCAGTTTACTGCTGGGCCAGTGCCTTCTCAGTCTGTTTCCCCTTTCCCCGTCTTGGACCAAATCCATATCACCTCTTCAGCATATATTTATCATCTCTACCGGCCCATATTTAGCCTTCCATTCTTTCTATTCCTCTTACTTATATCAAGTAGTACCCTTGGGATTTCCACTCTGGTTCATCTTGGACAAGTACAGAGAACTAGAGGGCCTGCTTCCATTTGCCATTGCATTCAAATATGATGAAATCTTTTTCTTTCAAGGTTTCTCCTTCCTTGTTTGTCATCTATCTCTCAGAAATGATCAAATTCAATGCTGTTGAGACAATAAGCTAAGAAAAGTAGAACACACATGTATATTTGTGTGTATATGCATTATAGACATATATACATATATGTATGCATATATGCATGTATGTGTATACACACATACACACACGTGCACACACACATACACATATACACACAAAAGACCTTTCCATAGTTTCAGGGTCAATTACAGATGACCTTGAAGGTCTCTTTCTATCCTAAAATTCTTCAGTTCTTTAATCTATCCTGAAACACAAGTCAATTCATACATATGATATGCTATTCTATGCCTGTTACTCCTGTGAAGCAGCATAGCATAGGGATTAGAAAGTGAGCCTCAGAGTCAAGAAGACCTACATTCAAAGCCTACTTCCAAAACATTCTGGCTATGTGATCCTAGCCATGTAACTTCACCTTCAACAGCACCCCAAACAATTCTCTAAGACTAACATTTTCAAGGAAGTTGCTGATGTGCATTTTTGGAGGGAGTTTCTACTCTAGGTAGGACTTTTCAATAGTAATGTAATCACAGGCTACCCCCAAACTCTGTATTAGTTGGCAGAATGTTCCTTGATTGATGTAGATGGAATAACAAGTCATTTATATCTAACATTCAATGAGTACAATGAAATAGGGGCTAACTTAGGTAAACATTAGATTTCTTACCATGTCATAAGGTCAAAGGATTAGAGTTAGGAGAGACCTAATTACTCATGTAGTCCAACTTCCTTATTTTACATAGGAGGGAATGGAAGTCATAAAAAGTTAAATTACTTGCCCAAATGCACATATGAGGAACATTCAATTTAATCATTTTTTATACATAGGGTACATTCTAGTTAGAAGTCACATGCTAAATTTTGTAAAAACATTAATTTATAATGTTGTTTTTCAGATAAACTTCTTCGTAGCTGCCTAAGAAAACATGAAGATTAGGCTATGTGTTTTAACAAAGCTAACTGAAGCATATATTGATGATATTACTAGGTGAGGAACTATTTCCAATTAAACTAATTGGAGATACTTGAAGGATATTTTGCTTTATAGTAGGAGAAAGACAGTAACCATCAACCAAAAAAGCCCCACTTGAAATTCAAATTAATTTAACTAAAATCAATGAATCAGTCAATAAGCATTTATTAAAGGCCTGTTATATGCCAGGCACTGGGTCCTTAGATTGTGAGATCCATGACAGGAGCAGTTGTTGCTGATGTTGTTGTGTTCTTCATTTCACTGTATCCCTAGTGCTTAGCAGAACATCCAGCACACAGTAGGAGTTTAATAAATGCTAGTTGATAGACTAACTGGCAAGTGCTGAAGATGAGGAGGCAAAAACAAAATAATATCTGACTTCAAGGACCTTACATTCTGTTGGGAAAACAATATAAAGTATTAAGTACTTCTATATAATGAATATTTTCTTCTTCAGTTGCAGGCATTATTTTTAAAGTATGTGAAGTCTTAAACTTTTAATCTTTTTATACTTTTTTTATTCTTAAACAAAAGACCTATTTAAGGTATGTCAATATGATGAACATAAACTACCAGGTAGTAAAGAAAAGAGAACATATTTACAGAAAAGGGAAATACTTACCCAAACTCACACAGGCAAATCTCTAGTTAGCAACACTCAACTTAATCTTTTTTTCTTTCACCCTAGACCACGTAGCTATCAATTTGGCACCAAAGACATGCATCACAAAATGCACCCTGAAACAAAATTTTAAGACAAATTCAGTTGTTGGGGGGGGAGAGAAAATCCATAGCATAACTGGGATACATAAACTCCCAGAACAACAGTCCCCACAAATGGGAACCCTCGAATCCTATGAGGATGCTACTGAGGTGCCGCTACACTGAGGGAGAAGAAAGAAGGAAGAGAAACAGAAATACTGTCTCCAAAATAAGTTGTTTTTGCAGGATGATTTGTGCTGCTATCATTGTGACCTAAAACCCATAAATTGGCACAGATGGCAAAAAAAGAAAATGCAATTATTGGAGAAGATGTGGGAAGGCAGGCACACTAATGCACTATTGGTGCAGCTATAAACTGATCCAGACATTTAGAGAAGTAGTTTAAACTATACCTAAAATGTTAGTAAACTATGCAGATCCTTTGACCAAGAGATATTACTACTAGGCCTATACTCTTGAAAAGATAAAAGGAAGAAGCATAGGGTTCAACTGTATGAAAAATATTCATAGCAGCATTTTCTGATGTGAAAAAGGAATGGAAACTAAATATAAGCTGGGGTAATGGATGAATAAAGTATATTATATAAATGTTACAGAATAGTATTACACACTAAGAAATTATAAAAGAATGAACTAAGAGAAACTTGGTAAGAATTGTATGAATTAGGGTAGAGTGTAGTGAACAGAACCAGCAGAACAATTTATGCAATGTTTCTAACATTGTAAAGACAAACAACTTTGAAAGATCTAAGAAGTATGGTTGATGCACTGAATGAACAACCACTACTCTAGGACCTATCATGAAGCATGCTACCCAATTCCTGAAAGAAAGGTGATAGACTAAAGGACTAGCGATAGTGATGCCAAAAGGGAAAAGAGGAAAGGAAAAAAGATGGGGACTGCAATTGAAGCTGTTTTAAATGCACATAAGTGAACAGAAGGAAGCTCAGAGGGAGCCACAGATGAGCAGGTCAGGTTTTCAAATAAAGTGTTGAATTTATTATGCACTTTTCAAATACAATTTAATAGAAATTTGAAGTTTTATATATGACACATTTTCTGTTGTTTGTTTATGGGAATATTCTTGATGAGTGATGTTGTAAATTTCAGAATAACAAAATGAAAAGGAAGGAAAGGAGGGAGGGAGGGGCAGAGGGAGGGAAGAAGGAAAGAAAAGAGGGGTAGAAGGGAGGAAGTGGAAGGGGAGGGAGGGAGGTAGGAGAAGAGGAGGAAGGGAGAGAGGGAGAGAGAGGAGGGAGGGAGGAAGGAAGGGAGGAAGAGAAAAGAGAGGAAGCAAGAAAGCAAGGGAGGGTAGGGAGGTAGAAAGAGAGAGAAAAAGAAAAGGAGGAAGAGAAAGAGGAAGGAAAGGAAAGGAAAGGAAAGGAAAGGAAAGGAAAGGAAAGGAAAGGAAAGGAAAGGAAAGGAAAGGAAAGGAAAGGAAAGGAAAGGAAAGGAAGAAGGAAAAAAGGAGGGAGAGAAGAAGGGGAAAATGAAGGGAGGAAGGAAAGAATGAAGGAAGAAATGGAAGAAGGAAGGGAGGAAAATAGAAGGGAGGAAGGAAGGAAAGGAGGAAGGGAGGGAGGAAGGAAAGCATGGAAGAAGGGAGGAAGAAAAAGAGGAAGGAGGGAGAAAGGAAGGGAGGAAGAGAAAAGAGAGGAAGAAGGGAAGCAAGAGAGGGAGGAGAGGAAAGGAAGAAAGGGAAGGAGAAAAGAAGCAAGGGAAAATGGGAGGGAGGGAGAAAGCAAGGAAAGGAAAGAAAGAAGGAAGGAAGGAAGGAAAAAAGGAGGGCAAGAAAAAGGAAAAAAGGAAGGGAGGAAGGAAAGAATGAATAAAGAAAGGGAAGGAGGAATGAAAAAAGAAGGGAGGAAGGAAGGAAAGGGAAAGAAAGGGAAGTAAGAAGGGAAAAGGGGAGGGAAGGACAAAGGAAAAAAGGAAGGAAGGAAAGAATGAATAAAGAAAAGGAAGGAGTAAGGGAGGAAAAAAGAATGGAGGAAGGAAGAGAGAAGAAGTAAAAAGTGGGAAGGAGGAAGGGAAGGAGGAAGGAAGAGAGAGAGGAAGGGAGGAAGGAAGAGATGAGGAGAGGGAGGAAGGGAGAGGGGAAGGGAATAAGGAAGGAAAGGAAGAAGTATGGAAAGAAGGAAGGATGGAAGGAAAGAAGGAAGGAAGGAAAGAAGGAAGGAGAGAAGGAAGGAAGGAGTGAAGGAAAGAAGGAGGAAAGGGAAATGGAGGGAGATCTTTTTCTTAAATTCACCCTGCCTGCACGTCATTTAAGCGTATATTTTCTAACTCTTTATAACCCCAAATTAAAAAAAAAGTTTTCTGCCAAATTCCTTCCAATTTGGGCACTGGACTGAATCATGAAAAAAATTAAAACTAGAATTAAGATTAGAAGAATATATGATAATTAATTTCACTTTGTTATAGTTCTGCTCTGTGCACTGTGCAAAGGTTAAATATCATGGTCACTGTTGCTTAACTTCTTTTCTATCTAATACAAAGATTGACAAAATAGAGATAGTAAGGATAAAGATTAAGCAAATCTATCAAGTAGAAACACATGCTCAAGGTTTTTTTAATATGTGCCAACATGATAAAAATTTTGTAATCCAGAGTATACCTTCACAAAACTTACCACCTCAACAAGACAATTTCAACAGAAGCTTACACTTGAATTTTATTATGGTAATCATACAACTGTAAATTTCCATCTCCAAAATTAGTTGTTGCTACAGGCTGATTTGTACTTCTATCGCTGTGATTTGTTTGAATAGAACTCATCTGACAAGAAGATGCTTTCGACTCACGCTTTACTGTAATGTCTTGAGCATGTCCTGGAAACCATGAAAATCTCCTGACATGCTGATCCTTTTTAAATGCCCAAGGTGGCTTAACTATATTAAGCTGTGCTTGTGAAAAAGTCATGTACTAAGAAATGTGTGAAATATTCTGCATGTTTACTGGAATTTAGGAAACCATCAGTGTTAAGTGCTAATTATGCTTGTGACACTTATTTGCCTGGAATTGATCTTCCCATAGTAATAGAAAATTATTCAGCATGGACCCTCTACAAGAGAATAATAAGGTCCTGAGATAGCTTTAATTCAATTCCAATTCATAAGCCTAAATTGAACACCTAGTAGATGTAAAGCACTGCACTAGGGGTTGTAGATACAGTTGATGGTATGTTACAAATAACACTGGATTTCAAATCCAATGACCTGGGTTGAAATCCCAATTCTGCCACTTCCCATCTCTATGACCTCAGGATAGTCATTTAATCTCTCAAGACCTCAGGTTATTCAACTGTAAAATTAGGTGACCTAAGTGATCTCTTAGGTCGTATCCTGATATATTTATGATCCTCTGGTTCCAGACAATGTAAGCTTACAATTTAAGATGAAGGGTAAGATTCATACATAAATACCCATGACATTTATGGCACGATATGATCAGGGGGAAAAGGAATCTCTATAGGATCACAGAATCATAGATTTAGAGCTGGAAGGAAGCTTATAGGCCATCTGTCTCTTTGGCTCTCGGCAAAGTGCTCTGAAAAGGCAGGGATCACTGTCAGCTGGCAGATCAGTGAAGGATCACATGGTCAAAGATTTAGAGGAAGGAAACTTAGTGGCCATTTAGTCAAAGATCTTTATTTTACATATGAGGAAGCCCATATGTAAGACTATGGAGATGGTGGACCTTGAAGGAAAGGAAGAATTTTACAGATACACATATGGAGGGAGAATATTTTAAGCATGAAGGATGGAATGCTCCAAGGCAAGAGAAGGTAAGATGAGATAAGGGAACTAGCTAGTAATCCAATGTGAGTGGAACATAGCATATAGGAGGAGGAAGAGAATGGAATAAAGTTGGGAGGTAAAGGATAGGTTGGGCGGGTCAATATAGAAATACTAAGCTCCTGAAGTTTTTTCGAAGGGGGGAATGACATGGCCACATCTGTGCAGATGAAAATTATCCTGGTAGCTATGAAAAGAACTGAGAGCACTAGCATGAGTGTGAGTGGAGAGGATATAGATTTTAAGAATTATTTTGAATGTAGAGATGATGGAATTTCAGCAACTGATTAAGTGAGAGGGGCAAAGAGAGAAGGGTGAAACTGAATCAGGTTTTAAACCTGGGTTCCTGAAAAGATAGTGTTGTCACCAAAAGAAATAGGGAAGTATGCTGGATTTGCGGTGATATATTACATTTCTCTCTTATACTGGAAGGTTCTATGGTAGTGATGGGAGTGGGAAGAATGCTGGTAATCATTGGGAAGTGGATATATTTTTTAAAAATATTTTTAAAGCTTCAATAACATTAAAAAAGTAAGATACATATATCCCAAGGAGGGGAAAGGACAGAAAAAAAAGGGCTCGATGAACACCAAAATGTTTATAGCAGCACTTTTTGTAACAGCAAAGAACTGGAACCAAAGTAGATGCCTATCAAATGACGAATGGTAAAAAAAAAAATGATGATACATGATTGTAATATAATGTTACTGCACAATAAGGAATGATAAGAAAGAAGGATTCTGAGAAGCATGGGAAGATTTACATGAACTGATAGAGAAGAAAGCAGAACCAGAAATACAATATAGAGAATGATTACAATATGTAAATTGAAAGACGAACAATAAGAAAGTGAATTTTGTGTCATAATGACCAAGTGTGGCCCTCAAGAAGAGATAGGAAAAGATACCTTCCTCCCTTTTCACAGGTGAGAGACCATGGATTTGGAATGCCCCCTGTATACTACCAAACATGGTAGATTCACTGCTCACAGAACACTATACATGAAAGTATGGGTGGATGTCTAATTTGAAAGAAGTCTCTAGTGACTTGCTAAAATGTTTTAACAGAATTAGCCAAAGAACTTTCGCTTAGATAGAAATATTAGAGGAATAGCCAATTTGATATATGACAGATGATGGATTAAAAAATATTTTGATAGGTTGAATGATAGATTGAAACTAATAAGATGGAATTAGATAAAAATAAAGGTAAAGTACAGAACCTAAGAAAATAATACATTGATCAAACAGAAACTAGAGGAATAGCTACTTTAAAAGCAGTTTACATGAAGAGACACACTCTTTGTATTTGATGATGGGAGCTATACGGGCCAATCATAGGGTGTGGGTGTGTTTTGAAAAATGCAGTTTTAGGGTTCATTTTGTTAAATGTAGTTTCCAGGTGGAGAATGGTAACTGTACACCTCTACAATGTGCTTAATAGATCTGGATATTGTATTCATTTTGGAATACCAAGTGGAAAGTAAGCTTTCCTGAGAGCAGGTGCTATTTCATTTTTATCTTTGTAATCCCAGAGCAAGTCTATGAAATGAATAGAATGGGATCTATAGCATGGTACTTGGCACAAAGTAGGTCCTTACTAAGTATACATTGAAATGAAGTCTGTCCACAGGAAGGTGATCACAGAATCTTAAAGTTAAAAGAGACCTCCAATGACATTAATCTAACCAATACCTCAACAAGAATTCCTTGCTATGATCTACCTCTCAAATAGGAATCAAATTTTTACATGTAAACTATGTCATGAGAGTAACTACTGAAGTAACTTGGGTTGTTTTTAGACTGGACAAGAGAAGACTTGAGGAAGGATATGAGAGCTATCTTTAAATATTTGAAGATATTATATGAAAGAGGAAATGATTTTTGTGTAGTTGTAGGACCAACAGGAAGTAGTCTTTGTGTAGTTCCAAGGAACAGGGCCAAAAGGAATTTTTCTTTGTGTTGTTTTAGTGAACAGAACCAATAGGGATTAGTCTTCCTGTTGCTCCAGCAAGTGGGTCTGATGGATAACAGTCTCTGTACAGGTACAAAGAATTAGCACCAATAAGGAGAAAGTTTCAGGGAAGAAGATTTCAGCCCATTCTAAGAATTGTTTAACAATTTCTAACAATTACAACAGAATGGAAATGGAATGGGATGGCTGTACAAAAGTAGACTAAATGACCTCTAAAGTCCCCTCCAATTCTTAGATTCAATAAGCATCATTAAAGTCATCGGAATAAAAAAAAAACAATGGATATAAAATTCCCCACTCACAGAAAGTCACACAGCAAAAACCCAACATTTGGTGAGAATTAATATTTCTTAAAGACCTAAAGGCAGCATTCACCTATGATAAAAATAACCTAGATACCACATCCCATATACATATATACATACATGAAAGGTTGCTTCCTCGATTAATGTATTAATGAAAAAACAATTAGCAAATAGCCTAAAATCAGAGTGTTTATATAAATATTCAAGTCAATTGTGGGAACAAAAGACAAATGGAAAAGACAGCAATATTGATAAAAATGGTATATTTTCCCCGTAAAATTAATACAATGAGCTTGTTGACAAGAAGGTAGGTAGCTACTGCTGAGGCTATTGGCACCCCCAAGCACAAATTATGACACGTTGATAGAATAATAAATCCACATATGCTTGTGTTAAGTGTCTTTAGAAATCTCTCATTTATGCTTTGGGCAGATGGGTATAATTAAACATCAACTGTCAATTCCTCAGTCCTGAAGCGGACATTTCATTATATATAATGATCCTTTCTTCTCTTCCTAAGCAAATAACAGCTCCCCTCTTAATTGGTTTTAATGTATTTGGCCCTTAGCAGCCCTCCCTCTCCAGACAGAGCCTTCTTTCATAGAGGAACATCTCACCAAGATGTAAAATGTCATTCAGAAGAGGTTAAGGAGGCAATCTCTGAACACCCAATTTCATTCAACTGACACAGAAAAAAAATGCAATTCTCAGAATTCTGGCAATGATGCATATCAGATATATTATTTCACAGAAGCTTAATGACATTCCTACCATACTTCAGCTTTCCAAAGTAACAAAACTAGTAACAGCAATGATCTATCGTTACCTAAATAATATAGTAATTCATCTGTTTCTCCTTTGTTTTCAGTTAAGCTTAACAGTTCCAAACAGGTCTCTTCTTTAATAAAATTCTCAATTTTAAAAACCCATTCACACCAATTGTTAATGATAGAAGAACATATTAAAGTCAGGGTACTGTTGATAGAATTCACCCTTAGGGTAAAAACAAACACCAAATAAAAAGATGAAATTAATAGGTAACTACTTGCCTGAGCACCCTTTGGCTTGGAAGCACTCTAGGCAAGAAGCAAACTTGGTAAAGATTTCTATGTTTAATGTGTTCTTACAGTAGGATCATAAAGTTAGCAATGCACGGAATTTATGGTATAATCTATTTTATAACTCGGGGAAAATAGGATGACTTTTCCAGTGCATTTCCCATGAATCTCTGATCACTTGTAAATTGCACAGCCTGACATTTAAACTGTGAAGTGTCAATATCGGGAACACCATCTTCTTTCCCTTTCCTCCCCTGCCAATACCACTGAGGACAGATCCTGACACTCTATTTCATAATACAGAGTGATGGAAAGGCAAGGGTCAAACTCAGACTGTTAAGTCTAAAACAATTAATTACCTTCTCTTAGAGATGAAGGAAAATCTGTTTCCAACTAGGTGAAGAGAATTCAGGGGAAGTGCAGGAGATGCACAGACCCATATGGTCAGCTTCAGTTCACATCACTGACATTGCACACAGGATGACTGGTCAAAGGCCAATGCCTGGCATGGGGCATTCACATCTATCTTGGTGGAATAATTCATCTATCCCTGGAAGCTGAATGCCCTTCCAGGGTATCATGAGACTGGACTCTAAAATTCTGAGTTCTTGCCATCTAAAACTACATATTCTACTTATAGTATCGGAATAGCTGACTAAAATGGCACAGTAGCTGAAGTGTAAAGTCCTGAACAACCATTACATTTTTCGCAGAGACATTTCCTGGTAGTTTTTTAATTAACGATCAACTTTTTGTATATGCTTTTCCCTCTTGGCTTCTACATTTTTAACAAAAGGTGATGTTCTGTGTTCTTAGAAATGGAAACCACGTAATTAACTAATGTTTTCAATATACCCTTTCAACCCCAACCCCCTCCCTGTTACCTCTGATAATAGCACTGCTAAATTTAAAAAGCTAAAGGCCCTGTTTTTACAATATAGCAACTCAGAATCATTTTGCCTTCATTAGGGAAGATGCTGATACAATTCTTGCAATAAATATACTTTTGAAGAATTATTTCTCCTCATTTATTCAACATTTAATGCATACTCATTATGAATTCGGTACAGGAAGTATAAGGTAGTAGACAAGAGTGTGGGCTTGCAATCAGGAAGACCTCAGTTGAGATATCACTTATGACAGATATAAGTCACTTAGTTTCTAAGACAATTCCTTAGCAGTTATCTAGTAAGTGCTCTGGCAGCTAGGTGGCGCCACGGTGCATAGAGTACCAGGCCTGGAGTCAAGATGACTCATCTTCCTGAGTTCAAATCTGACCTCAGACTGTACTAGCTGTGTGACCCTGGGCAAGTCACTTAACCCAGTTTGCCTCAGTTTCCTCATCTGTAAAATGAGCTGGAGAAGGAAGTGGTGAACCACTCCAATATCTTTGCCAAGAAAACCCTAAAAACCACATGAAAAGTCAGAAATGACTGAGACAACAACTGTATTGGTGAAGGAAGTGGCAATGTAACCACAGCTCCTTCGGGTTCAAGTATTATGTGTTCATTGCTGTGTTAAATGCTATGGATAGAAGGAGAGGTCAAAATAAGATTAAGTCAGGCCTCCTGACCTTTCCTAATTTGTAATCTCATTGGAAAATGATGGTATTCATAAATGAAAGAGTCAACTACTGTCTTGCATTGGGTTATATAAATGAAGTGTCCACACCTCAATGTTATAGCAATTCTAAGGATGGATTTCACAGATGTATCTGGAATTGGGGAAGCCTTCACAGAGGAGACAAGACTTGTTCAGTGCTTTATTTTAGATAGGCTGGGAGGGCTCAAGCAGGAAGAAGGGGAGAAGATGTTATGATAAGCCAAGGCCCAGAGGTGGGAATGACTATGCATACTCACGGAATAGTGAGATAGGCTTGGACAAATAAAGCGGAGGGCTCATGTCGAAAAGTAGGCAGATATACAGTTAGGTAAGTAGGGTAAGACCAGACTCAGAAGGACCTTGAAGGCCAAGCTAAATACCTGGCTTATAAGCAATTCACTTTCTATTCTAGTTACATGAGACCATCTTGATTTGTAACCCAAAGGGTGATGTTGCCAATTAAACTTCTGTTTTCTACAGTACAGACTCCTGTATTTGTTTCCAAGGTAACATATATTGGGAGAGCATAGCATGCAATCATTTACGTCTGGAATTTGGAGAATCAGCCACCCTGGGAGCCAGAATGCCCTTCATCAGTAAACATGGGAGAAAGTTGTTATAATTTTATACTCATTGTATTACGAATGATACTTTATGCTATCATCAAGTTATTATAGGTCTCAGGACACATTTTCTAGTCCTGAAATTATAGCTAAATATTTTTTTAAGTGTTGAAAAGTGATCTCTAAGTGAACCTAAGTTGTGAAATGCACATTACTTGAATGGTGAGCTTGGTTGAAATCAACAAACAGATGGCTGGAATGCTGTTCTTCTAGTGAGCTTCTGAGAGTAATGCAAAATAGGTGCAAGAATGGATAAGCACCCTGCATTACACTGATAGGTGTTGTGTTCTTAGGGGAAAAAACAAAACAAGACAAATGGTAAACTCACCTGTTTTATACAGGGTGTCCTCAAAGTTTTAATGCAGCTTTAAGCTATTAAAGCTTTTTCTTCTAGTAGTATTTTAAGTCCCCCAGACTTTGGGGACGCTCTGTGTATCCATCAGATATACAAGATGACAATTTAAGCATGTATTCAGCCTTCCTGGAAGCAGATGTGAACTCTGTATTTGTTTCTTTTATTATTATTAATATCATTAATGTTGTTGATAGTAATGACAATCCCTTGAACATCTCTCTTTAGTTCTCTCTTTAAACACTGAGAAGCAGGATTGTAAAGTAAACAACATAAAAGGGAAGCAAATGATGTAAAAGACATTTTGATCAGCCTCCGGTTCTATAAATCACCCTTTCTGGGCAAAAGCTTCAAACAGTTGAATTATCTATTTGAACACTGAAGGCTATGCACCTTTTTCTGGGGTTTGAATATTTTATTTCTGTAACCACAGTGAGGCACAGAATTTGGGAGAAATAATGAATCATGAAATCTCAGATTTGAGAGGGACTTCACAAGTCATCTAGCCTAACTCTTGCCTGAAGCATGAATCCTCTTTATGATGTCCCCAATAAGTGATGATCCAGTTGTTAGAAACTCTCCAGTGACAAGCAGCCCACCACCTCCTGAGGCAATCGATCTCAATTAAAAAGTACTCTAATTATTAGGAAAGTCTACTTATAGCCTGCAGATACCTATTCCCTTATGTTACGTATCCATTGGATGAGATTCCTCTTTCTCAATTCAAGAACAAGTTTAATCATTAATTCACATGACCATTATGCAAATATCTGAAAATATCAAGTGTATTTTCTCTTAATCTTTTCTTCTTCAGGCTAATCACTCCTAGCACTTTCATCTTATGGCATGGCTGGAAGTTCTCTTACTATCATGACCACTCTCTCTATGTAGTCTGGATCACCAGAGCTCTAAAAATCCCCTTCAAGGATGACACCAAACCATCTCCACTCTTGGGTCTAGTCATTCACTTAGCTCTGAACCTGCCAGGCTATCTTCACAAGGACTTTATGAAAATACTTGTTATATTGAAATGCTGGTATACTATTTCTTTGGGATTTTCTTCATTTATAAGTTCCTCAAACCTGTCAAAGAAAGAAATAAGACCAGTTTGGCACATCTTTTTCTTAATGAACCCATGCTGGCTTACAGTGATCAATGATCTTTTTTCCCCCTATGCACTCACAAACTACTCTTTTCATGAATTGTTCTAATATATTCCTTGGAACTGAAGTCAAGCTCACCAGCTTACAGTCATAAGAATCTACCTTCTTCCTCTTTTCTGAGAATTGGGACATGTTTGGCTATCTCCATGCCTGCAGCATCTCTCTCATGTGTACCAATTCCTCACAATCTCTGACTGTAGTTCAACATGTCAACAAGTTATTCCAACATCCTCAGATATAATTTATCTAGATGAGTTAAGTTGCTTAAATTCATTGAAGGCACATAAACAGTCTCAACATATCCCAATATAATTATAAATAACACTTTTTGTCTCACTCTTCTCATACCTCCGACCATATGAAATTATTGTTTCATCCAACCGTATTTCATTTCCTTTTTTTTATTTATCTGAAGTTGCTATTTCCTTCCCTTTCTCCTCTTCCATTCTTTCCACCATCTTGAAATTTTTACTTTCCCTTTAAGATTTTCTTAAACTTCTTGATTTGGGGAAAGCCTTTAATATTAGTCCAGTTCCATTTGTTCTTAACTGCTATTCAGTTATTGTTTCAAAGAGAATAATAAGAAAAATTATATTACAATTATAATTTTATATGGTGTGTACCACTGCAAAAAGCTCAATCTATTTCTATTTTTCACTCATTTGTTGATTCTTTAATATTTTAATCACTATGATATGGTATAGAAGTTCTTAATCTGAGGTCCAAAGACCTCCATGGGGACCATTTATAGATTCAGGGGGCCTGTGACTTTGCATAGAAAAAAATATATATATCTTTACCTTCACAAAATGCTAACTGAAATTTAAAATTTGCTTCAATTATGAATTTAAAAATTATTAATTATGAATTTAAAAATTATTATGAGGAGTCCATGGACATTACCAGATTTACCAAATTGCCAAAGAGTACCATGAGCTCCAAAAGGTTAAGAACTCCCTTATATGTAATGGGGATAAGCTAGAAGCATTGCTAATAAGATTGAGAGTGAAACAATGATATCAGTTATAACCACTATTATTATTGTATATTGTACTAGAAATGTTAGCTTTAGCAATAAGAGAAGAAAAAGAAATTGAAGGAATTATAATAAGCAATGAGGAAACAAAACTATCACTCTTTGCAGATGATACAATGGTATATTTAGAGAATCCTAGAGAATCAACTAAAAAATTTACTTGAAATAATTTAAAACTTTAGCAAAGTTGCAGAATATAAAATAAACCCATATAAATCATCAACATTTCTATAAATAACCAACGAAGCCCAGCAAAAAGAGATTGAAAGAAAAATTCCATTTAAAATAACTATAGACAATATTAAATACTTGGGAGTCTATCTGCCAAGCCAAACCCAGTAACTACATGAACAGAATTACAAAACACTTTTCGCACAAAGTCAGATCTAAACAATTGGGAAAATATCAATTGCTCATGGCTAAGCTGAGCTTATATAATAAAAATGACAATTCTACCTAAATTAATTTACTTATTCGGTTCCATGCCAATCAATCTATCAAAATAACAAAATTCATGTGGAAGAACAAAAGGTCAAGAATATCAGGGGATTTAATGAAATAGATGCAAAGGAAGGTAGACTAAGCATACAGATCTAAAACTATATTATAAAGCAGCAATCATCAGAACTATTCGTACTGGCTGAGAAATAGAGTGGTGGATCAATGGAGCAGGTTAGGTACACAAGACAGAACAGTCAATGACTATAGTGATCTAATATTTGATAAATCCAAAGACTCCAGCTTATGAGAAAAGAACTCACTATTTGACAAAAACTGGAAAATATTATTGTGGAAATTAGGCATATACTAACATTTCATGCTGTTTACCAAGATAAGTTGAAAATGGGTAAATGACTTTGACATAAAGGCTGATACTATAAGCAAATTAGGAGAGCAAGGAATAGTTTACCTGTCAGCTCTATGGGGAAGGAAAGAATTTATGACCAAACAGGAGAGAACATTATGAAATGCAAAATGGATAAATTTTATTTTTTGCACAAACAAAACCAACACAGCCAAGATTAGAAGAGAAGCAGAAAGCTGGGAAATGCTTTTTTTTTACAGCCAGTGTTTCTGATAAAGGACTCATTTCTAAAATAGAGAACTGAATCAAATTTATAAGAACACAAGTCATCTCCCAATCGATAAATGGTCAAAGGATGTGAACAGGTAGTTTACAAAGAAATCAAAGCTATCTATGGTCATATGAAAAAATATCCTAAATCACTATTGATTAGAGATATGCAAATTAAAACAACTCTGAGGTACCACCTCATACCTATCAGTTTGGCTAATATGACAGAAAAGGAAAATTTTAAATATTGGAGAAGATGTGGGGAATTTGGAGAACCAATGCATTGTCAGTGGAGTTGGGAACTGATCCAATCATTTGAGAGAACATTTTGGAACTATGCCCAAAGGATTATAAAACTGTGCATACCTTTTGATCCAGCAATGCCACTGCTAGGTCTGTATCCCAAAGAGATCATAAAAATAGGAAAAGGATCCACACATACAAAAATATTTATTCCAGCTCTTTTTGTGGGGGCAAAGAATTGGAAATTGAGGAGATGCCTGTCAATTGGGGAATGGTGTATGAATATAGTTGTGGTATATGAATGTAATGGAATACTATTGTTCCATAAGAAATGATTAGCAGGTAGACTTTAGAAAAACCTGGAAAGACTTACATGAACTGATACTGAGAGAAATGAGCAGAACCAGGAAAACACTGTACACAGCAACATCAACACTGTTCGATGATCAACTATGACAGACTTAACTCTTCTCAGCAAAACAATGATCTAAGAAAATTCCAAAAGTTTCACATGGAAAATGCTACCCACATCCAGAGAAAGAACTATGGAGTCAGAATGCAAATTGAAACATACTATTTTCTTTTTTTCTTTCTTGTGGTTTTTCCCTTTTGTTCTGATTCTTCTTTCACAATATGACTAATGTGGAAATATGTTTAATATGATTGTACATGTATAACCTATATCAGATTGCTCATTGTCTTAGGGGGAAGAGAAGGATAGAGGAAGAAAAAAATAGAAATTAAACTCTTGTAAATGTACATGTTATTGGAAAAAATACTAAATGTGGGAGGGAAGGTTAAGAACTAGTATAGCAGAAAGAACAATTGCCTGGCTGTCAGGACACATCTGGGTTTTAGTACAGCTCTGCCAGTGACTAGAAATATGACTGTCTACAAGTGACTTAAATAAACTGAAGGTCGAAGAGTTCAACTACAAAGTGAAGATACTGGGCTAAATGAGAGGTTCTTAGCCTTTTTGTGTAATATGGACCCCTTTGGAAGTCTGGTGAAACCTGTAAATGTATAGAACCTCTGGGCTAAATCTCAAATGCCTTTTATAGCTCTGAAATTATGATATTATTCTTCTATATAAATGTTATTATGCTAAATGCCATTGGGGATATATAGTTAAGTAAGCCATGGCCCCTACACCTAAGGAACTTATAATTTAGTAGGGGGTATAAGGACATTTCACACATTACCATGATAGAAGATACATTACGATGTATCATGAGAGGTACCATCAAAGTGCTATGGGGCTTCGGATGAGGGATAGATCATATCGTTCTAGGGAATCAGTAAAAGATTGATGAGAGGTAGCATTTACCATCATTCCGATGTGGTAAAATTTGAACAGAAGAAAGGTTGGGGCATAGAGGTGAGGATAAGGCATAACAGTGGAGATTGAAAGCTAGAAAGGACCTCAGAGGTCATCTAAACCAATCTGCTTTTACAGATAAGGAAACTGAGGATCAAGTAGGATAAGTGAGGTCCAAAGGGATCAGGACAGCAGAATTAAAGAAAAAGGGCATCATGTCCAAAAACGGAAAAGGTATGTTCTAGGGACAAAAATCAATATAATTAGAACATATGGCAAATTTGAGAAAATAGTAGGAATTATCTTTCAGTTATTTGTCTTGATTTTTTTTTGGTGGGGTAGAGTTGGGGAGGAAGTATTCTTTAGTTATTCCCACTCAAATATGAAAAAAGAAACCCTGAGGTGAATAGGCTAATAAAACCAAACAGGTGAAAATTAAGGAAAAATTCAAAATTAAATATATCTCCAACATTCTAATTCAATTGTCAAGGCTCCTGGGCTATGCTACTTCTGTATCAACAAGGAAACAATGTAAACAAATCACAATTTTTCATAAAGATATTTCTTTACAAGGAAAGATATTCCTGGCACTGATTTGGCAGCAAAACTCCACAGACTACCCAAAGCCAGCATGGCAAGTTTCTAAAGCCTGGAGCTTTAGCAGTCCAGAGCTGAGAGGCTCCTGACAGAAAGGAAGAAAGGAAGGAAGGAAGGAAGGAAGGAAGGAAGGAAGGAAGGAAGGAAGGAAGGAAGGAAGGAAGGGAGGGAGAGAGAAAGAAAGGAAAAAGAAAAACAGTAACATAAATCCAAAGACAAAACACACATGCTCAAGTACACACATACATACACACATAATCTCACCTGCAGGAAAAATAAATTCCATGATGAACTTCCTGAACAAAAGTGTTAATAATGCTTTTCGTCTCAAGAATTCTCTTTTATTAAACTTCCTACTTGAAGTAGTGTCCTTTGTTCCCTGCTAGAATACATTTCTCCTTTGAGGCAAGACTGCCTGGAAACCTAGCATCATTTCGAGTGTGGACAACCTGGTCAGTCTTCCTAAAAAGGCAGGCTGTTGAAGGGTCAACCGAATAAATGGAATAGGCTTTAAAATTTTGGGTTATCTTAATCTCTGACCTCTGCCCTCAGTACAAGATTGATTGCTTAGTCAATTTTTCCTGCATCAGGAATACCAGGAATCATCAGTTTCCTTTACAAAGGGACCTTCACAAAATTTGCCTAGAAGAAAGCAAATTCTGTTTCCAAGCAAGAAAGGACGCTCTCCTTTCAAAAACAAAAACAAACACAAACACACACAACACACAAACAGTATCACAAGGGTCATGAAGGGTCTGCTCAACCTAGATAATGGCCAGAAATTCATGTAGTCTCCTAGGAAACTACCTTGCCATCCTTTCAGAACTTTCTCCGAAAAGTTTCATTTTTGTTTTTGTATGACCAGTGCTTAACCCATTGCTTGGCATACAGTAAGCTACTAATAGATACTTTCACTTATTCATACATTCATTCTTTCGGGTGTTCAGAACTTCAAGGCCCCAAATCTCAAGGTCACTGAGTCAGAGGAAAATTAATAATTCCCAATGAGGGGGTGAGGGGTCAGGGTGGGATGTATGGCCATGGAGAAGGCACAAATGAGCAGAGAATGAATCTTACCTAATTTGCTTTGATGTTAGAATAGGATTAAAAATTCTTTTTAGGTATAATTACCAATGAACTTTATATGATATGCTAAAGTGTAAAGAATAAGGATTAAAAATGCTATCTAATCCTGTTTCCCTACCTGTTGCCTTACATTCCCCTAAAACATGCCTATAAGACTTGCATCCTGGGCCATCTCCAGTCGTCCTGGCGAATATCAAGCCACTGGACCCAGGTGGCTCTGGAGGAGAAAGTAAGGTTGGTGACCTTGCATAGCCCTCCATCACTCAAATCAAAGTCAACTGCAAGTCATGACATCATATCACTGATGCTATGGTCCTCTTCGAGAATGAAGGACAAACACAACAACAACCTGTAAGACTAACGAATACATGGCACACATAGGAGGTAAATTACATATTTAAATACTGTAAATATCAACATTTGAACTGCCCTTCAGTACTAGCTTTCATGCAATCTAATTTATTCTCTAATATAATTTATCATCGCTGAAGCATGTTTTTTTTTTGCCATAGGGATCATAACCCACCCCCCACCCCATACACTTGATTTATTACTTTTTTTCCTATTTCCTTGAGAAAATTCAATTATACACAGGTCTACCTCTTTAGGGAGAAAAATATCCCCTACTAGGAAATTTACCAACACAAGCTTCCACTTTACCCTAGAGGAAAGGTATCATAAAATGTCATTTTAATCAATTGCTGCATCAGTACTTTGGTTATTAATCTGTATCCAGTCTGATTTCTTTCTGTATTCAGCTCACTCCCAGAGTCTAAAAAAATCGTTCTCATTCTTTCATGAGATGTTCAGTCACCCAGTGTCTCATAAATTTATCACTGATGATCCGTATTAACAGTCAACAGGATAACAGGAGACTTGATTTCATAATGTACTTCTCAGGGACAATTTTACTTAGATTTTTATAATGCTTATCACAACCAAGACATGTAAACTAGGGCTCTGAAGGAGAAATTCATCGAATCAGTCAAGAATCATATCATTACTGTCTTGCCCTAACAGCTATAAACCCACCCAGACCGGGGAGAGGTAAGGAGAGAGAGGAGATAGAGAAACACACAGACAATTCTTGAAAGATAACATGATTGAATTTGTTTCCTGTAATTTTGTTGCAGAAAGCAATTGCAAGACCCAAAGTCTCCTTTCTTCCTAGGGCAGCATAAAGTGTGACTTGGGCAGAGAACCATTATTTAACATGAGGATGAGAGCATAGGAAGATGATACCAATAATAGTAAATGCTGATTCATTCATACTCATCAGCATTCCTTAACTAGCAAAAGTAAGAAATTAAATCTAGATAACTCTTTATGAAGCATCCTTACTGAAGGAATCTTACCTTCAGGTGGGACATAAACACCATACCCCACCTTCATTTTCACCTAGACCACTTAAGGTAAGTCGTTGGACAGAATGTCTCCTTTAGAGGGGTTTGAAACACCAGTTGTTCAGATGAGCCACGTGAAAAAAAACCATGGTATCTATACCAAATGATCTTTGATGGCATTCTTCATGTTTTTACTGGGCCTGTCCACCCTTTCTCCAAATGAGTTCATTAGAGGTCAAAAAATTCAATCAGTATCTGCTCAACAACCCTGTATACATTGTGGTGTTCCTGAAGTTTTTAAAGTAACAAAGCCACCAAGAAAAAAATCTGTAAGAGTTTTTTATTCTAGAAGAATCTCTGAGGACAGTTGCCTGTGCACACAGTACACTGGCAAAAGAACCATGGTTATTTGAAACTTGCTGTCTACCTGCTGGATTTGCAAATGCACATTAAAAAGTAAGAAAGTATTTTGAAATAGTGGCTAAAATAGTATCTAGTAATATAACTAAAGATGAAGGCAAAGCGAGTAATACAAAATAATGAGTTGCACGGCATGAACTGAACAGACATTAAGTGGGAGAAGGGTATGCAGTTTGTTGATGAGAAATTTTGTTAGCACAAACCGGTGATTTAAATGGAGAAGGTGGAATTCTGCACCATGGTCTTATGGAAACAACACTGGATTTAGTATCAGAAGACCTGTGTTTGAGGCCTTGCTGACATTAATTATATTACTTTGGGCAAGTCGTTTGAACTATATAAGCCTCAGTTTTCTCATCTGTAAAATGAGTATAGTAATACTTGTACTACCTATCTTACAAGACTGTATTAAGGCTCAAAAGAGATAATATACGTAAAAGCACCCTGGAAACTTAAGGCAATTATAGACACGTAGCATCCATTACTTACTATAGAATAGTAGTGATGAGCAAATAAGAAAATATTTACAAAAAGCTTCACAACCCACTAAAAGGTAAATTATTATTTCTCCATAATTCAACATACATATGCTATGATTGTTACTTTTCTACAACTTCAGATCTGTGACTCCACCTCCCATTTTCATCAGTGGGTAAAAAAAATCCCTCTCTTGCTATCCTCCTGCCCTATTCCCCATCAACATGTGTGGGGACAAATGGAAAAATTTTCAGGTGCACTACAGATCGAATGCTATTAGGAAACACTGATCTAAATCCTTCTGTGAACAAAGTAGAGCTCCAGGCATTCTAACAATCAATTTATCTTACATTATTTGGGAGGAGTCAGAGATAATGCTAGCTTCTTTAAAAATGTTTCCATGAGGGGAAAAAATTAAAAGCCAGCAATATCCTTGTGGCCCAAGGGTGGTTTTTTGCTCACATGGAATTTTCTTTATTTAATTCAACAGCATTCATTGAACTGGCTCACTTAAAAAAATGCACTTTAAAACCAGATGCTGACAATATAGCTCTTTTCCATCTCTTTACTTTGGTTCATATTGTTCTACTGCCTCAAAAGAAACCCTCCTCACTTCTTTCCACCTGTCCTAATCCGTGTATTCATCAAAATCACACACAAGCCATAATTCTTCCATAAAGCCTTCCCTAGCAGTCTTAGCCTGTGCTGATCTCTCCTTTTTATACTTTGATATTTGACCCTTTATTCCTTAGAGGCTGCCACCCTGCCTTGCCTCCCTCCCCCAGAATGCTAGTTGCCTCAATCACTTACCACATCTAGGCTAAGCTACAGCCATGCTTCCTTTTGCTAGCCTGCCATCTTCTCCAAAGTTGCCTTTCTGTCATGTGCCTGACCTTCCCCCTTTCCAGTTCTTGAACTGTAATCAACTCTGTCACTGCTACACTCCCCCATGGCCCCACTGTCACTCACTAACATGTATTATTTCCTCCTACTGGAATGTATACTCCTTAAGAACCGGGACTATCTTTGCCTTTGTATTTCTTTTCCCAACACTTAAGATGGTGCTAAACACATAGTAAGCATTTAATACATGCATTTTAATTAATTCATTCATTTGCCCATTGATTCATCCGTTCCATACGAGTATTCCTTTCAAAAGGGAATTTTATTCTTCACCCCATGTAACTCCTATTGACTTCCTTGAATAAATCCTTCACAAAAGGTTAACCCAACATGCTAAGGGCCTTATTCTAGATCTTACACTACATAGGTACGAATGGAGTGCCCAGAATGGCCATCAGTCACTGCTCCACCTAACAAGTCTCTCTCTTTTTTACTACTCACACATTTCTAGAACAAGGTTGCTTTTATTCTGCTTTTCTTGAGCAGCATTGCATTAGTAATAATGCTGCAGCCAACTCAATGTCTGCTGTGTCTCTCTAGTGCTCTTGGTTGTGTGTGTGTGTGTGTGTGTGTGTGTGTATTTGTGGTGGGGAGGGAAGGAAACCTGCAACTTTAATTCTTTGAAGACTATTATCCCATGTTTCCCAGTGGAAGAATTTTGAACAGTATTTACAAAGCTAGATCTTAAATGCAGAGAGAAGTCTAAGCGCTTTAAAAGCACTGTTCCCTACAGTGATAGCAATATTGTTTTAAGAACAACTTTTAGTGACAAAACCATTTTGATGATTATAAACACCCAAATTAACTACAAAGGTCATATGAAGATGCTATCTGCATCAAGAAAGAACTGATAAATAGAAGTCTGTATAGAATGATTTTACGTATCTATACATACATATTTGTGTCTAATGGTAGTCATCTCTAGGGTAGAGAGAGGGAAGAAGGAAAGAAAAAGAAAGTTACTTGATGACTTTATTATATACTTAAAAGGAATAGCAACTTGTTCATAACAGATTAGCAGATTCATGTACAATTATTTTTTTCTATTTTACTGTTATGGAAATTTATGTTTTATTTTTTAAGTTCAGAATGAAATTTTTTTCAAAGAAAAGCACTGCTCTCATAAGCAAATGTTTTTCCTCATTTCTTTTTATACTTTTTTCTCTCAAAACTCTTCCCAAGCTTCCCATAGCATATCAAATCTATACTATTTAGCAGCCTATCACATTCTCCTTTGTCTTAGGAAAGTCTTTTCTCCTCAGCCAGACTATAAGCTTGTTTTTAATTTTTGTGGACAGAAAATATGCCCTATTTATGTATTTTCTCATCCCAGCATTTCAGTTATAACAAAGGAATAAGTGGATTACTAGATTGTAAGGTCCTTGAGGTTAGGTACTATACCTTCCTTAATCACGTTTCTTCCCTAGGACCTGACATGATGTTCCATACACAGTTCTACTCAAGAGAAACGTGTTGAGTTGTTGCAATACAGGATAACTATTGCTTTTAGTTCTAACTATCTCAAACTCCCTAATTTGGTGGTAACATTTTGCTGGTTCAATAGAGCCAAATACTTTCCTTAGTTTGTCTTCCAATTGATCATTTCTCTCTATACTTCCCAGGAAGATGATGATAGTCCATCTGACAGTGTAGTTTTCTTTCTTTTAGGCATGAAGCTGTAATCCCATACTAAATGCTTTTAAATTTTTATCATTATATTTTGTTTTTACATCACCATTCCCTAATGTATTCTTCTCCCCTCTACCACCCAGAGAGCCAACCAGCACTCGTGACAAAGAATAAAAGAGGAGAAAAACATTTCGGCAAAACTAACACACCAGCTGAGTCTGACAATTTATACAATATATTGGCAATGTGCAATATGTATGCAGTACACAGCTGCATGCCCTCACCTCTGAAAAAAAAATGGAGAAAAGTGACTTTTTTCATCTCTCCTTCAGGGAAAGACTTGGCCATTATAAATACTGAGTATTCAGTTTCATTTTTTAAATTGTTATTACTGATACTTCTTTACATTTTCATTTTTCAGTCATGCCATATATTGTATTCTTGATTCTACTTGCTTCAGTATTCATGAGTTCAATTCAATTTTCTCATAATTCTCTGAATTCTTCATATTAATAATTTCTTATGGTGCTACAATTTTCTATTACATTCATGGTTTAGTTACTTCCTGTAGATTAGCATCTGTTTTGTCATTTTTTTTTGCTGTTATGTGTATTTTTGTATATATAGAGCCACTCTCTGACTTTGATCTTCTTAGGATATAAGTCTGTTAAGGAAATCTTTGGGCCAAAGGGTTATTTCTTCAACCTAATTCTAAATTGCTTTCCTGGTAAGGAGGCCAATTCTTAGCTCCACCAAGATTGTGTACATAGGAATGTCTGACTTTGTACATTCCTCCACTTTGACTATTATAGTGTTTTGTCCATCTTTACCAATTTGCTGGAAGTAAGGTGAAACCTCCTAATTAATTCTAATTTGCATTTTTCTTATTATTAGTTACTTGGAGAAAGCCATAATGGGGTTTTTAATAGTTTGCAAATCTTATCTTGAAAACTGATCATATTTTTGACGATTCACTGGAAAATAGTTCTTGATAATTGTGTGTGTGAGTGTGTGTGTGTGGTTCCCTATGTATCTCATGTAACAGAATTTCAGAGATAATTGATGCAAAGGTGGTTTTTTGTTTGTTTGTTTCCCAATCAAACATGTCCCTTCTTATCCTGGATGCACTGATTTTGTTAGTTTTTTTTAATTTAATGTACCTGAAATTCTCTATTTTATCTTTTGTGGTCACTTTATCTCTTGTTTACTTAAAAATTCCACTCCAACCTAAAACAATCAAAGTACTTTTCTAATTTTTTTTTTTGGTATGGGCTTTAATGCTTACTAGGATGTATTACAGAAGACAGACTGAGCTAAGCTTGATTTCTACTGAACTGCTTTCGAGTTTTTCCAGAATTTCTTTTCTAACCAGAAGTTCTTCCTCAACCAGCCTCTTGCTAATCCATGTGGTCAAACAAAGCATCTAAAATGGAGGAGAATTTGGGCTACCTAGGTGGTGTAGTAGATAGAGCACTGTTCCTGGAGTCAGGAGGACCTGAGTTTAAATGTAGTCTCTGGTCCTTACAAGCTGTGTAACCCTGGGTAAATCACTTCATTCCACTGCCTCCAAGATAGACAGATAGATAGACAGACAGACAGAGATAGATGATAGATAGATAGGCAGGCAAACAGACAGACAGATAGACAGATAGATAGATAGATAGATAAAATTGGGGAGAATTTAATCTACTCATGGCAATCCCCTTGCAATGTATTGCCTTTTCATGAAAATGTAACAAGGTAAACAATTTAAGGGCTCTTATTATCTCAGACATTTAAAATAATTTTATCAATGTTGTTTCCTTACTGCAAAATGTTAAACGGCTACTTATTGCTTGTAGGATAAAATACAAAAATCCTAAGCCTAGTATTTAAAGTCCTCCACAATGGGATTCCTCTCTACCTTACCACCCTTATTTCACATTACTTCCCTTAATACCCTCTAGGAAAACTGACCTGCTATTTAATCTCCCTATCTAGTATTCTGTGCCTTTGCAAAGGTTGTCTTACATGTTTGGAAAAGAATATCTACAATAACTCTGCCTTTGTTCAAGTCTCAATTCTAATGTGTACTGGCTGTGTGACTCTGGACAGGTCACTTAACCTCTCAGTGCCCTAGAAAACTGTAAAACTATCTATGGCATCGAAGATGTTGAACTGCATTGTAAGGGAGGGGGTTATTTGCTCATCTAGGAATTCCCTGTGCCAACTAAATCACAGATTTGGTCCCTATCCCTATGTACTAAGTTGTGTACATGTGTCTGCCCAGTAAGAATGCAAGCACCTTGAGGGCTGTCTTTATATCCCTTTAACCTAGCCCATTATCTTGCTAATGGTAGACACTTAATGTCTTTTGAATGGAATTTAATTTGTATCTGTTTATTGGTGTGTCCTAAAACCTATACATACCTCTTGCTATTCTACCATTGAGTTGTTTCAATTGTTTCCAATTTTCCATGACCCCCTTTCAGAGATTTCTTGGCAAAGATATTGGAGTAGTTTGCTCATTTTACAGATGAGGAAACTGAGACAAACAAGGTTAAGTGACTTTCCCAGGTCATACAGCTAGTATATGTCTGAGGACAGATTTGAACTCAGGAAGATGAGTCTTCCTAATTCTAAGACCAGTTGGCTCTATCCACTGTGCCACAGAGAAGCTGCCCCTGCCCGATTTTAATACACAAAAGTTATTATAACTACCTTTTTGAACTCTGTAAAGGTCATTAGTATGTAATAAATGTTAAGGGTCTCTTAAGATCACCTTATATTAAAAGTCAGCTTAATTTTAAAAGTTTTTTTAAAATAAAATTTGCTGTAGGGGATTTACTAAGCGCCTCTAAGGTTACAGAGTTATTTATGGTACTGTTAATTCTACCTTTATTAACAATAACCTTTCAAAAATTTATCATTTGAAGAGGCCCATGCCTTAATCCAGGAATGTATTTTCATTATTATTAACGGGAACAGTAAATAATGAGCTTTCAGTGACAGGATAAAAGAAGAAATCACAATTCAAATGGAGTTCCTGGTATCAGGCAAATATGAGTCACCTTCTCCAGGGAATTAAGAACTGGAAGCAATAGCAACTGTAATTCATTGATATTAGAAAGGCATCTAAGAGGCTGAGAGAGAAAACATTACTACCAACACTTTGTGCTTATGCTGTACTTTTCAAAGAACGGCTAGGCTTGAAGGATCCTTCCAATAGGTTCATCTTACTCATTTACATGAATACGGAGAACACCTAGATACCCCAGAGAGATGAGAAATTTTCTGACTTTTCAAGAATTAGAGGCGAAGAAATGTCTCCACTGTCTATTCCATTATCTCACTCCCCACTCCCTTCTTATTGAAAAGTTCCATAACTCTAGATAAGTTTTATAAATAACTCTCTAAAGCCATTAGTCTACCAACATCCTGTTTGTCTGTGTGGGTCCTGCCCATATGTATGTATTTTATTAATGACAACAGTCATAATCTAGAGAGAGCATTAGGCCAAAGGCAGCCAAGGCAGGGTCACAAAGGGTAGCTCAACTCTATAATTGTTGCCTCATGTGAAAGATATTCAACAGGGGTCCAAATGTGATTACTTTTAGGAAATCAGGCGAGATAAAACCTTAGATTATACAGGGTATCCCAAAAGCCATAGATCATTTTTAAGCTTTAATTGGTATTAATAAGCTACTAAAGCTTAAAACTGCAATAAGACATTTGGGGCACTTTATATTACTGAAGGTCTAAGAAACTCTTTGTGAGGTCTTCTGGCATTCCTTGCTCTTAACTCACCTATTCTTAATGGGGTCCCAGGATGCTAAACCCACTTCCTTCTTAGCCTATCAGTTCAAAAATTAAATAATCTTTTCTAGGCTCAAATATGGAGAGATCAGCTAAACCAACCTGCTCATTTTTTTTAGATAGGGGAAAATGAGTCCTAGAAAGATTATGTGACTAAAGTCATAAGCATTTGTTGCCTATTATGTCCTATACGCATTGGAAATTTAAAAAAAATTAGTCCTGCACTCAAGGAAATTATATTCTAACAAGAGATACGTGCATGTAAGTGTGTGTGTATGTGTGTATGTAAACACACATATACACACACTTTTCCAACGTCCCACAGATAATAATAAATAATGTAATGTATATTCAAACTCAGGTACTCTGGCACCAAATCTAGTATTGCTTCCTATATTCTATTGCCAACAAGCATCTTTCCTAATCTATTTTTTGCTCATTTCCTTTCGTTCTAACCACTGAAAGTAGTATAGAACCCCTGACCTGGATCGCATATATAACACGTATATATGACATATCCTTGTTACCAGAGGTCCTTTTTCGGAACATTTTAGTCATTAGGGATCTGATTTTTTTGTTTTGGTGTAGGAAGACAAGGTACTGGTGCTAAGACCCACCATCCTAAAGAATTGGTCTTCAAAGAGGAATATCATCTTTTGGATGATGCCAAGAACAACAGGAAATAAAGTAACTAGAGGGCAAAGAATGTATCATGTCCATGATCCATATTCTGGAAAGAAAGAAGTTTCAACCTAACAATGGATAATTTGTACTGAGTTTACTTAAATAAGTAACAGGGCATGGGGAGATAGACAGACAGACAGAAACCTACACACACACACACACCTGATTATTACTTCCTGTTTATATAGAGAACACTAGAATGTCAGGTGCCTACTTAATTTGTTTTGTAGTCAATTTTCCTGCCCCTCAAGGCTCATTAGTCTAGTAATCATTCCACATGATAATGCGTCCTCTGTGTTTCCTTCTTGAGTCCAAGAATATATCTTCAGCTCTGTTTCCAGCAGTGGGTGTCCTTCATCTGCAACCTTGCTAACCATTTCTGAAAAGATGCCAATGGTGAGATCTGTTTCACATGTGGTGCATTTCCCCAACATCTATTAACTCTGTTTTACCATATACTTAGACATCTGGCCAAGAACCCAACAGGCTCCTCCCTCCACCCCCATCCCTCCATGATGATCTAAAGTTCTCTCTGTTTTGCTTGCAATTTCTCCTTGTAGACTATGTGAAATGCATCTAGATGAAACTAATATAATGTTAAATTATGTTGGGTTTTCCCCAGATGTTCCATGTCTGAAAGAGATTCTTCTTTTAACCAAAAGCTCCTGGATAAATTATTACAAAGTCAGTTATACAGGTCCTCTAGGTCCAAGCACCCAGAATTTGTATAATTGTCAGTGATGATGAACTTTGCCCCTAATCATGAAGTCACAGGACTTAGGTTCAACTCATACATTTCTTCTTATAGGAAGTCTGTCCTGATTCTCCAGGGAGTAGCCTGGTGGCACAATGGCTAGAGTACTATGGCTGGAATCAGGAAGACTCTTCACCTTGAGCTCAAATCTGGCCTGATACTTACTGGTGTTGCCCTGGGCAAGTCACTTAACCCTATTTGCCTCAGTTTCTTCATCTATAAAATGAGCTGGAGAAGTACATGGTATGCCGCTCTAGTATGTTTGCAAACAAAACCCCAAATGCCATGAAGAGTTGGAGATGACTGAAATAAATGTTGTAATTCCCCTAGTTTTGATCCTTCTCACTCTGCTCTTTCTAATTATCATGCATATTTTGACTTTTTTGGACTTGCTTTAACAATAAGGTACTTTAATAATGGAGAGGGGCAAACAGAAACTTGGCTGTAAGGACTGAGCTGTTTAAATTCGACTTTTTTGCATGAGATCTATGTAATGTTTTCCAGTGTCCCATTTGGGGGCACTTCAGTATTTTTCCTATAAAATCTTACTGGAATAGCTAAAAAAATTATCATGCATATACTTCCCTATATTTGGGCTGCTTCCCACCATTAGGATGTAAGCTTCTGGGAGGAAAGACATGTTTTTGTTTGTTTTCATTTTTGTCTATCTCCCGACACCTAGCACAAAGCCTTGCATATTAATAAATGCTTGCATTTAATAAATGCTTGTAGGTTTCAGTTAGATATCATCTATTCTACTTCTCTCATTTTACAGATAAGAGAAGTGAAACCCAGAGTGGTTAAATGGTACAGATTCACACAGGCAGTTAATAATAGAGCTGAGATTTGAATCCAGTCCCTATCAGGTCAAAACTATCCTCTGTTCCACACTGATTCCTAGTATTCCTTTTCTGCATGTTAGTGACATCTCTAGCCATTAGCAGCATCGTTGGTACCTGTAGGGAAGATGTGGGTGGGAGACAATTTTGCATTGGTAAATTTGCATTGCAAATGGTAAATTAATAATAAGAACATGAATTTATATGGTGCTTTAAGATATGTAAAATCTCTTTACAATAACCCTGTGATCTAGGTAGTACAAGTCTTCTTATGTCCATTTAAAAGTTGAGGAAGCTAAGGCTTTGCAATGTGAAATGAGTTGGCCAGGTTCACACAGCTAGGCATGAGGCAAGATTGAGACCCAGGTTTCCTTACTCTAAAGGGCAGCTAGGTGGCACAGAGGATAGAGTTCTGGGGCTAAAGTCAAGAAGCTCATCTTCCTGAGTTCAAATCTGATCTCAGACACTTACTAGCTGTGTGACTATGGGCAAGTCGGTTCATGCCGTTTGCCTCAGTTTCCTCATCTGTAAAATGAGCTGGAGAAGGAAATGGCTAACCACTCCAGTATCTGCATCAAGTAAACCCCAAGTGGGGTCCCCAAGAGTCAGACATGATCCAAAACAATTGAACAACAACAACAATTCCTTACTCCAAGGCCAGTACTCTAACCACACTACCTCTCTTTTAGCAACTTTTATAGCTGAGATTCTTAATTATGGAACCCTTTCATAGTCTGGTGAAATCCATGGATCCCATCTTCAAACGATGTTCTCAAATGAATGAAAAATATATGATTACAAATGAAGACAATAATATTGAAATAAAGATGTAATTTTGTCCACATCCAAGTTCAGAGATCCCCTAAAATCTGAACTCTGTCCGTGAAGCCCAGGTTAAGAATCCTTGCTTTACAGATGAGTCAGCCCACAAGTTTTCTATTTCTTAGAGACCTTCATGAGTCTTGGATTGGAAAACCTATAGTATCTGAAGAGAAATGAAAATTACGGAGAAAAAATTACTAACAAATTATTATCGCCTCAATCTTCAACACAAAGGGTTAAGGATTACGAGTTCTCTATTCATTGTCCATGAATCCCAGGGGAAATGCACTCTCAGTGCCAAAATTCAGAAATGAACACCAGGCATGATGTAATCCAGAGCAGAGCCAGTGAACGGATCAGTCACAAAGCGGGATGAGAGAACATCCTAGTGTTCATAACACATGGGATGGGGGAGGAGGTAGAAAGATGAAAGGGAGGATGTCTCCAGGCATGTGTTATTTATATTTCTATTCTCCTACAGAAAAAACACACATTAAATAAAACTATCCCCCTCCCCATAAAAAAACCTAAAGTATACAAACAACCTCAAATAGTGTCCATAATTTCACAACTTTTTTTCACTTCACACCCAAATCAAAGGCAGACGCTGCTTTGCCTGTTGGATGCCAATAATATGAAACTGCTACCTGTTATTAGCTCATTAACTCACCTGTGGGTTCTTTATTTTAAACCTAAAAAACGTGTCTTAAATCTCAGACAAACTGAGCATATATGAGAAATCCTAGGAATAGAGACAATTATTACACATTTGAGGCTAAGGGGAAAAAAATCAATTAGTTTTCCTTACATTATAATGACACAGTAGTAGAAGAGATGGAGAAATTTTTCAGCTTTTGAAGAATACAAAATACAGTGAGCCAAATGGAATGATCCTTGACTAACAACTAAATGATAAAAATTTATCATGATAAATGATAAAAAAGATGGGATTCATGGCTGTGTTGGTTTTGATGGCTTAGAATTCTAGGAAACGATATGGCATCAGGAAAAGAACATTTGAGCTGGGGTATAAATTAAAACTAATTCAACAAATATTTATTAGATATCTATTATTGATGGTGCTCATGATATAAAGACAAGAAATCAATTAGCCTTCCCCCACTTAAAGTGTTTTTATTCTACAGGTGTAATGATCTGAGTTCAAGTCTCTATAGCTGATTCTATATCAAGACTTCAAAACCATTCCCCCTCTACTGCTGGCTCATGAGATCTCCTCACCTAGAATATCTTACAATTCCTGCTCACAGTACAATATTTCTCTGTGAGGCCCACACCCCACCCCACCCCAACCTCATCCCATTGGTGAGTTCCTCCTTCCTCCATTTGGTGGAAGGGCCTAGACTGGAACACCTCCTTTCTCCTGTTAGTTTTTCTGCACTCCAAAACCATACTTTTATCTCAACCCCTTCCAGCCTCCTTTTCAAATCCCTTTTGTGTTATCTTGCTTCATGTGAAGGTAAGCTCCTGGAGGGAATGTCTGCCTTTCTTTTTGCTATGTTTGCACTCTCAGTGTTTAGCACGCTTTCTGGCATAGAACGTTTAATAAATGTTTACTTGTTTCTCTCCTTCCTTCTTCCTATTTTGCCACTCAATCCCTATGTAGTCATGTGCAACTCACTTACTTTCTCTAAAATTTAGTTTCTTCAGCCATCAAGTGAGGATAATGTCTACTCTGACTCTTTCCAAAGACTGCTGTGAGAATCAAATGAAATCATAAAATCTTACATTAGAAGAGACCTTTGAAGCTTTATACTCCAATCTTTGTCTGAAACACAAATCCCTTTCATAATATCCCTGATAAATGGTTATCTGATTTGAGTACCTATTTAAATATTTCCAACAATATGGAACTTCCTACCTAATAAGATATCCAATTTCTAACAATTAGAATTAAACAAGAAGAAAATGTGTGTGTGTGTGTGTGTGTGTTTCTGTCTGTCCTTCTACCTGTTGGTCATAATTTTGCCTCCTAGAGTTATACAGAATAGTTCTAATCCATATTCCACATGACAACATTTCATGCAGAAATAAAATTCTGTCTACCTGGTGGAACACACACAGTTCCTTCAGTTGTTCCTCTTAAGACATAGTCTCTTACCATCCTGTCTACCCTTCGTCTAGATATGTTCGTATTTGAATGTAAAAAAATGCAGAAAGCTAAAACTGCCTTATTTGGGGCAGATAATTTATGTGGTTATTTCATGTTGAGTCTGTAGTCAATGAAAAGCTTGTGGTCTTTTCTTCTCACCTGAATTACTCTCTATCTAGGTTTCTATCCAGGTCAGATAGGTGGTACAGTTGATAGAACACTGGTCCTGGAGTCAGGAAAATCTGAGTTCAAATCCAGCCTTAGACACTAGCTAGGTGACCCTGGGCAAGCTTCAACTGTAAAATGGGTATGATAACAGTACCTATCACCAACTATTGTAAATATTTGTAAAGCACTTAGCAGAGTGCCTTGCACATTGCAGCCATTTTCCCTCTCTACAATTATGTTTTACAGAAAGTGCTCTGTAAACTATAAGCTATACACATATAACCTATTATTTTTTATGGTAGCATCATCTGGCAGAGTATCAATACTTCATTGATAGTCATTTAATATCAAAAGATCTAGAAGAACTCCTCCTCTACTTCCCTGCTCAGGCCCCAAATGTTAGGAAATTATGGCAATTCATGCAGAAAAGTCACATAGGATGAGAAAGTTCAGGGCTGCAATCTACATCACCGGAGTGGGACAAACTAATGAGACCATAAACCAAAAGTATCAAAGGATCTATGTCTCCTGGGGTCATATCTCATGGTCACATATCATTAAATTTTGTTTCCTAGTCATTTTCCCCCTTGTTGGACCTTCAGCCTAACTTGAAATGTTCTGTTTCCCTTCGTCATAACCAACTCTCCACAAAACATAGAGTAATCACTGAATTCTTTATCCAATAACAAGAAATCAATTTTTTTTCCTGAAGTCTATGTAAGATGATTTCCTAGCACCTAGATGAGATGGTTGAATATTCATTCATCTTCAGGGTTTGGCTCTCCATATGCTCATCTAGGCCAGAAGTGACTAACACACTGACTGGGACCACATTATAGCTTCAACACTCCTAGCGAAACTCTAAATTAAAATGTAACTAGGAAATGTTTAATAAAATAAATAAAAATACAACACAACATAGATAATGTTAATTTGTAGTTTTCTAAGTCAATATGTAGGCAAAGGGATCTGTTTCTGTTTCTATTTGACTAGGATACCACTAGTCTTGTGGTTTTACTTACTTTCCCCCTCAGCCTGCCCCTGATCCTGCTTTATGTCTCTCTGTCCTAGATCCTATAGAAATGAGAGGAGGGGAAGTAGAAGTGACTGCTAACTTTGAAATTCAAAAGAGATTCATTAACTGCCTTAGCCAAGTCCTTAGCACAGTGACATTACAACTTTATCCCTCACCGAGTTTCACTGAGCCATCCTTGACTAGATAACTTTAAATTAAGGTAGAAAAATCAAAAGTTTAAGAAGCCAGACTAAGCAGATTACCACAAAACGTTTGTTTTTGACCTATGCTTTGGTTGTGCATGCATTTAGGATCTAATTGTGTGTATCACAAACCTTAGGGATGTTTTGTTCTGGTTTTAGAGTGTGGGGACCTATGATTTGACTGGTAGGAGAAGAAAACCCTCTGATAAGCATTCTGTATGTTAAGTCTTACCTAGGGTGATAAAAGGGTTAAATGACTTGCCCAAAGTCATACTACTATTATGTGTCAGAGGCAGAGCTTAAACCCAGGTGGTCCAGAGTCCCAGGCCAATAAGGTTCTCTTAGCACTACAGGGTAATAGAAATAATAATAACAATTCACATTTATGGAGCATTCTGCTTACCTCAAAGCAGTTTTGTGAAGTAGTATAACTCATCATTATAACCCATTTTATAGATGAGGAAACTGAGGCTCAGAATTTACATGACTTGCCCACAATTACCTAGCTAGGAAATGTCAAAGTTGAAACTAGAATCTGTCTTATAACTTACTTTCTCTTTTATCATACTGCTTCTCAATAGTAAAGCAATGCTCCCTTCTCTCCCTCCCCCCCTAAAAAAAGATGAATTCCCATCCTTGTAGATATATGGGACCAAAACTGGACAGTCCCAGGTAATATGATTTGGAAGTCAAGATCTCTGAGTTTTAGTCCCGTCTCTGTCAGTAACTTGCTGTGTAACATTGGGAAAGTCATTTCATTTTTCTAAGCTCCATTTTCTAAGTTGGGATTGTTCTCTAAGGTCCCTTCCCTTCTTAAACTCCTATGATTCTAATATTGTTTGTTTGATTTAGTAAAGTCACCATCCCCATTTCATCCTGTCTGTGGAGAAAAATGAGCAGTAAGGAATATACTAGTTTTTCAATTGATTTCAAAAGAAGTTAATCTGATTTTCAAAAACTGATCACATCCTTCCTTGAGATTATTGGACACACCCTAAGTGTTACAAAAACAGTCTACAACCTGAGAAACCTTAAGAGAAAAAAACCAAGTTCCTTCCCTACCTCAAGTATATGAGATACATCATTACCTAAGAAGCAGCACACCATCACCATCCTCATCATCACTACAACCATGATAGCTAACTTTTATATAGTACTTACTGTGTGCCATACACCAGCACCTTGCTAAACACTTGAGATTTTAGTCTCAAGGTTGGGCCTACTACGCAGAAGTTAAGGTATTTGCAGGTCAGCAATTTTCCACAAACCTTCTGTCAACTTGACATTTCTTTCTCTGGAAACAGGAAACCAGCAGCTTATTCTCAGACCTCCTGCCAACTTTCAATCCAACTCCTATTCCCTAAAGCACACAGACAGCCAGAGAGAGGTCATCAAAACGAAATCTCTGAGCCCTGGTCCAGACAAGACACTCACCCCAGCCACGGATCCAGGGAAAATGAAGCAGGGATGCTCTCCCAGCTGGTTCTCAGCTGATTAGGTCTCACAGTCCATCTGGCCTTTTCTGTTCCTATGCACAGCTTGGACTGAGAAGTGAAAACTTTCCAAGCCATTCAGAACATTTTCATTTTTGCAGAGACAGCACCATGTGTCCTGAAATGCTAAAATGATTGACTGTAAAGGCCTTGGAATTAAAAGGTAAAGTGCTTTTATATACGTAGTTGTTGCTGTTCAGTTGTTTCCACTGTGTCCCACTCTGTGAACCCATTTGGGGTTTTCTTGGCAATGATATTGCAGTGGTTTGCCATTACCATCACTTTATAGATGAGGAAACTGAGGCAAACAGGTTCAAGTAACTTGCCCTGGGTCATAAAACTAGTAAGTGGCTTAGGTCAGATTTGAACCCAGGAAGGTTAGTCTTCCTGATTCCAGTCTAGCACTCTATCCACTATACCACTAAGGAACTCAACACTTATATGTGTGGGTGAGTGTGTGTATGTGTGTGTGTGTGTGTGCGTGTGTGTGCATGTGTGTGTGTGTGTGTGTGTGCATGCAGGTATACACAGACATATATATATATATATATATACACATGTGAAGAAATCAAAATCCTTTTCATATGCCTGCATTTGTGGTCATATTCTTGAATTTTCAGTCATAAACACCACCATCGTAGGATAGGCCACACCCCAATTTGACATTGTTATAACACTCAACCTCAAAAGACAGAGACAGAAATCCCACAGAGGAGGGCCCTCCATAGAAAACACCTTAAAGCTTCTAGCTCTTCTACACAGAATGAGGGGAACCTCTGAAAGAAGAGTCAGTTGACCTTAACAACCAAGATGGCACCGGAAGTCATCACAAGAAATTTTAAAGACCATACTCAACTGTTACATCAAAAGCCTGTGGGGAGGGAGCGGTTAACATTGCATCTCTGGTATCCCAGTCTAGGAAAAGGTCATATTCTATGCATTAGGGCCACTTCCTATATTCCTATATGAGACTTTTCATAGTCCCCCAATTTCCAGCTCCCTCAAAATTCATTGTTTAGGTTATTTTGGCTTAGAATGAGTGAAAGTAGCAATTGTTTTCTGTTTTGGCCAGAAGCCCTGACGGTCTTCTTATCCCAGATCGATATCTTTGCGATGATAGGTCGAGTCATATTTTGTCTCAACTCTTACCTAGCCCCTAGTCATTGATTGGGTGTAGCCTCAAACAAACTGAGATCTGGGAAAGACATTAATTTAAAAAGGCCACTGCATCCTGAGCCATTTCCAGTCATCTTGAACTTTGTCTTGCCGCTGGACTTCAATGATCCAGGAGAAGACAGTGAGGCTGGAGACTTTCTGAAGCTATCAGTTATATCCAATTCATGTACAAGTCAAGACATCACCCTCATGTTACCATTGGTACTCTATGAAAGTAAAGGATGAACAACAAAAACATATTTGCTGTGTGTGTGTGTGTGTATGTGTGTGTGTGTGTATAATTTATTTCCATATATACACGTTGCTTCCCCACTACCATGTAAACACCTTTAGGTTAGGGATTATTTCATTTTTGTTTCTAAATCCCCAGCACCTATAGTAGTGCCTAGCCTATAGCAGGAGCTTAAATGCTTACTGAATTAATCAAGATAGCCTTAGTATATCATGATGCCCCGGGCTCCCTTACTCCCCATAAGATGATCTTTGAACTAGAAAGCAGAAGTGCCAATGACTAATGAAGAAAAGAAGGAGAATGGGACAGCTAATGTATTGGGGCATGTTAATTGTATGTTATGGTTGATATATAGAAACTGTCCTATTGACAGATAAGTGTGTGTGTATGTATGTATGTATATGTATATCTGTGTGTATATGTGTACACATATATGTATACATGTGTATATACATATATGCATACGCATACACATATACATACATATATACATACTCTGTAGGCATAACAACTAAATTTGACTAAATTTAAAGATTCTTAAAAGGCAATTCAAACTCAACAGGATTATTGGATCTGATATCAAAGAAGCAGAATAAGTAAATCCCACGCCTTAGTTGAAAAGTTCTATTTTTCTCTTTAATTGTCAAAGCTGAGTTTCAAAGATTAAATATCTTACAAATATCCACCTAGTAAGTTTTGTTATTTTTTTCATTCATACTACGAGTAGAGGTAATAGTATCTTCTATTCCAGGGACTTGCATATAGTGGGATCTCAATAAATATTTGTTGAATGAATGAATTTCATATTTGCAAAAGTAATAGATATTTCTCAAGTGATTTGCCATTTTGCCATTTCAGTTGCCTTTAGATTACCTTTAATACTATTTTCCTCTTCTTAGACAGGACTGACCAAAAATGAGCAGGTATAGGCATTTTTTCACATAGTAAGCTGCACATGTGGGCCATAACACATATAAGTAGATTCGTTGGCTCACAGGAGGTGGGAAAAATACTGGAGATTATTTAATACAGCCATCTCATTTTACAGATACAGAGAGTAAGGTCCAAATTGATTATATGACTTGTCCAATGCCATACAGGCACATGCAGAGCCAAGATTCAAATCTAGAATTTCTGACTTTAAATCCACGTGTGTTTGACACAGATGAAAAAAAAATCTGGAAAATACTATGTTCAAGAAATCTTAGAAGTACATCCTTGCCTACCTTTCTGAATAGTCAGAACATGGAGAAAGCTGTCTAAAATGTAATTATCTTATATGGAATTATGGGATAAGCAAGAACTACTGTTACAAGTGACAAGGAAAGAGGAGAAATCAGGAAATCCCTGATTATAGCATTTTTGTTTAGGCATAATGGCTGTTTGATGGACTTCTCCAGAATCACCGGCAAGATACTTAATAAACTAGGAGGGGCACATGCTAGATATTGACCACATCAGCACATAAAATTTTATTTAGAACTATTCTGGACATTAAACATAAAGGAAAATAAAATATAACTCCTGCACCAGACTCATAAGGTTGCCCTCCCCCGCCCAAGAGCACGTTTGCATCTGAAATAAATGTTCTATTCCACAGAATGATCTGGCCTCAAATTGTTTTCTAAAAGAGATACCAGTTTCTGAGGTCTTGGTAGTGTCCATTTTCCCTTCTTTGATTTCCCTTCTCTGTGGTTCTCTTTTAAAGTTTCCTCCTATGTATCATGCTGAGAGGTGACACAGTTTCAGAGATGCCCCACAGTTTTTGAATGTCCTTTGCTAAGGGAATTGTCTCGGTTCTTATTGTAAGTATTTGGCTTCATCCTTTGTTGGCAATCTCATGAAATCTTACAATAAAGGGCTATTTTGGGCCAGGGAAAGTGTTGCCATGCAAATGACTTATACTTGTAAATAGATCTATGATATACACATATGCCTTGTGTACATAGATATAGCTGAACAATATACATATGTGCATTTACACATATAGATGCATAAATTTGATGCTTTAGTATAAGACAGTATAGCATAGTAGATATAGTAGATTCTGGCCTTGGAGCCAAGAAAATCTAGGTTTGAGAGTGGCCTCTGAAACATTCTGGTGTGTGGGCAAGTTAATGTCTCAAAAAGTTGTTAAGTTGCTGATCTGCATCAGTAAAGGGAGTTTTGACACTGACAGCTCCCTACATCAATCGCAGGTCTGGGCCAAAATAAATAAAATAAATTTCTAAAAAGGGTTCTTAACCTTATCGTAACCATATCTTAACCTAATCACTTCAGAATGTCTGTGAATTTGAGTAAGGGGAAATATATATATCCTTATTTTCATTAACCTCTAGTTAAAATTGAATATTTTTTCAATTATTTTAAAGCCTAATTCTGAGAAGGGGGTCCATAGGTTTCATCAGATGGTCAAAGGTGTCCATGACACACAAAATAAGGTAAATAATTTCTGCTCTAGAATACACATTTCTTTATACTTTTTAGGCAATGATTTTTCCAGGGCCTAAAAATACACTGCCTGGTAGTAGTAACCTATGAGAATAATAAAATGTTGGATCATGAAGGGAATTCTGACATCATTAAATCCAATATTCTCGTTTGACTGAAAAGTAAACAGTGGTAGACAGATCTGGGTTCACGTACTGCCTAAGAAACACTACCTATATGATCCTGGGCAAATCACTCAACCCCTCAGTGCCTTGGTTTCCACATCCGCAGAATTAGTATAATAATATCATACACCTCTCAGAGCAGTTGTGAGAATCAAACGAGATGATTTATGTAAAGCACTCTGTAAACCTCAATAACTATTACATAAATGTGTGCTATTAGACTTGTTTCTTTCCTACAGTGGACTGAGTTGAAATACAAAGAGCGTGCAAGTTCTCTAACATTCAGGTCATACTTATTTGAAGACATGTTAAAAGGTCAGCTTTTGCTAGGCATTTTGCTATAGTCATCTTTAAATTTAATTTTTAACGGGTGAAGTCATGCTGGGAAGCAAGCCTGTGACTGGTGATGACTACAGCATCGGCTTAAACCTACTGTTTTGTTTCTGATTGGGCTATCATTTGGGGCAATGCACAGGACTTGAGTCATTGCTTTGGCAAGCTCTAAGTTAAGACTTCCAGTTACGAGGACAGCGGACCAGTGACCTTCCTGCTATCAAAGAGCTAAAGTTCCCTTTTCTTAAATCATTTCCTTTTGCATTAAAGCAACTACTCAAACTGCAACCTATTCCATTTTTAAGACATCAATGAAATTCCCTGTTAGGCAAACCGAACTGTGACAGTACAAAATCATGAACACAGGGTCAAAGACACCCTATCAGAACCAAGATAGAATTCAATCCAATTAGCATTTATTAATCCCCTACTTTATGTCTGGTACTATACTGGGTGCTAAGATATAAACAAAAATGAAATAGTGCTAAGTCAATGAATTTGCATATTACTGGGCGGGGGGAATGGCACATAGAGACATAAGTAGAATCGAAATAATTCCAATTGTCATTATGCAAATACAGCAACACATACAAGTGAGGTTATCAAGAAATGTCAATTCCTATAGTTATAGTCATTTTCAACTTGGCTTTCCTAATCAAGGTCAAATGCCAGAATATTTGTGTCAAATCACCAAAACAAACCAGCTTCAGTGTAACCTTCTTTTAAAATATAAAATCATCATAACCTTTAGCATAGGCTTTAACATGTAAAAACACATTGTATAAATTGCCTCATTTGATTGTCACAACAGCCCAGTGAGTAGGTGCAATCATTACCATTAAAACATTCTTCCATTCCATACATTTTGCTATCTAGCCTGATACTGCTTCCAGAGCACTAATACACTTAATACTCTTAAAACATCTTGTAAGGTTATAAAAATCACCTGCCCTAAGCTCCACTCACCATCCCTGTGATTTTCTAGACCCATACCCCGCTCCCTACCCTGGCCACAACTGTTGTCTTTCCTTATGTAAATATGTATGTATGTAAATATGAATGTAAATGCCTTGAGGGCAAAGAGGACTGCCTCTCTTTTGCCTTTTATAGTCAGTTCCATTTTATTCATTCATTCTATTTTGAGAAAATGGGCAGTGGGAGAAATTAAGTGACTTGTTCCCTGTCATAGCTAGTAAGTGGCCAAACTAGATTCGAACTCAGGTCTTCGTGACTTTGAGCACCAAATAATGTCCCCTATACCAGGCTGCCTAGGTACTTCTGCATTTCAATTTCTCAAACTCTAGGAGGCCCTTTCTTGTTTAAAATGAGTTATTTGAAATGCTATTTCCAATCTTCTACTATACTGAACTCTGCTTAATCCTGACATAAATTAAATGGTAATGTACTCTATATTAGTAGGCTACTAAGCTTCCATCAGTAGATTAGAAACCTCAAAATGTTTACCTCATCACAAAGGAGGCAAATTATCAGGCTCTTCCACTAAACATTTCTTCTTCAAAATTCAGTTTTACCAAACCACTATGTCAGTTATTAGAGCGATCCAATTTTCATAAAACTATTATATGCCTAGATATAAAATTCCTAATAGAGTCCTGGGTTGAGGTAGGGAGGCTCTGGCAGCGAGTACATAGGCCACTGGACTTGAAATCAGGAAAATCTGAGTTTAAATTCAGTCTATGACACTAGCAGTGTGACTGGGCAGCTCACAAATTCTCTGAGACTGTTTGCTTCCTCATCTGTAAAATGAGGAAAAACATCATACGATTATCGAGAAATAAATGAGATGACATAATCTACTTTACAAAATTTAACATACTATATATATATACATATATATGTTATTATTTTTTGCTCTTAGCAATAATTAAAAGATAACCATTCCAGGAAAAGTCTAAATCCCCCTACACATGTAAGATAAGGCAGAGGACTCCCCCTTTATAAATAGTACTGCTGTACGCCGAAATACTCAAAGTATTATTTTATAGTCTCTTAAGGTATACCATCATGGGAGATCTATGTGATCTATATATCCTTTTACCACTGAAAATAATGGACATTGTTTAAAAAAAGTGAAAAGAAAAGAAGTTAAATGGCAAGAACACACTGACATCTGCTGGCATTTCATAAACATTTTTTTTAGGACTAGCATTTGTTCCATTGTAGTCAGAAAATCTTGGAGCTGGAAGACACTTTTATGTGCTCTCACACAATAAGCTCAAATTGGGACCTACAAGATTAATATTGATTTATATAGTTACCTGAAACTGAAGAAGACCATTAACGATCGGAAATACCGGAATCCTTTTTTTCTTGGAATTTCAGGAGCTGTTTCCTCCTTTCTTCACCAGAGCAATCAAAAGCTATAAATAATGGGTTGGGGGAAAATTTTAATCTCTGAGCAGAAGTGTTCTGCTACAGAGAAGTTAATGTCAGCCCATGTCTAGCACTATGGTTTGTGGCCAGTAGATGTTCTCTGTTTCAACTATCTGATACTTTTTTTTTCCTTTTCAGCTATTATCTGATACTGATTTCTCACCAGACCTCAGTCTTCCATATTCCTCCTCCCAGAAAAACTTCATCCTGGAAGAACACTTTAGTTGTGGAATTCACACTTCCAAAGTACCAACCTATAGGTCCTGTGACCCCACTTCTGACTAGAGGGTAGATGGTTTGTCTTCTAGTTCCTTCATTTAAGGAGGAGGCCTTAGGCCAACTATCTCTTCTTTTCTCACCAGGCTGTAATGGGGCCTTCTCCAACATCCTCCTCACTTTACTCCCCTTCCTATTGCCCATCTTCCTCCCCTCTTCCACCTTTCAGCTTCATTTTAGATAGTCTTCCTCAATTAGAATGTAAGCGCCGTGAAGGCACGGACTTTTTTGTTTGTTTATATTCATGTTCTCAGTCCTTACTACAAAATCTAGTACATATTCTCTTAATAAATGCTTGTTGACTGACTTTTGCTCCAATGAAGTGAGAATATGAGTGAAGAGTGCATGGACGGAATTAGGATCGTCAAATTAAAAAAAAATCAGAACACTATTTTTCCTGAAAGAAAAAAAATGGAAAAAAAAAAGCTGGAATGGACCTTGGAGCACGCAAGGCAGCATAGCTAGGGAAAAAAATGAATAAAAACTCAGGGTTCATTTAAGTTCATTGAAGATAAAAATTGAGCACTGCTGGAAATTTATCTAATCTAGAACTCCCTTATTTTATGGATGAGGAAGTTCACACTTCAATTTAGCAGAAGAATTAAGAATAAACCTCAAATACTATGATTCCTAGTCCAGGAATCTAAAGGGTGTTGGAAAGGAAGAGAGAGAGACAGGAGAGACTATGGCCATGAAAACACTTAAAAGTCATGTGACCCATAAAATCATTTAGAGGATTACATGGTTGCAAGGGACCCAGAGAAAAATCATACTTGAATAGACATCTGCTCCACAATATTCCAGTAGGTCACACAGTCTCTACTTGAAAACCCCAGGTAAAGCAGCTCATTCCATTTTTTGACAGCTCTAACCACTGGAACACAATCCACTACGTTGAATGTAAAAGTGCCTTTCTGTACAATTTCTCTTCTTGCTGTTTCATTTCCTTATCAGTCAGTCACTTCCTAACCATTATAATGAGGATTCCAATCTCTACCATTTTGCTGATGTTGCTCTCTCCAAGGTAACCAATAATCTCCTAATTGTGAAATCCAATAGCCTTTTCTCCATCAGTACCTTCCTTGAACTCTTGGAAGCTTTTGAATGAATGTGACTATCCCGTTATTCTGTGCACTTCCTTTTCTTTGGATTTCATGACCCTTCTCTCTCCTGGTCTTCTTCCTCCAAAGATGATGCTTTTGTTTTGTTTTGCTTTCTTTAATGGCTCATCATGTAATGAAAAAAAGCACCGGGTATAAAGTCAGAGAAACTGGGCTTGAATCTCAGTGCTATCACTTGGCACCTGTGTAACCTTGGTCAAATCATTTGGCCTCTGTGGACCTCAGTTTCCATGTGAGTTAAATGAGGAGGCTGATCTACATCATCTCTAGGATTCTTTCTACTTCTAAATCCCATGATCCTGCCTCCTAAATATTGCTGTCCACTAAAGCTTTATCCTGGGTCCTCTTCTCTTCTCACTCTCTTCTCTCTCCTTTGATGATCTTATTAGCTACCTTATATTCAATTTTCATCTCTATGCAAGTGACTCCAGAATTTATATGCCTCATTCTCACATATCCACTGAACTCCAATATTGCATTGCCAACTATCAGTTGGGCATCTCCATTTTGGTATCCCATCTAACTCTAATAATCCAAAATTGAAATAAATCATCTTTCTTTATAATCTGTCCCTCCTCCATATTTACCTTCTTCTGTCCATCCTACCACCCTCCCAGCCATCTTGGTTTGTCATCTCAGAGTCATCCTCTCTGGGGAATAAATTATCCAGTTGAATTGATTCTACCTCCACAATATCTCTGGAATAGTCATCACCCAGGATAATTTCTTACAACCTCTCATCTGGGCTATGTACAACAGCCTCCTAATTGGTTTTCGTACTTCCAAACTCTCCCCTTCTCCAATCCAACCTCCGTGAAGCTACCAAAATAATCTTCCCAAGGCATAGGTCTTACCACGCTACTTCCTTACTCCAAAACTTTCGATAATTTCCTTTTGTTCTGGCATAAAACATAAACTCCTCAGCCTGTAATTTAAAGTCTTCCACAACCTGGTTCAAACATACTTTTTCAGCCATATGTTAAACAGGCCTGTTTGCTCTTAACTAGAATTTGGGAATCCACCTCTCAGCCAACTTGCTAACGCAGAAAGCATTCCATTATGCCTAGAATGCACCTCCTATTCACATTCCCTTCTCAGGAACCTCATCTAATTTTGAGTCTGAGCTCAGGTTTCCTACCCTTTCAAGTTTCCCCTATCACTTCAAGCCCTCCATCCCTTGATAATGTTCTCCATATATTTGAATTTCCAAATGTTTACTTATTTCTTTTGAACTTGAATAAAATATAATTTCCTTGAGGGCAAGGACTCTTATTTATTTAAAATATTCTCTGGGCCTAGAACAGTGACTGGTAAACATTACGCCTTAATAAATAAATGTTGAATTGAATCCTACCCCCGATCCTTGTTCTGTCCCTGGGACAAACAGAAGAAAAGACTAGTTCTTCCTTCAACATATGTTCCTTAACGTGAATTAAATTCTTCACGATAGCCTCCCAAAATGCTTTAATAGAGTTGTAATAAGACTCCACCAAAAACCAAAGCAAAACAAACAAACAAAAAACATTCCCTAACTCCTCTCCTCCTGGTTAAAATTTTCAGATTTCAATTGCATAGGACAGTCTCCAGTTGAAATTAGTGAGACAGGTCACTGTCACCCACAATGTTCAGCTCTCACCAGGCTCATGGAGCTCAAGTATCTGATGGACCAAATCACAGAACCAGAATGTAAAGAAGGTAGATCCAAGTTGGAGAGTTATATTCCACTTTTCATTAAAGTACAGAGCTACTCTAAAGTTAAGCCTATAGCTTGGGAGGTAGAGCTACCTTTCTACCCATCCTAATTTCTTCATTCAGGCTTTAACTCCTGCCTTTTCATTAATTTATGCTTAAAACAACCACGGCAGAAATCTATTTAGGGCCTTCTCAAAGCTCTTCAGAATCCACAACTTCAATTAACTCCTTTGGTTACTAAGAAACTTTTCCCTATATAATTGGCATCACTCTTGCTTTTAGCTGGTTTCTATGTCTTCTTTGACCCTCTAAAAGAAATCAGGAAAAATAGAGTTACCAACAACCCTACCTACTTCTCACCCATAAAGCAATTAAAGACAGTAACTACATTATCATTTTTTCTAAGGTTAAACCATCCTAGCTCTTATCATCTCTACATACTGGGCCTATTTTCTGTTCCTTAAATCATTTATTTGTGTAGTCCTTTTATGGCTTATCTTTTTATATATTTTTTCAATATAATTACTTAAAAACATTACAATCCTACAATGCATAATTCACTTACTAAATGCTGAGGGAGACAGAAAGTAAATAAGAGCCAGTCCCTACCTGACAGTAGCTTACGTCTTAGTAAGAATGTCCGATGTGTAAACAAATATCTATAAGACCAAAGGATCAAGTGGCTGAAAGAGATAAAGACCAAATACACTGGTTGATGGAGAGCACACCTGTGCCTGAAGAGATTAGGGAGGAGGTAGCAATCAGTTGGACCTGGAAGGATTCATAGGATCCTAGCAAATGGATAGGATAGGGAAGGTCATTTGAAGGTGTTATGAAGCAAGTAAGCAAAGGCACACGGAAAAGAAAATATAGCGTATGATCAATAGAATGGCAAATAGACCAGTTTGGCTGGAGCATAAAATAAAAGAATCAGCAAGCATTTATTAAATGCTCAAAATATGCCAGGCACAATATTAGGTGATGAGAATGCAAATTCAATGAATCAAACAATCCCTACACACAAAGAGATTACATTGTACTGAGGAAGTGCAACATACCCGCATACATATATACATATAAACACATATATATATGTGTGTATACACACATATATACACACATATGTACATACATACATACAATGCAAAGATACTAAACACAAAATATTACAAAATAGTTAATACAAGGTAGTTTGGGAGACAGGCCACTAGTAATGGGTAAGGAGAGAAATAAAAAAAAGGCCTCATTGTAGAAGGTGATGCTTCAGCTGTCTTGAAGAAGATTGATGACATAAGAAATAGAAACATAAGACGGATAAGATTGGAGCCAGATTGTGGAGCATTTTGCATGCCAAGCTAAGTGACTTTCTTCAGTTGGCAATGAGAAGCCATGGAATATTTCTGAGCGGTAGAGTGCCATAGGCAGAGCTGTATATTAGAAAGATTAACAAATTCTTAAAGGATGTTTTAAATGACCCAGAACAAACCAAGCACTTTAATAAGTTTAAATCTGGAGGATGCAATGTAGCAAAAAGCATCATGCTGGAGGATGACATGTTTTGGTCAGTAGGTGGCACAGTGGATGGAGCACTGGACCTGAAGTTGGGAACTCGAGTTCAAATCCTGCCTCAGACACTTACTAGCCGTATAACCCTGAGGAAGTCCCTTAACATCTATATACCTCAATTTTATCATATAAAATGAGGATAAAATAGCACCTACCTCCTACGTTGTTTTGAAGAGAAAAAAGCTATTTGTAAAACACTTTGTAAACCTTAAAGTGCTATATAAATGTTAGCTACTATGATGATAATGATTTTTGATGATGATGATGATAATGATGATCCCTCCTTTCAGGCTGGAAGAAAGAAGTAATATCTATGTATATAGACCAAGGTTGTCATATGAAGAGAGGACAGACTTGTTCTTCTTGGCCCCAGAGGGCAGTGCAATTGAAGTTTCAAAGAAACACATTTAGGCATATGGCAAGGGAAAAAAATCCTAACAATTAGAGCTGTCCAAAAGTACAAAAGGCTGCCTTGGGAGGTAGTAGAATCCTGGTCACTGGAGCTCCTCAAGATAAAGCTGAACAAACAGTGTTCCTGGGTGGAGCAGTGGACAGAATGCTAAACCTGGAATCAAGAAGACCTAAGTTCAAATTCTGACTCAGATAATTTACTAGCTGTGAGGTGCTAGGCAAGTCCCTTACTCTCTCAGCCTCGGTTTCCTCATCTGTAAAATGAGGATATTGGGTTCAATAATCTTATGATAAATTTTAGACAGGATTCTTGTTGAGTTATAGATTAGATCAGAAACCCCCTGACTCTGAAAGATCCCATACATACCAACACATTCACAGCATCAATTTTTTTTTGCAATAGCAAAGAACTGCTACAAAACAACTAAGCCAACTGTACAATATGAATGTAATGGAATATTACTATACAATAGGAAAAGATAAATATAAGGAATTCAGAGAAACCTATGAATGGCCTGTATAAATTAATGCCTGGTTTACAAAAACATCAGAAGAACATAAAAATGACTTCAACAATAAGATGGAAAAGACAGTAAGGAAAACCAATCTTTAAGCAACTAAAAGCAACTAAAAGAAGTAATATCTTGACAGAGAGGTAGGAGTCTACAGAGACATTGTAGGCTCTGTCAGACTTGGTCACTACACTGGCTGTTTTTGCCTGTTTTTCTTTCTTAGGAGAATTAAATTCTGAGAGAGGGATGGAGAAGATGCAACTAAAACCAAAAAATAGCATAATATCTTCAAAAGAAAGGACTGGTGGTATTTTTTTGTTTTCACATCCCTAGGCCTTAGTATGGTGTCTATCACATATTAGCTAGTTAATAAAAACTTTTTCAAAGAATGAATTTCATGTAAAACCAAAAGGTATTGGTAAAGCTCTGGAAAAAAATTTAGCCCATACATGTTTTCTTTATAATTCCCTTTAGGACACGTATTTATAACCAATGCCAATTACAATGGCTACTAGGCATAGAGGAATTACGGTATGAAGTCTTAGACCAAAAGAAATCTAAAATAAGTATCTTCATTTGACCAGAAATTTGGCACCAGTGGGGTTTGGCCTGGGCTACTAAATGCTGAATCAGCACTCTCTTCATACTGCCCTGTCAGTTTTCATGATGAGTATAACAAATTAGTGCCTCTCTCTGTCAGTCAATTAGATTTTGTGCATATGGAAGTTGTCAAGATAATTTTGTAGGCAGCAGTCCTTGTACAGAGACACTTGCCTCAACCTTGTCTACTATTCTATCCGGGCTGTGTGTAATCTACCCCAACACACACCTAAGTTACCACCTGGCTGTTGATGAAAAAGGAAAATAAGGAAATTACATCCGTGGTTCCCGGGGTGTCATGTTTTCCTTACCTATCTGGCATGACAACGGGACCCTCCTACCTACTTAGTATGGTATCTTAGATTCACTCTCTATTTAAGCATACTTGAGGTTACAGACTTAATCAAAATAAAAGCCTGAGTTTTTTTCTTACCTCTGCTTCTCTAGACTCTTAGAGGAATGGAGAAAAGCTACCTCATTGAAAAAGGCACCGTGCACCAAACTGGTTGATCTAGCATGTCTACAAAGATCTACTGTTATTCTTAGGGGGAAAAATGAAGAATAAGATAGATTCTTATTATGATGATTAGAAAGAGAGAGATGGAGAGAAAAGCAACCTATAAGCTGTATTTTAAACTGCCATCACTAAAATCCAAGTCTTAGGCCTATTATGTATGAGAGCCATAGATAACACGGGCCTCTGGCCTACGCACACTAAATGGGCTCATATGAACAGCATCCACCCGTGAATGAGGACCAAAGCTGACTGAAGACTCTGTATCTCAAAAGTCTATGGTGCAAGAATGGTGATTAATGCACAAACTATAAAGAATGTAGTTCATATAAGAGGTAATATGGTACAGTGGAATTTGGAGTCAGAGGTTGTTGTTTAGTCATGTCCAATTCTTTATGACTCTGTATGGAGTTTTCTTGGCAAAGATACTAGAGTGCTTTGCCACTTCCTTCTCCAGTGGACTGCAAATGCAAACAGAGGATAAGTGACTTGCCCAGGGTCACACAGCTAGTAAATGTCTGAGACTGGATTTGAGCTCAGGTCTTTCTCACTCCAGGCCCAGCACTCTATCCACTGAGTCACCTAGCTGCAATCCTAGCAGTGATGTTGATTGCTTCATGTGACCTTGGAAAAGTTATTAAGCCTCTCTGATATCAATTTCCTTATTTATAAGGGTGAACTATGATGACTCTAAAAATCCCTTCCAACATTGAATCTTTGATCTTGTGGTAGGTATTGGTGCTTGAGCAGATAAGACTGAAAGATGATTTTCAAGATGGCAACTATATCCCATCCCTACCTAACTTGTGTACTTGTGACTGAGCCAGTACCATCTCTAACATTGTTTTCTGAATTGCTTCCCATCATTATCATAATGAGGCATCCCCTTCTCTCCACCCCACAGTTTCATTAACTGACTAAACCAAGAGTACACACAGCTCCCGGACTTTGGATAAAAAGAGACTGGCCGTCAAGGGAAGGGGTAGAAAGAAAAATGAATCATCAAATGGCTAAACATTTCTATCAAAACCTACCCCTTCCTCAGTCTCTGGATGAGTAACTTCTGACTTACTGTTTCTGTGGAGCTCATAGCTCTCATTAAGCTGCCCACCTGCTCTTGCCGGTACTAATGTTCTTACCACCAAGCACATATCTCTCAAACTCCTACATAGCTAAGCATGGAGAACACGTGGTCCCTTTTCAACAGGAAATTGACACACAAAAACAGGGACTAATGAGGCAACTAACTTCAGAGGTACCAGCTAATCCACAAGAAAGGAACTCTTTCTTTGAGGACGTGACTACAAGGAAACACATTATGTAGTTCCGTGTGTAGACACATTAGCCTCTTCCACCAATGCAGGATGACAGTAGTTGTGTGGCCACCAGATCTATTTTCATCCTGTTCTACATCCTTGAATGTAAGACTCAATCGTAGACTCCCAAAAGATGAAAACTCAGAGTTTAGCATCCAAGCTGTTGCAAGATTTGCCTTTCTGGATCATGAGCCATCTGCAACCCAAAGTTTGTTATTACACAGATTAAATAGACATTTCTCTAGTGTATGAACTTTGAGGAAAAAGCTGCCTGGGCAACAAGGTCCTTTACTCTTCAGAATTACGCAACAACTTTCTAAATCCACATGTCCCTCCTGCAAAGACCTGTATATCAATTCACAAAAACCACCAAGATATGCATAATGAGGCACATGTTTTTGGACATGGCCAATATGGAAATTTGTTTTACTTGAGCATGCATATTTGCCATAAGAATTTTGTTTGGACTGGTCCAAAGGCATTTGATGATAGTTTAGATGCTACTCCTATTTTATTCCTTAATTAATCATTCCATTTTTGTAATTGAGCCTTGGGGCTGTTTGGGAGAGGAGTTATTTTGCATGTTGGGTGGGGAAAAATCTCTATATATCCATTAAAATTGATTCGGTTCTTATAGCTCTTCTTCACAATAAAATTGCACTATAATTTTTCAATGAGGGGGAAGATAGGAGGAAAAGAAAATAAGTGCCTATAAATTGAAAAAATAAAATTTAATTTTAAAAAAGGAAAAAAATACTTTATGCTTTGGGAACAAGAATAAAATTTCTTCACTTTGACAGAAGTTCTCTGCCTTACTATGGGGGTAGTTCAGACGGTGACCTCAAACCAACAACCCTAGAGGATATCTCTTATGAAGACAGCTCCAAAGACTAAAATTCTATTCCAATGATACTTAATGAAGGACTAGTCCAAAAGTATTTAATGCCATTTTAGCTGCTGCCACTATTTTACTCTTTAATTAATCATTCCATTTTTGCACTTGAGCCCTGAGGCAGTTCAGGGGATGAGCTATTTTACATATTGGGGAGGGGGGAAGAGAATCACTACAGCTCCATTAAAAATTGATTTTGATTTTGTAGGTCTTCCTTACCAGAGAACTATGCTACGGTTTTATCAAAGAAGAAAAAAATACCCTCAAATATAGTAAATTACTTGACAATTTTAGGAAAGTCAGCAGGTATTAATTCATGGAGGATATTTCCTTACTAAAGCTGTATAAATGCTGTATAAAGAAGGCAGCCCTTGCCTCCCAGTGTCCTTCAGACCATTTGTACTCAGATTTCAATAGTCTTGTTACACACTACTGTGAAATCCCTGTGTCCCCAAAGTATTTTCTGTGTCAAATACAATTTCCCTCTTGGAATGTGTTCATTACTCAACACATCAGCTTAAAAGATGCAAATAAAATGTTCTAATTTTCAGAAAGGTGAAATGTCAGACATATTTATACAGGGCAGAAAAATTTTCTGAAAGTAAAGATACATCTGAAAAGGACAATTGATAAAGTACATGCTATAAAGCATGCTATTGCTGGAGCAGGCTGAACTACATTCTTATTTAAAATGCACTCTGAGACACAAAGACAGCAAAAGGCCTAAACCTCAGACATAGAGCCAGAGGAAAAAAAAAATAGAATCAATTATAATAGAGAGAAAAATAGGGCACAGTATGTCAGGATCATGAGTAGAAATCTGTTCAGCTCTATCCTTTGGCTCAGTTTCCTGGGAGGAAACTAGAGGACCATGGACTGTAGTTAAAAGTAGTATGTTTAAATAAATAAATAAATAAATAGATAAATAAATAAATAAATAAATAAATAAATAAATAGGATGTGACAGGGAGAGATATAAGACTATTCCTACCATAATACCCTTGGGTAAAGAAATTAAGAGTAGTCCGAGCTTCTAGCCATATTAAAAAAGATCCCAGAAATGAATTATATCTATCCCACATTTCACAGAATTCTAAGTAAGGCTTTGGGAGATGGATAAGGGGCCAAATCCCATGGAGCCTGACATCATGGGGACAATTTCCCTGGGGAAGCTTTTGAAGTATCAGTTTTCCAGCCACGTTGACCATGTAGGGAGGGGATAGCAAGCTAGTTCAAAGCAGTGATTGGTACATAGTAGGTAAAGAGTTATTTAATTCATTTTCTGGTATGGCAGTTTTTGCTGAGAAAAATTTGGCTTTCCAAAAACCACTCATTCCCACCTAATAAACCTTATTACCTTACCACATTAGTTTTTTTTTTTTCCTTTTCTTCCCAAATGCAAGAAAAGATACTTTAGCTGAAAACCCCTAGAAATACTTCATAAATCAATGTGCTATAAAATGTGAGTTACTGTTACTAGCAATAGTATTGTTATTAATAGTAATACAACTAGACCCAGAACCAGCAAACATTCACTGAGTGGAGCAGGAAAGCTGTTAAACAGCACAAAACTGTTCAGCTTAAAAAAGAAGAAAAAAAAACTTCAATATTTTAAGCTGCCCAATGGAGTGTTCTGTTGTACCTTTAACACTCAGAAGTCTCCAGAGTCAGCTCCTCTTAAGGACAAGGCTACCACAATAAATCTGCCATGAAACCCCAAGAGATTGGGGGAGGGGCATAAAAGGATACCATTTGGTTGTCTTGTTTTCTTGGTTTCTTTTGTGTCAAAGACAAAACAGGCAGCGGAAGCAAGAAAAAAATGGAGATATGTGTACTCAGCTGGTCTCTCATTACCCCCATGCAAAACTGCATGCTCTTTTCAGGAAAAGCTTAAGTTATCATAAATGTCCCCACTCCAGAAAACAATACAACTAAATAAGGCTACTTTGCCATTCTTTTCAATTGAATTTGATAAGTATTGTTAAGAGGGCGGGGTTCATACGAAGGCAAGCAGATAGCACCAAGACAGTCTGGCCATTGGCATTTGGCATAGATAATCTTGACTTTCACCCTCCATTTGGGAAACCTGTGGAACCCTTTGGAACCATCATAGCTGAGGGTGCCAAGGTAGGAAAGCCCAGGGAGCCTGGTTCTGGAGTTCATCCAGTGCCCACACTGAAATCAACAAGAATCCTAGTCAGGTATTCTGTCCTTAGGGCCCCTAACGCTGCTGCACCATTAGGGTGTAACACCCCCCTGAAGAGGTACTGGGAAGTGCAGCTGGGAGGTCCATGGGGAGCTTGTGGAGAAAAGAGTGTGCATCTTACTAGATTCACCACGAATTGGGCTGTCCTCAGATTCCCTTCCCATGCTGTATACACAACACAGCTCCTGTTCACAGCAATTTTGGAGACCACCTTTAGAATAAGTACCCTAAGGAGATTCCAGCACTTTAGCATTGAACCAGACGACGTCTGGCTCAGTGCTAAGTTAAGATTGTCTCTCCTGAGGCTACGAGGATCTATTCAGTCCCCCAACCTTCAAGAGCCCTATGGATGCGCTGTAATTCAGGCTGGCGGCGCTACTCAATCTGAACCCAGACCTCTTCTTTCTTTCTCCCTCCCCACTCCCCTACCACCAACAATGAATAAAGAAGCCCTAGGCAGCAATTTTCAACTTCTTTTCCGGGTCCAAAGAAACTGGCTTTTCCTCCTCCGTCCCTCTTGAGCATTTATTCTGAAGTTAACAACACTCCCTTTCCCTCTCACCGGCTTCCTATACACAGTTTCGACCACTATCAGTATTGTTATCGGCGTCATTAAGTGGCAGAGATTGCTAAGCTTGTAGACCTTTCTTCCTTGGACACCCTAGGATTTTCCCTCCAAGCCGACTTGACCTACTGCACCACCTACCCCGCCTGCCCTTTCCAGAAGAGAGTGAGGATCCTCAGGGGGCCCCAGAGACCTCTAATTGAGCTCAGGGGAAATAAGATAGGGGTAGAGCGGTAGGTCCTCGCCACTAGAGCAAAGTGCGCAGCTGCCCAAATCGCCCCCGTCCCCAGCCACCTCGCTTTCCCAGACTCGGATTTGATTTCTCCATCGGAGTTGCCCAAATTACCTTGTCTGAGTCAGCTGAGGTCTCCCCAAGCTCCCTAAGCGCTGCCCATAGTTCCAAGGGCACTCCTCCTCTCTAAGTCGGAGGTGAAATGAGAACCCCTTCGGGAGCTTGCCGCCCGGGAGCTGGCACCAAAGACAGGGAAAAAGTTCAGAGTCCAAGCGGGCGGCGGCAGCTCCTCCAAACCCGGGTGAGCGCGCGCGTGCCCGTCCACGCCCGCCGTAACCAACCCGCTCCCGTGGAGAGATGCTGCCAGGGACACTGAGGCGTGGAAAGGCCAGTTTTCCCTCCTCAGACTGCCAGTTTCGGTGGTGCTCTCCGGTCTAGCTCCCCTCCTTACCCAAGTGGGCCCCAGGTAGCAAAGGAGCACAGGGCGGGGCAACGACTCAGCCTGGACTCACCTGGGGCGTTGGTTTTTGCTGCTTTTCTTGCCCCCCCCCGCCCCCTACACATCTTTGGGCCCCTAAGACCACCTCCCCGGGGTCGTCACCCTCTCCCTCATCCCCTGGGCCAGACTCACCATCAGCCGTAGCCAGCGCAGGGGGGCACGTGCTTTTTCTCTCACGCCAGCTGCAACTTCGTGGGCAGGTCAGCCCTTGAGGTTCCCGGCCCCGGTCCTGCTCAGGCAACCGGGGCCCCCGCTCCCACCCCCTTCCTTACCCACTCCCCAGGAGACGGATTGGGCTAAGCGCAGCTCGCCGACTTGTCTTTCAGTTCTGGCTGGGGAGGTGCGGAGCGCACAACCCCTGGGCTTGGGGTCGTGGTCCTGGTCCCAATCCAAGATCCCAGGGCTCCCAAGCCTCTCTGTGTCCCGGGGCACACAATCTTCTCCTTCGCCTTTTTTACTCCTACTCTGCCCTGCCCGGTTCAGGAGAGGGAGGTTTCTTCCACCGGATGTGGGGCGCACCTCTGCCTCTTCCAGATGTGGGGCAGAGTGTTTTCTATCCTTCCTTCTCTCGTTCCCGGGTTGCACAGGTCAGTCCTTCTCTTGCTGCTGCTGCTGCCTCGTACGCTGCTTAAGGGGACCGGCAGAGCGCCTCCCCTATCCCAGCTATGTGATTAGCCCTAGGGGTTCGGAGGTTGAGGGATTCCCCCCCCCCGCCCCTCCTGCTCCCCTCTTGGGGCTCGGGCTTCCCCTCTCCGAGCCAGACCCGGCTTCGCAGCAGCTCCTGCTGCTGCTGCTGCTAGGACCGCTTCAGAGCGGCGGCGGCAGTAGCGGCGACTGCACCGGCCCGAGCTGGAAGTGGCGGCGTAGGCTTCGACAGGGACAGAAAGGAGGTGACCTTCAAACCCTGCGCCCTGGGTTGGGGGGGGGGAGGAGTAAAGGACGGGGCCTGGGGGCTAAGCGCGCCGCGCTCCTCTCGAACAGCTGCTCCGGCAGCCCTAGTGTAGGGAGGCGGGAGAGGGTGAAGAGGCGATTAAAAGAAAGAGGAGAGCGCGACAGAGAGAAAAGAAAGAGGTAGGGAGCAGCCTAGGCAGCTAGAGCCAAAAATAATCGACGCGAGGGAGCGCCCCCCCCTCCCCACACATACACACACGCCGCCGCCTCGGTCACGCGTGCAGCCCCAGATTTGGGGACAGCGGCGGCTGCCGGAGCTGCAAGGTTTCTCCACACTCCCGGTTGCCGTCCTCTTTTCCCTCCCCACCAGGCTAGGGCCAAGGGAATGTTCCACCTGCCCACTCCCAGCGGCCCCATACTCTTCCTCCGCCTTCTCCAGGAAACCTCTTCTCCAGGCATTTACCTCAGCCAAAAATAAAAATAAAACAAGAAACTTGCAGTAACCAAAGAACAGGGAGATGGGAAAGGAGATGGCAAAAGAAGAATCTTGTTTTCTTTCTAGAGAAACATACTTGGAGAAAGTTTCATGGTGAATTACTTTAAGAAGTCTGAGCCTAGCAAACCTCACAAAAATAGTTCTTGGGAAACTTTGAATGGGAGGAGGGGTGTAACTGGGACTATAGAGAGGCAGTTTTCCCCCCATCCCAGGTAGCATCCAGGTGGAGGGCATGAGGAGGAGGATCACAAACACACCATTAGATATTTGTCGTCAATGCCTCCAAGGCCTCCATCTCTCCTCTCCAGGCTTGAAGGAAAAACACCATTTGTTGCTTCCCTGGAGATCGCTAAAGCTCTCCCTCCCACCCCTTTTATTAACCTTAAAAAATTCCTTTTTTATTTTATCCCTCTTATTCTCACTGACCTAAATCTGCTGCAGTTCAAGGGCTACAAGGTGAATAGAAACAAGACACTGTGAGTTGTGGTGAGAAAAGATAGCACAAGACCCCCAGAAGTTTCAAAGCTGCCAATGGTTAGTCAGCACAGTTCACTGAATGAATGAATGGATTCTGGGGTTCACCTTTGGCAAACAGTAAAATAAAATCAGAACACAGAGAGGCAGTAGAGTTGAACACTCGGGTTTAAGTCCTGGGTCTGATACAAAACTGTATTATCCTTTGCAGGTCATTTAACATCACACTGCTCTAGGACACTCTAAAAGACTCTAAGCTGCAGAGGAGGTGATAACCTGCATTGGCAATAATTAATAATAGTAAAGCTAGCATTTATATAGCACTGCCCATACATTATCTTATTTAATTCTCACAACAACACTGTGAGGCAAGACCTATTATCCTCATTTTACCGATAAGTAAACTCAGGCTCAGAGAGGCCAACTGACTTGCCTGGAATCATGCAGCAATTAAGTGTGTTGAATTCAAGCCTTCCAGACTCTGGTGCCGAAGTTAACTATGGTGCCAAATTTCTTCACTTTGGAGAACTCTTATACTGATGAATTCATAGGTCTAGGTAGTATCCTTGTCCCTAACAACAGTAATATCTTTATAGACTGATTTAAGGTTTAAAAGGCACTTCACACCTACTGTCTAAATCTGGCTGTAGGCTACAAAGATGGAAGAAGTGTGGGTGAACAAAGGACAAAGGGATAGACAAACTACCTTCTTAGTCCTTTGCAAATAGTATGTGCTTGTTTGAGAAGCTGCTGCTGCCTAGCTCACAGAGTGACAGGCTACAACCACCTCTCCTTCCTCACTAGACAACACTGTAGCCTTCTACAAGGCCCAGCCCTTCATCCTGAAGCCTCACTCCAGCCATGCAATTCACATGCTGAAAGCACAGTCTAATCCCGGAGACTCTCCCTCTGATTGTATGGCTCGTCGCAGAAACTCCATTTAAGAAGGTTACCCACACCAGCTTTTTCTCATTCCTCTCTAGGCTGCATTCCAGTCTTCCTCTACCTTGACCTCAAATAGCCCAGCCCAGCTGCCAAAGACCATACCTTTTCTCTCATCTCCTTTCCTTTTCAGCTGCCTTCTATGTGTTGTTTTCCTCCATCAGAACATAAGCTCCTTGAGGTCTGGAACTGTCTCTCCCCTCCCCCACTCCCACATCTGTTTTTATTCTCCGTGCCTAGCACATAGAGTTTATTAACTGACTGACTGGCAAGTTTCAAGCCATTACAATTTTTAGAAAGGGTACCCAATGACTCCATAGGTAAAGACACTGATTCAGATTCCTGCTGACACTTAACACAGAGCCTAGAGCATGGAAGGTGCTTAATAAATGCTTAATGACTGACTACCACCAGCTTTGTAATCTTAAGCTTGTGACTTTAAACTCCATGGACTTCAGTTATACTCTCTGTTGTTCTATGACTCTGTGATATGACTTGTACTCTATGTATTCTGTGCATATGAAGAATTTCTCTCTGCAACAAGTCAGCCTTCTCTTTGTATTTATTAGTAACACCTAACTAAAAGAGTGGTAAGCATATAGAGAGTGCTTATTAAAGAGTAATTGACGAGTGCTTTCTTTCATTTAAAAAAAAATCAAATAAAGACAAACTTACTCAAGATCAGAGATGTTTGAAAAGATCTTTTTTTTTAACATTTGAGGAGAGAAGGTTGCAAAATGTAGAACTATATCTATATCACCAAACCCAATAGATGTTTTCACAATATGGGTCTTTTTTTTACACCATATGTTTCCTTCAGACTCCTTACAATAATAATATATCTGTATGTAAACAACTTCTTTTTCTTTACTGTCTTATCCTTCAGTGATAGCACAATGAAGCCATAAATCTGGGTTACTAACATCATAATCATTTCCACCGAAACTGTTTACAATGGAAAAACCACAGAATTTAAATGTAATTGTCTAGTCGCGCAGGGAGATGAGATGGGTTGTAAAAGAGGTATTCTCAATTTAAAAGCAAATTATCAATAATGAGAGAAGAAATAAATGGCAGTTAATGGGAAGTTCTGTGGTAACATAATGTTTTGAGCAAATTCACCAAAAGGAATTCTTTATTTGCAGCCCTTATTTTTTTTTGAAGAAAAGGAACCCCAGCATTCAAGGTAGATGCTTTTTCTCTCATTTCAGTAAGTGGGTAATCCTTTGGTGGTGGGTTTTGCAATTTTTTTTCCCATTCAAAATAAAATCAAATGTATTAAACTATTTCAAAATCAAGGTCAGTGTCAGGTTTTATTTATTTTGGGGGCAAAAAAAGGCTTAGAAATCTCAGTAATGAATATCTATATATGACTGGGAGCATTTTTATTGCTTCAAGTTTGTGTGAACTGGGGAGCTTAATATGGGTGAATGATGCATTCATTACAATATAAGGTGAAATTAAAGTGAAAACCAATATCAAATCTTATTTCTTATGAAGATTTCCAGTTCCATTTTAAAAAAATCTTTGAGATGCCACATAATGTTCTCTCATTTCTCTTTTTTTGTGGGGTGGGATGGGGGTGTGAGACTGTTTTTAGCAACTAGAGGCTATTGAAAGGTGCTGAAGTGGACAGCTCCAGGACCTGCTGATGGGCCAAAGATTACACTGTACTATGTTTACAAAAAACACAGAAGCTTTTAACTCTTTCTACTAGCGTGGGAAAAAAAGAAAACATTGCAACTCATTCTATTTGTACTGTTTCAAAATGGCATCTATCCAAGAGTTCTGGTGGAATCCTCTAGCTAACTTCCTCTCATTTTTGCTATGTATATTGCTGGTTTAATGAGAATCTAATCCTCCTATCTGTTCTGGGTGAATTGGCAGCTCACTAGAATGGCCAACTCATAATATATATTGGTAAGGTTAGAAAATATCTAACACCACATTCACCAATCAATTACACTGCCATGTAAATTAAATTGTGCTCAGATTTCATTAATGTCAGCAATAACAGAGTTTTAGAGTTTTATGGTATCTTTAAAGAAGAGATTAATAATGTCCAGTAGAGCAGAATAAAAGCCTAGAAAACTAATAGGGTATATGGGAAAATGCAAATATATTTTCATTTTTATTTGCTTTTTTATATGTTGGTAAATAAGATAGTATTGGAGTAGAAAGATTAAAAAATCTTGAAGAGCCAGATCTTCCATTTCATGGCAAAGCTATCGTATCACTGAAAGCAACATTCACTATAAATAAAGTCACTGAAATGCACAATTTAAATGAACTGAGAATGCAGTGTGGTATAGTGAATCGAGGAGGCTACAGCCATTGGGTTCTAGTGTCTGCTTTACTGCTAACTAGCTATGTAATTTTTGGGAAATTGCATATCTAAAATCTTCGTATCTAAAGTTAGGTGGTTAAGCTAGATGATCAATGAGGTCTCTTTTAACACAATCATTGCATGATTCAACAGACTTCTAAGTATCATGTAAGACTAAGACTGTTCTCAAATACTCATCCTTGAAAATAACAAAGGTCATGTGATAGTTTGTCTTAGTATCCCCAGGGCTTAGAAAATGTTTATTGAATTGAATTGTATTTTGCCTGACTCCAAGCCAAACTAATAAAGTAATTTAAAAATGCTAAGCTACTTGAGATCAGGGTTTATGTCTTATAATTCTTTACACCCACATATGTATTTGGTGGAGTGGTTTGCACATTGTATGTATTCTGTATATAGTCCTTTATTTTTGAAATATTCATCATCTGATTATCGTGTAGTTCAAAATTTTCACAGTAACTAGGAGTTTTAGAACTTTTACTGCATGATCTTTCTTCTCCATGGACAAGGGCAGTTTTGGGAAAAAGAATAAGGTCCAAATTTTCTCATACAGAGTTAAGAATGTCTTTGAAATTAAAAACTTCCTTTTCTCCTAGAACTTATTCTCTTCCCTCCCCCCTTTGTCAGTGTCTGACTTGCATTCAAGTATTTGTTCTCCAGCTCTGCAATGGTGGGCAACCTCTCAGTGCACCTGGATAACTTCCTGTGACTCTAAGTTACAAAGATTATATTGATTTGTATTGATGGGGAAAGTTTCTTACACAGATGAAATCACAGTTTTAGCCCTCACCTTCTGAGGAACAAAAATAATAAAGGACTAGTTGAATCAAGGAGGCTAGAGTCATTGGGTTCTAGTCTCTGCTTTACTGCTAACAATTTAATTCACATAATTCAATTTAATTCAGCTAGGTAGAATAGTGGATAGAGTTCTGGATCTAGAATCAGGAAAATCTGAGTTCAAATCTGGCCTCAGACACTTTTTATTGTGTGATCCCAAGTAAGTCACTTAACCTTTGTCTGTCTCACTTTTCTCAACTATAAAAATAATGACAATATCTACCTCCCAGAATTCTGAGGATGACATGAGATATTTGGAAAGCACTTTGCAAACCTTAAAGTACTATATAAATGCTGCCCTTCTCCACCACCACCACCACCACCACCACCACCACCACCACCACCACCATCATCATCATCATCATCATCATCATCATCATCATCATCATCATGGTTTTATATTCTACAAGTGTTGAAGAGATGTGGTAGAAGGATGGCAGTGTGCCTGATATGTCTTTGAATGGCAAGTTCACCTGGAAACAAAGAGTAAATGAGCATTTATTAAAATGCTGCTAAATGCCAGCACTGTGCTAGGCACTAGGGTTACAAATACAAAAGCAAAATAGTTTCTTTCTGTAAAGAACTTACGTTCTTATATGGAATAAAATATACAGAATATATGCAAATAACTCCATTCCCTTCTGAGTTCCATTCCCGACTCTCCAGACCTCCTCTATCCACTCTGCTTTTCAGCTTCCTTTTCTTTTTTGTCTTCTTTTTTTAGAAAGTAATCTCCATGATGGCAGGACCTATCTTTCTTTTGCTTGCATTGGTATTCCATGCACTTAGTACAGTGCCTGGCACATATTAAATGCTTAATAAATGCTCGTTGACAGGATTTCAGGGGTCAGAGAGTACCAAAAGCATAGGAAATCAGGAGAGGCCTCTTGAAGAAGGTGCTCTTGAGCTCAGCCTTGAAGGGAGCCTGGAGTCTCAGAGGGAAGAAGTGAACAAGGAGGGCATTTAAGGCATTAGCAACAGCCTGAACAAAGGTACAGTGGCAGGAGAAGAAATGCTGTATTTGGAGAACAATACTTATGCCAGTTTGGCTTTAATATAGAATGTGCAAGCAGGACTATGGAGTAATCAACTTGGAAAGATAGATGAGATTTTAAAGAGCGTTAAGTGCCAAACGAAAGCATTTATTTTTTCCCGTAGGAATAGGAAAGCACTGAATCTTTTTGAGCAGGGAATGACATGGTCACATCTATGCTTTAGGAATATTAATAAGGATTTATCAATGTTAATAAAACTTCAAATATTTCAATGTTCTACTTTGGAATATATGTGATTTCATCAATTTAATCAAAAAGGATCATAGAACCATAGATTGAGAGTGTTAAAAGACTTTGGAGGTCACATAGATCACTCCCATCACTTTATAGATATGAAGCTTGAGGACTAGGAAAGTTAAAAGCCTTGTCCAAGATCACGGATTTCCATACTTTCTTGTTCCTTGTGATTATTTTTCTATTTTCCAAATAAAGCTTCCCTAGCAGAATTACCCAGAATTGTAGAAAACTTTATTTTATTCTTTTAATATCTAAGAGTTATTTGGAGCTTCTGACAAAATGGTTGACTGCTTCTCATGGTTTCCACCCCTATTACCTCAAGATATGAGGATAAAGAATAAAGTAATTAAATTCTAATAATAAGAAAAAAATGAAACCCCTCCATGTTATGTAAAGCCTTCTGAAATTATAGCAGAACCTGAATGAATGAGCCTTCCACCTAATCATTCCCTGCTAGCCCCACATCAATTATAACCAAAGATGAGTGGCCTGAATTTTGATTTTTGATTGTGATGCTCATGTCCCCTCTCACCAATGACGTGAATTGTAACATGGTTCCACCCTTCACCATTTAGTGGAAAGACAGCATTCAGTTTACCCAGCCCTTCTTCACGAGAAGATAAACAACTGTGTGGGTAGGGAGAGGCCCAGTAGTGCAAAGAAAGTTAGCTGGGTTTGAAATACTTCTTTGCTGAATGAAAGTGGATTGGTATGAACCAAGCATCAATCATTTCTCTATGTAGTTTCTACATATCAGAAACCCGTTTAGACCACATTCTTCTTCAACCAAAAGAGGTCAATGAAGCCATCTAGTATCTGCCTAGTGGACAGAACAAAATGGGTGTGAGTGGATGAGGAAGGGAAAAAATAGTCATAAAGTGGTCTGGAATAGAAGAGAAAGAGTAGAAGAAAAGATGTATTATCAATAAAGGTTGCGTATAAGCCTGGCTTATCAGCAGAGAAGCCCGAAGAAGGATTCATAAAGAAACAAGGGAAAGTGAGGTAATTTTAAAAATATAAGAAAATAAATAGATAGCAAAAGAATGTGATCTTCTAATCCCAAATGAAAAAGAAGACAAATTTTCAGAATGCCAAAAATAATGGAACAACAAAAGAAAAAGACAATAAAACACCCTCTTCATAATAGTTCAGAAGGATAACAAAATGATTAAAAGAAGAAATAAGCAAAGAATTCAGAGTGGAAATCAAAGGTATAGAATAAGTATCTATAAGACAAAAAGGAGTATTTAACACACATAATAGATAATCTCCCAATAACAGTCTAGTCTACAAAAAAGAGAGTGATAGATTTGTAAATTTTAAAATATGTAAGTTGATTAATTAATTTTGGGACAAAAAAAATCAAAAGAAAGCACTATTACAAGCCAAAGCACATAACAATGAAAATGGAAAGAACTTAAACAATCTAAGCATCATAGGTATTCTAATGAATTCAGAATACTTCATACTACATTGCAGAAAATAATATAAGAAAATTGCACAGAAATTTCAAACAGAAAACAAATTGCTGATCAATAGATCATAGGCAAATAAAATGGAGATATTCTATATTTAAATCAGAAAAGTGTCCATTTCTTAAATTGCTGAATTTTATATCAAACAACAAATATTGCAAGCAGCCAAGAAAAAATACAATTAGCTTTAAATTAGCCAAGGATTATTCCATGTCTGCAAGAAATTAAAGAATAGTTTATATAGACTGGTCCAAAAAAGCAAAGGAGATCAAGATATACCACAAAATAACATATCATATAAATCTTACACTAATTATCAGTAAGAAAAGACTGATTTTTTTCAACAAGATGGAAACATTTCAATCACAGCTTCAAAAGAAACTAGAGATAAGCAGGGTTTTTGATGTGCAGATACTACAAACAAGAAAAAATACACAAAAAAAATTAAGTAAAGTTAGGAGAAAACACCAAGAAAATAGAATGAAATACATGTTTATAAAACAAAACAAGGTTGCTTTAAAAAATTCTCACATTAATATAGAGCCAAATATGGACAAAGAGAATGTATAAAAGGATATAGGGAACTAACAGGTTTAAGTCAGAAGGAAATAAATCAATATTTTTCAAGTGTTTTTGGGTGATGTTGGGTGATAGTGTTATATAGTAGTAACTCATTCAATCTGGGGAAGAATGGCAAAAGAAGAAGGATCATGGAAGAAGGCAGATCCATAGTAGAATATGTTGTCCTTGGGATGAGTGGGTGATGAATGTCAGATTATGGAAATGAATTAGGTCACAAGATGCAATATATCAGGCAATTTTCACCACACTGCTTCTTTCATGATTTGATGTTTCTAGGCATGATTTTTCTGAAGTAGAAGCCCATCTCAAATATAGAATCAAACAAACAATGAAATATGGAGAAGGGAAGAGAAGATGACGGTTGCAATCACTCTAATAAATAATAGTCATAGAAGGGAACAAAACTTTTGTCTTCTAGAAACCCTTCTTTATATGAGAGGCAAATAGAAAATAAAGAAAGAACTTATAAGCATAAACCCAGTAAATATAATATAATTTAATAATTACCTAGAAGAAGGGAGGAATAAGAGGAAATTTGAAAATTATCTTATTCAAGTTAAAAGAGTAGGTTGGAGAAGCCAAACAGTGAGCTTACAGAATTGTACTCATATCTTGGATGAGAAAGAGAAGGGTGAAAGAAATCCATATTAAAAAAAGAAAATTTAAACTCAAGAAACTTGGGATAAAGCAGGGAAACAAAAGAGAGGAAAGGGAGATTGTGGAAGGAGAACCAGGATGAAATGAATTTAAACAAAACTAATGACAAGGGTCAAATGTTGATTTTTAAAAAGAGAAGTTTTGTTGTGAAAGAATTAAGGCAGGAAATACAAATCTATCTTAAATTTAAATGTAAATATATTTAATTTCCAATTTAAATAAAACATGGTGAAATGAATAAGGAAACATCAATTTGCCAAATATAAAAACATATTTTTAAAAATAAAGACACATACTAAGTAAAATTGAGCGGGCTAGAACAAAGTTACTGCATTTCTATTGATTCCAAAAAGGAAAAATTGTAAATATAATTTCAGATAAGGCAAGATAAAAATTCAAAATGAAGAGAGAGAACAAGTAAATTACATTATATTTAAAGATACCGTAGTCAAGGAAACTATAATTATTAAACATGTATGTAGTGTATATGTGTATGTGTGTGTTGCAAATGGCATAAAGATGAATTTCACAAAGAAAATCCAATAATGAAAGGTAGAGATAACAATACAATAATTATAGGAAGCTTTAATATTCCTTAGTCAGAAATGGATAAGTCTAACAGAAAGACAAACAAAAGGGAAACTATAGAGTTGACCTGACAACTTAAAAAAGGATTTCAAAGATTTGTGTAATCTACTTGTGGCCACTGAGGAAGAATATGCATACATATATATATGCATACATACATACATGCATATATATTTATGTGTGTGTATCTACATATATATACATATATATGTACACATACATAGATATAGATATACTTCTTGGTACCAACATTAACTTTATAAAAACAAATCATGTGCCAAGGTACAATGAAACAAAAAAAAATGTAGCAAAAGATAGACACACAGATCATAAAACAATAAATACAAGAAGCAATACAGGGAACATTTGCAAAAGATGTGATCCAAAATGGAAACTAAGTAGTGACATACTGAATAACAATTGGACCAAATCAGAGAAATAATAAACCTGCTGTTAGAAAAATAACATGTATTTGGGCACAAAGCTAAAGTGATGAAAAACAGTATCTCTTAAAATATAAATAGTAATGAAACTAATTATGCAAATATTTGTGTCTTTGGATGATTCTCAGTAAAGAATTGGTGAGGAATGAGGAATACATTTTGAGATATAGCTGACTAACTGACTTCTTTCCTTGAATATACTTACTTTATACAAGGGAGGGTTTTCATGAGGGGGCAGTATTTTGTAAATGATAGTCACACAAGAAAACAAAAATAACCATAAAACATTAAAAAGAAGATTTATGAATCCGAAGTAAAAAACAACAAAGGAAGTATGAAAATTAGAAATAGATTAAATTGAAAACAAAAGGATTCTAGAAATGATAAACAAGAGTTGTTTCTTGAAAATGCTAAAAATACATAAACCTTTTACTAACTTGACCAAGAAAAAGATCAATTTCAAATTATCAAAATAAAAAATGAACATGGAAAATTATCAACAAACATTTTAAAAAATTTTAAAAATTATCAGAAATTATTAGAGATAATGGTATTCAAAGAAAAGGGCACATGTAAAGGAATGAATGTACAAAAATAAAAATATCTAAATTAATAAAATAAGGAAGGAAAATTTTTAACCACCAACCCTCAGAAGGTCAAATCAAACAACTCATAAGTGAACTGATCATAAGTGATCCTTTTTTTATTTCATTCTATCAAGTGAAATGTGTTATTTTAAAAATTCATTTTTAGGTTGCAGAAATAACTTTCAATAATTAATAATTTCAATTTCAATAATTAATTCAATTAATTCAATAAAGCAAATATAATCCTAATATTCAAACAAGGAAGGAATAAAACAAAGATTGGGAATTATAGACCAATTTCTGTAGTGTATACTGATGCAAAAATTTTTATTCAAATCTTCATGAAGAGACTGTAGCAATATATTTTAAAAGTTATTATTTATCACCAAGTTGGATTTATTTCAGAGATATAGAGATGTTTCAATATTAGAAAAAACAATCATATAAACAATAAAAAACATAAATAAAAATGTAGAAGTACACAATCATTTTTTGAAAGCTTAGGAATCTAAAGGCCCTTTTACAATTTTACCTAATGTGTAGATTGAACATCAAGAATTGGCATTACATTAAAGGACAAAAAACTAGAAACTTTCCCAATAAGTGTGGAGAGAAAACAAGGATATTGTTTTCCTCCCATTATTATTTGACATTGCTCTAAAAATTCTAGTTAAAACAATGAGAGGGGGCAGCTAGGTGGTACAGTGAGTAGAGCACTGGCCTTGGAGTCAGGAGGACCTGAGTTCGAATTTGATTTCAGGCACTTGACACACTTACTAGCTGTGTGACCTTGGGCAAGTCACTTAACCACAATTGCCCTGCCTTCCCCCCTCCAAAGACAAAGAAAACAATGAGGGAAGAGAGAAAAATTAAAGGTAAAAATGTAAGCAACCAGGAAACAAAACTATTTCACTTGCGAGCACGAGGTTATTTACTTAGAATAATCAGAGAGAGAATCAGGAAAGAAAGGAATGGAGACAATAGCTTCAATAAAATACCAGTATATTAAATAAATCTATATGAATTATCAGCATTTATTTGCAGTACCAATAAAAATGATATAAAAAAGGAATTTCATTCAAAATACCTGAAAAAACACACAAACTGTCTGGAGCAACTTATCTCTAAGAAACACTCAGGAAATATTAAAAAAAACCCTACAGAATAGTTATTTCTTTACTAAGTTAGTTATTTCTTTAGTTAGAATAGTTATTTCTTTATTAAGAATGAGTGGGCCAAAGAACAAATTAGAGAAACAATGACAATAATGAGACAACATACCAAACCTTATGGGATGCAGCAAAAGCAGTTCTTAGGGGAAATTTTATATCTCTAAATGCTTACATGAATAAAATAGGGAAAAAGGAGATCAATGATTTGGGCATACTTGATCTCTGTTTGACTTAGGTTCTGTAAAATAGGGATCGTAACAGCATCAACTTCACAGGGTTGTTGTGAGGAACAAATACGATATTTATAAAGTGCTCAGCACAGTTTCTGACACATAGTTAGTGCTTAGTAAATGCCTAGTCCCTTCCCTTCCCCATCAGTTATCTAATGTGGCCATGGCAGTCAGTTTTGTTTAAACTTTTTAAAAAAGAAACATGGTAGTCATGGTGGGAAGAGGGAAGGAGATAGGAAAGTGTGTTGGGTAATAACTATGGTGTTAAAAGGAGAAGCCATTAATACATTTTTTGGATTCAGGGACAGTAGTACATCATTTCAGTTGTGTAGCCATTATGTCATTTTCAATACATGATCACCTGTGATAATTTGAAAAAGTTCTATTTAGGGGAGTCTCTTTCATCTACAAGGCTTCGTTGACACAGGCTGTTCCGGCACCTCACCCTCCCTCCTCCTTTTTTGGAACTGTCCATATCTATAATCTTCCACACTGAAAATTTCCAGTCTCATGATTGATAGTGGAGAGAAGAGTACCTGGACATTCCCCAGTCTCCATGCCTATGACAGTGGAGATGGAAAACTAATCTGAAGCGTTTGCTGAAGACCCCACACATCTCTATGATAACCTGGCCAGAGGTGTGCTGGAGCCATTTCTTATACTTCAGAAATCTGCAAATGCTACAAATAAAGATTTGATTTATTTTTGGATGATTTTCAAGATTCAGGAAAATTATAAAGAAAGCATTAACAACACAAATTAAATTTAAGTGCCATGAACAAGTTTTCAAACCTTTACCAGAACACCACTACCAATCGCCTTTGCTTGCACTACCAAACTGCTTGGGTATGAAAGAGGACAGAACATAAATAACCCCAGCTGAAATAGTAGGAGTAATGAGAACTTGCTCTACCCTGGATATGCCAGGTCCTGAGGGTGATCTTTCACATAATCATCTTTGAACCATCTTCTTCTACCCTCAATCCTAGTACCTTCCCTCAGTTTCTTATCACTAATTAATCATAGATGATATAGAAGAGAAAGAAAGAAAGAAAGAAAGAAAGAAAGAAAGAAAGAAAGAAAGAAAGAAAGAAAGAAAGAAAGAAAGAAAGAGAGAGAGAGAGAAAGAAAGAAAGAAAGAAAGAAAGAAAGAAAGGAAGGAAGGAAGGAAGGAAGGAAGGAAGGAAGGAAGAAAGGAAGGAAGGAAGGAAGGAAGAAAGGAAGGAAGGAAGGAAGGAAGGAAGAAAGGAAGGAAGGAAGGAAGAAAGGAAGGAAGGAAGGAAGGAAGGAAAGAAGGAAGGAAGAAAGGAAGAGAAAAGAAGGAATGAAGGAAAAAAGAAAGGAAGGAAGGAAGACAGGATAGATAGATTTGATAGACAGACAGGCAGGCAGGCAGGCAGATAGACAGACAGATGAGAGAAAGAGAGAGAGAGAGAGAGAGAGAGAGAGAGAGAGAGAGAGAGAGAGAGAGAGAGAGAGAGAGAGAGAGAGAGAGAGAATGTTTGTACTTAGTTGCTTGAATGTTAACTCTCTAATAGTCTGAGAACTCTTTGAGAGCAGGGGGACTAATTTCTATTTTTGTTGTTGTTTGGTTTCCATTTGTTTGCCTTTTCTTTCTTTGTACCCCCAGTTCTCAGCACAGTTCCTGGCGCATAAAAAGCAATTAATAAATGCTTGTAGGCTTATTGACTTGACTTTTTTGTGGAGGTCCAAGGTCATCACACTGCAGGTTCAGTTACCGAATTCCAGCGACTAAGATCCAAATGGATCCTTTTCTCTGAATCTCTCTTCCTGGGCCCCTGCTCTGCCATGCCCTAGCCCCTGGTGGCTTCAATTAGGTCTGTACTTCCTTTCTGTGAGTTAAAATGCACCTGTAAAAATCACTGGTCAGTGTCCCTTTTGTAAAGGCCTCTGGCATCAGGGATAGGATGATGGACTCAGAGTCAGAGAGAACTGATTTTGAATCCTGCTTTAGGCACTGACAATGTGACACTGGGGAACTTATTTAACCTCTCTCAGCCTCAAGCTCCTCATCTGTAAAATGGGCATAATAATAGCATCTGTCTCACAGGGTAAAGATTAAATTATGGTTGCAAACCAAAAAAAAAACCTCAAAAAACCCCATAAATGTTTGCTGTTACTCATCTTAGAGCAGCTCCTACAGACTGGCATATTAACCAACATCCTTGTCTGGCTATAACATATCTTCGATGGCCCAAATATTACCTCTGCATGTATCTTTCCATTGTCCTTTGGACAGATTATAATTCTACTTACTCCAAGAGTACTGAATTCTAAGCACTTACAGATATATAACATCAACATGAGAATGTGTATACTAGAGAGAATTTTGTTACAGTGAGCAGTCTGAGATCATTGAAAGTTCTAAAAGAAATTTCAAATCTGATTTGAATCAATCTCTTCCTGTTCAATATTATGCCCAGCTCACTATGCATTTACAGTATGCATCTGGTATTAACATGTCGTTTGGTCACTAATTCAAGGGATTACTCATGCAGTATATGTTATAGTCTAGATAAAAGGAGTTTTTCATCCACTTTGTTTTTCTATTGTGGATAATTAGACTAATCTTTTTTCCTGAAGTTTCATTTTACTCTGGAGGCTTTTTCTGGGGCTTAATTAAATAAATGCAATATTACCTTGCATAGAGCATTTAAAGGATGTCACCATTAATAATTCTTTTGTTTGGATTTAACACAAGACAACTTTTACAAGATAGTCAAACACCTTTGATGAACATATATCTCTCTGCTTAACACCTCACTTGATTTAAATTGCCTGGCAACAGATGAAGGAAATAATTGCTTCAGTTGTTTTTCAAATGTAGCTATATAGCCATGCATAATTTGGAAGTACATATATGCCATCTTATTGGAGGGAAACTTTTAAGCATTATGCTCTATCAAGTCAAATATTTTCTTAAAATCAACAAATAAACCCTGCAATATCTCAATATCCTATATGCCTAAATCAGTGATGTGAAAATAAAGATATGATCTACTGCAGAAAAAATCACCTGCAAAAGACTACCGGCATACTGTTCCCACTGGTGTTTGGTACACACCAAATACTTCCCATTTCTGGAGGCAAGAACAGGAAGCAACTGAGAAGTCTCTATGTAGATGGAAATCAGGCTTGAGGTGAAAACAAAGAAAGAAGATAAATGAGTAAGCTGAAAGAGTGAGGGGGAGATGCAGTGTGTAAATCAGAAAGCATTTATGTAGCACTTACTGTATCCCATACACTGTGCTAATTGCTGGAATACAAAGAAAAGCTCAGTCTGATATCAAAGTGCTTACCTTCTAACAGGTGAAGCAATATATATATATATACATATATATATATATATATATATACATTCAAAATATATACGGAGAAGTAAACTGTTCATCAAATTATAAGGACAAAGTTAAGGAACCACAAAAGATACCACAAGGATTGTAGAATTGCTCAAGTATTGCTCAAGGATTGTTGGGAACTATATACTTTATAAGCCTTCATGGCTCAGAGACTGAACAGAAGAGTCTGTCGGACTTACTCCTTGACTCTCTCTTCCCTTCTTATCTTTTATTCATGTTTCCCTCCCCATCACCTTTGAGGACAAACTTCCTGTTCAGATCCCCAAACATACCCGGTTTGCATCTGCAACTAAATTCAGGCTAGACTCATGAAACATAGATCATTCTCATAAATATTTATAGAAATGAAAATGTGGGCATTTTGTTATGTTATTGATCTGTTGCCAAATCCTACTGATTCTACCATCACAACATCTTTCTCCCCTTCTATCTTCTATCACAGCTGCCACACTGGTGTAGGTCCTCATTATCTTACTCTCTCTACTCTGGTCTATCCTCCACTCAGCTATTCAGTTTATTTTCCTAAAGCAGAGGTCTGACCATATCAACACCAATTCTGACCATGTCACCCTTCTACCCAATAAACTCCAGTGGCTCGTTCTTACTTCCAGCATCAAATATAAAATCCTCTGTTGACCATTCAAAGCTTTTTATAATCCGACCCCCCTACTTTTCCAGTCTTCTTACACCTTACTCCTCCACCTCCCTTTATATAATCTGTGATCCAGTAACACTGACCTGCTTGCTGTTCCTCATCTTAGATGCTTGATCTCCTGTCTCTGAGCATTTCACTTGCTCTCTTTTATGTCTGAAATGCTCTCCCTCCTTCTGATCTCCATCTCCTGGATTCCTGGCTTCCTTCAAATATAAGCTACCTCAACTTCTCCAAGAAGCCTTACCCAATCATTCTTATTACTAGTCCCTTCCCTTTATTGATTGTCTCCTTAATCCTGTTTACATATTTGTTTGTACATAGCTGTTTGCATGTTGCTTCCCCATTGGACTGTGGACTCCTTGAGACCAGGAACTGGTTTTTTTGTTTTCTTTTGTTTTGCTTTTGGTTTTCTTTCCAGCACTTAGTATGGTATCTGGCACATAGTAGGTGCTTAATAAATGCTTGTTGACTAACAGATGTCTTCTTGGTTACTTTTATTTCACCTTCAATAAAAACTCTGTTTGTCATTACTTCCTTCCTCTCTTTTGAAGTCATCTTCTGTTTCCAATCACTTCCAGGACTCAACAGACTTCAAGACTTCTTCACTTGCTGAGTTGCTTTGGGTGATTATGGCTTCCAGCTTAGAAAGAGAAAGTAGAAGATGCCAACCCTAACTTTAGGCTGCTGAAGGAAGACTCTGGGAAGATGAGAGCAGCAGATAGTCTCTATCATGTGCTTATTCTCAAATTGCTACTCTAGAGACTTAGGAAAATTTCCCTTTGGGTGAGATCTAGGACACTGTCTTATTTGAACTAAGTTTCTTGCTCCCAATGGAAGAGCTTCTTCATTCTGTATTGTCTGGTATATATTCTTCTATACATATCTTCTCTGATTTCTATTTTGTTATAATTTGGATAAATGGAAGGAAGGAGGGGAAGGAAGGAAGGAAGGAAGGAAGGAAGGAAGGAAGGAAGGAAGGAAGGAAGGAAGGAAGGAGGGAAGGAAGGAAGGAAAGACGGAAGGAAGGAAAGAGGAAGGAAGGCAGGAAGGAAGGAAGGAAAGAGGAAGGAAGGCAGGAAGGAAGGAAGGAAGGAAGGTAGGAAGGAAGGAAGGAAAGAAGAAGGAAGGAAGGAAGGAAGGAAGGAAGGAAGGAAGGAAGGAAGGAAGGAAGGAAGGAAAGAGGAAGGTGGGAAGGCAGGAAGGCAGGAAGGAAAGAAGAAGGGAGGAAAGAAGGAAGGAAGGAAGGAAAGAGGAAGGAAGGCAGGAAGGCAGGAAGGCATGCAGGCAGGAAGGCAGGAAGGCAGGAAGGCAGGAAGGCAGGAAGGAAGGCAGGAAGGCAGGAAGGCAGGAAGGCAGGAAGGCAGGAAGGAAGGAAGGAAGGAAGGAAGGAAGGAAGGAAGGAAGGAAGGAAGGAAGGAAGGAAGGAAGGAAGGAAGACAATCTCTGAATTCCTTTTGAAGTATAATGTGCTCAGTGAGGATTTTTTCCTGTGTACGATTGGTCAGGTCCAGTTGCTCTTCCTGACTTCATCTTCTCACCACTTCTTCACATAGTGTAACATAAGCTTGTTTGTAGTATCACATAAAACACTTAACATATGCAAAATACTTTTACCCCCATTATCGTTATCATCATTGATCAGCCAATTAATAAGCATTTATTAAGTGCCTACTATGTGCCAGGTATTCTGTAGGTGCTGGAGATGCAAAGACAATGAAATAATCTCTACTCACAAGGAGCTTACTTCTAAAAGGGGTGATGATGGGGACATATATGCAGATACAGAGGATCGATCTGAAGAGAACATATAGAAATAAATACCAACTAGTTAAATATAAAATATTTTGAGATCAAGGGTCCTGACAATTGATAGATCAGGAAAGACTTCAAGTTTAACGTGGCATATGAGTTTTCGACTTGGAGGAAGAGAAGGATTCTATGAGCCAAAGCTGGGGAGAGTGTGTGTTCTAGGCTCTGGGAAGAGCCAGTGCAAAGTCCTGGAGATGAAAGATGGAATATCGTGTCTGAGGAGTGGAAAGAGGAGCAGTGTGACTGAGTCAGAGAGTGAGAATGTTGAGATGTAACATCTAATGAGACTGGAGAGATAAAATGGGCCAGAGTGTAGAGAGTTTTAAAAGTGAAACAGAAGTGGTTAGAGTTGATCCTAGTGGCAATAGGGAGCCAATGGACTTAACTAGTCCATTTATCTACTAATTTAAACTAATTTATCATCAGATAACAAAGGAGGTAGAGTCCAAAAGTATCTGTTTCCACAGTTTTTGCTGAAGAGAATAGATCACCATAAAAATGTCAGCAGATCTGTTCCCTTTGCGTTTATTTGTTGTCTTCTTGCCCATGACATCTAAGAATGTTCTCTGGATACATTTTTGGCTTTATCTGCTGACAAAGTCCCTGAAAACTTTTTCTTCTCAATTGCTTTTTTTAAAAACCATTTTGTGAAATGTTTTGCTCTTATTCTTTCTTCTTCCTTTGAAGTGTTTTGCAAATGAACTTGTTCCAAGAACCAATACTGCTTGTTCTTTTCTGCAGTCTCACAACCTAGATAAAGGGTATAGAGCATTTGCTAACTGAGATGGTTTCTGGAGTCCTTCAGCTTAATTGCTATGGTAACTTTTGTGTAGGTTAAACTTCTCTAGAAAGTGATAATAATCAGAGTCAGCATCTTGAATTTCATCTATTCCTCAATGTTGACAACTCGTTTAAATAAATCTGATATTTTTTTCCTTCTAATTTCGTGTTTTCCCTAAGCCCATCTGGACTGCATGTAGATAGACAGGATAGAGGTAATTCAGAAATCATAGGTAATCAGTTACTTCTTGGTTGTTAGGTTACCATCGTTTTCACTATGATGCTGATTACTCACCATATTAAGAACGTTTTAACTCTCTTTTTCAACAAAGAATTCCTAATACAAAAAAAAACCCATGAGGTTTTAAAAAACCAGGGTCACCTCTACACCACCTGCGCTGACAAGGCATTGGAATAGGATTTTATGTGTTATTTAAATCAACATGACTAGTCCTTAATGTAAAGCTAGGAGCTCCTGGCCCTTCTGTATTGGCGTGAGGAAAATTAAAACTATAGAAGTACAAAGGGGAAATAGAATGAGTATTCATTGCAACAGTCAACTTTGCTGCTTCCTTCTTCTCCCCTCCCCTCTGTCTCTGTCTCTCTGTATCTTTCTCTGTCTCTTGCTCTGTCTCTCTGTACCTCTGTCTGTCTGTGTCTCTCTGTCTTTCTCTCTGTCTGTCTGTCTCTCTCTCTCTCTTTCTCTCTCTCTCTCTCTCTCTCTCTCTCTCTCTCTCTCTCTCACACACACACACACACACACACACACACACATACACACACACACACCTGCTACAGCACCCATGGGAATATTCTCATATAGAATATGATGGGGATATAAACTTTTTGAGTCAGATCACAGTGAGGCATGCAAGATTTTACTAAACATGGCCAATAACCATAATGGCTAAGGTGACCTACTAACTTTCCCAGCCATTTTGGCTTTTTTAAAAATATGAAATACAATTACAGTTTTTTTCCTTGCCTCAAAATATTTTACTTCACCACTCTGTATGCTTAATGGTCTACTTTGTGCACCAGGCAGCTCAAGGGTTCAGTCTGGCAAAGGGAAACTTTAATCACACATATCATTGTGAGGAAGGCTCATTATTCTTATGCCATAACATAAAATGACTTCTCATAAACCCAAAGAATGTTGGGAGCTGGGAGGAGCCTTAAATACTTTGAATCTAACTATTTCATTTTAAATATGACAAAACAACATCCCTAAAGGTATAATGACTCCTCCAAGGTTACATAGTTAGTTAATGGCAGACCAAGGACCACAACCCAGTCGTCCTGTCTTTCAGGTTGGTGCTTCTTGCTGCTGAAGTTTAATAACAGGGGAACTAAAGAAACTGAAAAAAATTGTCTTTCAGAGGTCATTGAGAAAAAGTATTTGCTAATTCCAACCACGGATAAATAAATAGTGATATAATAACAGTTTTAAGTATTAGTTTATGGAGCCTACATTTTTCTCATGGGTCAGCTAGAAATGGAAGAGATTTCATCATCTACTTAGGAAATCAAGGTGCCCTACAAAGATAAAACTAAAAGAGGATATTCTTTCTCTGTGTGTGCTAGGGATTGTCCAATCAGACAGACTAATTTGTACAATAGGATTCTATCAAAACTCTCACTTTCCATAAAACTGGCTATAGCAAACCTTTCCTGAAGGTCAAAAATGAGCATTAGTGAGGAATAAAGTTGCAAGTCAATGAGGTGCAAGTAGTTAATGAATTTATAAGAATGTTATAAATAGTCTACCTTAATGTACTAACATTTCAGAAAAAATGCTCCATGTATCAGAAGCACAGAACACTGACAACAGATCTGCTGAAAATGCACTTACTTTTTATTTTAAGCACTAGGCATTTCATTACAAATGGATAAGTGAACATATTTGCGCCATTAAAAATGAAATATGCAACCTTACAATGAAGAAAATGCATTTGTGGTGGTTACTGGTGTGTTATAAATGTTCTGAGCAATAAACTCCATGTAAATCATTCGTAAAAGTATACATTACTGTGTGTTCTGCTCATATATATTATTTCTGTTTATTCTTTAAACCTCAATGTAGGGGCAAAAATATTTAAAATAAAAACATTCCTGGAAATGTCTTCCAAAGCTAAATTTTCCAGGTAGCCAATATGATTAAATAAAGAGCTAAGTGCTTTGCAAATATTACTTCATTTGTTCTTCACAACAGTGCAAGGAGGTTGGTGTTATTATTATCCCATTTTACAGCTGAGGAAAAGGAGGCAGACAGAGGAACTGACTTGCTCAAGTTCATACTTGAGTAAATGTCTGAGATGTGATTTGAACTCAGCTCATCCTGACTGTAGGCCCAGCACTCTCTCTTCTGCACCTCCAAGCTCCCTAGCTTATGTGATACTGCTAGTCCAGGTTATTTAGTTTGCATCTTTCAAGAAGTTCCCCGTGCTCTAATGCACCAACTCACAATATTTATCAGAGAAGGAAAGGTCTGGTATTTAGCTTTCTACCATGAAAGAAGGGAGAGTGAGGTACATGGTGAAACCTTAATTCCCCATTATTTAATGATGGAGATAAAGTTCCGACTTGGCATCTAGACTGGCCATCCAAAAATGCTACACTCATCATATGATCATTCACAGGAGGGTGAAAGGATGCAGGGAAATCAGGAAGAAAGGAATCCAACATTTTAAGGCTTAGGAGGTTTTCATGGGGAAGTTTCCTTGCCTTTCTGAAAAGATCTTTTCATTTCTGTACTTCAGAAGGTACACTGGAAGAAAGAGAATTACAAAGAGAGCACGGACAACTGGATTATGTGTCATTAACATGCTTCACACAGAAGAGGGAGAGAACAGAGCTGGGGAGTGTTTGGAGAAAAGGGTAAGTGTGGTAGCACTGGAGACAAGCCTCATAATTGGCTATCGCAGAGATGCTGGGATGGGCAGGGGTGTGCTGGCAAATATTTAACAACTGGCTTTATGAAAATGCAAAACACGCTTTTAAGTTTAACTAGGCTGTTGACACATTCTCTTTTACTTGTATTTAAAAAAAAAACATATGGACAATCTACAAAGCAATAAATGAAGCCCAGGTTTGTAGCTTTTGTCAAATTTCTGAGGTATAAATATTCACAATGAAAATGTAACAATCAGTCCTCACTCACTGGCTTGAGCTGGCTCTAACACACCCTGAGATGTGACTCTTATATGACCACACCTTCTTAAATGATCACTCATCCCCTTAACAGAACACATCCTCCCTAGAATCAGGACATGGCCTCCACTTTAGAGACAGACCCCTGGTATTAGGATGGGTTTTTTGAACTTGAGTTTGCATCAGAAGCTGTTCTGTAATTTAGCGGGTGGAGTGAGGAGTCATTATTATCATAGTGGGGATTTTTCTTTCCCTTTTCTTTACTGAAAGTTCAAAAAGTATTCCACAAATGGCAGTAAATGTCACATGCTGACCCAAGAAAGGGAAATCAGCTTGCAAAATGTTCAATGAAAAGTTCTTCAATCTATTAGATTTCACTGTTTCTTCTTTCTTTGATCCATCCCTGTGATCCAACACTCCCAGAGTACCTGGCTCACTGTTATCTTGTAATGCATCTTAACAATCTCGCAAATAACTTTTCTTCTTCCTCTGCAAAGTCATGAAGAGGAAGAATAAGAGATTATGAACAACTGCCTAATTTGCCAATTTCACATTATCAGTGCTTATATTCTACATCCCAGTCAAAGTGTACTCCTTAATGTTATCAGGACAAAATAATACATCAATTATTCCATTTCCCACTTCCACACCTTTGTACAAGCTGGCCTACATTGCTGTAAGGCCCTTTTTACATATGACTTTTGGGATCCTTTGATGCCTTTAAGGTTTACCTCAGGTCTACCTCTATGATACTGTTCCTCATCTTTCTAATTGCTAATGCTCTGCTCACCCACCTGCAATCGTAATTAAGGTGGGATTTTTTTTTATTGTTTTCTCTTTTGGAGCACTAAGGTAATTAAGTGCCTTTGATGAGTCTGGCCTTTGTTTCTTTGATTGAATTAAGAGTCTTTGACCTGCTTAAGAAATAAGAATTCCTTGTTCACATAGGTATGAGTCCCATGATTGTGATGCCCTTTGACCCTGAACAGAGTATACAAACTAAGAGGTTAGCATTTTGTTTGGGGCTGTCACTCACTAGAAGAGTGTCATGTGACTTGACCAGATGAGACTCTGGGTAGCCAGTGGAGCCCCCCAGCTTTGAAAACCCAGATGTTGGTGCCTCTCTGGTAACTATGTAATTCTTTAGTCAGACAGCTAGAGGCCTGTCTGTTGATAATTGTGTGTGTTTGCTCTGTTTATATTGTCTCTATTTGTAATTTCTGTTTACATTTTCTCTGAAGTTCAGGGTGCTGGCTTTTTCCCACAGCCACAGTAGCAGCAAGCAGCATTGTTGTTACACCACCAAAATTAGTATTTATACTGCACATGTTTGCATTTACTTATCTGCATCTATATTGTATTACATACAAACCCTTCCAGTAGAATGTAAGCTCACTGAAGATCCTTAGGGGAACTATTCAATTTCCTTTGTTTGTTTCTCCAGCATTTGGGACAACACTGTATACATAGTAGATACTTAATAAATGTGGAAGGGAGAAAGGGAGAAACAGAGGAAGCAAGAGATGTAGGGAGAAAGAGAGGAAGGGAGGAAGGGAGAGAAGAGGGAAGGGAAGGGGAAGAGGAAAGGGAAAGGGAAGAGGAAGGGGAAGGGGAAGGGAAAGGGAAGAGGAAGGGGAAGGGGAAGGGAAGGAGAAGGGAAGGGGAAGGGGAAGGGAAGGGGAAGGGAAGGAGAAGGGAAGGGGAAGGGGAAGGGAAGGGGAAAGTAAAGGGGAAGGAGAAGGGAAAGAAAAAGGGAAGGGGAAGGGAAGGGAGGTAGATGAAGGAAGGGAGGGAGGAAAGGAGGAAGGAAGGGAGGGAAGGAGAAAAGGAGGGAGGGAAAAAGGAAGGCAGGAAGGAAGGAAGGGAGGAAAGGAGGGAGGGACATATAGGTGGCCCTAAAAACACTATCTCAGAAGAATTCCTAGAAATGAGGTTGCTTTCTACACCGGAAATTTTAAGCTACTGATCTATGATGCCAAATATAGAATGTGGGGGTGGAAGGAACCCTGGATATCACTAGACTGATCTCTTCATTTTACAGATAGTGAAGGGGCAGCTAGGCAGGACAGTGGATAGAGCATGGACCTGGAGTCAGGAGGACCTGAGTTCAAATTTGGCCTCATATACTTGACACTTACTTAGCTGTGTGACCCTGGGCAAGTCATTTAACCCCCACTGCCTCTCCAAAATTCACTTCTTAAAAAGGCCTATTCACTGAATAGGCATTATCTCACTCAAAGTGAGAACCTGAAAAGACCTTAGCCCAAAAGGGCCATGGTCTCGCAATGCATCCTGGGCCATGTCCAGTCATCCTAGTTAATATCAGGCTACTGGACCCAGATGGCTCTGGAGGAGAAAGTGAGGCTGGTGACCTTGTACGAATCTCCTCAGTCAAACCCAAGTCAACTGTAAGTCATGTCATCATCTCCCTGATGCCATGGTCTTCTTCAAGAACAAAGGACAAACAAACACACACGCACACACACACACACACACACACAGGGACCCAAGGTCCAGAGAAAATCACTTGGGCATAAATAAGTATGATGAGAAGAGGGGGGCTGGGATAGGAGGAGCTGAGAGGGAGGAGTTCTTTTCCTTCAGCTAAGTGACTTCCACCAAGAAGACTGAGGCAAGTTCATCTACAGATATTTGCCCTTCTGATACTAGGGATTATTATAAATTAGATGTTTCCATGAATTCCACTCTGTCTCATTTCCCAGTCCACAGTAAATAGCCACAATCCCATTACTCCATTTCTTGATTAAAAATCACAGCCCTTCTACAGCTAATAAAGCAAGAGAAACTAAAGCATCGTTCTATGGGTATTTTTCTCCTTCTGATCTTAATTTAAAACAAGACTGTGCATACAGTATGTTCATCTAAAAGCAACTGCATGCTTGACTAAGATTTAGGTATATCACCTCATCCACTGTAAGGGCTAATATATTTTTGAGAAAGGACATTCAAATGTCAGAAAAAAAATGATCTACAACACCTGTCAATAAAAAGTACTCTGAGGTTCACCTAAGTCAATAAAGCTTATTAGAACGATCTTATGCACAAGTATCAATATACCAAGGTGTGGACCTGCCCGGCCAGGCGCTATTTGAACAATCATTGCCCTAAAGGGGCTATTCAATAACAGCAGCAGAAGGAAAAATAAGATTCCATTGTTCCGAGAGAGGATATAAATCTAATGCATCTGAAACAGCCAGGCAGATTCATGTACAAAAGCCTCATATATTTATATAGTTAAATCATACCCTTGGAGGAAATGTGGAAAACTCCCCTAGTTTTATAGGAGAACAAAGAATATACTTAAAATTTCTCAGGGCTGAGGGTTGGGCACGTTGCAAATATATCACTCATTCAAGTTCTTAGTCATAAGTGACTTCCAGTTTGAAAAGAGAGATGACAAAAATGGAATATGAAGTGTTAGAATAATAGTGTTTTTACAGTAGATAGAGCACTGTTCCTAGAGTCAGGAGGATCTGAGTTCAAATCCAGCCTCAGACACTTCCTAACTGTGTGACCCTGGGAAAGTCACTTAACCCCAACTGCAGAATGAAAGTAAGAAAGAGAGAGGGGGAGAGAGAGAGAGAGAAAAAGAGAGAAAAAGAAAGAAAGAAAGAAAGAAAGAAAGAAAGAAAGAAAGAAAGAAAGAAAGGAAGGAAGGAAGGAAGGAAGGAAAAGAAAGAAACAAAGAAAGAAAGAACAATAATGTTCTATCGGCTAAATATAAGAATCAATCTGGTCAAGTCTCAGAAAAAAAAAAGAAAAGAAAGAAAGAAACTATATCTGTGTGTAGCAACAAATTAATAATGGCCCTCAGCTAGAAAAATATCAGGCCAAGACCAAGAAGCCTTTAGGCTCTTCCCTCCCCTCTCATTACAGTGAGACTTCAAAGAAATTTAGAACCTAGACATCATTTTCTAGCAGCTCCATTCTTTGAATTCTGCTCCCATCATCATGCCCAGTACTTTTTCTGGTCACCTAGTTTAGCTTCCTTTTGTGCTTTGTTTTCTCCTGTTCAACTGTAAACTCTGTGATGGCAGACACTATCTTTCCTTTTTCACTTGTATTCTCAAGGCTTACCGCACTGTCTGGCACATAGTAGGCACTTAATAACTGTCATATGGATGGAATAAGATGGGATGGAATGGTGTTAGATTCCAAGGAGAAATATAATGGAAACTGACACATGTCATAGTCAAAAAGAATACAAATTTCCCCAGAGTGTGGTCATGTCACTCCCTTGCTTGAGCAATTTCCGGGACTCCCCATTGCCTTTAAGATAAAATACAAACCTGTCTGTTTGGTTTTCAAAGTCATTTACAGCCTGATTCTAGCCTATCTTTCAGGCTGATTTCATGTTACATCCCCTCAGGTACTCTATACTCTCTAATCAAATTGGCCAACTTGCTATTCCCTATATACCACATTCCATCGCTCATTTCCATGTTTTTATAGCCTTTCTCCCAGCCTTGAAATATTCTCCCTCCTCACCTCTACCTCTTGGATCCCTAACCTCCTTAAACACTTCATTTGAGGGCCTCTTACTTTCCTGATTCAGCCAGCTTTTAGTGACCATCCGCTTCCAAATCATTTTGTATTCATTTGGTATCCAACCTATATTGCTTTATCTGTGAACGGTTTTAGAATGTAACCTTCTTGAAGGCAGGGACTATGTCACTTTTGTATTTCTATCCCCAGTGTCTAGCACAGCACCGATTAATAAATAACTGTTGATCGTATATTGCTGGAAAGCAATTTAAAAAAAAAAGTTGAATTGCCAGTGGAATGGCAATCATCCTCCTTTGCTCTTGCTATTTGATCAACCCCTCTTCTTTTTCTGTTGTACAAATTCTTGACAGTATCCTTAGCATCTATTCTTCAAAATTTGTCATTTGTTATTTGCAGCCTGTTCACATGTACCATGTGCCCCTCCTTTCTGTAGCCTTCTGTGTGATACCTTTAGTTCTTTGGAGGTTTAGTTGCTGTTTTTTAACCTTTGATAAACTAATTCATATCAAGCCATTAGTGATAGTACCTTTCTCTGGCTATTTACATTTTAATAACAGTCTTTTGGAGCTGTGGTCCTTTAATTACTGGTTACCTCACTCAGTGAGCACCTGAAAAGACCTTACCCTTAAAGGGCCAGGGTCTCCCAATGCACCCTAGACCATCTTCAGTCATCCTGGTGAATATCAGGCCACTGGACCCAGATGGCTCTGCAGGAGAAAGTGAGGCTGGTGACCTTGCACAGCCCTCCCTCACTCAAATCAAAGTCAAGTGCAAGTCATGTCATCATCTCCCTGTCATGTCATCACTCTTCAAGAACGAAGGACAAACACAACTTTTAATTACTAATGAAAGAATTACAAGCACCACAATAATGAACCAGGTAAACTTTTAGTAGTTTTTTGGGGGGCAGAAAGGAATATTTTATCTCTTTCTTATTTAGATCATGGTGCATAAACCCCTTGTTTGCCCTGACAGGGCCCTTATGTTTGAGCTAAATAGCAAGGATTACTTCTGCATTATACAGTGGATCCCAAGTGTAAGGTCAGCCTTCACCGAAAGGACCCTTGTTTAAGTCTTTCAGAGAACATTGAACTGTAACACACACAGAGTAGAACATAAATTTCAAAGTGCCAGGAGATAGCACACCTGATAATCAATGGCAAAGAAGTCACCTCAGTGGGGTTTCCATTTCACACCAAGAGAATTCTACCTAGCCAACCATTCATCTCCACTAGCTAGAAAGAACTTATGTGAATTTTGAGAGACAGAAAAATCACATTATGCCCAGGGGAAATGTGTATTTATTTGGGGGAAAAATTAATGATAATTCCACCTAGAAAGGGAAGGAAAGATTTCCTTGTAAGGAATGAAGAGGACAGCATTCTCCTTTTGGGTGATAGTGTTAACTAGGTCACATTAAGTATTCTCCAGATTCTCTGTGCTTTAGGGAAACTGTCTCATTGCCAGTCACCATGATCATGGAATATAGAGGTCATCTTGTTCAACCACTAGTTTTACAGATAAGGAAACTGAGACACGAAAGTCTTACCCAACATTATACAGTAAGTGATTGACCAATGCTTTGAAAGAGTGCTTTCATGTTCTCTGTTCAATTCATTCATTTCATCAATGGGTATGCACCAGGCCCCAATCTAGGCACTATTATTATTCGGTAGATTTTCAGTTGTATCTGACTATTCATGACCCCATTTGGGATTTTCCAGGCAAATATAATGGAGCGGTTTGCCATTTCCTTCTCAGCTTGCCCAGGGTCACACAGCTAGTAAGTGTCTGAGGCCAGATTTGAACTCAGGAAGTATTCTTGACTCCAGGCTCTGCACTCTAACCACTGTGCCACCTAGATGCCCAAATTGAGGCACTAGGGTTATGGGGGAGGGGGAGAGAAAGAAAGAAACAGTCTCTGCCCTTAAGGAGCTTATATCCTATTGGGAGGAAGGAGGGGGAGAATACAGTTAAATATATACAAAATACATAAAGAAGAAGAAATTAAGTAATTTCTTGTGGCAGAGAAAGGACTAAGGGCAAGGGGAACAAGAAAGGCCTGAGGTAGGAAATGACATCTGAACCTTGTCCTGATGACAGGTAGGGATTCTAAGAGGTAGAGGTGAGGAAAGAGAGCATTCTAGGCATGAGGCGGGTGGAGAGGTTGCTTATACAACAGCAAGGGGGTAGGAGATGGGATGTCTTGTATGCCTAGTAGGAAGCACACTGACTACAATATAAAGTACATGAGAAGGAGTAATATGAAAACAGCTTGGAGAAGCTGGAATCAAATTGTGAAGAACTTTAAATGCCAAGAAGAAGAGACCCAAAGAGGTTAATTAAATGACTTTTGGAGGAATACACTACTATTTAATGTCCAAGGTAGAATTTGAACTGAGGTCTTCTTGATTCCAAGTTGAAAAGTGTGTCTACTACATCGTGCTACTGTCTTTGGATAAATGGGACTAAAGCTACTTCAAGAGTGACTTTGGCTGGTGATAACCATGGAATCACCATGTGACAGCAAGGCCTCTTTCAGAGTAGGCTATCAAAATGGCACAGAAATTTTCTTGGCATGATATACATGTGTCCAGGAGAAAGGACTCTGTCAATTCTAAAGTGCCTATTCCTAAAGATTCAATGATTCTATGTGAAGCAATTGAGATCCTTAGGACTAGAAATTAATAATAATATTTATATAGTGTTTAATTATAAAATGTTTTCCAAATGTTAGCGCATTTTATCCTAACAACAGCCCTGAGAAGCAGGTAGTATTATTATTCTCATATTATAGATTAAGAAACTGAGGCACAGGTTAAGTTACTCACCCAGAGTCACACGACTCATAAGAAATGTATTCGGAAAGTTCCAGTGTCTATCACCTTACCTTCCACATTGACATCATCTATCCCATCTAAATATCTACAAAATTCTATTTCTTCCTATTGGAAGTTTGTTTTTTTTTAACCACAAATATAAGTCTCTAAAATTCAAGGCAGTTAGGTAGAACTGTGGATAGAACACTGGGCCTGGAGTCAGAACTTGAATTCAAATATGACCTCAGACACTTCTTAGCTGTGTGACCCTGAGCAAGTCACTTACCCTGTTTGCCTCAGTTTTCCCATTTGTAAAATGAACTGGAGAAGGAAATGACAAATCACTCCAGTATCTTTGCCACAAAAACTCTACACAGGGTCAAGAAGAGTGGAAGACAACTGAGCAACTAAACTACAATAAACATTCAAGTACAAAATGAAAGTTACTTTATAATTGAGTGATATCGATTTAGAGCTGCAGAAGAGGGTACTAAAGATATTTATTACCTATGTGAGCATGAACAAGTTATTTAATCTCTCCCTCTGCCTCAGTTTCATCATCTGGAAATTTAAGGGGGTTAGACTAGGTGATCTCTGAGGTCATTTCCAGCTCTGATTCTATCACCTTATGGTCCTAGGTGTCTTCTTTGCCACTGATTATCAGGTAAAATCAGGTTTGGTCCTGTAAGAACAAATCCCAGGGCCCTTTTCGTTACACTAAGATCAAATGACTCAGGATCATAGAATCATAGAGGTAAAGCTGGAATTTATCTCCAAGGTTTTCTAGGCCAGACCCCCCCCCCATTTTACAGATGAGGAAATTGAGGATCAGAGAGCTTAAGAGACTTTCCCAAGGTCACACCCATTGTGAGACCATCTTGCACACAGAGGTCAGGTAGTTTACCATGAAATGAAACTAAAGACTTTCCCCAAGAAATTGACGTGGCTTAACACATGATAACCTAATTCCTGTCTTTTCAGTTAAGGAAAGATCTACGTGATCTCTGTGATGCCAGAGATCACAAAAGCATCTTCACAGTCTACTTCCCATTTTGCAAAATCCATCAAACCCATGATGAGGAGGAAACTTCTTAGCTATAGATTCAGGGCCCTCTGAGAAGCTGAATTTTATTATGGTCTCTGTGCCCCTTTGCATTGTTAAAATGAAGGATAGAAACCTTTGCTATCTCTTTTATGATCATTCTCCAGTCTAATGCTTTCTATTTTTTTTCTATTTTTTTCCATTTCACACCAAACCAAATAGCAGTTTCAAATTCATGCTAAGCTTTTACTTGACTTATTTCTCTCATCTGAAATAGTTTGAGCTGTCTGTTTTATATATTTAGTTCTGCCTATCTGCACATTGGTCTAGATTTTTGTTGCTTAGTCATTTTTTCAGGTGTGTTGAACTCTTCATGACCTTATTTGGGGTTTTCTTAGCAAAAATACTGGAGTGGTTTTCCATTTTCTTCTCTAGCTCATTTTACAGATGAAGAAACTGAGGAAAAGAGGGTTAAGTAACTTGTCTAGGGTCACACAGCTAGTAAGTGTCTAAGGCCAGATTTGAAATCAGGTCTTCCTGACTCTAGGCCCAGCACTCTGTGCAGTCATCTAGCTGTCACCTTTATCTATGCATCTATTTTTATATACATCTATGTGTGTCTCTGCCTACTTATCTATCCAGATTTCCTATCTGTTCATTCATTTGTCTAAGTATAAAATCTATTTGTTGTTATCTATCAGTCTATCTCTATTTCTGCAACTATGTTTTTCTCTATGGGCTTATCTGTCTATGTATTTCCTTATGTTTGTATTTTGATACTTATTGATCTATGTATCTGTCTTCATACCTTCCTATTTCCATGTATTTTTATTTATCAATTATTATTAACTATATTATTCATAATAATAGTTGACATTTGTATAGTGTTTTAAGGTTTGCAAAGCACGTTACATGTTTGATTTTCACTTTCTCACTTGAATCTTACAACAATCCTTTAAGCTAGGTACTCTAGGGGGTAATATCCCATTTTAGAGATTTTTATTTATTTATTTAAATATTTATCAATATTTATTTATTCATTTCTAGTTCTCTACTGCTCTGTGTACTGATCATATCTATGAGTGCCTATCTATCTATCCCTGTGTATGGCTACATATTTTTATAATACTGAGCTTTTTGTACAGGGCCTAGGCAAATTTGTCAAGTAGAAAAAGGCTGCCATTTTGCTTCAGTTCCTTTTTGGGTCCCCTTAGCCAACATATCAACAAACATTTATTAAGCATCTACTATAATCCAGGTCCCATTAGGATTATTCACTAAGATACCGAGTGCCCTTATCAGTGACCTATATCTTCCCTGCTTTGGCAAAGCCAAAGTCTGCCTTGCCTAGCCAAAGCACCTTCCTCTTTCTTATTTCCACCATCAAAACTATATAGGAGGGTGAACATGAGCACTGTGAATTTGGAGAAAATATCCCCCCTAACAAAAAAATCTCAGAATTAGGGCTAACATAAATTCCCAGGCTAAAGAGACTGAGCTATAGAGTTTGCCAGTAAGAGACCATCAGGTTTTACTTTATTTCTCCTCCATTTTCCTGACCATAACAGAATGAGTCAGACTGATTCTGTCTTGACCAAAGGGCTCCACTATCGTAAAGATTAGGAACTACAGAGAAATGCATTTTCCCCAAAGGGAATATCCCACCTGATTTTTATCAATTCTTGTGTCTCTAAGACTTTCACATTCCTCCCCTCTGCCATTTCTTTTCTGTCAGGGAAGCTCCCTGATTGGCTTTGTACTCTAAGTAAATCTAAAAAGCTATTAAAAACACCCTCAATCTGTAATCCAAGAAGCAAAACTTGCTGCCTGCCCAAAAAATCTTTCTTAGTAAACTAATAAATCTTTTTCTTTTTAGTTTGGCTACTACTTTTTGAACTGTCCCTCCCCCACCCTGCAGTCTTATAGACCCCATGATGGATAAGATTTTTCTTGGGTTTTCATGGAGCTGAGGCTAGGAAAATCCCACAGCAAAACTCACCTATCTTATTTTCATTTTTTTTCTCAAAACCTCCCCCTCTCCTAATATTATAAATTAGTAGCTTTGGATGGTGAGTTTGGTTTACTCATACTTTACTCATTACTTTACTCAAAAGTAATATATTTGCACTTCAATGGAGACTGCTAAGTCACAATAAGGTAATCCAACATGTTGGTAATTTCCAAGTATAGAGACAAACTACTAGAGGTTTTCTTTGAGATTAAGGAAAGATAGAGTAGGGGGTCTAACAGTGACCCTCAAATCACATCCATAAATAGTTGCTTCTTCCATCCAAAATGGTGATCACGTAGGGATGGCAGGAGGCAAATAGTCTACTTCTAGACCTAAAAAGGTACTTTCTAAGGAATCCATAGGACCCAGGAGAGGTTCAAAATCATGCCAAAGCCATAGATATAGAGGACAAACTTCTGACAAGAAATGGGGAGCCTTACATCTTTACAAGTGAGTGTGATTCATAAGGTAATCTACATTGTATTGTTTGTGTTATTTCAATGATGTGTCAGGGGAAAGTGCTTTCAATAGTGCCACCTAAATGCTAGTGCAGAGATCAGTAGGGATTCCAAATCCTTTTTCATAAGAATTCTCTTATCTCATACCTATCATATTGGCTAATATGATAGAAAGGGAAAATGACAAATGTTGAAGGGGATGTGGAAAAATTGGGACACTCATACAGTGTTGGTGAAGTGGTGAACTTATCCAACCATTTTAGAGAGCAATCTGGAATTATGCCCAAAGAGTTATAAAACTGTGTATACTCTTTGACACAGCGATACCACTATTAGGTCTGTTTCCTAAGGTGATCATGGAAAAAGGAAAAGAACCTATATGTATTTCTAAAATATTTATAGCAGCTCTCTTTGTGGTGACAAAGAACTGGAAATTGAGGGAATGCTCATCAATTGGGGAATGGTTGAACAAGTTGTAGTATGTGACTGTGATGGAATACTACTGAGCTATAAGAAATGATGAGCTTAGTGATCTTAGAAAAACATGGAAAGACTTGCACAAACTGATGAAGAGTGAAATGAGCAGAACCAAGAGAACACTATTTACAGTAACAGCAATATTGTTCGAAGAATGGGTGAATGACTAAGTTATTCTGAGTATTATAAATACTCAAATCACCTACAAATGACCTATGGAAGAAGATGCTGTCCACATTCAGAGAAAGAACTGATAAACAAAAGTATGCATAGTATGGTTTATATATACATATATATGTATATATATACACACATATATATGTATACACATATCCACATATATATACATGCATATGTATATATATATATACACACACACACACACACATGCATGCGTGTATGTTAAATGGTGGCCTTCTCTAATGTGGGGTGGGAAGGAAAGAAGGGAGACAGTTCAGAACTTAAAATGGAACAAAAAATAAATTAAATTAAATCAAAAAATTCTCTCCCAGGGTTCCAACTTCTACTGTAATTAGGTAAATTATTAAGCACTTACTATGGTTAGGAATATAGTAAGTCCTACGGGTGCAAAGAAAGACCCTGCCTTCAAGGAGCTTACATTCTAAGGAGACCACACACAAATAACTATGTACATACAAAACAAATAGTGCGTATATGACTGGTAACCTCAGAGCGAGAGGCACCAGAGGAGAGTGGGGCTGGGAAAAGTCTCCTGTAGAAGATGAGATTTGAGCTGAGCCTCTAAGGAAGTCCAAAAAGCTAAGAGCCTGAGGTAAAGCAGGAGGGCATCCCAAGCATTGAGAACAGTTAGGGCAACTACATGGAGTTTGGAGAAGAACACGTAGGGCAATACACTTCACAATGAGAGGAGTGAAGTGTAAGAATACTGGAAAGGTAGGAAAGGGACCAGGTTATGAAAGGCTTTAAATTGCAAAAGCAGTGCCCTTACACTGCGGTAAAGTCAGGTATTTGAATTTGCCACCCTAGTTCCTGCATCACTGCACAAGAATTAATACACATCATCTGTTAAGACTTACCTATCATATATTAATTACCAGGATAGCATTTAACTTAAACGAACTGCTGGTCCATCCTAGCGGCAATATTCAAGCTATCAATTTTATGACATTGCTCAGGAAAATACAGCGATATATCATTCCACCCCAAAATACAAAGGTCAAATGATATTAATTATTGCAACTACACAATTCACTGGAGCTAAATGGGCATTCTTGATTATGGTGCCTTGATTGAGAACTAATGCCTCATTAATCTTGAACGTATCAACCTGAGAACATCAGTAAAGTCAAATAGAATAATGGCCAACATTTAAATGAATATAGTCTGGCTCTTATGAGAAGACATCAACGAACAGAAAAGTCTTTAGACATCCCTGTGCTTTCTGCTGGAATGCAAGTGCTCGCAGGCGTGCACACACAAACACACACACACACACACACACATTTTCCAACATCTAGGTACTTTCTTTCTTGTGGTTTTTACTTATAAACTGCAAAGGGAAAGAGAAATTGATGGATTTATATGGCTAACAGCCCAGTAGAGTAACATTCACTTTGAGGTATCTGTCACCACATACCTATGCTTATTCATCATGGGTAAGTGGAGGAGAAGAAGGAGACGAGCAAGACAGAAGGTCAGCGGTTCAACGTTGTGGGCACAGTGCTCACTGTATCCATTTCAATTTAGATAGGACAGCATGCTCAGGTCTGGGAGAGCTGCTAAGTGAGGAGAAGAGGATCAGCAGGTGCAAAGCCAGAATTTTCATCTTTCCCAAACCTATTTTCTAAGCATAGACTCATGTGCATGGAATTTTGATCCTTTTCAACATGTCCTATACCCACGTCTCACACTTTGTCTACTGTAGCTCAACGTAGTTTCTCATCAGACTCTAGCAGAAGCCATCAATAGGCCTACACACAGCATAATAAATCTTCACTGATTTTTGTCTATTTGGGGAGTGGGAAGGCAATCTCAAGTGCTATCTGAATTAGAGAATATTGTCCAAAGAAATGCCTTTGCATTGTTCCCCAATTATTCAGAAAATCCAACTGGTCAACAAACCTTACAGCTGAGTTATAAAGGAGTTACTCAAGGTCTTGTTTTAATGAATAGATAAGAAGTATTTGTAATTGGACAGGGCAAAGTACAAGACTAATAAAGGCTGCTCTTGGTTTTCCCTAGTCTCCAAAATCTTCCATTCTTAAGCATAAATGTCTCCAGCTTTTCAATCACACTTAAATTACATAGTTTTCAGCTTTCGAGCCATTCATTTTGCCTTCCTTTGCACATGGTCCGGAATATATCCTTCCTAAATAGCTTTTTTTCTAAATATCTTTCCTAAAATGTAATATTCACAATTGAACAAAATAGGTGCATTCTGACAAGGGCTAAGGAGAGCAGGATGACCGCCTCCCCTATTCTGGATACCATGATTTCATTAATACTATGTTGAGTATGAGACTACACTACCCACTAGCATTAGCTAAAGAGTAGACAGTTGTCCTCAGAGTCAGGACAACCAAGGTTCAATCATGACTCTCACACATATAATCCGTTCTAGATCTTTGACCATGGGCAAGCCACCGAATCTGAATGACCACAGGCAGGTATTTAAGACTTTAAGTTATAGACAAGTTACTGATCTTCATGGATAGAAACTGAAATAACAGGTCTGGGCCCTATCTTTCCCATCTCCAAAAAAAGTTGGCTTATTTAGTGACCATGTCATACTAGTGACTCACTGAGACTGCAGTATATTCATATCCCCAGATCTTTCCTCACAAAAGTGTTTTCTAACTTTGCTTCTTCCATCTTGTATTTATGAAGCTGATTCTTTTTTATATGCAAGTACAGAACTTTAATTTAGCCATATGAAATTCCATCTTCTTAGCTTTGGTCCACTGTTATAGCCTGTTGAGGTCTTTCCAGATATTAACTCTGTCATCCAATGGGTTAGCTTCTCCTCTCAGTTTTATATTATCTACAGATTTGCTAAGCATGGATTCTATGCCTTCTAATTCACTGCTAAAAACGTTGAATTGAATAAGACTAAGGACAAATACCTCCATGTTGACAATGATCCATTAATCATTAATCTTAGGACCTAGTAATTCTACAAATTCAGAATCTATCAGACTTTATCTCATCTGGTTCAGATCTCTCCATCTTGTCCACAAAGATATCATGAGAAACTTTGTCAAATGCCTTTTCCTAAACATCATGTCTATGTCATTTTCATGTTCTGTGAGTCTACTGTCAGGAAAAGGAAATGGGGTTAGTCTGGCATGACCCATTCTTAATGAACAAGTCTTATATCTCTTCTCTCTCTGATCCATCATCCACACAGGTGCCAAAATTATATTCCTATGTTGCTACCCTACTCAAGAAGCTCCAGTAACTCCCTATTGGTTTTTTTTAGGATAAAATATATATTCTTCTGTTTGGCATTAAAAGTCCTTAACAGGCTGGCTGCTGCCTACTTTTCTAGGCTTATTTCAAATTACTCTTTTGTCACTCCATTGATCAGCAAACAGTTAAGTGTCTGCTATGTGACTAGCAGTATGTGAGACATTGAGAATACAAAGACAAAAAGGAAACAGTCCTCACCCTCAAGGAGCTTACAGTTTAGCCAGGAGAAACATTAATGTCTGAGGGTTTATACAGAATAGATCCAAGAGAATTTGGGGAGAAGGCATTAGCAGATGGATGAAAGGAAATCAGCAAAGGCTTAAAGCTGGCAATTGAGCTGAGCTTTGAAAGAAACTAAGGATTCTAAGTAGCGGAAATGAGGTAGTGCATTCCAGGCATGAGAATAGCCAGGGCAAGAGTATGAGGACTGAAAATGGAGTGTCATGTAAGAAAGCCAGTTTACTTAGATTGTAGTGAGAATAAAGGGGAATAACAGGTAATAAGGGGGAAAGATAGGATGGGGCCAGGTTGGAAATGGCTTTAAGTCTCTATTCCAGCTAAACAGGCCTACTTACTATTCCATTCCCTTTTCTTGGCATCTCATCTCCAATTTCTGGATCTTACCACAGGCCTTCCTCCACGCCTGGAATTCACTCCCTCCTTTTGTTCTTGTTCCAGAAATAATAATCAAATAAATACTCCCAATATTACTGTAATGGGCCAGGCAATCACTAACGATATGACTCCATTCACAATCTTTGTGACTCTCCAGACCAAAGTGCCCTTACCTGACCACCATCCAATAGGTGTTGTGTCCTCTGTGAGAATATAAGCTCCTTTACATCTGGGACTAATTTTATATTTTTTAACCCTTGTGCTTAGTGCAGTGTATATCCTTTTAAGGACATAGTAGGCACTTAATAAATGCTTTTCAATTTTTCACTCAAAATTTTGTGTTTCTTTGAATTTTTAACATTATTTCTTACTATTGATGATATTCTATTACAGTCACAAAGATGATCTATTACATTCACGTACCATAATTCTTTTCATTCTTTTCCCTAATTGATAAGAACCTACTTTGCATTTCTTAGCTATGACAGAGAGCTACTATGATATTTTCACATATGTTAGACCTTTGTTTCTGTCTTTTACTTCCTTGGGTATAATGTCCTAAGGTGGGGATCAGTGCATTAAAGGGTGTGTACAAAGTCAACTTTTCTTGCTTATCCAGAGCAGCTGTACCACTTCACAGCTCCACCTATATCATATCAGTGTCCCCTTTTCCCACAGGCCACTCCAATACTGATTGTTCTCTCATTTTGTCACTTTTTTCAAGGTGAGGCTTCAGAGTTGTTTCATTTTGAATTTATCTTAATATTGGTGATTTGGAGCATATTTTAATATGGATGTTTATAGTTGTAATTCTTCCTTTGAAAATTGTTCCTATCCCTTGTATAGTAGAGAAGCTTCCTACTTTATAAATATTCATAAACTCTTCCTTAATAATAGATTCTAAAATTTTACAAGGAATGAAAGTTTGTCTCAACAACCTATGCTTTGAACAGTCTACTTCTCAAGGTTGCCATCGTTTCTACTCTGATAACCAATACTTCCTCACTGGTCTAAAATTGCAGTCACCTCTTCTCATCCCCCTCAAACATCACATTATTATGTGCTTTGTGGATTCACCCTATGGAACCCTAGGCCTTTCCATCTGACTGGCTGCTATAACATTCTATAGGTGTTTTCTCCTCATTAGATTATGAGCTTCTTGAGAATAAAAATATTTTCCCTATATGTATCCCCAGTGCTTTGCACATAGCTGGCCATATATAAAAGCTTTTTCATTCATTTATTCAGTTTCACCTTCAAAATACTTCTTGTATAGCATAGTTTCAAGTTCTTTTATCAACCTAGTCACCCTTCTCTGGGAAGATTTTTGCTTACCAATGTCCTTCCTAAACATGGGAGCCATAACTAAATATAATACCCCAGATGTTTTTAATCACTGGAGAATGCAACAGTGTCATTCCCTCCCTCCAGGAGTGCTGTCATCTCAAGGATCTTAGAACATTTTGCCACACTGCACATTCATTCATCCTCAAGACAATACTTTGCCATTGGGAAGGGATAGCAAAAACAGAAGCAGAGCAATTGGCCAATCAGTCAAGAAACTTCTATTAAGCCTAGTAACTGTCAGACCCTATCTATCAAGCATTAGAGTTATAAACAAAGGCAAAGACAGTCCCTTTCCTAAATGAGATTACATTCTATTATGGTTTTTTATTGTTGTTGAGTTGTTTAGTTATGTCTCACTCTATGTGACCCCATGCACCATGGCATACCAATACTGTCCATCGGGTTTTCTTAGCGAAGATGCTGGGGTGTTTTGCCATTTCATTCTCCAGCTTATTTTACAGATGAGGAAACTGAGGCAAACAGGGTTAGGTGACTTGCCAAGGTCACACAGATAGTTCATGTCTAAGACTTGATTTGGATTTGGGTCTTCCTAGCTCCAGGCTGAGTGGTCTACCCACTGGGTCATCTATCTGCAAAACAAGAATAAATAATGAGGTAGATACAAGATATATACAGAAGAGATGAAATGTAATTTCACAAGGGAAGCCACCAGCAGCTAGGAAGAGGGAAAGGCCTCCTAATGAAGGGAGATGTGAGCTGAGTCTTGGAAGAAGACAGAAAAAGAAGAGTCAAAGGTGGAATCACAAAGCAATTCAGACGTAGGAGCTAGCCATTGCAAAGAGAGATAGGTGATGGAGTATCACATTCAAAGAACTACAATAAGCCAGTGTATCTGGATGGTAAAATGAAAAGAGGCTAAAGTAGGGGTGGGGAACCTGTGACCTTGAGGCCACATGTAGCCTTCTAGGTCTTTGGGTATGGCCTTTTGACTGAGTCTAAGTTTTACAGAGCAAATCCTTTTATTAAGGGGATTTGTTCTGTGAAATTTGGTTTCAGTCAAATGGCCACACTTGAGGACATACAGGGCTACACGTGGCCTCAAGGCCCCAGGTTCCCCTCCCCTGGGCTAAAGTATCAGAGGACTAGAAAGGTAGAAAACAGACAGTATGAGATGGACTTTAGACAAGAAATACAGAACTTCATATCTGATCTTAGAAGTAATCGGGGGCCATTGGAGTTTATTAAGTGGAGAGTGTGTGGAGTGTGATATGATCAGACTTGTATTTTAGGAAAGTCACTTTGGTAGCTGAAAGGAGGATGGATTGGAGAGGGGAGAGATTTGAGGTAGGAAGACCAGTTAGGAAGCTATTGTAATAGTCTAGGGCCAAAGCAATGAAGGCTAGAATTTGGACTGTGGCTGTGAGTGAAGAGAAGGGGGGCATATACAAGAGATGTCATGTAGGCCGAAGTGACAAAATTTGGCAATGCATTAGATCATGGAGTGAGTCAGAGTGAGGAATCAAAGATGGTTCCAAGGTATGTCACATATACGTGGTCACATAATGAATTAATAGCAGGGTGAGGACTTGATTTCAGATTTCTTGAGTCTTAGTCTAGGGCTATGATAAGAGTCCATTCATTTCATGCTTCTACAGGATCAAACTTGAGCTATTCCAGAGTAGTGAAACTATTCTACATTGAACATGGTCATAGCATCAAAGACCATTATAGCTGCAAGAGACCTTACAGATTAATTTAATTCTGCCTCTTGTTTATTTATTTATTTACTAACGAGTGCTCCAAGATTGAGATGCTGAATAACTTACTTAAGGTCATTTCACCAGCTTGTGCCCAAATCAGGATTAGAACCCAGCTCACTTAAGTCTGAGTCAGATACGATACCCTGCTGAGAGAAATTAATCAATCAAAAAGCATTTATTAAGCACCTGATATATGACAGGGACCATGTTAGGCACTGCGGATGTGAGATGGATTCCTGTCTTCTAGGAACATATATTCTACTTTAGGGGGTGGGGTGGGATATAACAACACATATAAATGTTGTACACAAATAAATATGGAATAAAATGTGCAAGATAAATAAAAAGAGATTTAGTAGGTATCATCATTTGGGAGAATCAGGAAAGATCTCTTGTAAGAAGCTGGTGCTTGAGTTGAGCCTTGAAGGGAGCTAGAGGTTCCAAGATAGGGTGTCAATGAAGAAGAGCATTCTAGGTCTGAAAGACAGTTAGAGGCAAGAAATGGAGTGTCAAATATGATGAACAGTGAGATCAGTGTGGTGAGGATGTAGAGTGCACAAGAGAAAACAATGTGAAATCAATCTGGAAATACGGGCTGAAACCAGATTGAAGTAAGAAATGCCAAACAAGAATTTGCATTTTATCTTAGCAAGAACAGGGAGTCACTGAAGCTTGATGAGCAGAGGAGTAAAATTTTAAGACCTTTACTTTAGGAATATCCATGTGGCATGTGGAGGAAAAATCAAAGAGAGGAGAGCCAAGGTACAAGGAAGTCAATTAGGAGACTACTGAAATGATGAAGAGCAAAATGAGCCAAACCAAAAAAAAAAACCAAAAAACCCATTATATACAGTAACAGCAATGTTATTTTAACAACAACTTTGAGCGAATAAGTTATTTTGTCTATTACAAATACCTAAATTAACTATAAAGGACCTACGAAGAAAGACACTATCTGAATCCAGAGAAAGAATTGATAGATGAAAGTATGTATAGAATAATTTTACATATATATGTATGTATGTGTACATATACAGACACATACACACATACATGTATATGTGTAATTAAATTTACATGATAATTTTGTTGTACATTTGAAAGAAATAACTAGTTATATACAGTATACTTGCAGTTTCATGCACAATCATCTTTTTTTTATTTGTACTATGTTATGGAAATGCTTGTTTCATTCCGGAAATTAAAAATAAAATTTTAAAAAGAAATCGTCTAGGGGATAAGTCATGAAGGCCAGTACAAAGGTAGTTGTGGTATGTGTGGAGAGGAGATGGATGTGAAAGGTATTGAAATCTCACATTCTTCTCTCCTGTTTTAGTGACTAAGAGCCTTCACTGCATGTGAGCACCAAGTCTATGTAATTTGATTCATGTTGTGAGACTGTCATTGAGTCTGTCTAGGCACTGGATTTTTGGACTTGAAAATCCTAGAAGTGCATGCGTTAGGAGAGAGGTTTCAGCTGGTGGTGTTAAAACATGGGCATGGGCAGAGCAGAGCTCAGTGCTCCCTATTCCTATCCTACTGCTTGGCACACATCTTGTCAATAAATAACACTTAAGCAAAAGTCTCCAGAGATATTCATCTGCACAAACTGGAGGCTAATTGCCATTCCCAAGTTATTATTGTGATAATTATTATTCCTTAATACTTTTTACATGCCCAAAGTGCCCTAGATGCATTTCCACTCCATAGCTGAAACTCAAGCTTGAGCTTCCAAGACTCAGCAAAACTCTTGTCTTACAAACATTGAGATATATAAATCCTGATAATTTAACAAAGAGTACACACAGAAATAAGGTTCATTCACCTTCCTCCCCCTAGCTTCCGACTCATGTAATTCAAGTGAATCCAACAAACATTCATTAAATATCTGTTATGTGCCAGAAACTGTGCTAGATGGTACGGACACAAAGACAAAAGGAAACAGTTCCTGCCTTCAAGAAGATTACATTCTATCAAGGGGAAAGAACAAATACAAAGTTAGTAATACACTGGGTGTCCCAAAGCTATTAAAGTGTAAAACTACAGGGGCAGCTAGGCGGCGCAGTGAGTAGAGCACCAGCCCTGGAGTCAGGTGGACCTGAGTTCAAATATGGCCTCAGACACTTTGACACACTTACTAGCTGTGTGACCTTGGGCAAGTCACTTAACCTCAATTGCCCTGCTTTCCCCACTCAAAAAAAAAGTTTAAAACTATACCAAGATATTTGAGATAATCAGTATATATGCAGATACATATGTACATACATATAGACATATATATGTGTTTATATATGTTTATATGTTTGTATGCATATAGGTATAAAGAAATATATGCAAATATGCTATATATATAAAATATATATTCACAGATACACACCTACACGCACATATACATAAAATATAAAGAAATTTGGAAGATACTGGTAACTGAGAGGACCAGAACAGGCTTGGGGTAGGAGATGAGACTTGAGCTAATCCTTAAAGAAAACTAGGGATTCTAAGATGTAGAGATGAGGAAGGCGTGAATTCCAGACATGGGGGATATCTCGTGCAAAGAAAAAGAGATAGGAGATGGAATGCCATGTAGAGGAAACAGCAAGAAGACTTAGATTGATTGGAATGGAGAGTGAATCAGGCTAAGTACTGTGAAAGATGTTGGTAAAGGTAAAATGGAGATAGACTGGGAAGGGCTTTAAGCACTAAGTAGATTTTGTATTTTCTCCTAGAGGCAATAAGGAACTATTGAACACTCTTAGGCAGAAGACAGACACAGTTAGGCTTGAACTTGAAGATTTTTTTTTTGTTAGCTGTGTGAAGGAAGGACTGAACAGGGGAGATATTGATAGCAGAAAGACCAATTAGATGGTTATTACAATAGACCAAGTAAGAAGTGGTGGGGTTCTGAACAAGGATGGTGGCCAAGTGAATAGAGAGAAAACAACAAATGACAGAGATGTTTTCTTTTGGTGGAGGAGAGGAATCAACAGGAGTTGACAAGTGATAGAATATGGAATATGTAGTGTGTTAGAGTGGGATAAGTCAAGGATGAACCTGGGTGACTAGGAGTATGGTAATGCCCTTGAGAAAAGCCAGGGGGCAACTGGGGGGTGAAAAGAAGAAGGAGCCATCCAGCACGCAATTGTGATATTGGAATGGAATTCAAGATTGATTTGAAGGTCACGTGAAGAAGGGTGTCAATTAAAATGATGAGATTGCTACCAGAATAACATAATGTGAAAAGACAAGAGAACCCAGGACAGCACCCCAAATGAAGGAGCCAGAGATGGGAGCAAAGGAGACTGAAAAATAGTGGTCAGATGGGGAAGAGAGGAACCAGGAGAGGTCAGTGTCACAAAAGACAAGAAGAGAAAATCTTGGAGGAGGGGGATAGTCAACCCTGAGAATAGCTGTGGAGAGTTAAAGGAAGATGAGAAAAGATCACTGAATTTAGCAGTTAAGAAATCTTGGTAACCTTAGAGAGAGGAATTTCATTAAATTATGGGGCAAAAAAAACCCCAAACCTAAGTATAATGGAGATGAGGAAGAGTAGGCATCAGAGGTAGTAGTTAGTATCAGAGCAAAGATCTAAATGAGGTCTACTGGCTCTGAATCTAGTATGCTTTCATATAAAACATCTGTCTGGAAAAAGTAAACAAAATTATGTTGAAACCTGAATTATTAGAGAACCTAATAATGTAATCATAAAGTAATCATTTTGAATTAGTATAATGCCTATGCCCAAGTCCGTATTTCATTTATTCTGAATATCACATTCTTTTAACTCTCATTATTTTAATTATGTTCAATTAAATGCATTTGCATATACTTTATTATGGATATTAAGGGGAAAAAAACTTGCCAAGGAGTTAAATGATGAACAGATATTCCATATTATATTACATTTGCATCTTTCTAAAATTGGATTTAGCTGCAGTATATTTCTCAATATTGGCCCTAAATAAGCCATATGTTTGAAATGGAGCCTGAATTCCATTTGAATTTGTAGTGATCTAAAATGTATAAATTTTCTTTTTAAAGTCAATTTAAGTGTCAACTGATTACATGTATTTCAATACTAATTGATATTCTTTTTGAAGGAGCAAAGAACTGAAAACCAAGCAGATGCCAATCTATTGGGGAATGGCTAAACAAATTAGGGTACCTGAATGTAATGGAGTATTACTATACTGTAAGAAATGATGAATATGAAGAACACAAGACATATAAACTAATTCTAAGCAAAGTAAGCAGAAATGGAGCATAGTGGCTCATGCCTCCTGTAATCCCTGCTACTGGAGAGGCTGAGACTTGGTGGATGTTCTGAGCTCTGGAGTTCTGAGCTGCAGCTGACTAAGCCAAATGACACTATTCAGTAAGTCTAGGACCAACAGGATGAGACCCTGAAAGTGGGAGGCTATCAGGGTGCCAATGGAGAAGTGAACCTTTCCAGGTTACAAACCAAGTAGGTCAAAGCTCCTATGCCAAAGTATAATAGGGTCAGGTCTGTGGAGTGGCCATTGCATTTCTAGCCTAGCCAAGATAAGGAAACCTAGTCTCAAAAAACAAAACAAAACAACTCAAAAAGAAGGTAAGCAGAATCATAAAAATAGACTACAACATTGTAAAAAGAATGAACAAAAAAAAATCTAAACTGAATGCTATGTGTATACCAAGCTTGACGCCAAAGAAGAGATAACACTTTGCAACTCCCTCCTTTGAAGAAGTGAAAGACAACAGATATGTAATACTATATATTCCATAGATTTGTGTTGATTAGTTTTCCTGAAGTACTTTTTCTCCTTTCAAAAAAAGTTATGGGGGTGGAGCCAAGATGGCAGCTGGAAAGCAGGAACTTGCGTGAGCTCATCGCCAGGTCCCTCCAAAAACCTATAAAAAATGGTTCTGAACAAATTCTAGAACTGCAGAACCCACAAAATGGCAGAGGGAAGCAGGGATCCAGCCCAAGACAGCCTGTATGGTTGCTGGATGAGGTCTATCGTGCATAGATTAGAGGGGAGCAGAGCTCAGTGTGGGTGGCAGCAGGACCAACCAGACCAGGAGCCAGGCGGAACAGGCCATAGTGCCCTGAATCCGTGAGCTGTGACAGTTACCAGACTTCTCAACCCACAAACACCAAAGACAACAGAGAAGGTTAGTGGGAAAAGCTGAGGGGGACAGAATGAAAAGAGTTTGCAGTTCAGCCACCTCCCCCGGGGGATGGCGGGGGTGGTGCAGCTACAGAACTACAGTTGCAGTTACTTCCAGCCCCAGGCCCACCTGGTGGGAGGAATTAAATGGTGGATCAGAGCAGGAGTGCAGAGCCTGCTCAAGATTTGCGTCAGGTCCAGGTTGGCGGTTCTTGGGGAAGAAGGAGTGCTGGTGTGGCAGAGGTGGCAGTATAGAAACAGCTCTGCAATCAATGGCAAATCTCCTCAAGCTTGGAACAAAGTACTGTTTGCTCTACAAGTAGTCACACCCTGACGATAAACTCAAGGGTCAAGTAAGTTGACTGGGAACATGGCCAGGCAGCAAAAACACACTCAGATTCAGTCTTTCACTCAGACTTTTGAATCTTTCTTTGGTGACAAAGAAGACCAGAACATACAGCCACAAGAAGTCAACAAAGTCAAAGAGCCTACATCAAAAGATTCTGAGAAAAACAAGAACTTGTCTTAGGGCATGGAAGAGCTCAAAAAGGATTTGGAAAAGCAAGTTAGAGAAGTAGAGGAGAAATTGGGACAAGAAATGAGAATGATGTGAGAAAACCATGAAAAACAAGTCAATGACTTGCTAAAAGACACCCCAAAGAATACTGAAAAAAATATTGAAGAAAACAACACCCTAAAAAAAGACTAACTTAAATGGCAAAAGAGCTCCAAAAAGCCAATGAGGAGAAGAATGCCTTGAAAGGCAGAATTACCCAAATGGAAAAGGAGATCCAAAAGACCACTGAAGAAAATACTACCTTAAAAATTAGATTGGAGCCAGTGGAAGCTAGTGACTTTATGAGAAATCAAGATATTATAAAATAGAACCAAAGGAATGAAAAAGTGGAAGACAATGTGAAATATCTCATTGGAAAAACCACTGACCTGGAAAATAGATCCAGGACAGATAATTTTAAAATTATTGGACTACATGAAAGTCATGATCAAAAAAAGAGCCTAGATATCATCTTTCAAGAAATTATCAA
>CM053624.1:259533045-259576584 GCA_028646595.1 Phalanger gymnotis
GTGGGAAGGGAAGAGGGGAGAGAATTTGGAACTCAAAGTTTTAAAAACAGATGCTCAAACACACACAAAAAAAGTTTTTGCATGCAACTAGGAAATAAGATACACAGGCAATGGGGCATAGAAATTTATCTTGCCCTACAAGAGAAGAAGGGAAAGGGGGATGGGAGGGGAATGGGGTGACAGATGGGAGGGCTTACTGGGGAACAGGGCAACCAGAATATACGCCATCTTGGAGTGGATGGGAGGGTAGAAATGGGGAGAAAATTCATAATTCAAACTCTTGTGAAAATCAATGCTGAAAACTAAATATATTAAATAAATTAAATAAAAATGAAAAAAAAAAAGTTACTTGTGTCAAGTCATGGCTCCCTGGTGTAGCATAGTACCTGGCACATAGTAGGCACTTAATAACGGTTTATTGATTAAATGATTGAAGGGGGAAGGGCAAACTGGAAAATAGAAGCAATTTAAATAAAAAGACATTAAAAACAGAAAACATAGCTTCTCTTTATTTGCAAAATAAGCAAAATGATAAACAGAGGTCATTCCTTACCTATGTATTATTATTTATTCCTGGTTTGGATGAATGGAGCTTCTTTCCTTCCACATAATTTAGGGAGCTTAGATAAGAACAGATCCCCATTCTCCCATGTTTGTCTTTTTCTCCACCATCTTTTCATGATGAAATCTTCATCCTCAGCTAACTAAAACATAGGAACGGTTTCTACACCAGAAACAAAATGTCTTCTCATGAAGATCCTGGATAATGTGATTCCTTCTATGTACAATCATGCCTGTATTGGATGAAGATAGGACAGTGGTGGAGCCAGAGGCAAAAGAGGAACTAGGTGGCCCCACTGTAGAACTTGAAAGAGAGATTGCCTGGGGACACAACCACAGCGTTAGGCTTGAACAGCCGGTTGAACTCCTTTCTGTGAGAGTATTGAAGAGCGAGGTGATAGATAGTGAGTGCAGTGAATACAGACTGGAAGACACGGCATATGGCCCTGACATTCTTTTCTTCCCTTTGTGCTATGATTTTGATAATCAGGAGATGTTCATGGATATCTCAGCCTTTTTATTTTTCCCCAACACCATGTTCCATCTTCTTCCTCCACAGCTTTGTGCAGACTGTCACCCCATTCTTGGAATGCTCTTTGTCTCTGACTTTTGGAACTCCTTTCTCCTTTCAAGGCTCAGCTCAGGTGCCACTAGCTGCGTGAGGCCCTGTCTGATTTCTCTAGTTTCTGGTACTTCTCCCCTACCCCCAAATTGTTTTGTGTTACTTTGTGTAAATTTGAAATTTCTCTCTCTCTCTCTCTCTCTCTCTCTCTCTCTCTCTCTCTCTCTCTCTCTCTCTTTCTCTCTCATTCCAAATTGTCCCCACCCTGTTCTCTTGTAACAAAGTAAAAAAAAATAAGCAAAACTAATAGAACATTGACATCTTAAAGTACATGCAAAACCTCATACCTATAGTCCCTCTCCAAATCTATTTTTAATAGTTTAAAAAAATGAACATAAATCTATTTCCATTCCCCTCTTACCCAAATTAATACCTTGTAACAAATATGTCTTTTTAAGAAAAACAAAAGCCCTCAGTGGCTATGTTAAATATCTGTCTATCCATCTATCTATCTATTTATCTATCTCTCTATCCACACATATAGGATATTTTTGTGTACGTATGCATGTATAGCCTACATATTTATATTCTGTATATATCATATGCATGTTATATATGTGCAATGTACATATTATATATGTAATTCTAGAGCCTATGTATATCCTTATATCTATAAATTATGTGGGTGTATATGTATGTATAAAATTATTGGCCCTAAAAATAATGTGGGTGTGTATGCTATATAACTTATCAGTCCAACTTATAGTGTCTAAGACAGGTTTGAACCCAGGTCATCTGACTCCAAAACCAGTGTTCTTTTTATTCTATACTCTGTCTTTCCTAACACCCCAGCCCCAGCATGACACTGATCAGGCAGGGCTTTATGCCACTGTTAGCACCTGACTGAACCTTGAAAGGACGAAGGAAGTCCAAAAATCTGAGGCACAGGGGATAGCCTGGGCAAAAGCATAAAGGAACGTTGTGGAGGAGAACACATTTATATATAAAATTATAAATTCAGGATCCTAAAGTCCTAAATCCATCAGCTCTCTATAAGGAACTGATCAATATATCATCTTTGATTGTCTAGAATCATGGATAGTCATTCCATCGATCCTGATTCTTACAGCTTTCAAAATTTTTTGACTTTATAGCATTGTTGTTATTATATGAATTATTCTCTTGGTTCTTCTCATCTCATTCTTCATCACTTTATATATTTTCCGAAATTGTTTACTTTTATATTATTGATGATATGATTCTTCTGGTTCAGTCAGCCAGTCAATAAACATTTATGAAGCACCTACTATGTGCCAGGTTCTGGGCTAAGCACTGGGGATACAAAAAGAAGCAAAAGATAGTCCCTACCCTCAAGGAGTTCACAATCTAATAGGGGTTCTACATACTTCACTCTGCATCAGATTATACCAGTCTTTCCATGTCTCTTTGAAATGATCTATTTTCTCATTTATTATAATAGAAATTGTGGTATATGAATTAAATTTGAGGCTTATGCTATTCCTAAGACCTCATACAGTTGGAGTATGTAGTAATGAAAACTGTGATCAGATCCATCTTAGAACTGACTGTCTGAGGCAAGCAATCTCAAGGTGCTTCTTATTTCCTATGCTCAAAAAGATGTAAAGGGGAGTTTCTCTTACCTCCATGTTGTGACCATCTTCACTCCTTTCCTTTCCTTGCAATCTACCCTTTTCCTCTTCCTCTAGATTGCAATGTATATACATCAATCATGGGATTGTAGATTTAGATCTGAAAGAAACTCTACAGGTCATTTCGTCCAAACCCCTCATTTTAGAGATGAGAAAACTGAGTCCCGGAAAGTTTAAGTGACTTAAGTGGCTGCATAGCTGATAAATGTCTAAGGCAGAATTTGAATCCAGGTCCTCTGACTCCAAAAACAGTGATCCTTCTACTCAATACTTTGCTTTTCTCAGTACCCCAGCTCTTGTCATGGACTGAATAATCCCATCCATATTCACCTTTGTTGATTCTTTTGTATCACATAGCCATTTGAAAAAGAGAAAAGCAGTTTTTCAGTGGCAAAAATCTGATTTTTTAATTTTTATTTTTTTATGGAGAGGCATTTCATCTAATTGGATGTACAATAGCCATCAAAGAATATTGAGGGTTTTTTTCTTTCTTCCACCCACTAAGCTGTTAAAATGACTGAAGGGCCACACTTTCCTAATTACCCAATTCAGTTACACACACAATGGGTCTGTGCTTTCAGAGAGCTCTAACATTAGTAATCCCCCTGGGCTGCCACTCTAGGTTTAGAAAGGACTAGCTGGCTCATGATGGGTGAGTGTGTGCCTGGGGTTGAAAGGGGCGGTGACAGCACGGAGCTGATTGGGAAGATGAAGAATGCAGGTGAGTGCCAGATTTTTGCTGAGTCTTTAGGGGACAGGAAAAGCTTTATCATTTGTGCAGTCTATGAGCCACTGGTCCAGTTGGATAATTGCTTAGTAGCAGACTTGGTTTTCTAACCTTTTTGCCCTTTACTCTAGAGAGCACTGTGGTTATTCCTCCCTATTTCAATCTAATTCAATCAATTTCGATCTAATTAAGCCAAAGGCAAGGGAAGAAAAAATGCTTAAAGCCAAATCTAGGCACTATGGGAAAACAACAGAACTGGTGTTGTTGACCTGCCATTTTAAATGCCCATTTGTGATGGAATTAACTAAGCTGGATGGAAGGTATACTTGGATACTGCTAGTGTTCTCACTTACTGGTCCCCTGGGGAGAAAAAAACATTCCATTCTTCACCTTTACATATGGAGAATAGCATTTGGCACAATGCCTGCCTGTAGGTACTTAAAAGATGCTTATCGATTGATTGCTACATGGTACCATGACACTTGGTCAGAACCATTTGGGCCTAAAATTGCCCTGCAAAATCATGATCCCAAGGTGGAGGAGTGCAGCAACATGTGGATAGTGATTCTATGGTACATTTCAGTCCACTGAAACAAGTCACCTAGATCCTACTCTGGTGGTTCGCACCTCAGCTGACTATAAAATATAAGGTGTTATTTATCGCTGCCAACTGGTGGGGTAACTTTCTAATCTAGCCAGATCTTTGCCTTTATTCATTGACTCCACTTCCTCTCCTCTCCTCTCACACATCTCTCAATCCTTTGCAATCTGACTTCAAACCTCATAATTTAAATTAATAAATAAATTAATTAAATCCCCAAATTTGCTAATGATCTCTTAATTGCCAAATATGAAGGACTTTTCTTGGTCTTCATCCTTCTTGACCTCTCTAAAGCATTTAACACTGACCTCCTCTTCTCTGAGTTTTCATGACACTTCTCTAAACTGGTTCTCCTACCTGACTGTTGTTTTTCAGTATCCTTTGCAGGATCACTCATATTATGACTGCTAACTATGAATATATTTCAAGGTTATTTTTTCAGAGTTTCTCTTCTTTTATATTCTTTGGTTTGGAGATTCTGTTGCTCTCATGGATTTAATTATCATCTTTGCAAATGACTCCTAGATGTACGTATGTATCTATCTATTTTTTATCTATCTTTCTACCTAAATTTATACACACAGATACACAGTCCCAGGCTGTCTCCTAACCTCCAGTTCCACATCACCAACTACCTATTACACATCTACAACCAGATGTCCTATAACATCCAAAACTCGTTATGATCAAAACAAAAAACATTATTTCCTCTCCCCACCAAAATGTACCCTTCTCCCCCATACTTCCCTACTTCTGTCCATGGTACCACCTTCTTTCCATTCTCCCAAGTTTGCTACATATGCATTATTCTGGACTCCTTTCTCTCCCTTACTCGACATATTCAATAGGTTGGGTTGCCAAATCTTGTCATAAACAATAATGATGATAATGATGATGATAATTATAATAATAGTATTTAAATAGCACTTTAAGGTTTGCAGATATTCTGCTTTACAGATATTGTCTTATTTTATCCTGACAGCAATTCTGGGAGGTTGGTGCTATTATCATCCCCATTGTACAGATAAGGAAACTGAAACAAGCAAAAGTTAAGTGACTTGCTCACTGTCAAACAGCTAGTATGTGTCTGAGGCAGGATTTGAATTCAGGAATTCCTGACTCCATGTCCAGCACTCTATCCACTATGCCACACAGCTACTTCAATAATTTCTACCTCCACAACACAATGCAAATCAAATTCCTTCTTACTAATCATGTGGCCACTAAACCTTAGTCCAGTCCCTTATCACTTCTTACCTGGACCACTATAATAGCCTCCTAATTGGTCTCACTGCCTTAAGTGTCTTCCTTCTCCAATGTCTTCCCCACATAGCTGCCAAGTGATTTTCCTTAATTGCAAGTCTGTCCACATCACTCTCCTACTTGATAAACCCCAGCAGTTCTCTATTTATCTCTCAGACCAAGTAGGAACTCCTTTGCTTGGCATATAATATCCTTTATATCATGGCCCTAACCTACCTTTCTAGCCTCATATATTACTCTCATTCCTACGCTCTAAAGTCCATTCAAAGTAGCCATCTTGCTACTCTTCACATATATATACCATCTCTGCATTTCTCCCTGCATTCTCGCTGGATATCTCCCATAGCTGGAATGTTTTTTGTCTTCTGTTTAATCTCTTAGAATCCTGGATTCCTTCAGGGCTCAATTCAAGCATCACCTCATACATAAAATCTTTCCTGATTCTCTCAGTTGCTAGCGCCCTCTCCCTGCAAAACTACCTTGTATTTATTTTACATATGTGCATATATATATATATATACACATACATATACATGTATAGCATTTATGGATACATTTACACACATACACACACTTACGTACTTATATGTCCATGTTTTGTCTCCCTCAATTGGATGTAAACTCCTTCAGAACAGTGACCATTTCATTTTTGTCTTTGCATCCCAGTGTTTTTTTCAATTGTGTCCAACTCTTCATGACCCCATTTGGGGTTTTCTTGATAGATATACTGGAGTAGTTTGTCATTTCCTTTTCTGGCTCATTCTGCAGATGATGAAACTGAAGCAAACAGGGTTAAGTGACTTGCCTAGGGTCATACAGCTAGTAAGTATCTGAAACTAGATTTGAACTCAGCAAGATAAGTCTTCTGACTGCAGGCCTAACACTCTATCTATCATCAAATGCCTATCATAATATGGTCCTAAATAAATAGTTGCCAATGGATTGAGAAGTAGCCCAGAGGCCTGGATAGGGCTCTAAACTTGGTGTCAAGAAGACCTAGAGCAAGTCTCTTTATGCTTTAGTTTCCTCATCTGTAAAACAAGAGATGGACTAAATAACATACAAGGTCCCTTTCACTTCTCTATCTTCAGATTTCATTGGAAGGAGAATCCTGAGGGATGGAAGGAGTTAGCAGTAGAATCGATGAAGAAACTGGTCCCCATTTGTAATCTTGATGTCATGCTCCATGTTAGAGGTAGGGAATCAACCATTATGCTTTTGAATTGTTTTGAGGGCATATTATTTCATTCAAATTCAACTCGTTCAACACTCATTCAATTCCTACCATGTATAATTAACTCAACTTGCCTCTACATTGAGAGCTAGACAGATCATAGAGATAGTCCTAAGATTTAGAGCTAGAAATCACCAAGACCAATCTTTTACCTTTGCAGAGGAGAAAACAGGTCCACTGAGGTTAATTAGCTGACCTAAAGTCACTTGCACGATCAGTACCTGAGCTTAGATTTAAGTTCAGATCTAAAGGCAATGCTCTTTCCACTATACCTTGGTCATCTGGACAGATGAAGATACTAAGGCCCAGAGAAGGTTAAGTGATTTACCCAGAGCCACACGACTAGTTAGTGGCAGAACCACGACTAGAACCCAGGCTTTCTGGCTGCTAACTCAGAGTTAGTATATTCTTAGTGTAAGCAAAACTGAAGAACTTAAGGATGTCAGAATTTGTTTTCCATTTTAGGACTCATTCCACACACCTGCTCAGCTGTCTCAGAGTGCCCACTCCTCTGATTGCATTCTCAACTGATTCCACTCAGCCCCCTTGGGTGTATAGACCTAGGTGGCTTAGTGTGCCTTAATACCTTGATGGTTCTGAAGATATGCTCCTTGCTATTCTGTGACCTGGTCAGGTACTGCCATGAAGGGGAAAATTTGATTTAGAGATGGCATTCAGCTAACCAAGAGAGATGCTAACAGCACCAGCAGAAGTTTAAGCACTTTGAACACTTGACCTTTATTTCCCAAGTTAAATAAATAGATTTGCTTCTGTCGGCTGAGATTACAGAATTCAGACAGCTTCCCCATCTTTGTGTAGATGGAGGGAGAGGAATCACTGCAAAAATAACGGTTTGGGGTTTCCAAAAAAGAGATGTGTCATCATGGTTATCATGCCATAATGGGACCGTAGAGGGTAGGATGGAACTAGATAGTTACCTATATACCTGGTGGGAGACTAACAAAAATAAAATGCTATTTTGTAATCAGAAGCTTGGTTTCATCAGAAATTGAAGCCCTCAGTAGGACCTCTCCATTTCTGGTGAGGGGAGGGTTTTTTTGTTTTGTTTTGTTTTGTTTTTTTCCCAACTCTTCTCTATAGCTCAGGGAAGGGGCACCTGAGCTGGTTTTTAAATAAGCAACTCATTCTCTCTTCCCCATCTGAGGTTCTAGTTCACAGTAAGAAGCAGGACTACTGCTGCTCCCAGAAGCCCCAGGCCCTTTCCAGTGGCAAAGGTGAGCTTACCAATCACCTGGTCACCATGGAAACAGAGCACTGTCATGCTCTCTCTCCAGTGACTTGGCAAGTGAGGCCAGGTATACGTGTCTCCATTTCAAACTAATCCACCCTGCACACATTTCCCTAGAGGAGAATTACCAGAGATCACAGAGCAATATGTTTTCACATTAACCACCAAAGGCAAGGGATTGGTTTCTCTAGCAGCAGCTCTGGGGCTGGGCCAGTCTGCCAGTGACCAAGAAGGCCCCAAAATGGATTCTGCTTTTAGGTTACAAGCTTCCTCAGGAGCTAGGCAGACCCATCTGTTGCTAGGATCCTCTTCAGTAAATTGAAGAACAGCAAAAAGAAATACTGTAAACATCTCATGCATGGAGCTTAGCCCAGCCAAATAGGAAGAAAGCCAATATCGATGGGTGAAGGACCCTCTGTTCTATTACAGCTTCTGTCAGTTATTAGATATATAGTCATGACTGCTAGTTTCAGTTTCCTCATCTGTAAAACAGAGGTAATAATGCCTTCCATTTTGAATTCACAGATTAAATCAAATAAGATATAACAATGTTTTGGAAACCTAGAAGTAGTTCCTAATTCTTTTTTGGAGAGGGAGGAGAGAAGGGGCCTAAATCTTGAATTTTCTTGGTGCGAGGAAATCACCATGGAGAAACTCCCTCAACCAATGCAGACTGGCACCTGTTCTACACCTTACAGTTTTAGAGAGTTGTTCCAGGGCCCTGAGAGTTTAGACCTGCCCAGGTTCACATATGCACTGAGTGTTAGGATCTGAGTCTAGTTTTAATCTACAAATATAAGGTAGTGTTTTGAATGCCACTGTTGGCAGCAGACCCATTGACCTTGGAAAGAGTAATAACATTCTGAGAAAGGGCTTTGGGCCATCTCTGAACCCAAAAGGCTGAGTCTCAACCAGTATCAGGTCCTACCAGGAAGGGCCACTGCATCCTTGTATATCTAGAAAATACTGCACTTGTCCTCTCATTCACAGCCACAAACTATTTGATCCTGGGCAAGTCACTGCTTGGGCATCTTTGGTAAAAGCAGGAGTTGGGCTACATGACTTCTGAGGCTACTTCTAGCTCTGGCTCTAATGATATTGTCATGTGACTTCCCTGGGCATCAATTTCCTCTTCCATAAAATCATATATACATACATATATGCATGCATGCATACATACATGCTTACACACATACTGTATCAGATCTGTGATTTCTTTGGCATGGAGAACTATTGATGACAAAACTCTTTCCACCATGCAAAGAGGGTAACTACTCTCCTCAAAATCTCAGAGCTTCCTGGGACAATGAGACATTAATTTACTTGACCAGGGTCTCACTGTCAGTTAATGTCAGAGGCTGGTCTTAAATCCAGATCTACTCGGAAATGTCTCTGTAATAATAGCTGATATTTACATAGCACTTCAAAGTTGTAAAACACCTTTCAAATGTTACCTTATTTGGTCCTTACGCCAATCCATTCAGGTGGGCAATATGGGTATAATTCTTTGTATTTTATAGATAAGGAAATGGTGGATTCAGACAGATGGAGGAACATCTTCCTGGTCATACAGGGATGAAATTTCAGGGCTCAGATTCAAACCCAGGTCTTCCTGACTCCAAATTCGGCTCTCTATCCATTCCACTCCACTGTCTCTTCACAAAATGAGTGGGCTGGACTAGAGATCTCTAAGATCACTTCCAATTCTATCATTTCATGAACTGATAATTTGGCACACACAGAAGACTACCAGAAACATCCCTTTTCCAGATAAAGGCCAGCCCTCACTCGGTATGCAGCCAAGGCAGCCCACATAGCACAGAAACCACATGTGGACTTTTTGTCAGGAAGAATGAAGTGGTGTAAAGAGATGAAAACAGAAACAGCAAAGGAAAAAAAATAGATGCTGAAGTTTCTGTTTAAAAAAAATACAACAAACATCCAATTCTGTATTAGCTACAATACTGCTTCCCTCCCCACTCTATAACATTAGCTTTTGAGTAATGTAAGAGCAGAGCACCCTGCTCTGATGATGTATTACATTAATACATTATCAGAACCAGCTGTTGGTCTAACGATATGGAAGAAGGATGAAGGGTTTGGGTGATATATTGCTTAAGGGGAGTGCTGCAGAAGAATCAAGCAGATCCCAGAAAGGATAGTGGCATGCCTGGGAAGCCCACAGAACTACCCAGATTGATTTATCAGGGATGCCCCTCTCCACCATCAAGAAAGAAGAGTCTGCTGGGCTAGTGGAATTTATCAACATAATTATGCTGAATGATTTATTAAGTGGTAAATAGCAAAGACATAGAAAGATGTTTGTTTAGTTTCAACTCAACTTAAAAATTTTTCTTGAAGTATTTGTCCACACTTAAAAGTTTGTGAAGCACTTTATGTATATTTTCATTTGATCATCACAAAAATTCTATAAGGGTAAATATTACATATATTCCTATTCTCATTTTGCATATGAAGAGCAAAGTTAAAGTAATTTGCTCAGGACCATATATAAGTATTAGAAGCAAGGTTCAAATCCACATCTGCCCTTCTGATTTCAAGTCTAACATTCTTTCCATCAGACCCTATTGCGTTGATCCAGGTGTATGTTGTATATGTATGCCCTCCACAAAAAGTCCTATTCCAATATTGTATTAAAGCATGAGGGATCTTATAAGCTGTGCCAGTAGAATTCAAATTCTCATAGGTTCTACCATGGCCAAGGGATTTTGAGGAGGATCCCAGGTTTTTTTTCTTTCTTCATATCCCCAGTGCCTAGGCACAGTGGCTGGCATATAGTGAATACTTTGTAAATATTTGTTGGCTGACTGACTGATTACCAGTGTCAAGCTGTTTCTGATGTCTGAGGACTAGCCTAAGTTCAGATAAAAACATTATCTGTAGGTTGGCCACAAGGTGATATTTGTGACTGTGGAAATTCAGAAAACAAAGAAAATACAAACTGGCCTTCAACCCAGTTTGGCTTCAGTCTTCAATGGCACAAGAGAGTACTACAAATGGGGACAGAGTACAAAAGAACTTTGAAGTTGATATCTTACTAGAGAAATCAAACCACGTTAATGTTGACATTCTTGCTACAAATATACTGAAAGAAGGAAGTTCCAAATAAGTGGAAGGATGGCTCACTTTGGAGAGGTAGATAAAGAGGCTAGAAGAGCAGATTCCATTGTACACACCTAAAGGTACCAAGAAATATAATGTTTGGGACACTTGGTCATGGTGCCTTGTAGTACTCACGAGGAACATAAGTAAAATAATAACCAGCAACATTATTACAGTTTATGGGTAAGTATCTATTACAGAAGTTGAAGTGAAGAAATTCCAAACAAAACAAAACAAACAAGATCTGAGGTAAGTCAACGTATTTGCTGTTTTTCAAGAAATATGTATGTGTGTGTACATACATATATATATATATACATGTATATGTACATACATATAGGAATATCATATACACATATATACTTAGTTCTTAGTGACTTCATTGCAAAGATGGAGAAAAATATTTTGGAAAATATGGTTCAGTATTAAGGAACAAAAGAGGCCAAAGGCTTCAGATGACTCTGAAGCCTCCCACTTTCATATAAGGAATATTTTCCTCCACAAGTGTCAGAAGGCATGGCAAGAGCCATTTCTGAATTAGCAATGTGCAGACAAACTATTAACTTAGTAGAGCAAAGGTTAAAATCAATACCAAACTAAAAGAAAGGAGGCATATGAGCAAGAGATAACTTCAGGCAATTAGGACAATTCCAACCTAACCTATTCAAATAAACTACTGACACTAGAAAATGGGAAAGGGAACAAGGAAAAGATACCAATATTAAACATTCAATTTCCTACATAAATGTAACCAGTATAAAGTAGACCCCACAATAAGATTCTAGTGAAGATAACAGACACTTCAGCTAGCAAACATTGAGCTCCTTGCCAAAAGAAGAATCATGCCATACAGACTGTCCTGAGCAGAGTCTATAGGGAGAAAAAGATTTCCTATATATTGAAGTCCTCTAAATGTTCATGTTTACAAATGTTATTAAACATACACTACAGATGAACAGTGAGATAGGCCAAGAGTTGAACAAGAGGAAAAGAATAAACTTTTGAGGGAAACTGTGAAGTACATTGAACTATTTTCCCAATTAAAAATCTATCTGTTTAAATGCCAGTTTTCTTCTTATAATAATATATTGGTGTTGATCACAGAACTCTACCATATCTGAAGAATCATAATCGAGGGAAACCCAAGGACTATGGAAAGACATATAGTATACATGAGCAGAATGCAATACATTACAGTTATGTCATGCCCACAAAGCACTACTCTTAGCTACTTCCAAATTAAGTATGGCTTTTGGGAGATGATAACTATCCAAGCCATGTTGGAGGCCCCAGTCAGTGTGTCACTATATTACCAGACATACCAGAGATAAATTAAGTCCAGTGACCAAAATATATTCAATTTGTACATGAAACAATGTAATTAAGAAGAGAGCAGATCAAACGGTTAAACATTCTCAGTACCAATACACAAAGTCAAGCAAATTGCCTGCATCTCCAAAGGAGTTATAATTGGATATAAGTACAATCATCTTATAAAATGCTCTAAGGGTTGGACATAGCATCTGTGATTAGTTCTTGGTCAGACTGGGAATGCTGGAAGTTCCTACCTTGTTTTTGTAGAAGGCATCATGGCACAGATGGACTTGTAGGTTTCAGCACATAACTACTGCCCCAACATGGATATCTTCTCTATCTTCTGTATCACTCCTAGTATTTACCTTGCTCTGCTCATAAATTTCTTATATTAAAGACTGCTCTACAGTACTGGCTCTCAAAAATTGGTTACCTTTCATGGGATCTATGAATTTAAAATTATAATACAACATTATTATATATAACTACAGCAGTATAATAATACTAAGACATTTTAATATCTAACCCAATAAGTATCGACAAATAAAACACATAAAAAAGCTTTTCAGGGGAGTCTTCAATAATTTTTAAGGAAAGGGAGAAAAAAGCATTTATTGAGCACCTACTATGTGCCATGCATGGTGCTTTACAAATACTATCTCATTTGATCCTCACAACAACCATAGGAGGCAGGTGATATCATTACGTTTATCTTTTGGTCGAAGGAAATGAGACAGACATAGATTAAGTGACTTGTCCAAAATCAAAGAGCTAGTAGGAGACTGAGGCTAGATTTGAACTCAGGTTTTCCTGGTTTAAGATTGGAAAATGAATAATACAAGCCTCTGTATCATCACCTTATTTATTTAACTTATATGCAGAGTACATCATATGAAAAGCCAGAATAAAGGTTTCTGGGGAAAATATCAACAATCTCAGATATGCAAATCATACCACTCTGATGGCAGAAAGTGAAGAAGAATTGAGAAGCCTCTTGATGAGGGTAATAGAGGAGAGTATAGAAGCTGGTTAGAAGCTTAACATAAAAACAAACAAATAAACGAAGATTTTGGCAACTGGTGCCATCACTTCCTAGCAAATGGAGAAAAAAAGAAAGCAATGTCAGATTTTATATTCTTGTATCCAAAGATCACTGCAGACAGTGACTGTTGCCCCAAAGTTGAAAGACATTTGCTCCTTGGAAGGAAAGCTATGGCAAATCTGGAAAACATATTAAAGCAGACACATCACCTTCCCGACAAGGGTCCATATAGTCCAAGCTATGGTTTTTCTGGTAGTGATGTATGGTTGTGAGAGCTGGACCATAAGGAAAGCTGAGTGCTACAGAACAGGTGTTTTCAAATTGTGATGCTGGGGAAGATTTCTCAGAGTCCCTTGGACAAATCAAATCAGTCAATATTTAAAGAAATTAACTCAGGCTGTTCACTGAAAGGTTAAATAGTGAAGCTGAAGTTTAAATACTTTGACCACATAATGAGAAGTCAGGATTCATTGGAAAAGACCCTGATGTTGGAAAAGATTGAAGGCAAAATTAAGAGGGTATAGCAGAGGATGAGATGGATAGTATCACGGAAGCAATGACCATGAGCTTGGACAGACTTCAGGAGATAGTAGAGGACGGAAAAATCTGGCATGCTATGGTTTGTGGGGTCACAAAGAGTCGGACATGACTGAACAACCTTCTGACTCCAGGCACAAGGCTCTATTCATTGTGCCACCTAAAGAATAAAGAAGTCCTAAGATCAAAAGACATTAGAAGAGCTTCTCTAGACCAGAATTCTAAGCTGGTGATGTGACCACGCTTTACGCTTAGCACGCTCCCAATAATTGTGGGAAACGGAATCCAGAGAATCTCTCCCATGAATAATGTTCTTTTTGGTCCCACTCAATGTGAAAAAAAGAGATCTCTTACACACTAAAGAGTTAGAGGTAGCACTAAATATATCATCCCGTAAACATATCATCAGAAAAAAAAGTGGGTCAGTTATCTAGCAATAACAGTAACTAGCATTTATATGGGGCTTTAAGGTTTGAAAAGCACCTTACATATGTCATCTCATCAAATCACAACAACTCTGTTCAAGGGAGAGTGCTATTATTAATCTCATTTTACTAGAGCTGAAAGAGGTTAAGTGACTTGCCCAGGGTCACAAAGATAGTATCTGAGGCAGAATTTGAACACAGGTCTTAGTAATAACAGCTGGGAAGTACATAATGCTTGAAGATTTAGAAAGGGCTTTACAAGTATGATCTCATTTTATACTCACAACAGCTCTGGGAAGTAAGAGCTATTGTTTTCTGCATTTTATCGATGAGGAAACTGAAGCAGACAGGAGTTAAATGATTTGTCCAGGTTCACAAAGCTAGTGTCTGTGTGTCAAAATTTGAACTCAAGTCTCCCTTACTCTAAGTGCAGCACTCCTTCCTCTGCACTGCCAAGCTGCCAAGAGCAAGAGAACAGTTGAACAGCCTGAGTTTTGCCCTGGTGCCTAGAGAGTATTGAATCATAGAGGAAAGCTGCTTCTTTACTAGGCTGACTCCCAATGGAGGTTTTGTGGAAGAACATGGATGAGAGTTACACAGGATAAGAAAACATGCAAGGGTTGCAATCCACCTTGCTGTAGGGAGTACCAACATTAGTGATATCACACATCATAAGATCACAGATTTAGAGCTGAAAGAAACCTGTGAGGTCATCTGGTCTAAAGCCCCCATTTTATAGGGGAGCAAAGTCAGACCTAAAGGATTTAGGCAACTTTGTCAAGGTTACACAGATAGGGAGTAAGTGGTAGAGATGATTTGAACCCAGGTCCACTGACTCCAAATGCAGGACTCTTCCACTGTACCAACCTCCTAATGTGCATTGTGTTTGTGTGTGAATGTATTTATGTACTTTTCAACAGGTATCTGCATGCTATGAAATTCTTAAATTTGGAATAGGAGAAAATCTAGAATAAATGAAAAAAAATATTCTTAGAGGGAATATTTTTTGCTAAATGTGTTCCTACCAGATCACATACAGAAGGCCTACTTGTCTTCTTTGCAAAGCCCAGTGTATTAGGGATGCTTGATGAAGCAAAAAAAAAAGGGGAAGGGGCATAAAAATAGGCTTTCAGTATGTCATTATACATCAAATACAAGATGAGAGCACATTCAGTTGGATGGGACTGCATCCTTACAGAGAAGATAGTAAAGGCGGGCCGCCTTACCTTCTGGTGAATTATCAATGGGACAATACACAGAATAATGACAAATGTGTCCGATGACCTCTGAAAATAAGTGGTCTATTCTTTACCCCCTCAATATTTCCTCTTTACTCTCCTTTCCAGAGGTAACTAAGTGGTGAGTCAGTAAAGCTATGGACCTGGGTGGAGTCAGGGACAGTTGGCCCAAGATTTATGTGACCCTGGATAATTCACTTCACCTTTCTCAGTCTTAGTTTGCTCATTCATAAAACAGGGATGATAGTAGCACCTACCTCTGAATCTCAGGATGAGAACTAGGAGCTGCCAGGGTTGTTGTGAGCGTACAATAATTGGAGAGCATTTTGTAAACATTAAGGGGCTATAGAAATGCTACCTATTGATACTTTTGTAGCAAGAGGGCTAAGGTTAATGAAACACTTGAACTTGGCCAGGAATCCTTGCTTGACTTTTCATTAACTATGCTGATGTTACTTCATTCTAAGAAAACTCACCTTTGAAATTTCCCATCAGATATATATAGAGAGCCTATATCAGATTGCATGCTGTCTTAGGGAGGAGGAGGGGACAGAGGGGGAGAAAATTTAAAACTTCTGGAAGTGAATGTTGAAAACTAAAAATAAATAAATTAACTTATTAATAAAAAATAAAAAGCAAAAAAAAGAAATTTCCTATGTGAAAAGAGGAAGTACACACTTTTCATTATGCTGGGCCTTGTTTTTATACATGTTCCCCCAGAAAAGGCACACCCTCAAAAGTCTAGTTGTCCTATATCTAGGGCAGTCTGGCAGCTCCTAGTTTTCAGTCTGGGATTCTGAGAGGAGGAAAAGGAAAAAGGGATGACCTTGATCAGTATATACCATTTATGTTGAAGGATATTTTTATAGCTGCAAAGGCATTCAGAATCTGACAGTAGCTTTCTATTACAATGTCTGACCACAAAGACCTTCCATCAGGAAGCAAGCCCCTGAAACCCATTGGTTTAACTCTTAAAACAAACTGCCCCACAGAAGAGTGGGGAATGGTAGGATTGTGGCTAGGGTTGGGCCTCAAGACAGTTAGATACAGATTAAAGGGTAAGATTTTTTTTTTGGTTAGGGGGTGGATAGTCAGAAGACCACAGTTCAAATCCCACTTACCAAAAAAATAAATGATAACCTTTGAACAAATCATGGCACATAATGTGACAGAAATATGTTGTTTTGTTAGAATTAATGAAGGGAATGGTTTCAGAGAAACCTTATAAAACTTGTCTGAACTGATACAAAGTGAAGTGAGCAGAACCAGGAGAACAATTTATAAAATAATAACAATTTTTTAAAGGCAACTCTGAAAATCTTAGGAACTCTGATCAACACAGTTACTAACCACAATTGCAGAGAACTCATGATGAAATGACCTACCCATCTCCATCCAGATAGAGAAGAGTGCTTGGCACAAGTAGGTATTTAGTAAATATTGATTGACATATATATATATATATATATATATATATATATATATATATATATGGCTAAAGTGAGAATTTGTTTTATTTGACTATATAGGTTTGTAATAAGTTTGTTTTTCTTGCTTTTCAATGGGTGATGGGCTGGGAAGGAGGAATGAGAAGAAAAGAATTAATACTTGAAAATAAACTAAAATTAAATAAAGATGAATTAAATTATTTAAAAAAACATAACATTAAAGTGCTATGTAAAGGTGAGTAGGCAGCTAAGTGGCATAGTGGATAGAGTGTTAGGCCTGGAGTCAGATAGACTGAGTTCAAATCCAGCCTCAGACACTTAATAGCTGTGTGATCTTGGGCAAGTCACTTAACCCTGTTTGACTCAGTTTTATCAATTGTAAAAATGAGCTGGAGAAGGAAATGGCAAACCACTCTACTATCTTTGCCAAGAAAACCCAAAATGGAGTCACAAAGTTGGACATGACTGAAATGACGCAACAACAAATAAAGGCTAGCTATTATTATCCCACTTCTTACATTTATTACTTGTGTGACTTTGGGCAAGTCTCTGGTCTCCAGTTTTCTTATCATAAAATGGGGGGTGGGGAGTTGGAAAAGGTGGCCTCTAAGGTCCCTTCCAGGCCTAAACTCTCGATCCTAGGAATAAATAGGAAGTGTCAATCTTAACGTCAACTGGCGCAACTGAAGTCTTCTTCTTTGGGGGATCACCTAGGCACTAAAATCTTGGTGCACACTTTTGAGAGTGCTTGTTCCTCTACTCAATGGATTGAGAGCCCATTGGAATCACTGGGGACTATGGAAATGGATGATGTTGGTAACAATGATGATGGTGGTGGTTGTGGTGGTGGTGATGATAGCTGGTATTTACGTACTGCTTTAACATTTGCAAAAAGGTTTACATATTGTAGTTCATTTGATTCCCATGACAGCCCTGTCAAACAGGTGCTATTATCTCCATTTTACAGATGAAGAAACTGAGGCTGACAAAAGAGAAATAATTTGCTGAGGGTCACACAGTAAGTTTCTGAGATAGGGATTGTGCTAGGTATTCCTAAATTGAAATCTGGCACTCTATCTCAACTGGTTCAGATTAAACTAGGAGCACAAAGACCTGAATTCAGCCACTTATTAGCTAGGTAAACTTAAATCATTTAACTTCTCCATGAGTCAATTTTCTTATCTTTAAAATGGTCATATTATTTGTCTTCTCCAGTTCACAGGACTACTGCCTATATAAAATGAACCCCTAGATGTTTGTTGTTGTTTGTTGTCCATTCTTCTTTTTTGAAGAGGAGCAACGGCATCAGGAGGGCGATATCTTGACTGATAAAAGAAGAACCACTGAATGACATTTAGATGATTTGAGTGGAGATTGTAAGTAAGTTGTGACAAAGAGAGTAGGTGAGGTTTGAAGACATTCCCAATTCTAGGGATTCCCAAATCTAGAGATTAGTAAGAGGTCTTTGTTAGTTACTATAGCTGAAGATTTACCTCTAGTAGCTGAGTTTCTGGCCTTTCCAAACTTAGCTGGTTGGTCCTTGGGTGACAGGCAAATGATCCATTGTCAGATCTGTATGCAAAGTCTAACCAACTAATCACAACTAACTTGGGATTGCTACATGACCCCAAGGTCATAATGGAATCAGTAGAATACAACAGAGTAATAGGGCCTGAACTTAAATTCTGGGCTGTCTCATTTACTATCCATGTGACCTTCCTAGACTTCAATCTCCTCACCCGTAAAATGAAGGAGTTAGGTGAGATGACCTCAAAGATTTCTTCCATCCCTAGATCTATGAGCTTATGATCTCCCTGCTATGATGTGACATTAAAGACTTTCCCATTTACCTGAGTTTAAATTGTGGACTTTCCTTCCCATTTACTACTTGTGTGATCTCCTTGGGCCTCAGTTTCCTCATTTGTACACTCAAGGGATTGTTCTAGACGGCCTCTAAGATCTCTTCCAGCTTCATAGCTGTGATCCTATGATCTCTCTGCCATTATGGAACACTGGAGAAGACATTTGTGGAAGTCTATACAAGTGCTAGGTACTATTAATGTTTGTATCTTAGCTAGATTCTATTCATATATTTCTCAACTCGTGTCACTGACAGTTGTAAATTAATTACTTACCACTGTCTCCCTTTTTTCCCTTTCTTTTCTCTTACCTCCATGTTATCCAGTAGAGAGGTTGCCTCAGGGCCTCTCTACCACTTCTGCCTATGCCTAATCATTTCTCTCAGTGTGATAAAATAGGAGTAATATTCTCAGGTTTGTCTCTACCCAGGGGACAGCTAATAGACTTGCACACCAGTCGGCCGCACACCCCCTGCGCATCCTAATCCCTAAAGTAAAATTCACTTTTCATCATGGAAGGTGCATCCTATCTGATGACATGATATGCTTGACAGCTTGCAAGGCAAACATGTTCCAATCACCCCCACATTCTCTGCTGAAGCGCAGACCCCAAAGGGAATGGTGATTCATGTAAAACCTTGTTACCGCCTGTGCAGAAGCCTGGGAAATTGGAGCCGGATGGGTTCCTTCCAACATTAAATTGCAATCTCAAAGACAAAAACCAACCTCCCTACCACTCAGGAAACCAACCAGCCAAGATAAAGCAATGCCCAGGAGTGAACCATCCAGGTAGCAGATCAACCAGAATTGAGAAACAGGAAAAGAAATAACTCAGATGCATATAGCCATCCTGAAGCATTACAGAGTGTTCAGAATGAGCCCAGTGTACCAGAAGTTAGCCTCAGCTAATGCCAACTCCAAGCAAAACTGGGAAGTAGGTAAAATTTTCATTTGTTGTCCTCCCACCTCTCCTTTCATATCCCTCTCTGACTTTTCTGTTCAAGCTTGCCCTCTGAATGGAGCTGGCTCACTAAGCTTTGCCACTGTTAGAAAGTTATATTTTTATTAAAGTACTAGCAGTAGGAAATCAAATGCTTATTGTGTTATATTCTCTGTGTATATACATATATGTATAAATGTGAACAATGACACAGATAAGAAAATTAAATCTATATTTACATGTAAATATATATATACATAATACTTTAGAATTAATATTGGAATTACATTCCATGAGAAGTGCCAGATCTGTTTTATCTCTCTACGTGGATTTACTGGGAAACCTGCTTCCAGAAGAGTAATGATAATGAGGAATGGAAGTGCTTTGAAGAGACTATTGAGAATATGTAGACATTCCATAACTGTCTCTGTTCTGCTAACCATATAGTTAGGGGGAATCTTTTTCAAATGGCTATGTACCTAGAATTGGGAATGTCTTCAAACCTCACCTACTCTCTTTGTCACAACTTACTTTGACTATGTTCTGCTTGTGGTTGGACTCCTTTGCTGATCTGTCCAATTACAGACAATGCTGTGAGGCTAGAGGCCTTAGGCCCTCTCCACTGAGGCTGAAATGTGCCCTGATGAAATAGTCCCCTGCCTTTGGGTTATGCATTTATTCTTTTCGCTTCTAGGTGAAGGGCTGGAGCCTTTGCTCTTGTGAGTTCCTAAAGGTCAGGAAGGTTCTCTAGTGTCCCAACATTCTAGAGTCCATGATTTGCAATCAGTTAAGCATCAATGCCCAGTGGAGCATGGCTGGACCTTAGGGATCTAGCCAAGTGATAGCTGAGATGAAGACTCACATGGCATTAGTGCCACATCCGGACATGAACTTGGTCGATCTAATATTACATTGGAACTGAGATAAGAGTGAACACACTCTCCCCAGAGACCAAAATGGTACAGAGAACAGCATGTATACCCTTTAGGTATTAAGGAAAATATTTGCACTGTGTTCTTGCTGTATCTCTGAGGTAAATATCCATTTGGAAACTAATTGATTTTAAGTGGTTAAATAGAATTGGATTGCTAGTCACTAGCATCTAACAGTGGGGTAGGAGTAACACAGCTGGTGGGGATTTGAACCATGATAGAGAACTCACCCCAAATCCTTCAGGGTGCCCTAAAACCTTGAGAAGCAGTTGTAAGCTAGAAGAGTAAGGTCTGGGAATTCTTGCTACATACTTATTATTAATAAATGCTCGATTGATTGGATGACATTATCCCTGTCATCAGTATTTACATTTTAATAAATGCCTGTAAAAATAAAAGTCTCAGAGATCCAGAGGAATGAACTTAAATGGTAGAATCTCAGGCATGGTATAGGCATTTGAAGAGATTTGGGGCACTAGTAGGCCTCTCAAATTATATCACATAAGTAGCTACCTACTTTGAGAACTCATGAGACTAGCTTGGAATTTTTCTCATTTTGGGTCTCTAGGAAGGGAATTTTTATACCTTTGAAACTTATTTAATACTGGTATGATGAAGTTAAACTTAGCAAAATGATGGGGGGAAGAGAATCTAACAAGAAGGGACAAACTAATCTTTGAATCTCCCGATGGGGTTTTTCTCAGGGAGAGGAGCCCCATACTTAGCTGCAAGACTCTAGAATTGTCTTTTCTAAGCCTAGCACTCTAGATAACAACATACAAAAATTGACATTTATACTTGCCTTTAAGATTTGCAAAGTGCTTTGCATGTATTATCACCTCTGATCTTTACAACAGCCTTCTGTGGTAAACAATAAACCTATAATTGTTTCCATTTTATATATTTAAAACATGCACACACATGCACACAGAGGCAAGTTACATGGCCTACCCTGGGTCATAGAGCAAGTAAAATGTCTGAGGCAAGATTCAAACTCAGGTCTTTTTAACCCAAGGTCCAACAGTCTGTCTACTATACTACATTGCCTCTCTGCCCTCTTACTGACGAAGCTCTTTTCACCCTATGTCCCCTGACTCTTGGTTTGCTTTTTCCAGAAAGAACTCATTCTCTTTACATGAGGGTCATTTATAAAACATCATTCAGACATAGTATAACCTGGTATAACTGGACTGATAGGTACCAAGGTTGATCAATAGAGGAGGCAATTTTGGATAATCTAATCTGAAAGAGGGCCAAGAGAGGCCAAATACAATGGGGAGATATTCTGATGTGGGAGTTGAGACAAAGAGATCTTCCTTACACTGCCAATCTTAAAGTCTAGTCAATAAGAAAGTCAATAAGCATTTATTAAGTGCCTACTATTTCCCAGGAACTGTCCTAAGTGCTGAGGACACAATGAAAGACACAAAACAATCCCTGGCATTAGAGACCTCACAGTCTGATGGGGAAGACAACTTGCAAACAACTATTTATAAACAAGATAAATACAAGATAAAGTATAGACAATCTCAAATGGAAAGCACTGATATTAAGGGGGACTGGGAAAGGTTTTGTGTAGATGGTAGAATTTTAACTGGGACTTGAAGGAAGTTGCTTCTAGGGGAAGCCAGGAACTTGAGATGAGGAGAGAGAGAGAAGTAATCATCTAGAATCTAGAAAATTATTCTAGGTGACTTGGTAATAAAAATTCAATTCAGGTCTTATAATCATAGACTATTACGCCTGGAAGAAGCTTTAAGATCACCTTGTCTAATTCTTTTATTTACAGGTAAGAAAATGAGCCCAGGAGGAAAACTGACTTTTCCAAGGTCATAAAGTTCTGGTTTTCTGAGTCAATTTAAGTGTTCTTTCCAATGAAGTGCTATCTCCCTTGAATTAAACACAGTGGTGTGGAAATGAGTTTGGACCTGCCACACAGGCCCGAAGAATTATATCACTGAACCACTAATACAGATGTGCGTAATGAGGGCAAGATCTGGAGAATACCAAAGATCTGAATAAATGAGATTGTGCCATAGTAGAACACACATATAAAAGGGATTGATGTCTAATTAACAAATTAAACAGCAGCTTTTTATATAAAAGTCATTTTTATGTCAATTGAAAATTGATTAAATGAAATAATTTATATACAGCACTAGGCAGCTAGGTGGCACAGTGAATAGAGAGCTGGGCCTGGAGCTAACAAGACATGAGTCTAAATCCAAACTAAGATACATAATAGCTGTGTGACCCTGGGCAAGTCACTTAACTTTTACTTGACTCAGTTTCTCCAACTGTATAATGGGAATAATAAGAGCATCAACCTCACAGGAGTTTTGTGAGGCTCAAAAGAGATGATATTTTTAAAGCACTTAGCACAGTGCCTGACAGTAGTAGGCTCTTAAATGTTTATTTCTTTTCTTTGAAAACACCACATCAGTGCTAATTATTACCAATACTTCTGTTGCTCAGCTAAGTTTGTTTCCATAGAGAGGAAAAATAACTTTCTAAAGGACTTTTTGTGCTTTGAGAAAACTCTCCAAGCTGAAGGACTCCTGACTCAGTAGCAAGGGAGGAAAGGCTCTGGAGCTATCCGAATGATGATTTGATAATTAAAGTAGCAGCCAATACATCTATGAATAGGTAGACCTGTTTAATTTTTAGTATAAGCAATGTGAAGATTTGCTTTGCTTGATTAAACTTTGTTGCCAAGGTTTGTTTCATTGGAGCTGAGGAAGTCACCAGGAAGTGGCATGAATGTAATTTTAAAAATCAATAAACTTGTATTTTATTAAAAAAAATAAAATCTTAAGCCTCACTACCAACCATCTAATGATGACCACAGAGGCCTGATTCAAATGAACACAAGTTGGAATAACAGATTTCCTTGCTCCTGAATTTCTGTCCAGCTTCCAAAGTTGTGCAATAAGGAACCTTGCTAGAAATGAGCAGCACATAAAATAGACAGAAACAGTCTCTAAATTCCACCCCAGGGATGATATTTGCTTTTGGAGGATTTTATCCTGTTAGAGATCAACAGGGAGACAAATGAATTTAAGAAATGGAAAGAAAAAAAGCAAAAGAAACAACCCTCTAATCCAGACAGAGAGAGTACCAAGACAGGACAAAGTGTGCCAACAGAACAGATGATTCTATAAATATTGTATTAGATAATAAAATGCAAGAAGCAGCCAGTCACTTTGAACACCTTGGCCAAAGTTCTACAAATCAAAATGACAGCTTCGAAATCCTGCTAAGGATGTATCTGGCATGAATAGTCCTGAGTTGGGCATTGGGGTAAAAACATCAGCTCAACAAAAAGTCCCCAAAGGGAATAGAAAAGGGAATAACCAGCATACCCCTCTTCTTTTGCCAATGAGAAAGGAGTGCTGATCCAAGAGCAGAGGGGTATCCTGCTTACCATTGGATGAATACAAAGGGAGACAATATGGGGTGATGGAAGGAGCATTAGGGTCAAAGAACCTGAGTTATAGCAGATGCAGGGTTCGTAGATTGGAAACTGGAAGGGACTTCAAGGGCCACATATACATATAGGGATAGAAGAGCCCTTATATTCCATCTATTTCAAGATTCTCATTTTATATTTATTTTTATTTATAAAGAAGGGCACTGGAACCCAGATGGGTTAAGCGATGTTCCCAAGCTCACACAGCTAGCAAATAGAAAAATCTGGATTTGAACCCAGAACTTCCTAGAATCCAACATTCTTTCCCACTGTGTGTGTCATATTGGGGGAAAGGCCTAAGGCAAGACTCAGTAGTATTAGTGAAGAAAGTGAGAAAAAAAAGATACTTATTCTTTGTCTAATGGTGAACCAGGCAAGGGGAAATTCAGAAAAAGGAGCATGGTGGAAAAGCCCCCAGAGGGCTCAAGTTTCAAAAAGGAAAAGGAGCTCGATTTAAGAAGGGACCTAGGAAGCAGCATGGATGAGATAGATTCAATGAATGGGATCATAATGGCTTAAACAAGGTCACATGACTCTAGGATGGGATGGGGGAAAACCAAGAGTCAGACCCCACACTAAAGCAATAGTGTAGAGAATGCAACTCTAATACAAGAGAAGGTGGGGCATATTCCTGACTGGAGGAATCATACATGTCATTTAAGTCATAAAATTTAGAACTGGGAAGAGCCATAGATTAGGCCAGGGTTTCCTGACCTTTGTTGTGGTTTTGCAGATCACTTTGGTGACCTAGTAAAAAGCCTATGGATCCATTCTCAGAATAATGATTTTTTTTAAATGCATAAAATGAAATACACAAGATTAAAAATGAAACTAGATATGTTGAAATACAATTACTGAAATACGTATTTTTAAAAAGAAGTTCATGGTCCTAGGTTAAAAACCTCTGATTCTACACTATTGTGCTATAAAAAATGATGAGCAGGTGGATTTCAAAAAGTTTGGAAAGGCTTACATAAACTGATGCAAAGTGAAGTAAGCGGAACCAGGAGACCATTGTACATAGCATCAGTAACATGTAATGATTAACTATGATAGACTTAGCTCTTCTCAGCAATACAATGAACCAAGATAATTCCAAAAGACTTATAATGGAAAATGCTATCCACATCCAGAGAAAGAACTGATAGAGTCTGAATGCACATCAAAGCATACCATTTTCACTTTCTTTATTTTTTCATAGTTTTTTTTTTCCTTTTGTTCTATTTCTTCTTATATAACATGATTAATATGGAAATATTTTACATGACTGAACGCATATAACCTATATCTAATTACCATCTTAAGGAGGAGGAAGGGAAGGAACAGAGGGAGAAAATTTCAAACTCAAAATTTCATTTTAAAAAATGAGTGTTAAAAATTGTCCTTACATGTAATTGGGAAAAATACAACACTATTTAAGAAAGAAAAAAGCTCTGATTCTAGGCCAACTTTCTCATTTTACAGATGAGGAAACTAAGGTTCTGATTTAGGCAGTAATTAGCAGAGCTAAAATAAGAACCCAGGTCCTCTTACTCTAAATCTAGTTCTTCATCTACTATATCCATACCACCTAGGATATAAAGGAGATTTGGGACAAAAGGATCATCTAGAAAGACTGAGCACCAAGGCCTCCAGGAAAGGAGGTATGGCAGATATGCCGATTGTGGCAGATTGGCTAGAACACTAGAGAGAGAGTTCTTGAGGAAATCAGAGAAGGAAGAGTGATTCTCATCCAAAGAGTCAGGAGAATAAAGGAGTTTCCTCCCCCTAAGAACCAGCAAGAATTTGTTGGGGGGGTGGGGTGGGGAGAGAAGCATCAAAATAGGAGAGCCTGTTGAGGATATCCCATGTGGTTATTGGAGCCAAAGCTTAGGATTGGGGGAATGGGTAAGAAAATAACTTAGACCAGACACCTGTAGGTTTGCCAAACTACATCAACTGGCTAGAGACCTGTGGCTGAAAGAGTCACTATGCTGCTATAGGCATAGCTCTAGGAGAAAGATTGAAGAAATAAGGCATGGAAATGAAGGTAAAGATAATCTGCCCCATCACTGGATGTTTCCAGGGAGACTGTACCACTATGGTTCCAAAGAGGCAAGACCAATGGTCCTCTAGAAGCTATTCTCCCTGGCAAACAAAAATAGGAAATCTGTCTTCCAGACATTGCCATGAAGAATTCACAAAGGAGGAAGGGCCAAGAGGAAACCTAAACTGCAGCATCCTGAGCCCCAACATCTTGCCTATCAGACATTTCACCTTCTGTTCTTGGTTCTTCCCTCTACTAGATTCTAATGGTGTTAGTCAGTTTCACTCACCAGAAGCCTTATGTCACCTTAAGTGTCCTCTGGTTAATCATTTCCTCAACTAAGAAGAAATCCCCAGAGTTGGCTTCCTACATGGTGCTTCCTCCCTTTTTTACTATGTGGTCAGGGTCTGAATCAAAAGTGTACTGGTAGAAGTTTAACAAACAAATCTCCTTGGGGTGAAAATGTACGGTGATATACTTTTGAACTTAATCTGCATTATTATCACTTTCCCCATCACTTTCCTAAGTCTAGATAATCAAAAACACAATAACTCAATCCCTGATTTGTGGTTTGCTGATTTTGGAGGTGTAAATGCTCAAACCAAAAATTTAACAATCAGCTCTTGCCAGAGCTGGCTCCGGAATGCTCCTGGACTGAATGCTATGTAGCCTTGCATCTTTCATTGACTTCGGGAGAAGAGTTAATAGAAGAAGTAAATGGGTTCTGCTAGAGAGATGCAGAATAAACATGAAAGAAGAGTCAGACAGTTCCTTATGAGTCCATGAAAGGCTGGCATTATTAGATCATAGACTTAGGGCTAGAAGAGACCATGAAGATAATCTCAACCACTATCCTGATTTTTCAAATGAAGAAACTAAGACTAATACAGATCAATTAGTTTGCCGAAAGTTTCAAGGAGCAGATTAATGGCTCAAACTCAGCTCTTTTAATTTCTCCTTTAATTGTTGAATGAAGAAAAAAACACAACAACAACAATATTTATTTACCCCTTATTGTGTATTAAACTCTGTTCTCAAGTCTGGGGAAACGGATAGAAAAAGAAAACAGTCACCGCTCTCAAGGGACTCAGAGTCTAATTGGAGGAAACTACACATACAATATGTAATATATTATAGTTGTCATACACATATGCTATATAGAATATTGTAATCCTATACCTTGCTTCCCCATATGTTCCCTAATAGTGCAGAGTAGCTTTTTAAAAAATAAATGCATAAAAATAGGTGATATACTCTTACTGCCTCAAGTATTAGGAAACACGGTAACTTTCTACTGACCTGAAAGGAATGTTGGGTAACTGAAAAGTAGTATAGAAAAGGAAATTGATGACAGCTTGTAATCAATTGGGGGCACCAGAGAGCCAAGTCAGGGGCTTGCTGAAAGAAGAACTAAATCACTGTTGGTACCCAGGGTCATGGGAATGGGCATTACAATTTGTATTACATTGCACAGGGCTGTGCAAATGAGTGATAGTGTCTCTATTTATGTGAAAGAAAGTAATTCAGGTATAGATAGAGCTTTTATTTGGAAGTCAGGTAGTTCTCTGTAGGGCTGGCTGAAGGCAAAATCAAGAAGTAGGAGAAATTTGTCTTCAACTCTCTTGCTCTTTCATAGATCTTTCTCTCTGTGACCTCTTCCTTTGTGAGTCTATCTGACATATTCCATAGACCTAAGGTGAAAATTAGCACTTAAGGACCCTTCCAACTCTGATTCTTGGATTATAATAAATGTCTTTTGAGATAATTTCCAACTCTAAAATTCTATGATTCTGAGTGTAGAATCAGATGATCACAGAATTTTTTTAGGTGGAAAGGGCATCTGACAGAAGTAGAAACTGAATGTAAATTGTTATTCTTGGGTTACCCAGGTTTTCTCTCTGAGGTTTATTATATGGGCCTGCCCTCCCTGAGGTATGCCCTATATTCTATACCTTTTCTGATTCCCTTCTTACCCTTTCAATTAAAGCTTACCAGTCCTATGTCTTCTTCCCTCCAGAAATGTTTACTCACATATGTTACTGTTAATGATGCATTAATGTGGTCTTCAATGGATTAAAACCTCACACTTGTTTATCAAGTTTAGTAAAACTTAACACATTTTAAATAAGGAACCATAGCTGATGTGACAACTCTCTAATCATAAGAAAAGTATTTTATGCCTTTTCCCTTCTGGATGAAGTCACCTGGGTCATCTTTAATAGTTAAAAGGCCTTTTTTTGGTCAACTTAATTCAATAAGCATTTATTAAGCAGTTAACCAGGTGTTGGTACTACTCACCGTGATACTCAAAAGTATCCTTGACCTCATCCACTCTGGAGTTCTCTTTAAGTATGCATATGGAGACTGTCTACATTGGCCCTTCTTCTGTAATGCTCATTCCTGCCTTCCTTTAACTTTGTTTTTAGCACAATATGCTGGGCATCTTCTTCACTTTCTCCTGACGTTGAGAAAGTACCTATCATTGGAAGACTGTGACTGCCCTTTACCATTCCTGTGCTTCCCATGTCACTGGCCCATCTTCTCTTCCTATTATACAGTAACAACTTGACTGTGTCTTTTCTTCCTCTTCTTTAGAATTTCTCTGTGGTTATTTTATGCTGAGGTGTGTTCACATCTATCATGCTCCTCTCCACTCTTCTCATTGTGATTCTAAATTAATTTTTAATTGTTCAGAGTAATATTCTACATGTAGAAAGGCTCCACCCTTGAAGAATTTATATTCTACTGAGGAGAAATGCCATGTACATAGATAAAAAAGTAGAGAGAAACTTTGAGACAGTGGGGATGACTAATAACTAGAGGAAATTAGGAAAGACATACGCCTAAGTTGAGCCTAGAAAGGAACTAGGGATTCCAGGAAGCAGAAGCAAATAGGGAGAGCATTCCAAGCATGATAGAGAGCTGTGCAAAGGCACAGAGATGAGAAGGAGAAATGTAATATATGGGAAATAGCAAGTAGCCAGTATCAAATATTTACTGAGTTCCTAATCTGTGTTAGCAACTCTGGATAAAAAAAAAAAAGATAGAGCACAATGGCTGGACCCCAAAGATTTACACTTTGATAAGACACAAAGAAACAAAACACGATGCAAGGTGGCCTATGGTAAGGGCCAGGTGATTGGCATAAATAAAAAGTGCTCCCATTGTAGGCTATTAAGCACCTACTATGTGCCAGTGAATAAAAAGAGAAGCAAAAGGTAGTCTTCACCCTCAGAGAGCTCAAAATTGGGGCAGGAAAACAACAACTAAAAAGACATTGAAAGGGGTTGGGTAGGGGGGAGGTACCCAATGCAAGGACATTATGAAATCTTGAAACCTGGTGAGAAATGAAGGGATAGCCATCCTGGCTACCTCCTTAAATGGAACATCTGGAAGGTACTCTCTGATGTCTACCTTCTATCCTCTCCAATCAAAGCGGGGGGAGGCAGCAGAGGGGGTATACTTTACTGAGGAGATGTGAGTTTCAGAGTTTATGAGGTTTTGCAGGAAGATGAGTTTCTGGAGCCAATTATGAAATCCAGAACACCCCAAAGAATATGTGATCATGGAAGACTTCTTAGAGGAAGAGGAAATTCAGTTTGGTCTTGAAGGATAGGCAGGATTTAGATACATGTAGTATGTGTGCAAAAAGAATTTTGGGCATTCTTGGCAGAACAATGGCATAAAGGTGGTAATCCACAGGGCATGCTCAGGAGACACCAAGTAGATAGATCCCTCTGGCTAGATCAAATGAGAGCAAAGGACTTAACTGTTTACCAGGCACTTTCACATGTTGGGTTGTGGGAGGCTGCATCAAGTAGGGGAAAGAGGACCTTAGTTCAAATCCCAGAGCTATATAATAATAAAAGACGATCACTAGCATTTATATGGCATTTTAAGGTGTGCTAAGGATTTTACATGTTATCTCACTCTATCCTCATAACAACCTTATAAAGTAGGTGACATTATATCTATTTTACAGATGATGAAACTAAAGCTAAGTAGCTTGCCCAGGTTCTAAGAAAGGATTTCATATCTTCCTAACTCAAAGTCCTCTTTCCTCTGGCCCAGCTACCTGCCAAACTTATTATCTGTGTGATATCAGGCAAGAGAAATGACTTGAAATGACTCTCTGGGACCTCACTTGACTCATCTGTAAAATGAATGAACTTAGAAGATTTCTAAACTTCTTTTAGCTGTGAGTGTATTTTTAGTGGGTGCTCAAAAATGCTTGTTGATCTCATTTGGTCTTCACAATAATAATATATTTTTGCAGAGGGGGGCAGAAATAGTGTAATTATTGCTATTTTCATTAGGCACAGAACAATTAAATGACTTCTTCAAGGTCAAAGAGCTGACTAAATAGCAAAACCAGGATTCAAACCTGAGTTTTCTGACTCTATGTCTGGTGTTGTTTCTATTATATCATATTGTCTCATGGATTTATGCAGGGGAATTCTGGCTGAAAAGGTTGGAGAGGTGAGTAAAACTTTGACTTCCGCTCTAAGAAGTTTGAACTTTATAGAGTCAGACACAGTAGGGAGACATTCCGTGTATCTGAGCTTTGGGCAACACTGACAAAATAATGTTTTTGAAGGACAAACTTAGTAGCTTGTGATGGATAGATAGAGGGAATAGAATCAAGTTAGGAAATTAACTAGTAACATATGTTTAAAGTGATGAGGGATTTTACTAGGATAATGGTAGGAGGCAAAGAAGGGGAATAGATTAGAGAGATATTTGGAATAAAGAAATAACAGGACTTTGGGACTGACAGGATATTAGATAGGAGGGAGAAGACAGAGCCAAAGGTGATCCTGAAGTTTCAATCTGGGTGACTGGAAGGACAGTGGTGTCACTGATAGAAGTAGAAAAGCCAAATGGAAGAATAGATTTTGGGGAGAAGAGGATGAATTCAGTTTGGACGTGTTAAGTTTGAGACAGCAGCAGAACATAGAGTTGGGGGTGATAGGTGTGAAGGTGGACATGCCTAGTCTAGAGCTCAGAAGAGAGGATAGACTAGATATATAGAGACTCAGAACTCAAGCTATGGGAGTGTTTGAAAGTTCCAAGAGAGAGAACCTATAAGTTCTACAAGTCTACGTTTTTAGATATATGCTGAGTTTGAGGTGATGAGCGGACATGTGGGAAATGAAAAAGAGTGATTGATTGGTAGTAGAGAGCTTACTTAATGTTTACTCAGAGCTAGAAAAAAAGGCTGAAAGTAAATCAATCACCCTTCATTGAGAATCAGTACTAATGTCCTGAACCAAAATCTGTTATTCATATGGGTCTTTTACCAAAATCTCTTATGGATTTTCAGGAGGAAGGTCAAGTCCCCTGCACATAGGTCATTTGAATGAAATTTGGACTGAATTAATTCTCTCCTCCCGAATAAAACTCCAAGATGTCTTCATCTGAGTCCTCTTTTAATGGTAAACATTCTAGAACTTATTAGAAATAAAGAGATTTTATTCTGAAAACTGCACATTCAATTTAACAAACTTTTGTTAAGGTCCTAACATGTTCAGAGTACTATTATATGATTATGAGACATGAAACACAATAGTCTCTGAAGAACTGAAAATGAGTGTCATTCTTAGCACACTAATGCATTGTTGATGGAACCGTGAATTTGGTATAATCATTCTGGAAAGCAATTTAAAATTATGCAAATAAAATCACTATCTATACCCTTTGACTCAAAAATTCTATCACTAGGCATATGCTTCAAGGTGGTAATTGACAAAAAGAAAAACTCAAAATATGCCACAACATTACAGCAGCACTTTTTGTGCTAGTAAAGACCAGGAAACAAAGTAAATACCCATTAGTTGGAAAATGGATGAACACATATATGAATGTAATAGAATATTATTGTGCTATAAGAAACAACTAGTCTGATGAATATAGAAAGATTTACTTTGTACTGATGGGGCAGCTAGATGGTATAGTGCATAGAGTGCTTTCCCTGGAGTCAGAAGGATATGAGTTCAAATACAGCCTCAGATACTTTCTAGCTGCATGACACTGAGCAAGTAATTTAAACTCCATTTGCCTCAGTTTTCTCATCTGTAATATCAGCTGGAAAAGGAAATGGCAAATAACTCTAGTATCTTTGCCAAGAAAACCCCAAACGGGGTCATGAAGAGTAAGACGCAACTAAAAAGTGACTGAGAAACATATCATAGGTACCATGCTAAGAACTTTACAAATGTTAGACATTAGATAGATATTAGAGAAGTGGATGCAAAACCAATGATACCTGGCAACTGCTTGAATGTGAGTACAAAAGGAGAAGGAGGAATGAAAAATTAATCCAAAAGTGAGTGACTAGAATTGTGGTGGCGCCCTCTATAGAAAGAGGTAAGTTTGGAGGAGGGATGAGTCTCAGAGAGAAGAAAATGTGTTGCAGTTTGGATATACTGATTTTGAAATGTTGATAGGACATGTGGGTGGAGATATCAAGAAGGCGGTTGGTGCTGTACGACCAGAGTTTTCAAGTGACATGAATGCTGCATATTCATGTTGGGCAGTCATCTGCATAGAATTGATCTTTGGACTCATGGGACCAGATCATGGAGGAAGAAGAAGGATGAAGGATGATAGCTCTCAGAAGGATTAGACTTCTTTGGCTAAACAGCAGAAGGCAAAATTAAGAACAGTGGATAGAAAAAAAAACAAGAAAATTCTGACTTGATATTAGAAAAAGATTTCTAAGAATTAAAGCTATCACAGGGTGGAATGGGTTACTCAAGAGGTAGTGAGTGGGTTAATTATCATTGGAAGTCCTCAAGAAAAATCTGGATGAATTGCATTTGTAGTATGTTGTAGATGGTATTATAGATGGTCTCAGATGGCTCTTCTAGCACTGACATGCTGAAGGTCTCAGATTCTGAGGTCAGAACCTTTAGAATTTTGGCTTCTAGACTTGACAACCTAGATATCAATCATTTTTTTAATCTTTAGGGAGATCAAATAGTTGAGACTGCGTGTGATAAAAACTACATTCTCTGCTCCATAGGTTCACCCTAAAGCAGGTTATGATATAATTGCCTCATAGAAAATGGGCTTTGAAATCAAAATCCCTGTGTTTGAATCCTGACTTTCATATATACTCCCTTCACGACCTTGAACAAGTCGTGTTACCTTGCCCTGATCTTTAATTTTCTCCGCTATAAATGAACTGATTAGAGCAGATGATCTCTAAGGTGCCTCCTAGCTCTAAATCCTATGAACCTGTGAAACAATGGTCCCACAGAGCTAAATTTACTCTCTTTAAAGTCTGGCAGGATCTAGCTTCTCAAGCATAATTCAAGGCTCTGCCTAAATACTCTTTCCTAAAGCATCCCTTTACTTTGGCTTTCATTTACTCAGGCTGAGTCTCCGTTCTCTTGCCCCACCCCACCAAATACCCTAAACATTATAAGATGCAGAGATCGTATGCTCTTCAGATGAGAGCAGGCCCGCATATTTGCCATGGCAAAAGGAGATTAAGGTGGAGAATGCTTTATTTCTTCCTTTATTCCTATTCAAAATTACCTGGCTTAGCTGTTTACACAGCCTCAATTCCCTATATATGTTGATTCCTGGTTTGTTGCTTTTCATTCATGTCCAACTCTTTGTGACCCTACTTGGGTGGGTTTTTTGGCAAAGATCTTGGAGTGGTTAGCCATTTCCTTCTCCAGCTCATTTTTACAGATGAGAAAACTTAGGCAAACAGGGTTGAGTGACCTGCCCAAGGTCACAGAGCTAGTGTCTGAGGGAAGATTTGAAGTCAGGAAGATATGTCTTCCTAACTCCAGGCTCAGCACTCTATCCATTATGCCACCTACCTGACCTAGATTTTAGTTGGTGTCATATAGATCTTGATCCCCTATACCCACTGTCTTAGATTTTTTTGAACAGGCAAGGCAGGATTCAAACTCATGTCTTCCTGATTCCAAGTCCAGAACTCTTACCATTACACCTACTAGTTGTCTAATTTACTGTAAGAAGCAACAAGCTTCCCTCTACTTTCTCAGTCTTTAGAGGAGAGGAAAGCAAAATTGCTCTTGGGATGGATGATGTTTGGCCATATTGGAGACGAGGCCACTTGATAATGATTTCCAGTTTAGTTTTCCATTTAATTGTTTTATGGGCAATGCTTTGTCAACAGCCTATCAACTTCATTGATCTCTGCATTCCAGGAAATAATTTGCTGTTGTGAAGTGGAGCCTTGGCTGCTGCTCTGCATAAAATGGACTGATTAAGCAATATTAATGCACTTTGGAGTTTATAAACAATGACAGATAGGAAAAGGAAGAGGGACTGGGTAGCTGAAAAATCCACAACTCTTCCAGGGAAGCAAAACCTCTTCTAGATTCCTAAAAGTGCTTGGTAGTGAGTAAGAAGGTTCATGGACATAAATGATGTATGCCATTTTAAAACCTTTGTTATTAATATTATATTTGATTAATTCTAAAAATGCAAGGGAAAATATAAGAGGAAGATGCCTGTATTTGAGCTGCTGTAAGGCTCATAAAAATTCAAAATTAATGTGCTTGCATTTGCATGCAAAGAGTCTGTAATATAATTGCCTCCTCTAAGGGATTTCCCTAAGCCATGAACCCACTAAGACCCTCAGCTTCCTGGGAAAACAGCTCTTTTATGAAACTGACCCAGGGGACCCCTAGTCCTTTGCCTAAGGATTTCTTCTTACTTTCATCTAAAGTTCCTTGTACCTAGTTTCTAGCTCATGGCGCCAGGCTCCTCTGATTTTTAGTCCCTGAGCCAGTTTGGTTCCCCAGGTTGAAAGACCAGAGGTACCTTAATCACTGTTTATCTGCCTTCATTCCTCCCACCTCCACCTCGTGCCCTAATACTCTGGCTCCCTGCTTTCTTTTTCACCAATACATCATCAAGGCTCAAGGTATCCTTTTCAAGGGATTTATTCACAAGGAAAATTGTGAAAAAAAATTTCAGAAAGATTATACAAGTTAAAGAGAATTAGAAGCAAGTACAAAATAAGACTGCCAAAAGCATTCAATCTTACTCAACATTTCATATTAATTTCTTGATGGAGTGCTCAGCTCTTACAATTCCATAAACACCAGACAGTAATTTTACCCAAACCAAGAATGACCTCATTCTCCCCATAAACTCCTTTTCTCTTCATTTCATTTTAACCACCCCCTCAGCCTCACTAATTGTGCTTTACTCAGCCAGAGCACTCAGATTTACAGCCTCAACTTCACTCTCAACCAATTATGACGTCTTCTGTTTCTTACTGGAATTCGAAGTGCTTTACCAATACATTTCTCTACAGAATCACTCTCTACTGGGGTTGTTAGCCTGCAGCCCATGAACTTTTTTTAAAAAAATATTTTGACAACTATTCCAATATGATTCATTTCCTTCGTAATCCTATTTTGTGCACTTAAAAAGAGTATTCTGAGGAGGGATCACTAGACTGCTAAAGATGTCCATGACACCAAAAAGGCTAAGAATCCCTGCTCTAACTAGATAACTGCCAATTGAACTATGCTCATTTCAATTCAATTTAATTCAAAAGCATCTATTAAGTTCATACTCTGTGCAAAGAATTCTGGATAAATAGGCAAAAAAAAATGAAAAATACTTCCTGACTTATAAGAGTTTAAATTTTACTGGGGATTTGCATTCAACATTTTAAGAGAAAGTCTCAATAAAATCTGAAGGTGGAAGAGTAAGCATTAATTGCTATTTCAGTCATTTTTTCAGTCATATGACCCTATTGGGGTTTTCTTTCAAAGATACTGGAGTGCTTTGCCATTTCCTTCCCCAGCTCATTTTACAGATGAGGAACTTAGGTAGAAGGGTTAAGTGACTTGCCTAGAGTCACACACCTAGTGAGTATCAGAGTAAGTGTTTGAACTCAGGTCCTTCTGACTTCAGGGCCAGCACTCTATCCACTTCACCCCCTAGCTACAAGTGAATCAGAATTGATATTAGGAACAACTTCCTGTAGGAGGTGACACCCGATTAAGCCTTGAAGAAAGTACAGATTCTGGGAGATGGAAGGCAGGACTGAGAGTTTTAGGATTCAGAGAATAGCAAGTAGCACACCTTGGTTGGAAAAGACAGAGCAATATGAAATAGGTCTAGAGAGCCTAGAAAGGCTGAAGGCAGACTGTGAAAGGCTTAAGAAGCCAAACTGAAGGGTCTGTATCTTATCCAAGGAAAAGGAGAGCTCAAAAGAGATACTTTTACACTTTCCTCTGTCATGCAAGAGGAAAAAAAATCAACAAAACATTTTATTCCTAAAGTTCACAAAAGACTGTCCTTTTTCCCACTTCTCCACAACTATAAATGTACTTAGATTTGATGCCACAGTTTTGGGGAAAACAACAGGAACTGGGCAAGTCTTGGAGGCTATTTAGCAGAAGTGAGAGCTGCTTTGTCAAGGAAGGTGAAGGAGAAGTGGGTCACAGAAAAATGTTTGCATTCAGAAGGATGCTTTGAACTGACTACTGAGACTCCCAGTTCAAGTCAGGAACTGCTCTCTATTTACCTTTCTGGCCCAATCTCCCACTCTGCCTTCTCAAATACTCTGTGCCCTAGCCACACTACACTCCTTGATGTTGCCTGAAAATATTTATATTTTGTGACCTTTATGCCTTTGCTAGTCTCTAGATCTGAAATATCCTTCCCTTCCTCTCCCTAGTTTTGTCTGTTCAATTTCTAATATTCCTTCTAGGCCCAGCTCAAGTACTACCTTATCTATCAAGCCCTCCCTGAATCTAACTCCCCAAACCTAGTCAGAATTTATCTATTTTTCCTCCAAATCCCATAACACTTTATACCTATCTTGTACTTTTTTGATGGTACATTATGGAAAGAACATTGGATTTTGAGTCAGAAGGATTTGGGGTTCAAGTCTCGACTCCATCATTTACTAGCCTTATGACCACTGGCACAGTGGATAGAGAGCTGGGCTTGGAGTAAGGAAGATCTTACTTCGAATCTAACTTCAGACATTTACTGGCTATGTACTACTGGGCAAGTCACTAAATCTCTGGTGGCATCAGTTTCCTTAATTGCAAAATGAGGAGAATAATAGCACCTATACCTCCCAGGGTTGTTGTTAAGATCAAATGATATAGTATTTGTAAAGTGCTAAGGTCAGGGCCTGGCACATAGTAGGCACTTTATGCTTATTTGTTTCCTTCTTATTTTTCCTTCCTTGTTTCTTTTCTTCTTTCTTCCTTCCTTGTGTAACAACAATGCTACCTGACCCAACAGTGGCTGTGTAAGACCAATAACACCAGCACACAGGAGGGCTGCTAGCACAGGTGCTTTGATCTGCTTTTCTAAGGAAAGTAACTTTAAAGGGTTAACAGTCTTACTTTAATTAAACATACATATATCATTCACTTAATTTGGGGGGGGGGGGTGGAAAGTCAGTACCCTGAACTTTCAGAGAAAACGCAAACAGAAATAACAAGCAGAAATTACATAAACAGAGCAAAATAACCCAAATCAGCAGACAGGCTTCTAGCTCTCAGGGCAAGACATTACATACACAGTTACCAAAAAGAAAGGCACCAATATCTCGGTTTTTCAAAGTGGGGGGGGGGGTTCCTTAATGGCTACCCAGAGTTTGATCTAATCAAATCATATGACACTCTTCCAGTGAGTGAGTCCCAAGCAAAATGCTAACCTCAGAGTATATATATATATATATATATATATATATATATATGTATACACATATATATGTATATGTATATATATGTATATGTATATATATGTATATGTATATATATACATATATATACGTATATATATGTATATGTATATATATGTATATGTATATATATATGTATATGTATATATATACATATATATACGTATATATATGTATACATATATATATGTACTTCTTCAGGGTCAGAAGGCATTGCAACCATGTGACTCAAACCCATGTGACCTAGGCCTTCCTGTCACTTAAACAGGTCATTAAAGACTCTAGATTCAGTCAAAGACTCTTGTTTGAAACAAAGGCAAGACTCAAAGGCACTTGATTGCCTTAGTTCTGAGCACTCTGAAACAAAAAACAGCAAAAAGTCCCACCCTGCTTGCCATTACACCTTGTTTCTTTTCTTCTTCCATTTCTTCCTTCTTTTCTTCCTTCCTCCTTTGTTTCCTTCCTTCTTTGGTAGCTTGCGATAAGAGTCGTAGAACACTAAAATCTCCAGAAGACAAAAGAGAGGCCCACAGTGGCTATCAGCAAGATATAGCACCTAACAAATAAACAACTTTGAAGAAGAATCCCACCTCCATCATGTAAAAATCTGTGTGACTTTGGGTAAATTACTTAGCTTCTTTGGGATCTAATGTCCATGTCTATTAAATGAGGGGCTTGGACTAGTTGGCCTCTAAGGTCTCCTCTAGATCTAGATCTGTTCATATGAATCAAGGTGGGGTTTGGGGTACAAAAGGGGGAGAGAGGGAGAGGGGGGGGGGGAGAGGGAGAGGGGGGGAGAGAAGGAGGGGGGGGAGAGAGGGAGAGAGAGAGAGAGAGAGAGAGAGAGAGAGAGAGAGAGAGAGAGAGAGAGAGAGACCACATGAACTCATGAACTACTGGCATTTTCTAGATACCAGGAAAAATTGAGGAAGGCCTGTGTGGCATACCTAGGGGAGCACATGTAGAAGAATCTCATGGAATGGACAATCATCGATGGGTTACAAAAGCATCATTGGAAGTGAAACTCTATATCAATAAAGTGACTGGGAAAGTCACTAACCCTTTCTGAGCCTCGTTTTCCCCCCATCTCTAAAATGGGGATAACAATAACTGCACTATTACCTACAGTAGCAAAGTGGTTCTAAACGTGAAAAGCGCTTTATAAATTGTAAAGCTCTATACAAATGTGAGCTATCATAATTGCTGACTGATACTATCTCAGCAACTATTTTTGTATATCTTATCTCCTCCAATACACAGTAAACTCTCTAGGGCAGTGATCTTCACTGTAACCCTTCAGGGTACTTTAGTGCAAGCCATTGAACATACTTGCTGCATTGTTGAATGGCTGCATTTAAAATGCATGCTGCTATTCTTCAAAATAAGAATGAAAAGAAGCAACTATTTTGGATTTAGATTTTGGTGTTCTTTTGCTGCAATAAAGGATTTATATTCTACTCCCCCCAACCCCCAGAAAAGGTACATGCAGCAGGATTTGAACTAAAAATGAACTCCAAATAATTGGAATAAAGGGAGTAAAAGGGCTTTCCTTAGACATTTGAATTTGTATTAAACTAAATTAAAATTTTAATAACATTCAACCTTTTGTTCCTAGGAAGTGTCCTCAGACAAATAACATTTGGGAAAGACTTTTGTCTCAGGAGGACTCAGACTCCTGGGAGTTTGCAACTGAGAGGAGACTCAGAGGTGGCAAGAACCTGTAAAGTATCAACACCTTGTCCTTTGGCCCCTGAGTCAATTCTGGGGACATTGTTGGGCATCAGAATCAACACCCAGAAGACCGGCAGAACTGAATGATAGCGCAGTCTCCTGCAGCCTGTCTCCCCCTAATGAATAAAGAATTATGACCATTCCCATAGGGGTAAGAGAGAAGTTGACCTTTGCACTTTCTACCAAGACATGAGTTTACTAAGCAAATAAAATGGGCATAGGAGATTGCGAAAGGCTACATTTAAACTTCTTAAGGGAACAAATTATTTTCTAAGGACTTCCAGGGATGCTAATCATTGGTATGCAAATGGATGCTAATTACAGATAAATCTTATCTGTTTATTACAGTAAGACCAGAACTCCATTCAGGACCTGGTTAGGGTAACCTATTGTATTTGAAAGCATTCTAGTAGTAGGGGTTCATTTAAAATCATTCCCTAAGAATTTCTATAATTCATCCTCTATGCTAATGCAGATGTACCACTGTCCCTAACCTCTATCAATAAGTCATTCTGACTTACTTAGTTTTCTCTGAATTGTAAAGGAAAATGCATAATTTTCAAATACCACCTTTTGAAGGAGGATATAACTGGAATCTCCCCATCTCACCTCCAGCTTTTGATGCCCTCCTTTTACTAGATTACCTTTATATATGTAGATAGATAGATGATAAAGATAGATAGAGAGATAGATAGATGATAGATACATAGATTGTTGTTATATGTGCTTAGATATTTACAGATTGTCTTCTTTAGATTGAATTCCTGCATGAAAGCAGGAATTTTTTGTTTTGTTTTTAATTTAGCTTTTCTTTGAATCCCCAGCACTTAATGCAGGATCTGGCATATAGTAAGAGCTTGATAAATGTTTGCTGTCATAATTTTAAATATTACCAATAATTGTAAAGAGTCAAATTCTTATATTTTTCCTTCTTGTGCTCCTTTAATCTTTTGGCTCCACAAAGAAGATAGTGACTTCCTAGTGATTTTCTCCAGGACCAGACGCTCCTTTTCCCATCCACCTTCCCCACTCACCATGATCAAATAAGACTAGGCAAAGAAGTAGATAAACCTCTCATTTTTATGTATCTCCTTTGACCAATTCACCAAGAAATCTTTTCACCTTTAAGGTTCACTCTACCCAAATATATCACTCAATCCAAATCCTGGAGTTCTCTGTCCCCCCTCCCCCATTCTATATTTAAATCCTCTTGGTATAATATCTCATTCTATTTTTCTATTTTTTTTTACTCTAGTTGCTAACGAAGAGGTGACCTTTCGCCTTGCAGAGGCCAACACTCCACCACTCATATCCTTGATTCCATCTTTTCCCATTCTATACCAATTTAATTAGTATATTAAATAGGTATTAAGGAAGATTGAAAGATTAGAGAAACCAGTCTCTGCCCTTATAGGACTTACAATCTAATAAGATGCTTAAGAAGGATCAGGGTGCATATTTGTAGTCTCTCAAGGCATCCTACACTGTGCCATAAGAGATAAGCTTAATTTTGGGGGGTTGATCCATTCAGCTTTTGATAACACAACAAATTTTCTTCTTTAAAATAAGTTTCATTGGTGACATTGGTTTAGACATCAATCATTTCTTGACTTACACTCTTCCCCATTTAACCTCTTCCTTGAAGCAAAAGAAATAGTTAAGCAAACGTAATTGATTTAGTGACTAAAGGTGACAATATAAGTAACCTTCTCTCATAGCCTTCTGATGCTCAGCCTAGCTAGATACTCACTTGTTTTCTAGTTCTTACTTATGACAATAAAGCTATATGAATATTTCAGCATGTATTGGACCTTTGTTTCTGTCTCTGACTTCACTGAGGGTATAATCCCAGTAGTGGGATTGTTGGGTCAAAGGATATGGACAGATTGCTAATTTCTCTGCATAGTTCTGAATTGCTTTCACAAACTATTGGACTAATCCACAGCATCACCACCAATCAATCAATGTATTTGTCTTTTCACAATCTCTGAGACACTAATTGCTCTCATTTTTTGTCATCTTAAAAATTGTGCAGGGTATGAGATTAAACTTCAGGGTTTAGATTAATTTACATACTTATTATTATTAGTGACTTAGAGCTTACTCTCTTATGATGGTTAACATTTTAAAATTCTTTTAAGAACTATTTGTTCCTATCATTTGACTACTTATCTGTTGGAAAATGGCTTCTGGCCTTATTATATATTGGGGGAGGATAGAACCAAGATGACTGCTGGAAAGCAGGGACTTGCTTAAGCTTTCCCCCAGGTCCCTCCAAACACCTATAAAAATGGCTCTGAACAAATTCTAGACCTGCATAACCCACAAAATAGCAGAGGGAAGCAAGGCTCCAACCCAAGACAGCCTGGATAGTTGCGGGGAAGGGTCTGTCACATGGAGTTGGGAGCAGGCTACGCCAGGACCAACCAGACCAGGAGCTGGGCAAAACAGGTATAGCACCCTGAATCAGTGAGCTGTGGCAGTTACCAGACTTCTCAACCCAGAAACAGCAAAAACAACAGAGAAGGTTAGTGGGAAAAGCTTTGAGGACAGAATGAAAGGAGTTCCAGGTCAGCCACTTCCCCGGGGGCAGCAGAGGTGGTACAGCTCTGAGGCTGCTTACAGAGCTACTGCTGCAGTTGCTTTTGGCCCCAGGCCCACCTGGTGGGAGGAATTAAACAGTAGATTATAGCAGGAGTGCAAAGCCTGCTTTACCCTGCCCGGATCTGGGCTGCAATCCTGGTTGGCAGATCCTGGGGGAGAAGGAGTGCTGGTGTGGCAGACCTTGCTGTGTAGAAGTAGCTCTGAAAACAACACTTCAGTTCCTCAAGCTTGGGACAAAGTACTCTCTACTCTACAAGCAGTCATACTCCAACAAAAAACTCAAGGGCCAAGTAGTTGGCTGGTAACATGACCAAGCTGCTAAAATGAATTCAGATTCAGACTCAGACTTTGGAATCTTTCTTTCGTGATGAGGAAGACCAAAATATACAGCCAGAAGAAGTCAACAAATCAAAAAGCCTACATCAAAAGCCTCCAAGAAAAACATGAACTGGTCTCAGGCCATGGAAGAGCTCAAAAAGGATTTGGAAAAGCAAGTTAGAAAAGTAGAAGAAAAATTGGGAAGAGAAATTAGAGTGTTGTGAGAAAACCATGAAAAACAAGTCAACGACTGGCTAAAGGAGACCCAAAGAAATATTGAAGAAAATAACACCTTAAAAATACACTAGCTCAAATGGCAAAAGAGCTCCAAAAAGCCGATGAGGAGAAGAATGCCTTGAAAGGCAGAATTGGTCAAATGGAAAAGGAGGTCCAAAGGACCACTGAAGAAAATACTACTTGAAAAATTAGACTGGAAGAAGTGGAAGCTAGTTACTTTATGAGAAATTAAGATATTACAAAACAGAACCAAAGGAATGAAAAAATGGAAGACAATGTGAAATATCTCATTGGAAAAACCATTGACCTGGAAAATAGATCCAGGAGAGATAATTTAAAAATTATTGGACTACCTGAAAATTATGATCAGAAAAAGAGCCTAGGTATCATCTTTCAAGAAATTATAAAAGAGAACTGCCCTGATATTCTAGAGCCAGAGGGTAAAATAGAAATTGAAAGAATCCAACAATTGCCTCCTGGAAAAGATTCCAAAAAGAAAACTTCTAGGAATATTGTCGCCAAATTCCAGAGCTCCCAGATCAAGGAGAAAATACTGCAAGCAGCCAGAAAGAAATAATTCTAGTATTGTGGAAAAACAATCAGGATAACACAGGATCTAGCAGCTTCCACATTAAGGGACTGAAGGGCTTGGAGGTCAATGGAGCTAGGATTAAAACCAAGAATCACCTACCCAGCAAAACTGAGTATCATGCTCCAAGGCA
>CM053624.1:259576684-259590200 GCA_028646595.1 Phalanger gymnotis
GATTTTCAATAAAATAGAGGACTTTCAAGCTTTGTCAGTGTAAACACCAGAGCTGAATAGAAAATCTGACTGTCAAACACAAGAATCAAGAGAAGCATGAAAAGGTAATCAAGAAGAGAAATCATGAGGGACTTACTAAAGTAGAACTGTTTTGTTTACATTTCTACATGAAAAGATGATGTGTATAATTCATGAGACCTCAGTATTAGGGTAGCTGAATGGAATATACATATATAAATATGTACATATATATGTATATATATTATATATATTTACACATACAGAGGGCACAGGGTGAGTTGAATATGAAGGGATGTTATCTAAAAAAAATCAAATTAAGGGATGAGAGAGGAATATATTGAATAGAGGGAGAAAGGGAGAGATAGAATGGGGTAAATTATCTCACATAAAAGTGGCAAGAAAAAGCAGTTAGTTGGAAGGGAAGAGGGGGCAGGTGAGGGGGAATGAGTGAATCTTGCTTTCATCAGATTTGACTTGAGGAAGGAATACCATACACACTCAATTGGGTATCTTACCCCACAGGAAAGAAGGAGGAAGAGGATAAAAAAGGGGGGACGACAGAAGGGAGGGCAGACAGGGGGAGGAGGTAATCAAAAGCAAACACTTTCTTTTTTTTGTAATGTGAATTTCAACGTATGGATTAACTAGTTTATTATATTTTTTAATCTTATTAACAATGCAGGGCATAAGTAGTGTACTTATGAGATATGTGATGCCATTTTAATATGCAAGTTTCTTTTTTTAATTTTTATTTATTAATTTATTTAATATATTTAGTTTTCAGCATTGATTTTCACAAGAGTTTGAATTAAAAATTTTCTCCCCATTTCTACCCTCCTGCCCACTTCAAGATGGCATATATTCTGGTTGCCCAGACAGCCCTCCTTTCTGTCATCCCACTCCCCTCCCATTCCCTTTTCCCTTACTTTTTTGTAGGGCAAGACAAATTTCTACACCCCATTGCCTATGTATCTTATTTCCTAGTTGCATGCAAAAACTTTTCTTTTTTTGTTTTTGAACTTCTGTTTTTAAAACTCTGTGTTCGAAATTCTCTCTCCTCTTCCCTCCCCACCCACCCTCCCTAAGAAGGCAAGCAATTCAACATAGGCCACATGTGTATCATTATGTAAAACCCTTGCACAGTTCTCATGTTGTGAAAGACTAACTACATTTTGCTCCTTCCTAACCTATCCCCCTTTATTCAATTTTCTCCCCTGACCCTGTCCCTTTTCAAAAGTGTTTGTTTTTGATTACCTCCTCCCCCATCTGTCCTCCCTTCTATCATCCCCCCTTTTTTATCTTCTTCCTCGTTCTTTCCTGTGGTATTGAGTGTGTATGGTATTCCCTCCTCAGGTCAAATCTGATGAGAGCCAAATTCACTCATTCCCCCTCACCTGCCCCCTCTTCCTTTCCTACAGAACTGCTTTTTCTTTCCATTTTTATGCGAGATAAGTTACCCCATTCTATTTCTCCCTTTCTTCCTCTCTCAATATATTCCTCTTTCATCCTTTAATCTGATTTTATTTTTCTAGATATCATCCCTTCATATTCAACTCACCCTGTGCCCTCTGTCTATATATATATATATATATATATATATATATGTATATATATACATATATATACACACACATATATATACACATACATATATACATACATACACACATATACATATGAATATATATACATACACACGCATACATATATATATATATATGCATATTCCCTTCAGCTACCCTAATACTGAGGTCTCATAAATTATACACATCATCTTTCCATGTAGGAATGTGAACAAAACAGTTCAACTTTAGTAAGTCTCTTGTGATTTCTCTTTCTTGTTTACCTTTTTATGCTTCTCTTGATTCTTGTGTTTGAAAGTCATTTTCTATTCAGCTCTGGTCTTTTCACTGAGAAAGCTTGAAAGGATTTTACTGAAAATCCATATTTTGCCTTGGAGCATGATACTCAGTTTTGCTGGGTAGGTGATTCTTGGTTTTAATCCTAGCTCCATCGAACTCTGGAATATTGAATTCCAAGCCCTTCGGTTCCTTAATATAGAAGCTGCTAGATCTTGTGTTATCCTGATTGTGTTTCCACAATACTCAAATTGTTTCTTTCTGGCTGCTTGCAGTATTTTCTCCTTGATCTGGGAGCTCTGGAATTTGGTGACAATATTCCTAGAAGTTTTCTTTTTGGGATCTATTTGAGGAGGTGATCTGTGGATTCTTTCATTTTCTGTTTTGCCCTGTGGCTCTAGAATATCAGGGCAATTCTCCTTGATAATTTCTTTTTTTTTGTTGCTTTTTTTGCTCATCACTATCGTTTTAATACACAGCTACAGGCTCAAAACTTCTTTCCATGACATCTTCAACAGTAAAAAAAAAATCCTAAACACCCCCTGAGCCCTGCCAACACACACACAAACACAACAAAGACCCAATGGGAAGAGGGGACCCAGCGGGCAGCTCAGGCCACACAGGGGAATTTGAGCAGCAGCCCCTCCCCTGGGGCCACAGCCAGCTTGTGCAGGGACGGCATGCTGCCTTCCTGGTGGCTCCCTTGGGTGCTCAGCACCAGGGCTGCCTTCTCGGGAAGCTCCAGCTTCTGGCTGCCCAACACAGAGGGCATCCTCAGCTCAGCCTCATGGCTCATGGGGCCCAGGTTGAGGACAATAAGGAATTGCTCGTTTTGGTCCCAGTATCGCACATAGGCAAAGAGGTCATCTTGGGTGGGCAGGACCACAAAGTCCCCATGGAGCAAGGACCACTCCTTCCCTCGACTGTCACTCAGTTTCCGGAACAGAGCAAGGAGAGAGGCAGGGTCATTAGTCTGGCCCTGGACAGTAATATTGAGGTTCACAGACTCAGAAGGCCCAAGTGTTTTTTCATCCCAAAGCATGATGGGGGCTTCAGCAGGCTGTCCTGGGACGGTGGCCACCTGCAAGCCAATTTCATCCCCATAACTAAAGATAGGTGTCCCAGGAACTGTGAACAGCAATAGGTGGTAGAGACGGAGAAGATGGGCTGGCACATAGGAGGCCAAGTGGCCGACCTGAGAATACGTCCAGCTGCACCAGCGGCCACCAGTGGCGCTCAGGTAGCTATTGACCAATTCTTTCAGCTCTTTCCCTGAAGAACTCCTCTTCTCAAAGTCTTCCAGGTACGAGCTGCTCAGCAGGTCAGTATCATTCAGCAGGCTCAAGATCTCCCAAAGATCTGAGGCTCCTGTTCCGGCAATCAGGACCCTGTCATCACTGATGCTATGAGCGAGGTTACTCCAATGAGACAGGAATGAAGCAGCATCGCTAAGTTTCTGGACGTCATGGACCTGGATACCATTCACACCGGCCTTCAGCCAAAAGCTCAGGGCTTCCTTCATCTTCTTGTTCACTTCTTCACTCTCGTTCTTCAGAAACCAGCTGTTCTGACTTTGGTAGTTGGGAGTGAGATCTAGGATGATCTGGATGTTCTTTTTTTTAGCTACTTCTAAGAGTTGGAGGAACTCTTTCTGGGAGCCAACGGTGGGGTCAATCTGCAGCAAGTCCGTCTTAGCAAGGTCATCTTCAAGGTTCTTGTGGATGGGCCCCAATACCAGGGCCTTCACTTTGAGGGTGCTCAGGTAATCAAGATGGGCCTTCACCCCAGGCAGACTCCCGTTGGCGTTACTGGACTGGCCCTGGAAGGCCTTCAGATCTCCGATGCGGTACAGGGCACCCTGGTGCCACCAGCGCTGGAGGGGCAGCTCGCGGCAGCGGGGCGCCTGCACGATGATAACCACGGCGCCGGCCAGCATGCCCAGCCAGCCCAGCCAGAAGAGCAGCAGCAGGGCCCAGCGGGTGCGCACCCAGGCGGGGCTCCCGGCCACCTTCAGCAGCTACTCCTTGGACAGGCCCGTGAACTTGGAGGTGGCCGCGGCAGCGGCATCAGCCTCGTCGTCGTCGGCCACCTTGACCTTGACCACACCGTTCTTCTTGCCCCACCCCCACCCCCGGGCGGTGGGCGGCGGGGCGGCCGTGTTCATGGGCTGCTTCTCCATCTCCAGCTCGTTGAGCTCCACCTCCTTCATGTCCACCTCCGCCATGTCCACCTCGGCCTCTTTGCTCATGGTGATGTAGATTGCGAGGGCTTGGGTTTCGCCTAGTGCTTTGTTGGCTTCGATGGCGAGTCTCTTGATAATTTCTTGAAAGATGGTATCTAGGCTCTTTTTTTGATCATGGCTTTCAGGTAGGCCAATAATTTTTAAATTGTCTCTCCTGGATCTATTTTCCAGGTCAGTGGTTTTTCCAATGAGATATTTCACATTGTCTTCCATTTTTTCATTCCTTTGGTTCTGTTTGATAATATCTTGATTTCTCATAAAGTCACTAGCTTCCACTTGCTCTAATCTAATTTTTAAGGTGGTATTTTCTTCAGAAGTCTTTTGGACCTCCTTTTCCATTTGGCTAATTCTGCCTTTCAAGGCATTCTTCTCCTCATTGGCTTTTTGGAGCTCTTTTGCCATTTGAGTTAGTCTATTTTTTAATTTTTTTAAATTTAATATATTTAGTTTTCAGCATTGATTTTCAGAAGAGTTTGAATTACAAATTTTCTCCCCATTTCTACCCTCCCCCCCTCCCACTCCAAGATGGCATATATTCTGGTTGCCCTGTTCCCCAATCAGCCCTCCCTTCTGTCACCCAACTCCCCTCCCACACCCTTTTCCTTTCCTTTCTTGTAGGGCTAGGTAAAGAGTCAGTCTATTTTTTTAAGGTGTTGTTTTCTTCAGTATTTTTTCCATATTTTTTTTGGGTCTCCTTTAACAAGTCATTGACTTGTTTTTCATGGTTTTCTTGCATCACTCTCATTTCTCTTCCCAATTTTTCCTCTACTTCTCTAACTTGCTTTTCCAAATCTTTTTTGAGTTCTTCCATGGCCTGAGACCAGTTCATGTTTTTCTTGGAGGCTTTTGATGTAGGCTCTTTGACTTTGTTGACTTCTTCTGGTTGTATGTTTTGGTTTTCTTTGTCACCAAAGAAAGATTCCAAAGTCTGAGACTGAATCTGAGTGCATTTTTGCTGCCTGGCCATGTTCCCAGCCAACTTACTTGACTCGAGTTTTTTGTCGGGGTATGACTCCTTGTAGAGTAAAGAGCACTTTGTTCCAAGCTTGAGGGGATGCACTGCTGTTTTCAGAGCTATTTCTATACAGCCAGCTAAAGCAAACACTTTAAAAAACAGACAGGGTCAAGGGAGAAAATTGAATAAAGGAGGACTAGATAGGAGGGAGCAAAGTATAGTTAGTCTTTCACAACATGAGTATTGTGGAAGGGTTTTGCATAATGATACATGTGTGACCTATGTAGAATTGCTTGCCTTTTTAGGGAGGGTGAGTGGGGAGGGAAGAAGGGAGAGAATTTAGAACTGAAAGTTTTAAAAGCAGATATTCAAGAAAAAGTCGTTTTTGCATGCAACTGGGAGATAAGATATACAGGCAATGGGGCATAGAAATCTATCTTGCCCTACAAGAAAGTAAGGGAAAAGGGGATGGGGGTGGGGGGAGTGGAGTGACAGAAGGCAGGGCTGACCAGGGAATGGGGCAATCAGAATATATGCCATATTGGAGTTGGGGGGAAGGTAGAAATGGGGAGAAAATTTGTAATTCAAAATCTTGTGGAAATCAATCTGAAAACTAAAAATATTAAATAAATAATAAAATTAAATATATATATTAGTGTCAGTGACCTAGAAATTTTGGATATCAAACTTTTTTAGTTGTATTTAATTTAATTTTTCTATATCAGACATTTTATCTTTTAATTATATTAATTTTTTTTCATTGAAAAGGTTTTTAATTGTATATAACTCAAATTGGCTATTACTTTTTAAAAACAAAATTATACCTTTTTATGGTTAAGAATTCTCCCCTCACTATAATCATAAAAGGTACTTCCTTTTTTCTTATTTTATTTTTTTAATAACATGACCTTATATAATCAGGTTGTATATTTAATTTTAGCTTACTGAGGTATATGGTGTGAGATAGTATTGTAAACCTAATCTGTGCAAACTGCTTTCCAATTTCCTGATCAATTCTTGTCAAATAGCGAATTTTTCCCTTAATATTTAAGTTCTTGAGTTTGCCAAACTTTGGGAAACTCTTTCCAGTTGTTTTTGGTTCTTGTCTATTGGTTCTGTTCCACTAATCAACTTCTCTAGTTTTTAGATAGTGCCAAATATTTTGGATGATTACTGCATTATTGTATTATTTGAGATCAGAAAGTCTTATTTCTCTTTTATTACCACTTTTCCCGCATTATTTCCCTACATTATTTCCATACATTTTGTTTTTCCAAACGAATTTCATTATTAGTACACATAGCTCTAAAATAAAATCTCCTTTGTAATTTGATCAGCATGACACTAAAGCTATGGTTTAAATCAGGTAGCACTGCATTTTATTATATTGGCACAGTCCAATCATGAGTACTAGATAGATCTCCAAATATTTAAGCATTCCTTTATTTCTATAAAGAGTACATTATAGCTGTATCCACATACCTATATATCCTCCTATATAAGTCCATTTTGTATCTTTGTAGCTTATGTTCCAGAAATTTTAAGTATATTGCAGTTAATTTGAATGAAATTTCTCTTATTATCATTTCCTCTAGTTTTTCATAATATGGTATAGCAATGTTAATGATCCTGTGGATTCATTTGTATATTGCTATTTTCTGAAGATATTAATTGTCTCAAATAGTTTTTTTTCACTTATTCTCCATGATTTTCTTGGGAAAGTATTATATCATCTGCAAATGGGGTAATTTCATTTCTTTTTCTTCTCTCTTATTGCTATAGCTAGACTTTTAAGGACCATCAGATAATGATAAAGTGCATATCCTTGGTTCCACTCATTTTGCAAATCAAGATCCACTTCACCAAACTGAAACAATCTCTCTTAGAAATCAAGTTTTCCTTTTGATTACATTGTTTCTCAGCCCACAATTTCCTCTTCAGTGTGCTATCTCTTATGCTGTACATGCAAACTTAGCTAAGGCTAGCAATCGCTTCTGGCCAGGAGCGCAGTGGGAATGGGCAATCACATCGAGAAATCAAGGATATATTAAAGCACTTTTTAATTATACTGCTGTGGTCTGAACCATTCCTGAGTTACAAAGATTAAATAATGGCTCGTGGCATCTACAATGGGTGGCTCGCCTATAGTTAAGGGGAGATTATTGACTACATTGCTAACTTATGAGTGCTCATTAGATCTTGCAGAGCAGAAAAAACTCTGCTTAGCACAACAAAACAATTCACTTTATGTCCTGGCCCTTTTGAAGGTCATAAACCACTTTAATTAAGAACAACTTTAATAATGGAGGACTCAAGGAACCCTCACAAGGGCACTGAGAGCATCTCTGAAATTAAGATGAAAAATCTTCAATTTCTGTGCCTTCAAAATGACCATTTTATGCTGAGCTAAATGCTTTTTTCTCAGCAGTGTCCAGCTGCAGAGGTGAGCAGAAAGCAATGGCACCACCTGCTATAAGTGACTACCCTTTCAACTCACCTAGGGAAGCTAGACTAGTCTACACAGCAGAGTGATTTGAATCTGAGGGTACTCCAACTATTCCTAGCCTGTCTGTTTCTGTCTCTTTGAGTTCCTCTCTCTGCCTCTGTCTCTCTGTCTCTGTCTCTGTGTTTGTCTCTCTGTCTGTCCGTCTGTCTGTTTGTCTGTCTGTCTGTCTCTCTCCCTCCCTCCCTCTCTCTCTTTCAGACTAAACTCAGTAGAGAAGAGAGATGGGACAAAATGAGTGGAACCAAGGATATGCACTTTATCATTATTTGATGGTTCTTGAAAGTCTAGCTATAACAATAAGAGAGGAGAAAAAGAAGAAATGAAATTACCTCTATTTGCAGATATAAGTTCTCTTCATGTGAAAAGAAGTCGAGTGGTGTAGGAGATATAGTGCTAGATTTGGGATCAGAAAACCAGAGTTCAAATCTTGTCTCCAACATTACTAGCTATGTGAACATGGACAAGTCACAACTTTTCAATGCCCCAAACAACTCTCTAAGACCATAAGTTGCAGAAGAGTTGCTGCTCTGAACTGGGAGAAGACAATTCTTCACTTGAAGGTCTTATCAATGATACATTATAAGTCCATTATGAACCTGTTCATGAAGCTATGAAGCTGTGAGTCAGTGAAAGCAGAATGGACAATTTTTCTGAACACTTAAGTTCTTATCAAGTTATTCCCCTAGGATACATGCACAATTCTTCTTTCTAAAATGATGCTCAATTTCTTCCCTGGCTCCAAGGATTTTCAGAGAAATTCTCAATCATGGCTTCCCTCTTTCAACCAATTATGTTGGAATCTATCTCTCAAATGCAACATTTTAGGGACCTCATGATAATAGAGAAGTGAGTGTGTATGTGTGAGAAAGAGAGAGAGAGAGAGAGAGAGAGAGAGAGAGAGAGAGAGAGAGAGAGAGAGAGAGAGAATAGCATTCATTAAACATTTCTTATGTGACAGGATGTAAGTAAATAGGACAGTTTCTATACTCAAGGAATTTACATTCTAGTGGGAGGAGACAACACATAAAACAGAGCTGGAAAGTGAGGAAGAGGGGCAAGGCAGCTAGCAAGGAAGAAAAGAAGTCTGGAGAAAGTTGATATGTGAGTGAGGTAAAGCATGGTGGAAAGAGCAAAACGTGTTGAGCCTTGATGTCCCTCATTTGTCTATAAAGAAAAAGCATAGGCATACACTAAGAATTGCTTATGGCAATTCTAGATAAACATCTAATAGAGAAACCCCTCAGAGGTCATCTGTCAACACAGCAACAAGCCAAATGCTGGCCATGCTGCTGAATCAGATATGTTTCAGGCTGGTGAACAAACTGCCCAGGAGATGCTGTGCGCTATAAAAAATAAAGCAGCAGAACTTTGAATTTGGACTTTGGCAAAGTAGGTACCAACCAGGATAAGCATGCCACTCTTTGCATATCTACTTTACTCAATCTTTAGCATGGACTGGGCTTGTAGGGAATTACTGGTGTGGAAATGTTGTCTACCAATGCAGAATGACAACCACTCTACAAGTTATAGTGTCAGAGAATTGGCTGGAGCATTGGGAGATTAAGTGACTTGCCCGGATCCACGAAGTTTTAAGTGTCAGAAGCAGGTCTTGAATCCAGATCTTCCTCACTCGGAGGTCAGCTCTCTATCAGCTATGCCAAGCCTCACACCCACAACACAGTGAGGGGTTTTCCACAGCTTAGAGCAATGTCAATCAGAGTCTGAGAACAGATTATTGTAGGACTCAAGTTTCTTCAACTAAATCCATTCCTCAGTTCTATGAATTCTGTTTTTTTCCCCAGACACATCTGACCAAAGTAGGTATGTTGTGTCTCCTGTGCTACCTCTAACAGTGGGGTTCTTTTTCTGGGTCCCACTACAGAACAAGATCCTAATTTAGTTGGGTCACCAGAAGCCTAATGGCTTAGGACTAAAGCCAGTTTAATTCCATTGAACCGTATTTCTTAAGTGTTAAGTGTAATTCTTAAGTTCTTAAGAATTGTGCATGTATCCTAGGGGAATAAGGAAGGTGCTAGGGATACAAAGATAAAATGAAACTATATTAAGATATAATAAGAGGTATCACCTAATTGGTGGTAGAGGGTGAGATAGAATACCAAATGTACCCAAATAGCCATATTAAGTAGAATGTGATATATCAAGCAAACATCTAAATAAAGTGTCACAAGATATTTAAGGAGAGAGCATCCACTTTATTCTGGTGGGAATCAGAGGACATTTCATGGAGGAGGTGGTGTTGAAGTTGGGGGTTGAGGAAATGTAAGGCTTTCAATGAGCAGAGATGGTTGGGGACAAGAAAGGAAGATCATTTCCAAAAACAGTAGTGTTAGAGGTGGGTTTGATGCCAGCACCCTCTTAGTTCACATTCTACATTGAGAGAAAATAAGGGACTCAAAAGTCATTGAATAGTCAACAAACAGAAGTTTAGCAAGGATCTACAATAAGGATATAACAACACTTACCTGCTCTGGACACACTGTCCTCCCCCACCACACCACCCTAATCTCGTTATGGAAAAGGTCTTTGTCAGCAGGGAAGAATATGGTGGCTCACGTGGTCTTCAGAAATTTGCCATGTTGGAAAATCTCTGATTCCATCCACATAGTTAGAACTTGTTATGCCCTTAGGGGATCAGGAAGCTAAGTGAAGGAAGGCAGGGACAATCAAGTGCCAGGGACAGCTTTGTAGCCTTTTAGGAAAAACTAATTCCTATTCATGAGGAAAGGGGGAAGCCTGGTCAAAGTGGGATAGTACAAACAAAAATTTGGGTATGGGAGAGAGGAGAATGAAATTGAAGGGGGGAAAGTCAATAAATAAATGCAAGTGTAATGTTAATACAATTTGAAGATCTTCCCTGCCCCTTAATAGGGCTATGTGACCTGCTTTGAACCTGAGTCACATGGAAGCCTGAGTCACAGGAGCCTGAGTCATGGGGTTATGATGCCCTCTGGCCCTGAAGAAGAGTATATATACTCTGAGGTTAGCATTTTGCTTTGGGGCTCACTCATTGGAAGAATGTTCATGTGATTTAGCCAGATGAGACCCTGGGTAGCTGTTAAGGAGCCCCACAGCTTTGAAAAAACCCAGATGTTCATGCTTCTGTCTCTGGTAAATAAGTATGTATTGCTTTTGTTCAGACAGTTGAAAGCCTTGTCTGTTGATCTTTGCTGTTTGTATTTGCTCTGTTTATATAATTTTTGCTTATAATTTCTGTTTATATTTTCTCTGAAGTTCAGGGTGCTGACTTTTCCCCTGAACTAAGTGAATGATTATATATATATATATATATATGTATATATATATATATATATATATACACACACACACACACACACACATATATATATGTACATACATATATACATATGTGTGTATGTTTGACTAAAATAAGATTGCTGACCCCTTTAAAGTTGCTTTCCTTTAGAAAAGCAGATCAAAGAACCTGTGCTAGCAGCCCTCCTGTTTGCTGGTGTTATTGGTCTTATACTCCCACAGCAACTGCAAGTAGCACTGTTGTTACAGCAGGTTGCCTGAGATGCAGAGTATTATTGGTCTTATACTCCTCAGCAACTGCAAGTAGCACTGTTGTCACAGCAGGTTGCCTGAAATGCAGAATATTTGAAAAGGATGCTATATATGCAGAGACTAGAAAGTCATTTGGAGTCATAATGTCAAGTGACTTGAATTCCAGATTAAGAAGTTTATACTTTCTTCTGTGGGTAATGGGGAACTACTTAACAGTTTTGAGTAGAGGAGTGACATCATCAGAGTGGAGCATTAGGGAGATTACTCAGGTATCAGTTGAAAAGATGAATTGGAGAGAGGAGAAACTGGAGGAATAGGAAGCTATATCAATAGTCTAGGGTGGGAGGAGATGAAGTGGGATATGAGCTTAAGTTGTTGGTATGGGAACAAAAATTAAGAAAATAATGAATGAGTTAATGAGGGAGTAGAATTGACAGAACTCGGAAGTGGATTAAATTGAGGGAGGGGGTAATTGGAGGAAGCAAAGAGTCAAAGATGACTGTGAGGCTTGGAACTTTGGTTACTGAAGGCAAAATTATATACATTTAGCATAAACATAAATTTCAAGGAGAAAGAGAAGCAGCATTTTTTACCCAAGTTAGTGATGATGACCAGCTAAACATGAATGGAATAATCTGACCTCAGGATGTTATAAGAGTTCCCTGGATAGATTTTGTAGCTCAAATTAAAGGATTTTGCAAAGCAGAAATCATCACCAGATGTAGCCAAGCTTCAAACCAAGAATCTCTATTTCTATCTATCAAAATCCCAATGGCGGATTCAGGAATTGGAATTAATCAAGAGATAAGCATCAGCTTAGATCAAGCAGACTAATTTCCCTGGAATTTCTGCCTCTTTATCTACCACACCAAGACCAGTGCCCAGATCTCAGGGGCTGTGGTTAAAGCAAGATACCCCAGTGACCATGAAAAAAGTGATCACAGTTAGCTGATCCAGGGCAGAGAATGGGAACTATGATAGGAATCACATTTGTTCATTATTTGATCCAGAGTACTTAAGGGATTCAGTTAAATTCCATATATATTGACTAAATGTCTATAGGTTCCACCATTAGGGATAAAAGAAATTAAAGTCAAAACAGTCCCTACCTTCAAGGGGCTTACATTCTACTGGAGGATAACACATATAAACAGATCAGTAAATATGAGGTCATTTGAGGAGAGAGAGATAATCATCCCTCTAACTACTAGAGGGATATTGAAAGACAGTGGAGGGTAGGAGCCATCTGAATTGGGACTTGAAAAAAAGTTAAGGATTATCACAGCAAGAGTAAGGAAGAAGTACATCCCAGAAATGAGAGACAGCCTGAGCAAAGGTATTGAGGCAGGAGAGGAAATGTTGAATTCCAGGAATGGCAAGTAGTTTGGTTTAACTGCAACATCCAATGCATGAAAGGAGATTGTTGTATGATTAATTTGAAAAAAAAAATGGGCTGGGGTCAATTGTAAAGGGTTTCAAATGACAGATTAAAGAGAATGATTTTATCATTAAGGAAATTAAGAAAGTATGGAGCTTTTTGAGCTAGAGAGCAACTTGGTTAAAACTGTGCTTTAGGAAGACTATGCCAGCAGTTGTTTGGATAACTGATTAAATGAAAAGGAGGAGGAGGAGGAGGAGGACGATGACGATGATGATGATGATGATTACATTTATATAGCATATTAAAGTTGCCAAAGCACTTGACAAATATTATCTAACCCCGGAAGGTATTTGCTGCTATTATCTCCATTTGTTACTTCAGATTCAAGTCTCAGAAAGGGGAGAAACTTCAGTTTATTACCTATTGTGATCCTGTTATTTGTGATGTAAGATAACAAAGTGCTGTATTCATGTATTTAGGAAATTCAAATCACAACTGCAAAATAAAAAAAAAAATTCTTAACCAAATTTCTACATTATCTGATCTCTTTTTTCAAAAACAAAGTTTTCACTCTAGCTATTTACTTCATTATTTGTTCTAGTTACTGACTTTTAGCTGCTCATCCCAAAGGACTATAAAACTGTACACACTCTTTGACCTGGCAATACTACTATTAGGTATATATACCAAAGAAAAAGAAGAAAAAGGAAAATGAACTACATGTACAAAAATACTTTTAGCAAATCTTTTCATGGTGGCAAAGAATTAGAAATTGAAGAGATTCCCATCAATTGGGGAAAGGCTTAACAAGCTGTGGTAGATGGTTGAGATGGAATACTATTTTGCGATTAGAAATGATGACAGGGAGGGGCGGAGCCAAGATGGCGACTGGAAAGCAGTAACTGGCGTGAGCTCCCCTCCAAGTCCCTCCAAAAACCTATGAAAAAATGGCTCTGAACCAATTCTAGAACTACAGAACCAACAAAGGGGCAGAGGGAAGCAGGAC
>CM053624.1:259590700-259620396 GCA_028646595.1 Phalanger gymnotis
GGGGCAACCAGAGTGTACGCCATCTTGGAGTGGGGGGGGTGGAAATGGGGAGAAAAATCTGTAATTCAAACGCATGTGAAAATTAATGCTGAAAACTAAAGATGTTAATAAAAAAAAATTAAAAAAAAAAAAAGAAATGATGACAGGATGCTTTCAGAAAAACCTGGGAAGACTTATATGAACTAATTCAAAATGAATTGAGCAGGACTGGGAAATCATTGTACAGAGTAACAGCAATATTGTATGATGATAACTGTGAATGACTTAGCTCTTCTGATCAATACAATGATCCAAGATGATTCTGAAAGACTTTTGATGAAAAATACTATCGATCTTCTAAGAAAGAACAGATGGAGTCTGAATGCACATCGAAGCGTATTTTTTCTTTCTTTTTCTTTTTTAATGTAAGTTCGCTTTTGCAACATGGGTAATATGGAAATATGGTTTACATGACGGTACATGTACAATCTATGTCGAATTGCTTGTGTTCCCAAGGAGGAGAGAGAGGAGGGATGGAGGGAGAAAATTTGAAACTCAAAATTATAAAAAATGAATGTTAAAAATGTTTATGTGTAATTAAGAAATATTTAATGAAATAAAAAGATAATGGGGAGGAAAGAATTCCTTTAAGCTCCTGGGTATAAGGCTTTTGTGTCAGTTTTAGGAATGATTTAATACACCATGGCCTTAGTAAACTTGATATTGGATATGGTACTGGTGGCAGAGCAACCAGAACTTTGTCCTAGGGAACCAATATTTAGCATATGCTTATTTCAGTGGCATTGAAATTACTGAGTTTAGCACCCAGTTAGCTAGAATAATTAGTTAAAATAAGAAACTACCAGATAGCTTCCTTCCTCCCCATTCTATTCAAAGCCCACCCCTCCCACCCCATCCCTTGGAGAAGCCACAATTGAATTTGTCCAGCTTATCTCCAACTAGTGTGGTCCCCTCTGTCCCTATCTTATTGAAGTCCCAGAGTTTCTTATATAACTGAATAACTTATGTAACTTACATAATTGAATTTGTCTTTAAAAATTTGTAATAAGCAAAGGCTCTTACCATGGGATATATTAATATTTTTGACATTTCAATAACTATTTTTCAATATATATACGTATATATAATCATTTTATACATTCAAAAACATTTTTCTGAGAATAGGTCCAGAACTTTCACCAAATATCCAAAGAGAATCATTACCACTCCCCCCACAAAAAAGAAAGTTAACCATTCCCCCAGATTAAGGGGCTCACAGCATACTACTTGGACTAGATATGTTTGTTTGGTTTAGTTTGCTTTTTGTACACTTGCCTCAGATGAGAAAAGTGCTAATTACTATCTTCCTGATATTATGTTGACCGTTATATTGTATATTGAGTTGAAGAGACTACCATTTGCTATTTGTGTATGAGATTAATAACAGAATGTAAGAGATAGAAAGACCTCAGAGATTATCTAGTCTAACGGTTGGAAATCTGAAGGCTAAAGACTCTGGGAGTTTGGAAATTATTAAAAGAGATCTTGGAGTCTAAATTTGCATCAAACGTTGCCATCTATTTAGTTTAAGAAATATGCTACAGGCCCCAGTATGATAAATAAGCAAGCCAACCTTCTGTAGATTCAATAAATGTCTCCCATACATCTATATTCCTATCTATCAAAATATATGTATATGATCATATGATTAATAGAAAAAGAAATTTATTTGCTGAATTAAAAGAGGTGGGAAACTTGACATACAGAATGCTTCATTTGCCATCAGATGAATTTGCTATGTTGTTGTTTTTGCTAAACTGTTTTTCTTTGTTACAAGGGAAGACTGACTAGATGGATGACTGTGAGTGTCTGAAAATGACTGTAATATAAAAACAAAAGTCATCAATGAAACGTTAATTTTTAAAAGAGGGCAAAAGGGATTTATCTAGGTTCAAGGGCCTAGCCGGCCAAACCACTACCATACAAAGTACACCTTTTATGTAGCATATATTAGTGCCATTATAACTTCCAAGTCTCATTTGCTTAGAGCATCAAGCTTTCTCAAGCATAGCATCCCCCTACTTCCTTTGGTTAATTAATCATAATGATGCAACTTCCAAGAAGTCCCTCTCTCTGGTTTACAGTAAATAAAATTCTTAGCAAGAATGATCCCACAGATGGTAATACCCTCTGCCACTCCCGCACCATCCCACCACTTCTTTTAATACAGGTCCCCCAAGCCGATCTAGCAACATGACATGTGATTATAACATATCTGGTAAGCCTAAAGCAGAGTGGTTTGAGTGGAAGAACTTAAAATATGAAAATGTATGAACATATGTCCTCTACTTCATGGTCAGAAGGGAATCAGATCAAGAATCTAATGATGCATTTTTCCAATTAAAAATTCAAGCCATAGCTTGAAATTCAAGCAAAGCCATTCAAACTAATAATTACATAAATTCCCATTAAGTGTTATACAGTAATTACAACAGGTGCTTTTAACCAATTTAAAACACAACTTAAATTTAAATTCTCTTAGTGAAACACTGCAATGAGCAGGTGTATTCCAGCCTCAACAGGTGGAAAAACTGATTAGAAGTGCTGGCACAGTGGAGGAAGGTTATCTGCCATCTGCAGCAGCCCCTCCCCATGCTACTCTAAGGCAAGGCAACCAGTTGGGCAGGAAGCTCTCGAAAGATGGATAGCTAATTTAAAACTCCCAAGTTCATGGGAAGCCCTTGGAGGATAGAGGTTTTGTCTACTGCTGAAGCTTAAAGCTGGACAGGACTGTAAGGTTTTCTAGTTTCTCCACTTTCCTCATTTTATAGATGAGAAAAATGAAGCCCAGAGCAGTCAAGTCGCTGGCTTAAGTTTTCACAGCTAGTGGCAGAGCCTGGACTAGACTCCAAGACTAGAGATGTGTCTCTGGTTCCAGGCTAGTTTTCTTGCCACCTTGTAAATTCCAGAGACGTGCCACGAGTCTTGTACCCCAGCAGGGAGTTAGGAGACAAAGGATGTAAGTGGGAAGGGAGATTCCCTGCTTATACCAGGAGCTATTTCACTTGTCATTTAGTGTAAAATGCTGACAGCCATAGTGATTCCCCAGGCAGCAACCAGCTCCCATACATTTCCAAAAATCCAATTCACTCCCCTCTGACCCCTCAACCCTTAGAAAATGAACCCTTATTCCTATTTAGGAAAAGGGAGCATGGAGTAGTTCATTGAGAACAGGTCTCAGAGAATAGAAGCCCTGGGTCCAAATCCTGCCTCTGATCATGTGACACTGAGCATGTTACTTTCTAGCTGTGAGGCATCTAGGAAATACAGTGGAAAAAGTAATGGATTTTGAGACAGGAATATAAGGTCTGAGTTCAAATTCAAAGTCAAACATTAGCTATGTGGACCTGAGCAAATCCCTCAACTTCTCTCAAACTCAGTTTCTTCATCTGTAAAATGGGATCATAATAGTACTTACCTCTCAGGAGTGTGGTAAGGATCAAATGAGATTTTATATATAGTGCTTTGCAAAACTTAAAGTGATGTAGAATGCTAACTCATATTATTATTCACTCTATATTTAACTTGTATGTATACCAATGTGTGTTGTCTCTCCCATTAGAATAGGATGTAAGTTCTGTGAGCACAGGGATTGTTTTTGCTTTTTCTGTGTATCACTATATCAAGAACTGTGGTTGGTACACAGTAAGAACCTTATAAATGTGCTCCTATGACAGATTGATTGACCTAACACCTCTCACTGTCCGAGACAACTCCCTAATACTTATAAGACAGAGCAGTTGTATATTGGCTTGAAAGAGAGACTTTGTTCAGAGGAGTTCCTTATGCCAAAGAAATCAGAGATCTGCTTTCCTCTTTCCCCTATTCTCCCCCCACCAAAAAAGAAATCCTATTAAGATCCTATAGGAGGGGTAGGTTTGGGATCCTCATAACCACAAGTGCCTGCAGAGCTGAGACCCTTAAGGAAACGAGTCTCCCCTCCCCTCAACCACTCCCAACTCTTATTTGTTCACTTTCTGATTAAGTTCGAAACTGGCACTTGGTAGTTCTCAAAGTGATTTTTAATAACTCAGTCAATACCCTGGCCAGATATGCCTTCCCAGAAGGTGTCTCTGCCAAGATACGTTACTTACCGTTCTTTAAGTGCCTGGATTACACATCAACCTGTAGCCTAGCACTTAAATACACATTAAGCACAATTCCACCCACTCCTCCTTTTAGGATGGTGTTTATGGAAGGGAGAAATGATAGATATTGTTCCAAGGATATTCCCAGTTGTGAGTATAGGGGAAGAAAGGAGACCTATCCCCAGAACTCTGCTTGGAATGACTAGTTTCTTTCAGAACACCCTAGTTTCTGAGTCCCCATGGAGTGAGTTGACCCTAGGGCCAACAACTTTATAATAGTGGTTTTCTGCTGGTTTTATTCCATAAATTAAAAACAAAATCAAATTTAAAAACTAGTGGTTTTCCCCCAGGTATCAGCAGGGGCTTTGTCATGCAGACTTTAAAGTATTTAACCTCAGCTGTATATCAGGCAACTAGGTGGTGCAGTGGATAGCACCTTGAGCTTGGAGTCAGGAAGCTTTGCATTGAAATCTGGCCTCAGACATTCACTAGCTGTGTGGTCCTAGGTCAGTCATTTCCTCATCTGTACAGTGAGCTGGAGAGTCAGACCCAACTAAAAAACAACAACCCTCCTTACAAAGCTATGGGATTTATTTATTCAGCCAGGGTCTTCTCTCTGTTTCCTCTCTATAAAAATAAGACCAATAATTCCCACACTCCCATCTTTCCCTTTCCCCAGCCTACCATATGGTTTAAAAGAGAAAATAGTTACAAAAGTGCTTTGGGAAACTTAAAAGCACATATAAATACGAGGGAGGGCCATTCTTATTATTTGCTCTTCTTTTCTCTCTCCCCACTCTGAAATCCATTCCAAGCCCAAGCAGACAAGGTCATTGTCACTGATTTGCCCCTGTAGACCAGCAGCAAAAATAATAGCTTTGTTGAAAACATTTAATGTGGCATCTCTATGTAGCCTCCTAAGACTTGGATCAGGTCCATGTGCTCCAAGACACCAAGTACATACACCGAGCTTCAGTTCAGCCATTTTTTTTATGCTTAATTCAAAAGTCAGGTCAATGGTTAGGAATCCCTAATGCAATTTGTTTGTTTGCATCAGGGTACCTCAGCTTGGCCCATTCCCGTTAAGGTTACTGTTGGCTCCACAGTTGGCTGGTACTTTCATTCCTTTTGACAGGAAGCAAGATGATGACTTCATAAATCTTTTTTCAACAATTGCCCTACCTAAGACAGTTTTTGTCAGAGCAGACCTCCAGGATCGTCACCCTCTGGCTCATACACCACTCCCTTAAAGCAGAGCTTCTTAAACTGTGGGTCCAAAATCTTAAATGAAATAGCAAAGAGTTTGGTGACAGTAAAAGGTTTCTGAATGAACGATGACCAAAAATTAATTAAAAATCAAACATATAATGGCCCGAGGCATATACTGGTATCACTTGCCCATTTTGCATTGCTGCAGCTTTGGTTCTGAATACACAACATGCGCACTTTGCACTGCACATGCTGTTGCACCATGCAACACCAACAAATGCTGCTGAAATGTGAAAAGGGGTCTTGAGTGGAAAAAGTTTAAGAAGCCCTACTTTAAACTGTAGTTGAAAAAAACATAGGTGTGATGAAGGGGTCCCCCAAGGGAAAACAGCCCCAATGCCATTCTTGGCCATTTTCATAAGCTCAGGCTTAACAGAAAATAGACCTCTTGCAACTGGATATTTTCATTACCAATGCTGGTTAAAAAGACTATGGTTCACTTTCTTTCATCTGCTTAGAAGGCTTATTCATTCACTCATTTATTCATTTTAGTTGGTCATTTATATATTTATTTAATACTGTCTGGGCTGGCAACTACTTACTGAAATGCTGACTTAGTGAGAGAAGTTCTCTTATTTGTTTACTGGAGCAACTATTTGCTACACTCTTGATAGTACTTATTAGGATTTTAAAATTATGTGTAATTTCCATCAAACTATCATATAAAACTTCTTAAAACACATTTGGAAATTTCATATCCCTAACTCGTCCCCTGCAAACTAACAGAAAGGACATTTGTTCATATTTTCCCCTTGGTTTTAAAGACCTCTGTGGATTGTTTCTCTGCACTACAAACTCTCTTTTCCTATCACTAAGCAGGCCATGAACAATTTGGATTTTTAAATTCAATTCAATGCAAAACATTCATTAAACAATGGCTAAATGTCAGGCAGAAGCAACATAGTTTAGTGGATAAAGAACTGACCTCAACTTCAGAGAGCCTCAGGTTCAAAACCTGTCTGTGAAACCTGCTGACCATACAATCCCAAGCAATTCATTTACACTCTCAGTGTTCCAGGAATTCTAACACTGTAAGTTAGTAAGAAAGTAGAAGACATCACAAAACAAGGCTGACTAGGTCTCCAACAAATTTGTGTTAGCTAATCTCTATTGGGTTCTTATTAGAACAAGGCAACCCTATTGACCTCTCATTGATTTCCTATCCCGCTCATCACAAAAGCTATTCTAAACATTCTTCAAGTGTTCTATTCCACTGTCTTAACCTATACTTTGAAGCCATTTGTCAAGAACTCCTTCTCCTTTCTTCATCCTCTCACCTTATTACTTCTTACTATCTCCTCTTTCACTCCAGTCCCTGATGAGGAAATAGGCCTTCTATTTATCAGTGCCAACCAGGCTACATGTACCCTTGTTCTCATTCTATCATTTTCTCTGGAGGTCTCTCAATGTTATTTTCGTGTTCACACTTAGCTTGAATCTTTTCCTATCTACTAGTTCTACCTTGTTGCCTACAAACATTCCCAAGTTTGTTGCATTCTTTAAAAAAAAAAAAAAGGCCTGATTAGATCCTGCTATGTGCACTAGCATATATCCCCTTCCCTTTTTTAGCTAAACTCCTCAAAAAAGCCATCTATACTTGGTTCCTCCACTTCTTTTCCTTTCACCCTCTTAAACCCTAAGTAATATAGCTTTCAACCTCATTATTCATTGGCCTTCTACCAATCCTCCTATTTACTTGAATTTTCTGTGTCCTTTGACTTTGTTGACCACCTTCTCCTTTTTGGTACTCTTTCCTCCCTGGGATTTTGAGACTGTACTCTTTCTTGGTGCACCTGCCTAAATCATTCCTTTTCAGATTCCTTTGTTGGATCTTCATCCACATGAAGCTCACTGGCTGTGTCCCTCTGAACTCTTTATTGATCCTTCTTCTCTTTTTTCTCTATATTCTTTCATTTGATGATTTCAGCTCCCATGGAGATTCAATTATCATCTCTATTCAAATGATACCCAGATCTATTTGTCCATCCTAAATTTCTTTCTTGAGTTCTTATCCTAAGTCACAAAATGCCTATTGGACATTCAAACTAGTTGTCCCACAGACTCAATATGTGCAAAATAGAACTCATTGTCTTTCCTCATCAATTCATTCCTCTTCTATTCCTCCCTATTACTATTGTTGAGAACACCACTTGTCCTTCTAGTCCCTTAGCTTTGAATCTTTGGTTTTATCCTTTACTTCTCCCTTTCCTCCATCTTACATATCCAATCAATTGCTAAATCTTGTAATTTCTTTTCCTAGTATATCTTATCTCTCATGTATTTATCCTCATCTTCACTGACACAGACACTACACTGGTTCAGGACTTCATCATCTCTCATCTGGGTTATTGTGATTCTAATTATATTTACATAAAATAGTTAATTTCCTTAACCACAAAAGTCAAATAATGGCAGATATAGAGCAAACAAGGATATAAAATACAAAATATCATAAGAGCCTTGCCGAGCGAATCAAAGTAATTAGAAACCAAGTATCTCACTTGACTTTTAGTCTCTTTGGTACAACGATTTTCATAACCCATCTCTTTAGGATGGTATTTTGGGTGGGAGAAAACATTCTTCCAAGGATATTTTCAGATAAGGGTTTAGGGGCAAGAAAAGGGACTTATCCCCAGAACCTTGATCGGAATGAATAGCTCTTTCCAGAATAATGTTATTTCCGAATCCCCAAAGGGGTTTCTATTTGACCTGAGAATAGCAGTTCTTATCATGTTTTGTGTTGTGGACACCTATGGTAGTGTATTAAAACCTATGGACCTCTTCTCAGAATTATGTTTTTATATGCATAAAACATATGAGATTCCAAAGGAAGACTCTTATATTGAAATATAGAGTTAGCAAAATATCTTTTTAAAACAAGGTTGAGAACTATCCCAGAAGTAATAGGGAGTTGTTAGAGTTTGTGGAGTAGGGTATTCACATGGTTGTATTTGTGCTTTATTTCAAATCACTTTGACAGTTGCACGGATGATGGATTTAACAGTGGAGAGAACTGAGATAGGGAGACTCCTCTGTCACTACCCTGGTCCACCTCTATCTTTGTAGTCTTTTAACATATCCATTACTCTTCTCTACAAACTCAGTGGCTAGCCATATTGGAACACACAGGTACATGTTGCCATTCATCACACAAGTTACTCTATTACTCCATTCCTCCTTTCGCACCAGCTTTCTTTTATGTCTAGAATGTTCTCCTTCCTCTATCCTGACTCTTAGAATCCCTGACTTCTAAGACAATTGAAAAGTCTAAGAGACATACGTTCTAGGTAATTCATAATCAATTTATTAATTGGGTTAGCAGAAAATCAATAAATTGAGGTCAGTAGTTCTCTCAAAAACCAAAGACCTCATATGTAGGCTGCTTGAATGTTTAATAAATACCTTTGGAAAAGGAGTTGTCCCTGAAGGGTAGAAATCAATTCTGATTGGTTAATAATTAATGAGATAATGAATATTACAGTGAGAGGTGGGCTTATTCTAATGAGGGGCTAGAAGACATGACTTTGATCAAGTTTAGCACTCTTTGGGCAAGGTGAGAAATGTCCTCGAGAGACTGGACTTTGAACGGCCAAGCAAAAAAGAGACTCTTTGGGTCTCATACACAAAATTGGTTATTAATATAATAAAATAATCATTTTTCTCACTTCTTTTCTTAACTCCAATGCCACTTCTTGCTAGAAACCCTTCCTGGTTCTCCTAGCTGTTATTGCCTTCCCCTTTCAGGTTACTTCCATCTACTCTAAAGTTATCTTGTAGGAACTAATTTATGTATATGTTTTAGAATGTAAGTTCCTTGTGGGCAGGGACTTTTTTCTTTTTTTTTTTATCCCTATGGCTTAGCACAGTCCCTAATAAGTAATCAGCCCTTAGTCAATGTTTGCAGATTGTCTGACTATTAAATTGCAAAACGGGTACTATCTGTATTGGCTGAGGTCACTTCCTGCATCAATGAAATCACAAGTGCAGCTAGAAAAGAACGAAAAAGGCATTTCTCCTGGGGATAAAAAGAAACAGAAAAAAAATGTAGTTTCTGCCTTCTGAGAGTTTGTAGTCATCAGCAGCAAGCATTTATTAAGCTTTTACTGTGGACATTATGCTAACCTTCTTCAGATTTTCAAGAGGTTTGGTCTACATGCTTAGGAAGGACCATAGGTTGGCCTGAAGATAGCTCTCTTTGTGAGTTGGTATTTGGCCCCTTTAAGATACCAAGTTAATAAGTCATTCCCCCTAAGAAAATTGATTGGAATCAGCTGAAGCAATGATGTCACCAGCGGTCTCCAAATGAGACTGCATACAAAAACTTAGCTAGTTCAGACTAAAGAGATGGGGGATTCCCTTTAGTCTGAAGTCTAGGAAAGAATTGTGTCCCAAGAATGCTTCCAGCTCATAAGCTAAACAAGAGAAATGCCAACAAGAAGATCAGAGAGATGAGAACTTTTGGAGAGAAAAGCTTAAAAGACACAGGCTGTTTCAGAAGAAAGAACAAAGACAAGAGTGAATTTTGCTTCAGGCTGTTTCAGGAAGAAGACATATTCGAGGATTCTTGAGAATCGTAAAGATGGAGATATACAAGATCTTAGGACTTTAGCCTAGTGGTGAATAACAAAGTAATATTAACATAGTACATGTAAACAACTGAATACTGGGCTATAAAAAAGAGTATATGACAGGAACTGAAAGTCTAGTGAGATACATTATTTCCAATTACTTTGATCTGCTCGCTAAGTGCCTTATGTTATTTTGTATTTTATATTTTTGTTTGCACTATCTCTGCCATTATTTGACATTTGTGGTTGAGTAAATTCATTATTTCATGTTTAGTCAATTTAAATATTTATATACCTACAATCCTGTTATTCTGTTCTAAAACCTAACCTACTCTGGTGGGGTTGTTTTTTTTTTCTTTTTTTTCCTTTTTTTTGAGGAAATGGGGAATGTGGGTGGGGAGAATCATTAAAGGGACCGCAATTTTCACAGCACTGAGAAACTCTCTTCATCCCTGCAGATCTGTAATATGTAGTCTTAGAGAACCAGCTGGGGAGCACTGAGAGGTTAAGTAACTTGCCCATGGTCACACAGCAGGTACTTGCTAAGGATGAGACTTGTATGAAGGTCTTCCTAATTCTGAGGCCAGCTGCTTCTTTGGTGACTATCCTAAAAGTTGGGGAGGGGGAGAGACAAAAATCTAGTGAGCTTTGACTATGTTCTAGGCACTGTGTTAAGCTCTTTACAAATATTACAACACCTGCTTCACAGTGAATGATATGAAGGTTGTTGTCCAAAGACCAACCTAACAAATTTATTTAGGCCTTTCCCCAAGAGAAAAGAGAATATTAGTGACCCCCTCTTATTGACATGCCAAATTGAGGATTGGGTAAGTCAAGAACCACACAATTGACACCTCTGAATCCCCAGCACTGATGAGCTATTATATTGAGTTAAACCCCAGAATCACTGGACTTCACACCTTCTTGGACCAGGGTAATGGAAAAACAGCAGGAAGATTTTTCTTTATATGCCTCAGTAACCTAGAGAGGATGCTGCTGAGGAAGTGTCTTTTTCATTAGGGAGCCATCCGGATAAATTTTGTCCCTTTGCTGAGGGTTAGAGTGGAGTGGCCACTAATTCTATTAATAAGTATGCAGAGAGCTACCTATCAACTGCTTGATAGTGTTAATGAGAAGTGTGTATGTGTATAATATATATATATATATACATATATATTTGCATATATACACATGTATTGATATCTTTTATAGCTTACAATATATGTATAATATTTCATAACTTACAATGTATTTTATGTGCATTATTTTATTTTATACAACAATGCTGTGAGGTGGAATAGGGGAAAGAATACTGCCTCTGGAATCAGAGAATGGGATTCAAATCTTACTTCTGATTGCTTAGTATTTATGTGACCATAATCAGGTTCCTTAACATCCTTGGCCCTCAGTTTTTTCATCTTTAAAATGAGGGGAGTAGATGAGGATCAGGGGTGGGGGAACCTTCATGAAGTTTGGTTTCAGTCAAAGGGCCACACTTAAGGATCTAGAGGGCCATAGGTGGCCTCAAGGCCGAAGGTTCCCCCACCCCTGGAAGGTAAATGGCCTTTGAGATTCCTTCCAGATTTAGCAGTATAATCCTATGACTAATTAGGGGAGGAATGTGTCCAGAGAATGGTTCTACCTCATGAGCTATAAAGTAGTCAGGTGTGATGAATTAAAAACCCTGAAGGACAGAATTTCTGGGTAATTAATAATCAACTTATTAATTAGACTAGCTAATAGTCAATAAATTAATGGTCAGTGGTTTCTCTTGATAACTAAAGACAAAACATATGGAAAGTATAAAAGTTTCAAATAATCCCTGAAAAGCAATTCCCCTGACAAATGGCAATAAACCCTGGTTGGTGAACATTTAATGAGGAGATGGGCTAGAAGTTTTCAGTTCCTTCTGTTGAGAATGTGGTTTAATCATGAGACAGCTGCCTCCAGCCATCTGGACAAGGGAATTCATCTCCATCCATACCACTATGATTTGTTTTCTCCTTCATGAGCTAAGTCACCCTAAACTCTAATGGAGGGGTACAAATACAGGGGCTCTTCTCCTCAGGGTAAGAACTAGTGCAGACTGGATTCTGTTTATGCTCTAAAAAGAAGTAAGTTCTCCTAATTGGGTGGAGTCCAGTCCAAGACAGAAAAGGGTTTTATGAGGGTTAGGATGAAGAGGTTTAAAGAAAAATGATGATTGTTAAGGGAAACATACGTTTCTAGGGGTGCTCGTGACCCCAAAGTACCAACATGCTGGGTCCCGCCGAAAGAATTCGACTCAAGCCTTCTCAGCCAAGGGAAAAGAGAAAGTTTATTAGGGATTCACCATAATGGGTTGTCTTAAGAAATCCCACCCTTTGTGACGCCTGTTTTCACAAGCGGGCCAGACTCAATCTAAGCTGAGCTAAATTGAACCTGAGCACCTTCATGGAGGCAAGATGGAGATTATATACACAAAGATTGTAGGAGGGATTGAGGGGTGGTCTGGGGTGACTAGAGGAGGGGTTTAGGGAGGGTCTTGAGGAGGAGTCTAAGGAGGGAGAGATGAGGTCAGAGTCCAAGAACCAAGGGAATGGAATTAAGGGTTGGAAGTAGCTGAAGGCATGGATACAGATAGTATCAAGGGTGGGAAGTAGCTGGACAATAAAGGGCAAGGCTAGGTAGAGATTTGGGCCTATTGATAATGTAAGGCTTATGGCCTTAGGGAAAGGTCAAATCCAGTTGGAAGATTCAAGGACAGTTCAAGGGGGCTCCCAGAGACTGTATTCCAGATTCAAAGGGGTTCCCAGAGACTGTGCCCTCATCAAGGACAATCTCATCAATCAGTCATGTCCTTCAGAGACTGAAGTTTTATAGAGACTACTGTTAAATGAGAAAATAAAGGAAAAAGCCTGGATCCCAAATTTACAATTGATTATTAATATGATAGTAAAATAATTTCTCTCATAGGTATTATTAGCAACATTTTACAGAAAAAGAAATAAACATTGCAACTTGTCCAAGATTAGTAATATGTGGTACACCTGAAAACTCTAAAACAATGCTTCTTACCCCTAATCTACCACCATTCATGCTGCCCCCTGACCTCTCCACAAAGTGTTGAGCCCAGGTATTTATCTCCAGTCCAATATGGTTTGGTTCTGGGTGGTAAAGAGGGTCCCAGGCCAGTCCCTCAATGAGTAGTGGATCTAGCAATGAATCCAAATGGATCTCACTTGACGTGATAGGTATGTTCCTGAAAAGTTTGTGTCAATTAGTTTTTTTTTTTTTAAATGAATCACATGTTGGATATACTAGGGGAGACTGAGTTGTAAGGGATTTCAAGATGCTATTGATTATAACCCAGAACTGAATGAGAACTTCCTCTGCCATATGCCCAACAAAGGATCATCCAATCTTGGATGAAGACTTCCAGTGGGTAAAAGGACCTATTACTCAAGGGGCAACCCATTCCACGTACATCAAGCCTAAATTTCTCTCTTTTCCACTTTCACTGATATCTTTCAATGACCCATCTTTAACTGCATGAGTACCATAAAACACACCTGAATTTGACATAATGGAAAAATAGCTGAATTCCTGCCTGGCTGAACCCCCTTTTCTTGATTTTGTTCTTGGAGTGGGTCAGTTTTCTTCTATCTAAAACAAAAAAAACTTTGGGGTGCTTTTGTGTTTATATTTACATTGTTAAATACTTCCCAATGTCATTGTAATCTGATTCAGCTGCCTTTGGGAGCATTGCAGGAAGCATGCTGGTACTGGTGTCTATACGTGACACCTCTGGTAGAGTGAGTAGGGATCCTGACTTGGAATTGAGAAGATCTACCTCTGAATCTTGCTTCTGCCACTTAGTTAGGTGTCCATGGGCAGGGCACCAAAACTTTAGACAGCTTCCCTATCTTCACCTAAAGAAGGTGAGAAAAATGTTACCTCAAGTACTTCGCAGAAGTTTTGAGGCTCATATGAAAAAACAAGTGTAAGAATCTTTCAAACTTCAAATAGCATCAACTATTTATAATAATAATAAATATATCAATAATTATGGTTGTTTTATTATCATATTATTCATTACTGTTATTTTGTTTGCTTCCTAAGTCATGAGGCAGCATGGCATTATTAATAGAACTTAGGTCTTAGAGTCAGGAACACCTGGTTTTAAATCCTACTTCAGTCACTTGACCATTTATTTAACCCTAGGGAAGTCTCTCAACCTCTCACAGCTTAAGTTTCTTTATCAGTAAAATGTGGGCATTGTACTAAATGAACTCTAAGGTCTCTTTTAACTACAAATCTAACAATCTATGATCCTTACTAAAAATAATAATAATAATAAAGGATGAGGAAAGCAAACTGGAATCATTAATGTTCTACCAGCCTCTAGATTCTAACTCCTATAAGACAGTTTTCTCCCAAGTCTCCAAGCTAACAGAATGTAGAGATTGGAATGAAATTGCAATTTTATCTTTACTATGACGCCCACATCAACAGGCAGCCCACACTTGTCCTCTCTCCACCTCTCTCAATTTGCCTCGGGGACACTAAACAGGAATTGCATTTAGTAATCAATTGACTCCCTTTGACTTGGTTTGGTACTTTTTCTAAATAACAAGAGCCAAGCAGGCCTGGAAACACATCAGAACCAACACTGTAAAATCTTTATTAATGAAGCTATTGGAGCCATGCAGAGAGGACATGGAAAGCATATGCAAACGTGCTAGGGAAATTATTTCTATCAGCCTCAGCTATTTGAAAGCAATTGAAAAGTTTCCATTTGAAGAAAAGCCATTTTCATGATGTGAGTTGAGAGTACTGTGTGTCTGCAACACCCATCCACCACAGCTTCTCCGACTCTGATATTTCTACATTTTATTAAACCACAACTAAGTGGAGTCACGCTGTGAAAATATTGTGTAGCTTTTTAAAGTGATATCATTACCTAATAATTTTGAGAGCTTTATATTGCCGAGGCAGGAAGGAAAATAGATGCAAATAGCTTGGCAAAAACCACACAATGTCTTGATGCTCTTCCAAGATGGCCTCTTGGGTAAGGGTGAGGGGGTGGGAAGAGGGAGTGGAACTGAAAAGAAATCAACTTGGTTAGCCTAGCACAAAGAGTACAATGGGAATGTTTATGTGGTGAGGTGCAAAGATGCTATTCCTTTGGTTTTCCTAATGTTTTATCTACTAATGTTTTTAAGTTTTTTGAGGGCAGGGACACTAGTTTTTGTCTCTGTCTCACCCTTATCTAGAAGAATGCCTGTCACATTGTAGGCACTTAAAAACACTGGTTGATTGAATGGGAAATGGAGTTGAAATGTGTTTCCTCATTGTTCTTTCTCCCCCCTGGGTCCAAGTTGTATATATTGTGTTGACCAATCAAGCAAAGACCTTGATGCACTTCTGGAATTCATACCAGTTGGGTGTGGGGACTTGTTTGGAGGCTGGATGGGACCCAAGGATAGTCACAAAAGGAGGGTGTCTACATCTGTAGTTTTTGAAGAAACAATACCAATAATAACCATAGCATTTCTATTGTGCTTTTGAATTTACAAAGTTCTTTATATACATCTTCTCATTTGATCCTCTACAACTATGTGAGGTCAATGCTATTGTTACCCCCTCTTGGCAGATAAGTCACACAATGCAAAAGCAACCACACTGGCACACCTAGGATGGCTGCTAGCACAGGTTCTTAGATCTGCTTTACCAGGAAAGAGAGCTGTTTTAGGGGTCAACAATCTTCTTTAATTACATAAAATACAAACAGAGAAAATACAGAGCAGAGAAAATACAGAGAAATAAAGACCAATAGACAGGGCTCTACTGCCTGAATCAAAGCAATACTGCTATATACTTTACATCCACCACTGAATAGAAAGAGCCTTTAACTCTGAGCAGTGGGGGAGCTCTGAACATACGGCCACTCAGAGTCTCAACCAGGAAATCACAAGATCCTTCCTGTAAGCAAGCTCCCGAAACAAAAGCTCACCTCTCAGAATATATACTCTTTCATCTAATAGACTCAGAGCCAGAAGGCATCGTAACCCTTCTGACTCAGTGCCTAATTAGAAATTAGCAAAAGGTATGTAAACCTTCCTACAAGTAAGCCAGTCTCTCTTAATGGGCTCCACGTGAGGCCTACTGATGGGAGGGGAAAATCTTATTCCCCTTTAACCTTATACACAACTAGTAAATATTTGCAGCAGGATTTAAAGCCAGCGCTCCCAGACTACAAATCCAACAATCTATCCACTTAGCTGCCCAAGATTATTACAATGAAAGGCCCAGAAGACCAAAAATCTCTCCACAAATTGGTGGTCCCTGATATTTCCTATTTCCTTTAGATTAAAGCATTGTCAAGTCAACAAACATTTATTAAGCACATATCATGTACCAAGCACTGTGCTAAACACAAAGAAAGGTGAAAACAGTCCCTTTCCTAAAGAAGCTCACAGTCTAAGGGGGGAGGAAATATGCAAAAACAATTATATACACTCGAGATGTACATAGGATAAATGGGAGATTACTTCAGAAGGAGGGCAGCAATATTAAGGAAGATTTGGGAAGGCTTCTTGAAGAAGATATGACTTTAGCTAAGACTTGAAGGAAACCATAAGGGCAGAAATGAAGAGGGAAAGAGTTCTAGGCAAGGGAGACAGCCACTGAACATGTATCAAGTTGGGAGGTGGAGTATCTTCTGCAAGGAATGAAGACTAGAATCACTAGATCAAGGGTGGGGAACCTTTGGCCTTGAGGCTACATGTGGCCCTCTAGGTCCTCAAGTGTGGCCCTTTGAGTGACTCCAACTTTGTCAAAAAAAAAAAAAAAAGGGCCATGAGGCCACATGTTCCCCAACCCTGATGTAGATCGCACAGTACATGAAGGATATAAAGTGTAAAAAAGACTAGAAAGGTAGGAAGGGGCCAGGACATAAAGGGCTTTAAAAATGAAACATTAAAAACATGACTATAATTTGGGGTAACATATTAAACCATCCTAAATTCATCTCAGGCCAGCTTTATTAAGCTCTTATATGCTGAGCACAGAACTCAGTTCACTGTAGTAGCCTCAGTCACCAACAACTTACTTAAAATGTGTTTTATCAGATTGTATTCAGTAGCCTAGTAGAACCTAAGGGAATAAGATAAAGCATGGGACAATTTTGAGATGGAAAAGAGATGAGGAGTAAAGAACTCCTGCTACCTAAGATAGAACAGTGAACTTGAAATGCTGAATTTGGAGTCATGGGATGTCAGTTCAAATCCTGGCCCTACCACTACCTGTGTGACCTTGGAAAAAAAGCATTTAACCTCTGTGGGGCTCAGTTTCCTTATCTGTAAAAATGAAGGTAGAATTATACATACATATATATGTATGTATATATATATATATATATATATATACATATGTATGTGTGTAAATATATATATATATATTTATACCCTCTAAGGTAGCTTACAGCTCTATAGCTGTGATCCTAGGAGGGGTGCCACTGTGAGGAGCCTATGCAAAGTTTAGAGTCAGTGACTGTTTAGTTACCAGGTGTCGAAGTGGAAAAAACACTAGACATGGAGTCAGAGAAATCTAGGGCCAGATTATGCCTCAGACAGTGATTTCTCATTGTCTCCAGGATTGAATACAAAATGCTTTGTTTGTCATTCAAAGTCCTTCATGAACATGCCTTTCCTGTCTTCATATACCTTACTCCCCTACAGTTACTCTTCAATCCAGTGACACTGGCCTTCTGGCTGTTTAGGAACAAGACACTCTCATCTCTCAGTATTTTCTATGGTTGTCTCCTGTGCCTAGAATGTTTTCCCTCCTCCAGTCTGACTACTTACCTTCATAGCTTTCTCTAAGTCCCAGCTAAAGTCCTCACCTTCTATGGGAAACCTTCCCCAACCCTTTTAATTCCAGTGCCTTCCCTCTGTTAATTATTTCTTATTTATCCAATATATAGCTTGCTTTATATATCCAATTCCTCTTAATTCTAGTTTTTTCCCTCTGTTTAATTATTTCCTATTTATCCTATACACAGCTTGCTTTGTATATGTTTGTGTGTTGTCTCTCCCATTAGCATGTAAGGTCCTTCAGGGCAGGGACTGTATTTTGCCTCTTTTTTTATCTCCAGCACTTAGCACAGTGCCTGGCACATAGCAGGTCCTTAATAAATACTTATTGATTGATTTATTGATCCTGAGCAAGTCATTTAACCTTTCCCAGCCTGACTTGCCTCATCTATAAACTGGGTACAATAATAGCACCTACCCCTCAGGGTTGTTATGAGGATAGAATGTGATAAGGTTTCTACAGGAATTCTCAAATCTTAAAGCTCTATATAAATGCCATTTATTACTAGTGCCAGAAAGGAAAGATCATAGCTCTGAAGATCTTCCCATTCATTTGGTATATTACCAATGAGGGGAATCTCTGGGAGAGACTTTGCAATCCAACTTCCCTCATTGTATCAATGAAGACAAGGTGGCCCAGAGAGTAGAAATGTGAATTGGTCATGGTCACACATAGAATGTTACAGGGAGTGAAACAGAAGTGTGGGAGGGTTAACAATTTGAAATGTACAATTCGGCAGTGGGAAGTGCTGACACCAGGGGCTGCTCACAGGATCTCTTGAAGTGTTCCTGTGCACATGTAATCCCTAAGCATTTCCTGCTTCTTGCAGGGCTGCAATAGCGATGGCTAGCCATGGATTGAGTAGCTAGTGGTTGGAATATTGGAAAACCTTGGTTAATTGGAGTTGGGACACAACGCACATTGGAATCCAATCACATGCTAATAACCACTTCAAAATCAGATGTGCCTTCCCCTAGATCCATTAAGTAACTGTCAGTTAACTGGGCAGCTGATTTAAACACATGGATGTTAAATATTGCTTGGTGTGAGTTCTCTTCTGTGACAAGAAGACAGAGTTTCTTAGGATTTTGTGACCTTGAACAAGTCTCTTAACTTCTGCAGACCATGACTTCTTATGTAAATGAAAAGGTCAGATTCTGTGAATTACAGAAAATTCAGTGATGATTTAAAGAGCAGCAGAAAAATGCTCCTATGAGATTAAAGCATTTCCCCCACCATCCACATTCTTTCTAGAGTAAAACTCCTTTCTTTCTTCCCCACAAGCTGTACTAGGGGAAAATCAAATGTAGTAGGGCTGTATTTAATCACCATTTTATAGATGAATACAAAGCTGAAGGAAGTGGAGAGCCAGTCTTAGTTCCTCTAGGTCAGGAATTCTGTTGTGAATATCCTCTTTGTCTGTTTATACTTGACTTCTTGGAACTTGTTTGTGCTTCTGAGCGTCTCAGAATTTGGAAGCAAGCATTTTGTTTTTGGTTGCTTTTAAGGGGGAAAGATTTGAATGAATATTGGATTTGAAGTCAGATGATGTGGGTTCAAGTCTCAACTTTTCCACTTACCAGCCATGAAACCTTGAGCAAATTATTGAATTTTTCTGGGTGTCTGCATCATCATCATCACCATCATCATCATCATCATCATCATCATCATCATCATCATCATCATTAGAATTTGTACAGTGCTTTAGCATTTGTAAAGTGATTTGCAAGTTTTATCCCAGTTTTTGTCCTCACAATAATCTTGGGAATAGGTATTATTATTACTCCATTTTATTGATGAGGAAACTGGGGTCAATAGAGATTAAGTGACTTGCTCAGGGTCACATAGTTACTAAATCTCTGAGGCCTGATTTGAATTCAGACCTTCTTGACTTCAAGTCCAGCCTATACTGATTGTGCTTATGGCTTTCTAGATATCAGTACAGCTACAGCCTCATCCTGGAACTTCCCTTGGTGCCTGCTGCCCTCTCATGTGGGAACATCCATCCTTCCCTGAAGCCTTCCCAACAAAGACTATCCTTCCTCCACTTATCCCAGTTGTACCATTTGGGCAAGGGAAGGCCAACAGCCTTCACTCTTGAAGACACCCAGCCAGGAGAAACCCTACTACACTGGAGTCTATAATCCCTGTGGCCAAGTTGGTACCACTTTAAATCTCCATTTTCAATTACAAAAGCCAATCTGGCTGTTCTGTGTGTGTGTTTAAACAGGCTTTTTGTAATTGAAAATGAAGCTTTAAACACTTTGAAAGTGGCCGTGGGGACCTGCTTGCAGCAGCTATCTCAGATCCCCTCCTTTTGAGGAGTGAGTCCCTTTAGCCACATTGCAAGCTTTGTTTTCAATTACAAAAGCCTGTTTGAACACGAGCTGTCACATAGGCTGTTCAAACAGGCTTTTGTAATTGAAAAAGGGAGAAAACAAAAGATTTATAACCTGCACAACCCACAATGGAGAGATTCTGGTCAGAAGACATGCAACCAAGATGGCAGCTCAGAGTGAGGGGATAGGGGCTGGCCAAAGGAGACCATTCATATTGTCACTTTGAAAATGTTCCCCTGTACCATGATGAAACCAGCCCAAAACCTTGTTCGATTTCTGTTCTTGCCTAAGTTTTTGTTCTGCCCCTTTAAAAAGCCTCCTGGCTACAACCCAAGGCAGCTGCCATAACCAGGCAGGGCTTTTAATTAACTAACAAACACTAGGTGTAAAGGACCACAAACAATAAACATAGGAGCCTGGTTTATCCATTTCTTAGGAGAAGGAGAAATTTTAAGGCACAGGTAATTTAAAAACAACAGCTTCCTATTCTTGGGAGAACATGATGCTCAGGGTTTGATTTACCAATAAGTAAAAAGATATTTCAAGACACAAGGTACGTGTCTCCCATTTCTTTTTTTCAGCATTTGGAAAGTTGTGTTTGTCCTTCGTTTTCGAAGAGGACCATGGCATCAGGGAAATGATGACATGACTTGAAGTTGACTTTGATTTGAGTGAGGGAGGGCTGTGCAAGGTCACCAGCCTCACTTTCTCCTCCAGAGCTATCTGGATCTAGTGACCTGATATTCACCAGGGTGACTGGAGATGACCCAGCATGCAATGGGAGACCCTGGTCCTTTTAGGCTAAGGTCTTTTCATGTACTCACTTAGAGTGAGGTTAACACCTGTTCAGTGAATAGGCCTCTTTAAGAAGTGAGTCAAGGGATGGGGAAGGAAGGAAGGAGAGGGAGAGAGGACCAGCTGAGTCACCCAACTAGCTGGGTCCGCATTCAAGCAATTTGGTTTAGTATCTCCAGGAAGACTCATAGATCTTTACTGATAGATAAAAAAAAAAAAAAATTGTTCCAAAAGCCAGACATCAAGAGGACTCCCTGGCCCTGAGAATGTTTAGAGTCAAATGAGAATCTCTCAGAGGTTGAGGACTGAGATAAAGGTGCGAACTGAAGATAGAGTCTTTATTTAATGTAAAAAATAGATTCAAATATTTAAGAATAATTTCAAAGTTACTGTGAGAAATTATTTGTATCTTGGCTTAAAAAAAGTTCCCAGATAATTTTAGTAATTTTTAAGAGATTAAAGACCACTAGCTGTAGCAGGAAAATTCCTGGAAAATGGCAAACATGTCTACAACTTTTCCATAAGGTGGAAAGTCTGAAATCAGAAGTCCAGTTGTGTATGGTACATGTTAGTTTTGTCATTTATAAAATGAGGAAAATAATATTGCTTACCTACCCCAGTAGGGAGTGGTGGGGAGGGGCACTAGACAAATGCGAGCTTCTATTAGGATTTATAACTCTTACTAACAGTAATATTTGTATTCGGATTGTAGAGAGATAGGAAGAGTGCTGAATTTATACTTTTGATCTTGGAGACACAAGGGGCCTGAATTCAAATTCAACTCTGTCTTTCTCACTACTACTATGTGACCTTGGCAAGTCATTTAACTTCTCTGGACCTCAGTTTCCTTATCTATAAAATGAAAAGATTGAATTAGATTATCTCTGAAGGCCTTTTAACCTACAGATCTAGAATCTTTTGATCTCCCTAATTAGATGATGAGTTACTTGAGGATTAGGGATTAATTTTTACTTATCTCTGTAGCACCTTCCAAACTACCACAGATAAATGTGGTTGAATAAATGTCAGAATTTTTTACTTCCTTGGCTCTTTCAAATCTCTTAGAAGCTGTCCTCTCCTAATCCTGTCCTGATGCCACTGGAGGGGAGAGTTCCAGAACTGCATTTTCAATACAATGAAATCAGTAAATTTCTTTGCATCACAAACTGGCCCAACTTTTCACTGGGACTTCTCAAACCATAGGAAAAGCTGAAGACACTCCAAGTGTACAAATGAATGACTGCTGGGACATAAAAAGTCTGTTCCTAAGGACAAATATGGTTTCTGTTTCTTGGGACCACATTTGACCATAAAATACCTTTAGTTTTGAAATAGAATACCCACCAATGAAGTCTCAGAGTTCATGAAATATTCCTGGGATACATAGAGGTTGAGGAAACTATGGACTCAAATGGAAGAAATGATTACTATTTTTGTAAGGAAAAATTGCCATATATAGTAAGAATATTTGATGTGAGACAGAATAGTACTGGGTCACTGGAGCTAAGGGCGGTACTGCTTTCTTGACATCTGGGCTGATAGGAATTCAAATAGACACTCAACTGAGAAGGTAGAGGGACCAAAGTGGAAGGTGCTTAATTTCCTCTCAACTGCAATTGTCAGGTTCTATTTCTATTCTGGGGCATCTGAACCCCTACCCTAGTTCATCTTTCTGTGAGACCTTCCCACAAACTAGGCTTTGACTTGCATCGGGAGGTTTGCTTTATTCAAAGCCATTATTTGCATTCTCTTACTTCTAACCCATTAATGAAAATGTCTTCACTAACTGTCCACCATGCACCCTGTTTGCCAGAACTTTCTACTTCAATTGGTGCTCCCAGAGCCAAAGATCACTTTGGCTTTATAACATTTCCACTTTCTCCAAACACCCTCCTCCCCACTGCCATGTTATTCCCTTTCCATCTCTCCTCAGACTAAAGAAGGTAGGGAAGAAAAATGCTATCTTCTCATGCCCCCGGACAGTTTCCAGTCACATCGACACTTTCTCATCAAACTACTATTTAAATTCCTTGGAATGCCACGATTTACTAGAACATTATTATGGAAATATTATTTTAGTTCATAGCTTGAATATGTAGAAACAGAAGACCTGGGTTTAAATTTTGCTTCAGATGCATACTATCTGTGTGGCTTCGGACAAATATATTAACCTCCTTAGGCTACAATTTCCTCATCTGTAAGGACTGGATTAGATGGCCTCTGTGATCCCTTTCAGCTCTAGAGCTATGATCCTATCTGTGTTACTTTGTTCTTTTCAAAGTATAGTACCTATGTAAATATAGAGTGCCTTTGATATATGTGTGTATATGTCTCTGTGTATATATGTACATGTGTGTACATGTCACGTATGTGTATCTAAATCAATTAAACAACTATACATATATGTGTATGTCCAACTCTTTGTGACCCCATTTGGGATCTTTTCGGAAAAGATACAAGAGTGGTTTTGTCATTTCCTTCTCCAGCTCATTTTACAGATGAGGATCTGAGGCAAACAGGGTTAAGTGATTTGCCCAGACTTAACAAGGTAGTAGATGTCTAAGGCCACATTTGAACTCAGGTCTTCCTGAGTCCAGGGCTGGTGTTCTATCTACCTAGTATACAGGTATATATATATATGGTATATAGGTATATATATGTGTGTGTGTGTGTGTGTGTGTGTATGCATGCATGCATGCTTGTACGTACATATACCCATGTATGTGTATAAACACATATGTGTGTGTATACATATGTATACATATGTGCATACATGTATGACCTCTAATTCCAAGATCAAATTCAATTAATTTCTTGTGTATGCTTCTAGACTCACTAGAGAGATTGCAGGTTGCAATTAAGTCTTCCACCAGCTTTAGGAACCCTTCAAGGACCTTAGCTGGCATGACGTCTCTGTCCAATGTCACATTTGTTTCATGCCACTGCCACAGAGTCTTCAAAAACTGATTTATCTCCAGCCATTGGTATATCTCTTCAGGATCCCAAATAGGAGAGAAGAACTTAGATCCACTCATGGAATAATATCTCCATCGTTGGGTCTGGCTCTTTTTATACCTGAGTAGTCCCTTTATTGGCACTGTGACAACAGTCACAGTATACACATATATGCATATAATATATTCAGACCAACACGTTATATGGTATGATTTGAGGGTAAAATCTCTAAAGATTTTTACTGGAGTTCAAAATTATCATATTTTTGTAATAGGTTGCTTCTGACTTAAGACATTAAAGATTAAAATAACAATATCTGTTAAAATACCAACACAGATCTAAACAACTGGAGAAATAGTATTTGTTCATGCGTAGGCTGAACCAATATAATAAAAATGATAATTCTACCTATGTTAATTTACTTATTCAGTGCCAAACTAATCAAACCACCAAAGAATAATTTTATAATGCTAGAAAAATGCTAGAAAAAGTGATAATATATTTGGAGGAATAAAAGGTCAAAAAAAATGTCAAAAGAATCAATGAAAAAATGTGAAGGAAGGTGGCCTATTAGTACCAGATTTCATACTATATTACAAAGTGGTAATCATCAGAACAATGTTCTGATGATTCAGAATTCCCAGAACAGTTCAAGAAATTATGTTAGAGCACTTTAAAAATCAGAGAGACAACCCTGAAATAAACTGGAAGTTGCCTGAAGACTTTGCTGCCATGTATGGTGAAGCAAACGGGGAGCTAGTTGTTGGAGGAATCTTCTTCAGGATCTTTATTGCACAACCAGCTTGGGTTCTTAGGAAACCAAGGGAATTTATTGCACTATTAGAAAAATTAACTGAATTACCGCTAAGAAGTAGAGTGGTGGATCAGTAGAATATATTAGGTACACAATACGCAATAGTAAATGACCATAGTAATATACAGTAGTGTTTGATAAACCCAAAGATCCAAGCTTTGGGAAAAAGAACTCACCATTTGACAAAAATTACTGGAAAAAACTGGAAGGCAGAAGCTAGGCAGAGAGCAACATATCACACTGTATACCAAGATAAGGTCAAAATGGATAAATGACTTAGACAGAAAGGATAATATTGTGTAAATTATGGGAGCATGGAAAAAAATGTACCTGTCATATATAAATATGGAAGAGTTTTTGACCAAACAAGAATCATGGAAAGTAAGATGGATAATTTTGATTATATGAAATTAAAAAAAGGTTTTTTACACAAATAAAACTAACATAGCCAAAATTAGGATGAAAACAGAAAAGTGTGGGGAGGGGACTTTTACAGCAAATTTGCCTGATAAAGACCTCATTTCTCAAACATGTAGAGAATTGAACCAAATTTGTAAAATTAAGAGCCATTTCCCCAATGGATAAATGGTCAAAGGATGTGAACAGGTAGTTTTCAGAGAAAGAAATCAAAACTATCAACAGTCATATAAAAATACTCTAAATCACTACTGATTAGAGAAGCATAAATTGAAACAATTCTGAAATACCACTTTACACCTTACACAAACAGGCTAATATGACAGAAAAGGAAAGTGACAAATACTAGAATGGATGTGGAAAAAGACAGTTACTAATACACCGTTAGTAGAGTTGTGAATTGACCCAAGCATTCTAGTGAACAAAGGGTTATAAAACTGCATACCCTTTGACCCAGAAATATCACTACTAGGTCTGTATCCCAAAGATACCAAAGTAAAAGGGAAAAGACCTATTCGTACAAAAATATTTATAACAGTTCTTTTTATGGTGTCAAAGAACTGGAAATGGAGAGGATGTCCATCAATTAGGGAATGGCTGAACAAGTTGTGGTCTATGATTGTAATGGAGTATTATGCTATAAGAAATGATAAGCATGAAGGTTTCAATGAACTGATGCAAAATGAAGTAAGCAAAACCAGAAGAACATCGTACTGTACAGTACAACAGCAATATTTTAAGGATAATTTACTGTGAAAGATAACTACTCTGATCAATACAATGATCCAAAACCATTACAAAGGATCCATGATGTAAAATTTTATCTACCTCCAGAAAGAGGACTGATTAACTCTGAGTGCAGATTGAAGCATGCATTTTTTACATTATTTTTCTCTGTGTGTGTGTGTGTGTTTGACAACATGGATAATTTGGAAATATGTTTTGCATGACTTCACAAGTACAACTGACATATTGTTTGTCTTTTCAATGGGGGAAGGTGATGGAAGGAGAGGGAAGTTGGGAACACAAAATTTTTAAAAAAATTAATGTTAAAATTTTACATGTACAGTAATTGGCAAAGATTTAACACAATGAAATATATATTAAAATAACAAATCAACATATTATTTGGAAATGTTACCAGTCAAGTTACAATTGCCCATTAAGACCTTATGTTAAATTAACAAATTAGCTGTGGTCATCTAACTTGTTCTCAAAGGAATAAGGCATAGAACAGATAAGTTTTGCTTTGAAGGAGGAAGAGGTATGGAACACAGGATACTACCTTAATTAACTGGCAAACAGAAGCACCATGATGGGGACCCTTTCATAGATAGGAGGTAGTGAGCAGGCACAGGCCCGGGAAACGCGTGGGGTTGGGGGGGGACCACCCCCAACATCTCTCCTTGAACTTTCCCAAACTGTCAAGTCTCTGGTGTTTGCCTAAGGCATCTACTCATTCCAGTAATCTTCTCAACTGACCTATGCCTATGCCCAATCTCTCAATTTTCTGTTGCCTCCTGATCATCCCAGCTACTTCCCACCCTTGATCCTATCTAGACTTCATTCTCCCTAGGACATGTGGTCCAGGTCCCTGGCATCTTGGCCCTTCTCTATTACCTTCAATTACCCCAGCTACTGGCCATTCCCATACAGATCTTCCCTAGACTCCTTCTCCCAGTCACCCCAGACCCCTGGCCACTCCTAGATCACTAACACATTCTTTCTGTAGATCCATCTTGCCTCCATTAAGCCCTTCAGATTCCTTGAGAGTCTAACCCGTGCTTAGTCTGGTTAATGTGGTGGATTTTTAGAAACATGCCCACCTTCTATCAGTGTTCCAATAAACCTTGTCTTTGGCTGGAAAAAGGCTTGGGTTGAATTCATTCAGGCAGGACATACCTGTTGATATTTCAGGGTCCCAGCACCCCTAAACCTCAACAGTAGCCTTCAACACCTCTGGGTTTCAGGAGAGGGGACTAAAAAGGGAAGATCAAAAAAGGGTCAATAAAAAAATGACACCTAGGTTTGCTCTTGTTTCTCCTTATTCTTTAAAAATACTTCAGTCTCTAAGTGAAAATGGTGGAGGGAGAGTGGCCAAATCAGAACTGTCTAGGTCTACTTAATCTACTAAACATCTGCAGATAGAAAAATATGAAAGCACCTGGAGACAGTAGCACAAAGAGGAGGTGAAATCATTTAACCCAGAGAAGAGACAACTGGTGATTTCTCTAAATCTCTGAAGGATCACGCTAGAGCAAAAGTTCTTAAACATTTTTGTCATGGGCTGGCAGTCTGGTAAGACCTATGGACTCGTTCTCAGAATATTTTTTTTAATTCACAATTGAAGGAAACGCTAAATTTCTGTTACACGTTAGTGAATATCAAAAGAATTCCCATCTAAGTTCATTGGCCTCATCAGATTAGAACCACTGCTCTAGAGAATAGTAATCACCTGTGTCTGTCTCTGCTGAGGAAAAACATGGGGGAAAGAAGATAAGGCCAGAGTGGAAGAGATGCAGGCTAGATTGCTTTGAGCAGGAATAGGATCTCAGATTTCAAGGTCACCTAATCCAACTCTCTCACTTTACATAAAATGAAACTGAGGTACAAAGACTTTAAGTGATTTACCCAAGGTCCCAAAGGTAGGAAGAGGGAGGCAATGCTGCATGACTCACTTCCTCAGACTCATTTTAGGCTCCTATCCTTGCCTGGTGAGTTGGTGTGGTGAAGGGAGAGAGGGAGAGAGATGAGTTGACTAGCCCTGGAGTTATCCCATCCCCCCCTTTTTTGTTAATTTAAAGTTTATTATTTTTCTTATTTAAATTTTAAATTTCCTGTTCCATGAAAGTCTCATCTAAACTGCCCTATTAGCAGTACATTAGCAACATTTTTCCCCCTCCGGTGAAAGATTTTCCAAGCACTCTCATGCATCATTAGCTGCATATAAAAATCATCAGCTGGTCTAGGCCAGCTACTGGCGAGGTTAATAGTTAAAACAACCCGGTATGCCCGAAGGGAGTCCCCTCTGAGAGAGATGGTACTCGGGGGACACAGCTGGCTCTGCAGCTTCTGCTGTTGCCTTGACTCCCTTGTTAAAGCTGGGAAAGAAGGAAGCACCCTGTCCCCTTCACCTGTGCTTTGTCTAGAAGTTAGGGACCACCACAGTCTATAGCTTTCTGCCTGTGCCAAGCCATAATATTTCACATTTTTTAATATTAAAAAAATCCTTCTGTAGCTGGGATAACATGCGAAATGTAACAAGATTTCTTCTGAATTCCAAATTTATTTAAAGTAATTAAACTCATTTATTTCCATCTGAATACACTGTGTGGTTGAAAGATTTTATGGAAATCTGAGTAATAAGAATGAATTGATAAATAAATTATGCTTGGGAGGAAGAACAGGAGGAAATGACCTAAGTAAGCAGATGCTTTCTCAGGAAAGTTTAGGCTCTGCCACTCTGCTCTCTGTTCCGTGTCATCATGGGGAATGAAAAATGTAGAGTGTTTGATTGTCATTTGTAATGATTTGCTTGTTGAGTGGGGCTCAGATGGTTCTGAGCAGATCTGGGTGGAGCCATCTGGTGTGTGTCACTGCCATAGGCAAAAGTGGAAGGTAGGCTAAATTTGTCCTTGTCTCTCCCCACCGCCCTACACACTTACTGCTTCCTTAATCCCAGAATAGAAGAATGGTTGGACTGGAAGGGACCTTAAAGGTCATATGTAATTTTCAAGGAATGACCATGCTTAAAAAAAAAAAAAAATGACCACGCTCCCTGACTCAAGAAGCTTCAGTAGCTCCCTATTGCTCCCAAGATAAAGTGCAAATTCCTTTGTTTGGTGTTTAAAGCCCTTGACAATCTGCCTTCAGTCTTTCCTCCCAGATGTTTACACATGATTCCCTCTCATCCACATTATGTTCCAATCAAATTTACTGTCTTTCTGTTAGATATATCCATTGGGGGTAGCATTCTATCACCCAACTTTATGTGTTTTCATAGGCTCTCTCTTCCCCAGGCTCAGGAGGTTCTCCTATCTTATCCCTTTCTCCCTTCAAGGCTTGGGTCAAGTGAGCCACCTCCTACATGAGGTTTTTCCTAAATCCCCAATTGCCAGTGGTCACCATTTTTTTCATTTATTTTGTATATAATTTGCACTTACTAAAATGTATATATATTGTATATTCCTAGTAAAATGTAAATTCTTTTGAAGGACTGTTTTATTTTTATTTTCATATCTCTAGAACCTGGCACCAAGGAAGCACTCAATGAGGGCTGAAAAATTGTGCTGAATTTTAAAGATCAAGGACCAGGGCCCAAAGCATTAGAGGGACTTGGCTAAAGTCTCCAGTTCTAACTGATTAGTGACAGAGCTAAATTTAGGATCCAGGTTGCCTAAATCCAAGTCATAGAATGACAGAATCTTTTTTTTTTTTTTTTACTTTTGAACATCTATTTTTTTAAAACCTTGAGTTCCAAATTCTCTCCCCTCTTCCCTTCCTATCCACCCTCCCCAAGAAGTCAAGCAATTCAACATGGGCCACATGCGTATCA
>CM053624.1:259620896-259663337 GCA_028646595.1 Phalanger gymnotis
TTGGGCAGATGCGCTGCCTCACCAGCACTCCTCCTTCCCCAAGAACCCCCTACCCAGACTGGGCTTAAATCTTCAGCAGGCTCTTCACTCCTGCTCTGATCAGCCACTTAATTCCTCCCACCAGGTGGGCCTGGGGCCAGAAGCAACTGCAGCTGTAGTTCTAAAGCTGCCCCACCTCTGCTGCCCCAGGGGCGGTGGCTGAACCGCAAACTCAGTCCTGCAGCTTTTCCCACTAAGCTTCTCTGATGTCTTTGCTCTTTGTGGGTTGAGAGGTCTGGTGGATGCCACAGCTCAGTATTTCAGGATGCCAGGGCACTCTCCGCTCGTCTCCTGGTCTGGTAGGTCCACATCTGGTCTGTTTGCTGGGCTCAGCTCTGCTCCCCTTAGCTGGAGCCTGGGAGCTCTGCGTAGGACAGACCTTACCCTGAGACCATCCAGCCTGTACTGGGCTGGAGCCCTGCTTCCCTCTGCCACTTTGTGGGTTCTGCAGCTCTAGAATTGGTTCAGAGCCATTTTTTTTATAGGTTTTTGGAGGGACTTGGTGGGGAGCTCACACCAGTCACTGCTTCCCAGCCGCCATCTTGGCTCCGCCCCAGAATGACAGAATCTTACAGCTAGAAAAGACCACAGAAGACATCTAGTTCAATCCAAACCTGAATGAGAAATCCATTTGCAACATCAGTGCTCTAAAACATGGCACATTTAAAATAGGCACCAGTCTCAGGTAATGAAATTTTTATACCTGTATAGTTACAAAAGTTGAATAAAAATGCATATAGTATTGTCTTTCCCTGTTAGAGTGTGTGCTTCTTGAGGGCAGGGAATTTCTTTTCTTGTGTTTATATCTGTGTTGGTAAGCAAAATGGGCTCCTTAGCACTTAGTGCCCTTGAAGAGTTTGGCTTTTGTTTGCTTTGAGTAATGCTAAGCCCCAGGCCCAAACCCCTATTAGGTGTGGAACCTATGGTTGTGGATTGATGATTGAGGTGGGGCCCAAGGTGGGGATAACTCCAGGGAGGGCCTAGTTTATATGTCTGGGACAGCAGAGACTCTTAGACTACGTGGGTTTAAGTCCGCCTCTTTGTGACAATTTTAGGTCACGTGGTTGAGTCACACATGTGACTCACCCCTGACACTGACAAAGATATAAAAGCCAGGGGTTGACCTCTTCTTCTTGGAGCTCTTTGCTGCAGCAGTGGTGGCATGTGTGACACTGGGCCAGCCCTTGTTCTGGGCTTGTTCTTGTTCTAGGGCTGAACCTAGTTGTTGGTAATTATGAATTGTATTGGGTCTGTCTGTTTGTAATTTGTTTAAGGGCTCTTGAGATGGTGTTGATGAAGAGACTCTGGGCAGCTGTAGCTAAGGAGCCCTCCAGCTTGTAAACCTGGATGCTGAGACTTTGTTGAACTCTGGTAACTATGTATTAGGGTTTGAATCAGACAAGGTCTGCCTGTTGATGTTTGTAATTTGCTTGTATTTTGCTCTGAAGTTCAGGGTACTGGCTTTTTCCCCTGAACTAAGTGAACGATATTTGTGTGCTGAACTAAAGTAAGCTTGCCAACCCCTTCACCTTGCTCTCCTTATTAAGGCAGATCAAAAGAACCTATGCTGTCTGGCAGCTTTCTGGGTGCTTGTTGTGGATGGATCTTGCACCCCCACAGAAGCTGCTAGCCAGATTGTGGAAACAATATCCCCCATACTTAGCACAGTACCTGGCACATAGTAGATGTGTAATAAACTTATTGACTATTGACATTCGGGTTGATACAATATTTTTGGTGCTGTGTGACTGTACCATATGGATCCACCAGTCATGTCCAGATGCTGTTATGAAGTAGTGGAGGTTCCAGTCTGCTGGAGAGGTGGACAGATAGTTGAACGCCACTCCAGAAGACTGTACATATAGCACATCTCCTCTATTAAAGTATCAGTTCCTTGAGGGCTGGGATTGTGATCTTCATTTCAATGTCTCTAGCATCAAGCATGGTGCCTTTCTCGTAGTAAGCACATAATAAATGCCTTGTTGGATTGAATTAGATTGACAAATAGCTTTCCTGAATTCACTGCTTGAACTTGGACAAGTCAACTCACTTGGTTTGGGGCTCAGTTTTCCCATCTGTGACATATAGGAAATGAGAGAAACTAGTCCATTTCTTTCTGTTCTGACATTTGGTGTGTTATAGAGAATTTGAGACAAGAATCAGGTGAAGGGAAAGCAGGATCACAAGTGAACAGAAGGGTCTTAAGGAGGCAAGGATGAGAGTTTAGCTACATAGGGACAGAAGATGAGATAGAAGGAGAATAAGGAGGTGAGGAAAAGGTCAGTTGGTATAGGATTACTCTGGCTTCTCTCTGCAAAAAAGAATCTGAACTCCTCATCTTCTAGTTCCTTCTATTGCTCTCCTCAATTGTCCTCTCCTCATTATTTCTGTCAAAAATGCTTCAGTGAGAAGATTGAGACCATCTGAAATAACCCTTTATTCTCCTCCTCAATGTCTCAGAGAAAGTACATGCATGTGGCTACTCCTAAGGCTAATCTATCTCTTCTTGCTTCTTCTAGAACCTAGGTCCAGCAAATATTTTCCCTTTCTTGGAGATTTTCAATATCCCTCTTCACTGGCTTCTTTCTATTTACTTATAAACATACCCAGGTCTCATGCCAATCCTTTAAAAATAGCATTCATATATCCCTTTGACTCTATTCAGCTAACATCCTGTTTTATCGTATTATTGTTTTATCGTGGCCTTCACTGGCCAAAGTTCTTGAAAACATTGTCTAACCAGGATGTTTCCATTCCTTTGCCACCTATTCCCTTCTCAAACTTTTGCAACCTAGTTTCTCTACCCCCACTTACTAAAACTGCTCACTCGAAGACGACTAGAGCCCCCTAATCCAATGGTCTTTAAAAAAAATTAAATATTTTATTGAAGCTTTTAAAAACATTTCATGTTATATAAACAGAACTCTCCCTTATAATAAAAATGTACAACACGATAAAGCACCTCATTGACTATTTCTAAAAAAGCATGCCTCATTCCATACGTATGGTTCACCATCACTCTTCCAAGAGGAGGAAGGCATCCTTCCCTGTAAATCCTCTGATGTCAAGATTGATTCCTGAATTGATTAATGTTCTATCTTTTGACATTATTTTCTTTGCAGTTTTATGTGATTCTATAAATTCTTCTGCTTCTTCTTATTTCACTCTCCATAAGCTCATATAATATTCGCTCAAGTTTGTCTAAATTATTTGTATTTGTTGTTCCTCGGGACACAATGACAATCTAGTACTTATACATCATGGTTTGTTCAGTTATCCTAAATCAATGGGCAACCATTTTGTTTAAAGCTCTTTGCTACCATAAAGAAAAAAAGTTCAATAGTATTTTTAAGGTATAGCTTCTTTACGTTTCTGTCCTCAGATCTCTTCTCTTTCTATATTCCTTTCTTTTGCAACTTCATTCATTTCCAAGGCTTAACTATTACCTCTAAGTAAATGACTCCTGAATCTACATCCACAGGCTTAATCTATCCCCCAAACTCAAAAACTACATCCCCAATGACCATAGCACAGGGTGTTCCTAAAGTCTGGACACATGGGCATTTGACGGCAATGTGGAGTTATTACATCAAGTTCACATGAATCTTGCAAAGCACATCAACCTCTGCATCACAAATGATGGAAACCATATTGAAGATGTTATTTGTTAATATTCCAACTAAATAAAAATTTCATTTCTTGAAAATATGCATTTTTGCCTATGTGTCCAGACTTTAGGAACACCTTGTAGATCTCTCAGTGGCTCTCCTACCAAAATTCAAATTGACAAAAATATGAGCTTATTGCCTTTTCCCAGAACCTTCTTTTCTTTATGACTTCACAATTCCTGTTATCTTTGCCATTATTTCTATAATCTACCGTGTTCAATATCGTAGTGTTATTTTTTCACTTATCTCCTTCCTTCATTTTTCATGTGCAATCATTTACAATGCCATGTAAATTCTACCTCAATTGTATTTCTTATCATCCATACCGTCTAACTCTATTGCTATTGTCATAATGCCACTACCCTCATTGCCACCTCCCTAAGCTCTCCTTTTAATAGGTCTTTCCACTTCCATCATTATCCCCCTTTCAACCTATTTTTCATTCTGCTATGAGATTATCTTGTGCATACATCTAGTTAGGTCATTTCTCTGCTCAAAAAACTTCAGGAGCTCTCCCCTTCGAATTCCTTTGCCCTCCACAATATGATTTCACCCTCTTAGCTTTCTGTCATAGTACTCCTTGTCTTTTTGGTGTGTGTGCGTCTCTGCGTATGTGTGCACACATGCACACACACACTTTTATTACGTACCTTGTGGCCAGAATGGCTTCTTCTCCACTTCAACCTATTCAGACATTGTTCATCCTTCAAAACACAATTCACATGTCACCTCTTTTATGAAGCCTTTATTGATTTCCCTTGTCACCAATGACTGCCCCCCTTGTCTTTTATATCAGACTTGGTTTTGAATCCTTCTAACATCATTATCACGTATTGTGGTGGCTCACAGTTATCCGGGTAAGTGCTTTATCCTAATAGACTATAAGCTTCATGAGGCAGGTGCTCTTGATCTCTTCTCTCACCCTGCTTATCAAGGTGGTCTGAACAAAGTAGAGGCTTAGTTAATGTTTGATGCACTGCATTGGATGAGGTCGGCTTAAGCTTGGATAGCATTATTTGGATGAATTCTGGTTCTGCAAGTTGGTGCCTAGCCTATAATGGATAGAGAGAGGCCACATAGGTTAGGGGAATATCATCGCTTGATATGCAGACCTGAGACTAAGAGGAAAAAAGGAGCCAAAATTCTCATTCTGATTTTACTAAGGAAAAGTTAGGACAATGAGAGGTTAGTTGACATTATCATCATCAGTATCATCTTCACCATGAAGAGAAATTGGGTCATGGATAGAGGGCCAGACTCTGAATCTGAAATCCTGGTTTTAAGCTGCTTCTGGTACATATTTGTTGTTTAGTCTATTAGTTGCCAGGTGGTGCAGTGGATAGAGTGCCAGGCCTGGAGTCAGGAAAACCTGAGTTCAAATGTGGCCTCAGATACTTAGTAGCTCTGTGATCCTGGGCATTTGCCCCCATTTGCCTCAGTTTCCTCATCTGTAAAATGAGCTAGAAAATCACTTCAGTAACTTTGAAAAGAGAACCCCAAATTGGGTCATACAGAGTTGACCCAATTTGTTGACCCAAGAGTTGGACATGACTGAAACAACTCAACAACAACAACAAATTCTGATACATACTGACAATGTTGTCATAGACAATTTCAATCTTTTTTAATACCTCAGTAAATCAGTAAAGTTCAGAATAGTTGATGATATACATCTAAAACATTCAAAATTATAGTTCTTTATTTTAAAAAAATAGGAATAACAACTGACCCTTTTATAGGGCTTTGAGATTGCAAAACCTTTGGATACATTATTTCATTCGATAATCAAAACAACTTTGCTAGAGGTATTATTATCCCCATTTTTCATCTGAGGAAACTGAGGCTGAAGTGATTTGCCTAGGATTCCACAGTGAGTCTGGATCTGTGGCAGGATTTGGACCCAGGCCATCCTGAATCCAAATCCAGTCCACTGTCCACTATACCAAGTTCTCAAAGCCCAGATCCTCTAATCGAACCCATTTCTAACCTTCTAGGACCGTCCAGATATATCTGTTAAATCACATGCCCTTCCCCACCTCTCCTTCTTTGTACCAAAAGGAAAAAAAAAACAGTAGAAATGATTTTTCTCTGTTACATTGCCTGTCAGAAAGCACATTCATTGGTTTATATCACAAATATTAATATATTCAATTTGGTGGAAAATATATTTATGCTTTTCAGTGTTGTACATTTTCATGATGTGCCTTTTTTCTCTCGATCATTCTTGAAAATTGAAATGCTTGGGGGAAGCAATTTGGAAGCCAACATCCCCATGAAGGACAACTCTTTCTTGGCCACACACAAATCCATTTATCTCAGGGAGACCTTACTTCTCAAGGACCAGGTTTTTGTCAGAACATCTATCTGTTTTCCCTCACTATTGGTGTTCTTGCTATGTGAGGTGTTTTCAGTCAATTCTTGGGAAATAGGTACTTATCTACAAGCCCTGTAGAAAGCAAATAGGCCAACCCGGAGGCACTGAGAGTGGATATGACCAGTGCTTAATTTACAATGACTGCCTTAGTTTGAAGAACCCAAATCATTCAGCAATCTCAGCAGGAATTTTGAAAGCTGAGATCTATGCATTTGGTTTTCACTAACTGTCAGATTGTGTCTCTACCTACAGCCTACATGTTCAGACGAAAAGGTGAAAAATTCGGCTAACTATCTGGATCTCTCCAAATAGTCCAGTGTTTGTCATTGGGTACAAGGGAGATAAAAGCATGCCTAAGCTCCTGCTTGATGGAGAAATGGATTCTACTTATGTTACAGTTAGGCCCAATTCAACCCACAGGGCATTTTGTAATGAGGCAGAGTGGTGCCTAATAGACTTCAGAGTTGCGCTAGTCTCAACTTTGCCTTGGTGGAAAGAACATTTTATCTGGAGATGAAGATTCAGAGTGCAGATCTTGGCTCCATCACTTGGGACCTGTGTTACTTTGGGGCATTTGGTTTACTTCTTTGAGCCTCAGTTTCCTTTTCTCTTAGAAGAGATAGGACTATATGTCCTTTAAGATCCCCTTCATCTCTAAATCTGTGTTCCTATAGCTATAGCCACGTTTAAATCCTTTTTAGTTCCCTGAAAGCAAATTTTATCACCCATAAAATTTATACTATCACTCTCACTGAGCAGTTGAGAGGGTTGAATTGGATATGGTATATAAAGTACTATATAGTAGTAATGCATCCTTCAGATGTTAGCTAGTATAACATTTTGCTGCTTTATTAGGTTCATGATCTCTTTGGTGTTGGCATGTCCTCCATTGACACACACTATAACCTATCCGGGACTCTTCATCTAGTAAGATTCTTGTTTGTGTCTTTCAAGAAATTTCCGTAGAAGATTTATTCATTCTGTTGATTTACTCATTATGTTCCACTTCTTTGAATATAGTTAGCAGGGTTAGAAAAAAAGTGCTGTCTGTGCTGTCCTTTGATCTCATTACAAAGAATCACAGGAACGCAGATTTAGAGCTAGGAAGTATTAAGAGGTCATATCGTCTAACTTCGTCATTTTACTTGTGAGGAAACAGGTCCAGAAAGATTGTGACTTGTTCAGGGTCATGCAGGTAACATATGACAGATGCAAAATTTGAACTTAGTTCCTTTGAATCCAAATGCAGTGTTCTTTTCACTATACCCCATGTTCTTGATGTTGATATTGCTACTTTTCATATTCATATTCATATTCATATTCATATCACTGGTAAAATCATGAAGCCTGTTATACTCACAATGTACCATCTCTTGAACACACGATCTAGAACTTTGTCAGGAATTGAAGTCAAGCTTGCTGGTCTATAGTTTGTAGATTCCTCCCCCTCCCCCCCCTCTCCTTTTCCCTTTCCTTTCCCCCTCTGTTCCTCCCCCTCCCTTCTCTTCTTATCTCCCTCATTCTCTCTCTTTCTCCCTCACTCTCTCCTCTTCCTCAAAACTAGAAAATCTTGTTCTGGGAACAGTAACAAATTGATAATATCATTCCAACACAGAGAATATTAGTCAATTGCCCTATGACTGCATTTACCATCCCTATCATTTCCTAGACAAGGACAATACTTCATGGCCATAATTTGCCTTCATGGATTGTCTTCTATTAGAAGGCAAGCACTTTGAAGACAGGAACTATTTTGATTTTAGTGTATATATCAGTAGTTCTTAGCATAGAGCCATAACTTAAGGCAACAAGGAAATTCACTTTATGAAACACTTGATCAATGAGGTAACCCATGGTTTTAAGGCAGTGGAACATTGCCGGACAGAGAAACCCCCTTATGTTTCTCTACAATTTCTTTAACCTCTTTACTCCTAGGTAAGAAGTTTGGAAATCATATTTTTGTGTGCCACCTCCTTCAACAATTTGTATAAACTCATTAGAATCTTCCCTATTTTTTAAGTCAAAATCAGGGACTATGCATTTATTAGCCTTTAGTAACTAGAGGCTAGTTAGTTCCTCCATCAAATGACTAAAGTGTCCATGGCTGGTTCCCTAGTCAAATGAAAACTTATGAGTACTCTGGAGAGATGAAGTGCCTTTGGGTAGAGGGGTCAAATAAATGAGGCATGTCATTCATTTACTGGGAGGCTTGATAAGAGTTTTATAGAACCTGGGTGTGCTAAATCCAAGGGTGCTCTTTCTGAAGGACCATTGTTTGTCAACTCTAAAAACAGATTTGATTTTGTTGAGGAAAAAATAGCCTCTCTTTCAAAAAGGTGTTTTCCATGCATACTTTAAAGTTGAACAATATAATTTGAAAGATGAAACCACAGGGATAACTTTGCTAGGCAAGCTTGTGATTATTTATATCAAGCAAGATATAAAAGAAGGAGATGTTTGCTTGCAAAAAATACTGATATTTTCCTGAAGGATGTCCAATACAGAGTCCATGTAAGTGAGGAATTCTTTAAAGATTGTAAGATTCTTCAAATGCTTCTGTTTTTTTGGTAATATTGTGTTCATTCCATGAAGACTTGGAAGAGGAGATGAGCCTAGAAAGGGAGACTGGAGTGGAGCCAAAATGGTGAAGTAAAGGCAGGAACTCATGTGAACTCTTCCAAATTTCTCTCCAAACATCTTTAAAATAAGGCCTCAAATTAAATTCTGGAATGGCAGAGCCGACAAAAGGTGAGGGTGAAACAATTTCCTAGCCCAAGACAACTTAGGAGATCAGCAGGAAAGGTCTGTCTCACTAGGGTGATGGTCAGGTCTGGAATGTCATATAAATCAGCTACATCAGATGCAGCAGAGATTCAGGTCCTGTCAGCCCAAAGATGGTAAGAGGTTCAGACCACTGTTTGGAAGGAGATTACAGGAGACTCTCTGCTTGCATTGGATGCAGGACCCTATTGCAATGTCCATACACATTTCTGGATCACAGTCCTAGGTGAAGAGGAGCACTAGTGCACTAGTGCTTGCAGCTTCAGGGGAGCAGGGGACACGATCATGGTTCCAGGATGGAAAAGAGATCTTATGGTTACTCACAAGGGAGCAGGGGCCCTGGTCACAGTTCCAGGATGAAGAAGAATGCTTATAGGCAAGAAAAAAAGTAATTATACCTCTTCTTAGGTCATACCATCTTGGAAGCACTGACAACTCACAGACCCCCAAGACTATCTTTGAAAACAGCACTATGAAAACTCCAAACTTGAGAGTTACCCCCTCTACCCCAAAAAGCAGAGTCAAACTTTAACATAAAGTTAAAAGTCCAGAAATAGGCTAAAAATGAGCAAACAACAACAAAAGACCCTGACTATAACAGGTTATTATGTTGACAGGGAATATCAAGACACAGATTCAGAAGAAGATAACAAAGTCAAAACAATTAAAGGTAAAGCCTCAAAGAAAAATGTGAATTAGGCACAAGCCCAAAAAGAATTCCAAGAGAGCTCAAAAAGGATTTTAAAAAATAAAATAAGAAAGTAAAACTGGGAAAAGAAATGAGAGTGTTGCAAGAAAATTATGAAAAGAGAGTCAACAGCTTGGTAAAAGGGGCACACAACAAATACTGAAGAAAATATTGCCTCAAAAAAATAATTGCACAAATGATAAAAGAGATGCAAAAATCTGCTACAGAAGAACTCCTTAAAAAGTGAAATGGTGAAATGGAAAAAAGTACAAAAGTTCACTGAAGAAAATAATTCCTTAAAAATTGAAATTAGGAAAGTAGAAGTTAATGACTCCATGAGACATCAAGAAACAATAAAGCAAAAGCAAAAAAAAAAAGAAAATGTGAAATATCTCATTGGAAAACCAAATGATCTGAAAAAATAGATCAAGGGAAGATAATTTATTGGACTATCTTAAAACCAGGACTAAAAAAAGAGCCTGGACATCATATTTCAAGAAATTGTCCAGAAAAACTCCCCTGATTATCCTAGAACCAGAAGGGAAAAGAGAAATGGAAAGAATCAATCATCTCCTGAAAGAGATCCCAAAATGAAAACTCCCTGGAATATTATAGTGAAATTTCCAGAGCTCACAAATGAAGGAGAAAATATTGCAAGCAACCAGAAAGAAACAATTTAAGTATTGTGGAACTACAGTCAGGATAACACAAGATTTAGCAGCTTCCACATTAAAGAAATGAAGAGCTTGGAATATGACATTATAGGAGGCAAAGGAGCTAGGATTACAACCAAGAAAAACCTACCAAGCAAAACTGAGTATAATCCTTCATTGGAAAAAATGGATATTTAATGAAATAGAGGTCTTTCCAACATTCCTGATGAAAAGACCAGAGCTGAATAGAAAATGTGACTTTCCAAGACAAGACTCAAAAGAGGGATAAAGAGGTAAGCAGGAAAGAGAAATTATAAGGGATTCAAAAAGGTTAAACTGTTTATATTGCTATATGGGAAGATGATACTTATAACTCCTAAGAACTTCATCATTATTAGGCCCATGAGAAGAAGAATACAGAAGTTAGAGGTCATGGTGGGATGATGGGATGGCTTCAAAAAAAATTAAGGAGAAGAAAAAAAGGGATGCACTGGGGAAAGGGGAAAGGGAGAGAAAGAAATAGGGAAAATGATCTCACATGAAAGAGATACAAAAGGAAGAGCTTTTCCAGTGGAGGGGATGATGTGTGTGTGTGGGAGGGGCAAACAGTGCTTGAACCTCACTCTCATTTGAATTGAATCAAAGAGGGAGTAACCTACACACTCAGTTGTGTATAGAAATCCATCTTAACCCTATAGGGAAGCAGGAGAGGAAGGGATAAAAGAAGTTGAGGCACTGATAGAACAGAAGGTAGATTAATAGAGTTAGTGATCTGAAGCAAAACATACTTTTGAGGAGGGGCAGGATAAAAAGAGAAAGAGAAGGATAAACAGGAGAAAAATAGGATGGAGGGAAATACATAGTTAGTAATCATAACTGTGAATGAGAATTGGGATGAACCACCCATAAAATGGAAGCAGAGAGCAGAATGGATTAAAAACCAGAATCTAACAACATGTTGTTTTCAAGAAACACATTTGAAACAGAGAGACACACAGAGTAAAAATAAGGGGCTGAAGCAGAATCTATTATGCTTTAGCTCAACTAAAAAAAAAACAGGGATAGCAATCATTATCTCAGAAAAAGCAAAAGCAAAAATAGATCTACTTAAAAGAGATAAGCAGGGAAACTGTAGTTTCCCTATGCTAGAAGTTATCCTATATGCTAGAAGATACCATTGACAATAAAGTAACATCAATATTAAATATATACATACCAAATAGCATCCAAATTCTCAAAGGAAAAGTTAAGTAAATTACAGGGGGAAATAGTAAACTCTTCTACTAGGGGACCTCAACTTTCCCTTCTCAGAACTAGATAAATCTAACCAAAAATTAAACAAAAAAGAAGTTAAGGAGATGAATCAAATTTTAGAAAAGTTAGATATGATAGACCTCTGAAGAAAAATGAATGGGATTAGAAAGGAATATATCATTTTTTTCACTTGTTAAATGGCACCTTCATAAAAATTGACTATATATTAGTATAAAAAAACCACACAACCAAATGCAGAAAAACAGAAATGTTAAATGAATCATTTTCAGATCACAATGAAGTAAAATTACATTCAATAAAAGGTCATAGAAAAAGATTGAAAATTAATTGGAAACTAAATAATCTAATCCTAAAGAATGAGTAGGTCAAAGAACAGATCGTTGAAATAATCAATAATTTAATTTCAGAGAATGACAACAATGAGACAACATGCCAAAATTTATGGAATGAAGCCAAAGCAGTACTCAAGTGGAAATTTATATCTCTAAATGCTCACTTACATCAATAAGATAGAGAAAGACCAGATCAATGAACTGGGCATGCCACTTAAAAATAAAAAAAAAATAGAAAAAGAATAAATTAAAAATCTCTAAACACCAAATTGGAAATCTGAAAAAATTAAAGGAGAGATTAATAAAGTTGGAAGTAAGATAACCAATAAAATAATAAATAAAGGTAAGACCTATTTTTTGTGGGAAAAAACCAATAAAATAGATAACCATTGGTTAGTTTGATTAAACAAAAGGAAAGAGTACCAAGTTACCAGTATCAAAATTGAAAAGGGTGAGTTCACCACCAATGAAGATGAAATTCAAACAATTATTAGGAGTCATTTTGCCTTATTACATACCAATAAATCTAATAGTCTAAGTGAAATGGATGAATATTCATAAAAATATAAATTGCCAAGATTAACAGAAGAGGAAATAGGATATTTAAATAACACTATCTCAGAAAAAGAAATTGAACAATCCATAAATGAGCTCCCTGAGAAAGATTCCCAGGGCCAGATGGATTCACAAGTAAATTCTACTAAACATTTAAAGAACAACTAAATGATATATAAAATATTTGGAAAAATAGGCAAAGGAGTCCTACCAAATTCCTTTTATGACACAAATATGGTACTGATACTTGAACAGAAGAGAAAAAAAAAACAGAGAAAGAAGACTACAGGACAATTTCCCTACTAAATATTGGTACAAAAAATTTAAGTAAAAACTAGCAAGATTACAGCAACGACCACAAACATCATACACGATGACTAGGTGGGAGTTATACAAGGAAAGCATGGCTAATTCAATATTAGGAAAACATATCCATTAAAACAAAAGAAAATCATGATTATTTCAATAGATGCAGAAAAAGCATCTGACAAAATACAACCGTCATTCCTGTTAAAATGCTAGAAAACAGGAATAAGTGGAGCTTTCCTTAAAACAAGAAGTATCTATCTAAAACCATCAGTATTATCTATAATAGGGATAAGCTAAAAACCTTCCCAATATGATCAGTAGTGAAGCAAGGATGCTTATTTTCACCACTATTATGCATTATTGTACTAGAAAGGCAAAAGATAATCCCTTTCTTTGATGACTGTACAATGTCAAGAAATTTAGAAAAAGTCACTCATCATATTGTGTGGATGCCCAAGGAAAGAATTATGGGAGGTTGTAGACAAGTGTCATACAGGATAAAAAGGTTTTCCTGGGCTCTAGTCTGCATTTTAGGGTAAGTACACAAATTGATGTGATTGCAGATCCACTAAGAATTCTATGTTATGTGATGGGAAAGATACAAAGTTTAGATATGAATTATCATCTGTCCCCATGGTGTTGAGAGTCTTAGTAGGATCTGATATAAATATAAGTAAAATACAAAATAATGGATGACCAGTTCATAAGAAAGGGGGGGAAATCCTGAGTGAGGTTTGAGGTGGGAAAATTCCGACTGGGGAGACAAGGAGTTTTCAAGAAGGATATAACATTTGAGCTGGGCTTTACTGGATGTGGAAGATTTCAACAGGGGAAGAATGCAAAAGAGGGCAATTCAGACAAAGGGACCAGAATGAACAAAGTCCTAGAGATAGGAAAATGCAGGCTGTTTATAGGACATGATAAATTCTTGAAACAGAGCATATGGAAGAAGGAATAGAAAAATATAAAACTGGATAGATATGATAGCATCAGATTGCAAAAAGGCTTGAATTCCAGGTGAAGGGAACCATGTGAGGGAATTTTGGTAGGAGAAAATGCCCAGGACCTGTCATATAGGACAAGAGTAATTAATCTGGTCTGATTGTTGTCTTTCTTCCTCCAAAATGACCAAAATGACATCACTATGTTGGAGCCAAGGTACAGTGTGTACTGATCAGACCAATAAGGGCTTGGAAGGCTCTACCACAAGTCAGGCACAAATAGTCCGTATGAACATTTGGAGTGGAGATATCTCTAAATTTGTGTATCTCATGTTTCTTTTGAGCTTCTACAATTCTTCTTCACTCTTAGAACACAGTGCCTTCTTTAATGTGGGAACACCATGCTGGACAGTCTGTTGCCCGTGTCTCCCATGTCACACAATCAATTCTATCAGCAGTATGAAGGATATGCTAGAAGTGGGAGTGTAATGGCAAGCAAATTGGAATTTTTTTCTTTTTTTTTTGTTTTTTTCTTTTGGAATGCTTCTCAAGGCAATCAAGTGCCTTTGACTGAGTCTTTGATTGAATCAAGAGTCTTTGATGACCTACTTAAGTCACGAGAAAGCTTAAGTCACATGAGTTTGAGTCCCATGGTAGCCAAGCGCTCTGACCCTGAAGAAGCATATATATACTCAGGGGTTAGTGTTTAGCTTTGGGGATTCACTCACTGGAAGACTGTTTCTGTGATTTGGCCAGACATGACTCTGGGTAGCTGTTAAGGACCCCCCCCCCCATCTTTGAACATGGAAATGTTGGTTCTTCTCTCTCTCTGGTAACTATGTATGTATTGCTATGGACGGACAGAAGCCCTGTCAGCTGATTTGTGTTATTTGTTCTGTTTATATAATTTCTGTTTGTAATTTCTCTTTGTGTTTTCTCTGAAGTTCAGGGTGCTGACTTACCCCTGAACTAAATGAATGATATATATGTAGATAGATAGATAGACAGATAATGTTTAATTAAAGTGAGATTTAAATAAAGTGAGAGAAAATCAGATCAAAGAACCTGTGCCAGCAGCCCTCCTATGTGCTGGTGTTATTGGCCTTACGCCTCCACAGCACCTGCTATAATCATTGTTGTTACAGGGAGACAGTGAGAGTGGGAAGGAGGCTATTTTATAAGTCTTTGTAGGTGGATATAAGGCTATACTAGGGTGGTTTCCATGGAAGGGAATGGACAGCACAGGGCCTTCAGAGGTAGAATTGATAGATTTCAAAAACCAAATATAAAAGGTAAAGGAAAGGGAAGAATCAATGATAACACCAAGGTCTTAGATGTGGGTAGGGCAATTGATAGAATGTTAGACCTACAGTTATTCAGTTTGGTCTCAGATGCTTACTAGCTGTCTCACCTTCAAGAAGACATTTAAATCTGTCACTGTTTTCCTCATCTCTAAAATGCAGATTTAATAGCATCTGCCAATAAGGGTTGTTGAGATCAAATGAAGTAATATTTATAAAGCATTTTCCAAACCTTAAAGCCCTATTTAAATGCCAGCTTAAGTGTCATCACTTCCATCATTCCCACTCCCGCTACTACTACTACTACTATCAGTACTACTACTACTAGTACTAGTACTACTACTACTACTACTATGACTTCCACTAAATAGTAGTTCTGACAGAAACAGTGAAGTCATAAGGAGGCGTAGGACTGAGATGAAAAATAATAAACTCAATTTTGGATGTATTTGATTTAAGTTACTGAAAAAAACATCCAGTTAGAGATGTCCTCTAGATAGCTGGAGGTGTGGGTCTGGAGCCTGAGCAAAAGATCAGGGCTCTCTCTCATGTTCTCTTTCTCACTCTCTGTCTATATGCAAAAAAGTATATATTTAATTCATAAATATAAATAAAATTTATTTCATAATTTAATTCATATTTATATTCATAAATATAAAAATTATATACTCTTTTGTAGTATAGTTGCTTCATGTATGAGCATTTTGCTTTTCCAATTAATCTAAATAATAATGGTTATTATTCATATACTGTTTTAAGGTTTGCAAAGCCCTTTAAATGACTTCATTTGATCCTCACACAAGCCCTGTGAGGTAGGAGCTATTATCACCCCCCATTTACAAATGTAGAAACTGAGCCTGTAAGGTTAAGTGAACTTGTCTAGGGTCACACAGATTCTAAGTGCAAGAGGTAGAATTTGAACTCAAGGCTTCCTGGTTACAAGTCCAGTGTTCTAGTCACTACATCAGTGATGCTCTTTGAGGGCAGATACTTTGTCTTCTAGGTTTTTAATTCCCCCCACCCATCCCCCAAATAATACCAATCATAATATTGGCCATAAAGTACATGCCTAATTAATTTTTTAGTTTGACTTGAGACCATGGAAAATTGGAGCTATTTCTTCCCTCAAGAAATTAAAACTCTGCGTTGTGGAGAATCCATTAAATTCGGCCAGGAGGTGGCAAAGCTCAACTTGTCCTACTCATGCTTACCTCTCATCTATTCTTAGTCTCTTCCTGTTCCTCACTCCAGGCAGAACATTGGCCTAGGCTGGGTCATGAATACTTGAGCAGGAACAAAGTTCTCCTGGGTCCCCTACACTATTCACTTTTTGCCACACCAAGAAAATTCACTATAACAAATGGGTAGATTGGTTTTCATAAACTAAACACAAAGAATAATAGACTAAATAGCAAGATGGCCCAGAAATAAAGTGTGTCCATTGTCGTACTATAAAAATGACTTCATGATTACCTGGAGGATCCTGATAAATTCTGGTTAAAGGCAGTACAATGGCATGGAGAGAGTGCAGAGTCTGTAATTAGAAAATCAAATACAAGTTTAGATCCTGGGTATATCATTTACTACTTGTGTGACAGCGTGAAACCTCTCTAGGCCTTAGTTTTCTCATCTGTATGTAAAATAAGGGATTGGAATACATGGTCTATCTGTTCCCTTTTGGCTGCAAATCTGTGATTCTATGACTTAGATTCAAATCCTAGCTCAGCCATCTGTGTAACTTTGGACAATTCACTTAACCACTCAGGGCCTCAGTTTCCCAACCTATAAAATATAGGAGCTAGACTAGATGACTTTTAATGTTACTTCCAACTTTCTGATCTCATGATCTGTGAACCATATTTTAAAGGTTGATGATTAGAGATCTAATGGATTCAGTTTGATTCAGTAGAAAATGACTCACTAGAAGCAGGAAGTGGGGACACCATGGATGTCTTGAATACTTACTCACTTACTAGGTCCTAAGTCCAATAGAGAATGATGTAGACTGACAAAATCAGTGATATACAGTGACAATCCCACATATATGGGATGACTGGCACCTTTACTCTTCCAGTTTCTGGAAATAATAATAGTATAGCCAAGAGCCTTACAAATGTTATCTCAGTTGATCTTATAACAACTCTGTAAGGTAAGTACTATTTTTGTCCCCATTTTATAGATGAAGTAACTGAGACTTCCTTCCTTCCTTCCTTCCTTCCTTCCTTCCTTCCTTCCTTCCTTCCTTCCTTCCTTCCTTCCTTCCTTCCTTCCTTCCTTCCTTCCTTCTTTCCTTCCTTCCTTCCTTCCTTCCTTCCTTCCTTCCTTCTTTCCTTCCTTCCTTCCTTCCTTCCTTCCTTCCTTCCTTCCTTCCTTCCTTCCTTCCTTCCTTCCTTCCTTCCTTCCTTCCTTCCTTCCTCCCTTTTGTCCCTCCTTTTTTTTCTTCCTTCTTTCCTTCTTCTCATTTCGATAGAACTCCATGATTTCTTCAACGTAGGGATTGCTGTGGAAACTCCTTCCATGGGCACATACCAGAAACTTCTATGTATATAGTCTTAGAGAGTCGCCTAAGGCACTGAGAAGTTGGTTAGTAACTTGTCCATGGTCACAAAAATGGTATGTGTCAGAGGCAGGACTGCACCCAAGTTTTACTGACTCCAAGCTCAGCCCTTTATGAACTATACCACATCTGGCTCTCAGTTTTCTTTTTTTGCACATCAACAAATGAACAGACATGTTAAGTGACTATCCCAAGGTCAGTGCAAATCTGTCATACATCTGGGACTCAAATCTGGGTCTCTATTCCTAGTCCAATACTCTGCTTATTGAAACATCAAATGGAAAGATACTATATGGCAATGAATGTCCATTTAAGGAGGGAGGTAAGACAGAAAGGATTAACCATACTTGGTCATATTAACTGCCCTTTCTTCAGCCAGAAGGATTTATCTCCTGATTGAGAGGATTTCGTTTTTACCTTCCTGGCTTGACCTGTGAGCTGCGTGTTTAGGAAGTCAAACCTAATAAAGAAGTCTCACCAATAAGATTCTTAGTATGGGGTCACTGACAAAAATGTGGCTGCTTTTTCAATGACTTCTACAACTTGTGCAGCTTGGACAGTTTGGGGAATTACCACTTCTCAGAAATTGTTTTTTTCATTTCTCAGAAATCAGGTCAAAGAAAATGGTGGGGGTAGAATTGTTCCAGGATTCTCCAAAAGACCTTCAAGTTAATGAGAACAGGCAGATAGAGAGGAGAGGGAAACAGAAACAAAACCCACAGAGGGCAAAACAAAGGTAGAGAGAGAATGAGTGGGAAAAAAACAGACTTAGTTAGAGAGAGGAGCACAGGCAGCTGCATGGTACAGATATGAAGAGTACAGGCTCCCGAGTCAGAGAGCTTGCTTCAAATTTCACCTCTGATGATTACTAACTGTATGACCTTGGGCAAGTCTCAACCTCCCTCATTTATAAAATGAGGGGTTTGGAGTAGATGGTCCCTGGGGTACCTTCAGGCTCTGATCCTATGGGAATTAGGAATAGAGTAGAGAAGTTGGGGGAGAGAAACAAAGATAAGAGATAGCAAAAGGAAGGAGAGACAGAATCAAAAATAATACATCCACTCCAGAGCATGGATAATAATGATTATGAGGCTTTTCTCAGTTTTGGTTATGATGTCACCGGCACTCTCTATAACACTGACAATCTGAAGTCAGTTTCTCAAATTAGCTTCTAAGCCCACAGAACTTTGTAATAAACATTGTCTCTTGGATAACAGTCTCTCATCAAGTACCCCTATGGTAAATCTGCCTAGACATTGCATTGTGGTTACAAAAAAGAATTCATGATGGCACAGAATTTGAGCAAAACCACCCCTGCCTCTCCTTTTAATTTATCAGTCTACTGGACTTTAAATCAATCAGTCAAAAGTGAAATCAACAAGCATTAATTGATTTCTAGATTCCAAGCACTGTGCTAGGTGCTAGGGACAAAAAATAGAATATGAGTTAGACAGTCCCTATGGTCAAGGAACTTACATTCTAATAGGAATATTGTATGGGAGAGTGGTGGCCAGGGAAGGGAATTTTGGTCTAAGCAGTCACAGGGTTTGTGAGTGGAGCCATAGGGTAATAGCTGGTCACATCCTTCCCAGGAGCAATGGTAGTATTTAGGGCCAATGACAAGTTATCCATGCCAGGTAGGTGCTGCTATCTTAGTGGGTGGCAGGATGGTTATGGTTATGAAACTAGGCCTAGGATTGGCTGGATATAATGAGTTGAATTGATTTTTCACTCACCTTCCAATCAGGATCGCTTAGCCCTGGGTAGAGACCCAAAGTTTAGTAAATTAACCCTACTATCTGCTGCATGGCCTCTGGAAGCAGGTGTTCATGGGTTTGGGGGTCTACAAATTTGTTATCTAGCTTTTATGTGGTATTTTAAGGTTTGCAAAGTACTTTACACTTGTCACCTTATTTGACCCTCACAACAAACTTGTGAATTAGGTACAATTATTCCCATTTTGCAGGGGCAGAGGAAATTTAGGTAATTGAGTCACAGATAAGTATTTCAGGCTAACTGCTTTCCCTTGTAATCCTAAATATTTTATTATGTGCATTTTAAAAACATTATTCTCAATTGGAACACTAATGGATTATTGGTGGCGTTGTGAACTGATACCATCATTTTGAAAAGCAATTTGTAAGTATGCCCAAAGGACTATAAAACTGTGCATACCCTTTGATCTGACAATACCACTAGTAGGTCTACATCCGAAAGAGATCATAAAAAGAGGAAAAGGACCCACACGCACAAAAACATTTATAGCCTCTCTTTTTGGGGTGGCAAAGAATTGAAAATTGAGGAGATGCCCATCAATTGGGGAATGGATGAACAAATTGTGGTACATGAATGTAATGGAATACTATTATGCTATAAGAAGCGATGAGCAGGCAGATTTCAGAAAAACCTGGACTTACACGAAATGATGGTGAGTGGAGTGAGCAGAACCAGGAGAACATTGTGCACACCAACAGCAATGTCATAGGATGCTTAAGTATGATAGACTTAGCTCTTCTCAGCAATACAATAATCCAAGACGAGTCCAAAAGATTCATAATGGAAAATGCTAACCACATCCAGAGAAAGAACTATGGAGTCTGAATGCAGATCAAAGCAGACTATTTTTATTTTTTGTTTGCTTTTTCTTTCTCATGGATTTTTCCTTTTGTTCTAAATCTTCTTTTACAATAGGACTAATGTGGAAACATGTTTAACATGATTGTACATGTATAACCTATATCAGATTGCTTGCTGTCTTGGGGAGAGGTAAGAGAAGGAGAGAGAGGGAAAAGTTTGGAACTCAAAGTTTTACAAAAATGAATGTTGAAAACTATCTTTATATGTAATTGGGAAAAAGTAAAATACTATTGGGAAAAAACATTCTGAAAAGGGGTCCATGACAAAAAAAATGTTAAGAACCCTCAATCTAGATTCCAATCTGGAGCAACCCTGTTCTGTGTTGGGGAGAAGGCAAGTTGAAGCGGTCCTCATTCTACCTTGAATTCTCTGAGGAAGGTCATTGTGGTTCAGGATCAGAGGTATTCTGGGGCCAGCTCAAACAGTCTCATTGTCAAATTTTCAATGTGAGCATTTATACATCAGAAATAAGCAAACAATACAAATTAGGGCTTTTGTTGATCGTCTAGACTTAAGAAAGTGATGGAGAAAATGTTAATAATAATGCAGATTAAATTTAAGAGTGTGTTCAGAGTACACCACCCCATACATACATACACACACACACACACCAGAGAGCTGGTTGTTAATCATTTACAAGCACTTTTACACCCCTCATGGAACTAGGCTGACAGGAGTTACCGTACTTCCCCACGTATAAGATTTTGGGGCCCAGAATTTGAAAAAAAACACGTATTACATAAAGTTATTGAACTCAAGTTTTAGTCATCACAAAATTCACACAACTCCTCATCACTGTCAAAACTCCCATCCATTAGCTTGTCCTCATCTGTGTTTGATGAGGAATCACTGTTTTCATGTATTGCCTGGTCCTCAGTTCCATCTATGGCATTTGAAATGCCACACTTCTTAAATGACTTGACAACGATCTCAATCTTGATATTATCTCAGGATCTTGTCATCCAGGTACAAACTTCTCCTATAGTTGGTTTCTTCTTGCCTCTCATGGCCTTCTTCTGCCGTGGCTTTTCCAGTAGGGTTTCTTCTTCCCATAGCCAATCTCGGATTGTTTTCTCAGTTGGAGGAGGACCAAACTTACGTTGTGCAGCATGATTTCCATTTGCTTTTGCAAACTGGATCGCTTTTAACTTGAATTCAGCACTGTATAAAAATCTTTTCTGAGCCATTTCTGGGCAGAACATGGCAAAACATAACCTCATATGCCGGTAACAAATGCGAAACAATGAATGCAAAGACAAGTGCGAAAAAGCGGGAAATGCAAGTAAAAAAATCTACAACCACTGTATAAGATGCACCCAGTTCTTAGACCCCAAATTTTTTGGAAAAGGGTGCATCCTATACATGGGAAAATAATTCCACAAGGCCAGCTATAACTGTAGTAAGTAAGCACAGAAGTTGTGGTGTAGACCTGGGGCAGTTGTATTAATTTTGTTACACTATTGTCTGCTACCACAATAAATAAAAATAGAGAAAGGAAGAGATGGCTTACAACTTGTGACAATAATACTATTTCCAGGATAGCCCTTCAGCTCCAAGGGATATCAGGACCAAACATTACCACAATCCCCTGATTGCAGGGAAAAAAAATCAAACTTTTTATTTTGGGGATGCTACATATAGAATGATAAGAGGAAGGGGTGTGGAAAAGAAGGGAGGAAGGAAGTCAAAAGAAAAGCAGATATGGTTGTTTCCTGGTTCCAGTTCTGCTTTGTGCCTGCTGCTCTGCTTTGGTAAAACCAACAAACTCTATCCCTTACTTTCTTCATCTATAAGACTGGGATGATTGTATCTCCCTTACAAATCTCATAATGTTGCTTATGAGGCTAAAATGAGATGATAGATGTGAAAATGCTTTGAAAAAATATTTTAAGTATTACTCATCATGGTGATTATTACTTCTAGAGTTTCCCTTGGTGCTTCAGTGTGGTCATAGCTCCTCAGTTCCCTCTATATAGTGATTATTCCTTTAGATCCCTGGGAGCAGCAGAAGGAATTTCCCCACTAGGAGGCAATGCCTTTTAAGTGGAGCGCAGAGTAGGACTGTTCTCTCTCCTAGTCAGTCTCATTCCTAGATGGCCTGGGTAGCTCTCTACCTGGCTGTTATGGAATAAATGACTTTTCTACTTTGCTTTTTCTATACTTATATATCTACCAATTATTATTTTAACTGGGAGTTCTCACCAGAGCCTTAACTAGAGTGGAACAATGAGAACTTTCTTCCAAGGCCTTGAAATTAGAGGGTGCTGACAGTATTTGTACAAGCAGAAAAATACTGAGCTTTACTTCCTTAGTTAAAAAAAAAGAATAACCAGCTAAAATAAGATAACAGATGGTGGATGCTCATAACCCTGCTGGTTATGTAGTGTACTACAGGAATATTCTTCCCTGGACCAACCCCATAGTCTTCTCCCTTCCCTAGAGTCAGCCTCCCTCTCCAGAAGTAACCTCAAAGTGTCCTGTGGACTCTGTGCATGTTGTCTTGTGTTCAAGGCCTCGCCATCTCCCAGAACTAAATTAATTTTTTAAACATGAAGACAACTTTTGTTGTGCTTGTCGTGGGACTGTGTTGTGTTTGCTCTGATTCTCACCCCCTGCTGCAGGAGAAACTCTCAGAATGTCAGAGCTGGTAGAGACCTTGAAGACTGAGTCCAACCCCACCCTCCCACCACCACATTTGACAGATGAGCAAACTTAGACACCCTGAGAGGGCACATGCAGGGTTATACATGGTCAAAAGTGGGACTAGAACCCCTGCCTCCTTCTACAGCATTCCTTCTTCTACACCAGGTTTCATCTGATTTGGATCATCTGGGCTTTGTGGGCAGGTATGGAAATTTTGTTGTTATTTGAAGAATGACTGCAGTTAGGAATTGCGTTATGGAAATAATCTCAGAAATTACAGCTATGTTCCCAGTCAACAAGATGCTGTATTACTCACTGGCTCAAGCTTTCATCTATCCTTGCCTATATGGTGGGGTGGGGGCAGGAAAATCTCTCTAAGCCCAGATTCCCCAAGGAAACAAGTCTGATGATCTGTGGTCTATGGAGCCCAGCCCCACCCCATGCCTTCATCTTGGTCTATTGAAGTATTCCAGTCCAGTCCCTTTATGATCCCTGTCTGCTTTTAGACAGAGGAAAGAAAAGGAAGTAGGAACATGGCAGTATCAAGTCTGCATTTCCAGGAGCAGAGCTGATGTGATCCGTGTCATCTTTCAAGGAGGACTTGGGAGGAAAAAAGATTCATGCCTGTATCAGGAGAGAGATTGAAACCTCAAATTTAGTTTCGTGTGTGAGCCTGGAAAGAAATTGAACTGAGGTCACAGAGTTTAAAGTCAAACAATGCAACTACATAGACACAAAGGGAACAATTCTTCCTAGGTATTAGATTCAAACTTGTTTGCTAGAATGATGTACCTGGGCCCCTCTCTGAGGTTTCACTTACCACCAAGCCTTGCCATTTTTGCAGAGAGTAGGGAAGAAGGTCTGCCTTGATTTATGATTTCATAAGTGGAGGGGTTACTCCTTCCACTAATGTAAATTAGCAACTTTTCAACAAATATAAGCTTATTGTAATGCAGCCTTTAGTATGCATCAAAGGCAGGACGTGAACCCAAGTTTTCCTGACTCCAGGGCCACCATTTCTTACTGCCTCTTAAGTAAAATGCTGATCCCTTGAGGGTAGTACCAATTTCATTTTTGTCTTTTTGTCTCTGGTGTCTGAAAAAAAAATGCCTAGCAGAGGACAGAGGGCTGACCTTGGAGTCAGGAAGACCTGGGAAAAAGTCCCACCTCTGACACATACTGACTGTGCCACCCTGGGCAAGTCATATAATCTCTCAGGGTGGCTGGCAACTTGCTAAGACTGTAAGTTGCAGACCGTGAAGCAGTCTGCAGTGGTCTATGAAGTTTTTTTTTTTTACTCTGAGTTCTCTATATCACTGAAATCACAGGTTGTATCTTTAAAAAATCCGCAGTTCCTAGCACAGAACCTGGCACAGAGTAGTGGCTTAATAAATCCTTATTGTGTTGAGTTAGTGAAGCCTTAGCAATATTGGGGAGAAAGAGAGTTGAGACCAAGGTAATTCACTATTCCCATGGCAAGGCAATGTACTATCCATATGGCAATTAGTGGTAGACCAAGGTGAGAAAAGGGCCTTCTGCAAAAGTTACTTTCAATGGGGGGCTTTTTCTCATCAAGGGAACAGGGCCAAACCTGAGACAGTCATTACTTGACAAAGCAATTGGATTGGTCTGGCTTCTCCAAAACAAGCATTATCTACCTTGATTCACAGACTGGTACAAATGAGTAAGCACATTATTCAGGCAGAACCCAGCAGAAAAATGCTAGAGTGAGGCTAACAAAAAACTGTTGATTTTTCCTCCCTTTGCCTCCCTCTTTGGTAATTATCCTGACTTTTCATAAAAACAGTGCTGAGTGCCACCCACCTCCTTCTGGCCATCTTAAGGATGCCTGATGTGAGCTCCAGGCTAATTGTCACAAAGGCCTGTTACACACATTCACTCTTCAGATATCTTGGCAGCTAGGATGCTGGGCTCTGCATTTGCATCCTCTGACAGGAGCTCTATCACTACCCAGCAACCCACCCTTACCCCTACCCCCAGTTTAGAGTTCCTCATAAAGGAACTTATCTTGAACCAACTGCTGTCTTCCAAGGGGCAAGAGGCAGGGACACTAACAAACACCAGCAGAGCAAAGATATAATTATTAAGGACTTTTATTTAAGCCTCAAAGCTGCTCTAGACTGTCATCTGAGCCCCACAGAAGTTTCCCTTGCATTTGGGACACAAAGTCACAGTGCCAAGGTTCAAAACTAGTTGTCTATGTTTAAGACCCAACCCTCCATATAACATGAATCCTTGATAGACAGGGAGCTAAATTCAGTCAAACCCATAGCTATATTACCTCCACAGTACCAGACATCTATATAATGGAAAATAAACAGAGAATGGATCCAGTTTTTCCACGTCCAGAGCAAATGTTTCGCACTACCCAGAGATAGCTATAATACCGAATGGAATACAAAAATAATGGTGTGCAATGAGTAGAAAGGAGACATTAAATTTGTTTCTCATACTGCATATCATGAAATGTTTCCAAGATTTTTCTTTGACTATTTCTCAATTAGTGCAGCAGTTCCTCCTCTCCTGATCTTGACCTCTACCTCTACTTTTGGCATGTGGCAGTCAAGGGAAATAGCAGCAAACTCAGAAGTGTCATTTATGCCAGACTGTTCATTTGTTCATTATTCATTCATTCAATCAATAAAAATTCATTAAGTGGCTAGTGTGTTCGATTCACTACTTATCTCTACATCCCTAAACCAGAAAGAGATAATCAACTTGACATCCGACCTGGCCCTGGGGTCGAACTGCTCTGATCATTGGAAGTTTAGTGACACAACCATACCTTATCTCCCCCTCCTAATAACTGGCCAACCCCTAGACTCAAGCCTAACTAGCCTCTGATCCCTGCCTTTAACCATTAAGCTCTGCCAGGCTCCAGGCAGGACCCTTGTCACCCTTGTCTGGTGCCCTACTATTGAATGCACATATGCACCACCACTGCCCCCCTTCACTTTTTGCTCAAGCAACAAAAATCAAATCAGTAGTACCACCATAGCTAGGAAAGTCATGACAACTCATAGTTTCATGGCTACATTCAGAATCCCTGAGATTCAGAGCCATAGGCTGCCTAGACAAGAAGCTCCCTTCTCCACCTATGACTATCTGTTGCCCTCATACAGATCCTTCTCATCACTGTCTCTCCATGTTCCTATTTCACTCCATGCCATTTACGCCTTCCGTTGTGCCCTGTGGAATTCTTATTGTTAACAGTCTTCCCTGTATTTTAACTCCTTTCTGTCATGCTTATTCCATCTTCTTGAAATCATAAAATCCAGATTCCCTCCAGTAGACTATGACATCCATGACCATTCTCTCCAGTGCTGGACATACCTTCACACATATTTCTCAACATAAGGGGCCGGAAGGACAAGTGGTCATACTTCATATTCCTGTCACTTTCAGATCATCTCCCTAACAGTCATTCAGCACCCTCTATTCTTTTAATTCCATTTACATATATCACTCAAAGTTTTTAAGGTCTTCTTAACCTCTCCTCTTTTAAGGTTAACTCCAGTCACATATATCCAAACCCTGGTGGCTATTATTTATAATCTCCTAGGTCATTATTCCCACTTTCTCAAAGAATTCAATAAGTAGCTAAAAATCCTCCATCTCAGCCCTTTAACTTTCTATCAGACAAATAATCACCAATCATTTATTAAGCACCCATTATATGGCAAGCAATTATGCTAAACACTGGAGTTATTAAAAAAAAACAAACCAAAACATGAAATATCCCTTTCCTTTGAGCAGCTTCCATTCTACTGTCCCTGCAAATACTCCCAATTCGCAGTTCATCAACCTTTTCTAATGATTTGCGCCTTCAGTATGGTCATATCATTGATCTCATTACTACCCACACCTATTCCTCCTTCATAGACCCTAGCCCTGAAATTCTTTTCTCTGGGCACTACCCCCTGTCCTTTCACCTCTCCTAAATTTATACCCTATCTTCACTGCAACTTCCAGCCATATTCCTCCATACTATCTCAAGCAATCTCTTCTTTTCTAACCTCACTTCCTTCCCTTTAAAACCTTAACTCTGTAGTTAAGGAATTTAGCTTTAGCCTGTCATCAAACCTTGCTTGTCTTATCACTGCCCTCTTGTTCAATCATTGCTCATCCCTTTCTAAAGATCATTTTTGAATTACTTCCACCATCTACCCTCTCTATTCATCCACCTATACTGCTGAATGCTGAGGAAGTCATATAATATGGAGGATGGCTTTTGTCTGCAAGTTCACTACAAATTTAGCTTATTTTAGCCCTACTAGGCCTTCATTACTGCTCTCCAATCTTCTTGCTCTTCCCTAATTGACTATCCCATTTCTTATTTGTCTGTTCCAAATCCACCAAGGTGACCTACACTACTCTACCACCTCTCAGGAGAGTATCTTGCCCCATTCTTTGCTGAAAAAAAAATTGAGGTCATAACTTGTGAAGATCCCTTTCTCCTGAATTATATTATTCATATATCACTTGAATGTCATTCCCTTATCTTTAATCTGTTGCTCTAGTTTCTAATAAAGAGGTGGTCCTTCTCAGTGTCTTTGCCAACACCTCTAAATTGTGGTCTTTAGCCCAAGTCCTCCTGGCTCCTTTGGCAAATTGCTCCTCCAACGACCACCTTCCTATACCTAACATCTCTTCTAATTAGGTCTATTTTTGCTTTTGTTTTATCTGAAATTATGATTCCTACCCTTACTTTTTTTACTTCAACTAAAGCTTAATAAATTCTTATTCCAACCCCGTATTTTAACTCTATGTCTATTTTTTTCTGTTTCTTCTAAACCGCATATTGTTGGATTTTGGTTTCTAAGTTGTCCTGCTATATTCTTTCATTTTATGGATGAGTTCATCCCATTCACCTTCACAATTATGACTGCTAACTGTATTTCCCTTTATCTTATTCTTTTATACTTCTCCTTCTCTTTCCCCCCACTCCCTCTTTAAGATTCTGTTTTGCTTCTGACCACTACCTCAATTAATTTATCTTCCCTCTTATATCCCTTTTCACTTAATCCATTTCCTTCCTACTTTCCTATTGGGTAAGAAGAATTTCTTTGAGTATGTACATTCTTCCATCCTTCAACCACTTCAGATGGGAGAGAAGTTCAAATGACATTTGTTCCCTTCATTGCCACCTCTATTAGATAAATCCTTCCATGCACACCCCATTTTATGAAATAAATTTCTGCATTTTTCCTCTTCCTCTACGCCCAGTGCATTCCTCTTGCCCACCTTTCCATTCTTGGAAGGTCATTAAAAGACAATAGAATAGAATAGAATAGAATAGAATAGAATAGAATAGAATAGAATAGAATAGAATAGAACAGAACAGAAGGCACCCTCTGTCAAATTATGTATCCTTTTGTTCTGAGGGGTTATAGCGATAATCTCCCCATATAAAAATGTAAAGTCTAATCTTGTTTAGTATCTTATGATTTCTCAATCACATTTACCTTTTCAGTCTTCTCATAACCCCTATGTTTGAATGTCAAATTTTCTATTAACTCTGTTCTTTTCATTAGGAATGCTTAAAAGTCTTCTACTTCATTAAAGATCCTTTTTTTCCCTTTCAGATGATACTCACCTTTTCTAGACAGCTTTTCCTTAGTTTTAATACTAGATCCTTTGCTTTCTAGAGTATCCTGTCCTAAGCTATGTGTTTCTTAATAGTAATGATTGCTAAGTCTTGTGAAATCCTGACTGTGGATCAGCAGTACTTGATTTTTTTTTTTCATTGTGGCTGCTTGAAGTGTTTTTCCCTCTATCTGGGAACTCTAGATTTTGTCTATAATATTCCTATTAATCCTCATTTCAGGTTTTCTTTCAGTTATACTTTACCCTCTGGTTTTATAGTATCTGGGCAGTTTCCCTTAATGATTTCTTGAAAAAATAATGTCTAGACTCTTTTTTTTTATTGATAGATTTCAGGGAGTCCAATGATTTTAAAATTCTTTCTCCTTGATATGTTTTCTAAGTCAGCTGTTTTTCCTATGATATATTTCACATTTTCTTCTTTTTTTTCAGTCCTTTGATTTTTTTTTATTATTTCTTGATATCTCATGGAGTCATTAGCTTCCACCTGGACAATTCCAATTTTCCAGGGATTATTTTTTTCAGTAATATTTTATACCTTATTTTAATCAAGCTGATTATTCTCTTTTTATATGTTTATTCAATAATTCTCATTTCTTTTCCCATTTTTACTCTAATTTGTTTTTTATTTTTATTTTCTTTTTGCTCCTTTCTAAAAACTCTTTAGCTCCTCTAGGAATTCTTCTTGGACTTGTGTCCGATCTTCATTTTTTTCCTTTGAGGCTTTGCTTGTAGATATTTTTCAAGTTATTCTCTTTTTCTTCCTCTCTGCCCTGGATCTGTGATGTGGAACTAGGTAATAGGTTACAGACCTGCCAGGTGGTACCTACCTCTACCCAATGCTAGTTCAGAGATCCCATGGGATCTCTTTCTACCTCACTGCTTCTTTTCCTAGTGTTTTCTCTCAGGCCCCTTTCTGTCCCGGGTTGCAGGAATGCCCCCCTCCATAGCCACCATGTACATTTCTGAACAGCCCCCATGCCCAGTGTCCAGAGACCTCTCTGTTTGTCACCTAAGATGCTCTGGGTTGGTAAAAAAAAAAAAAAAAAAAAAGGTAAAATGACTCACTTTGACTTTTTGTTGATTTTCCTGATAAGAATTTGGTCTAGTATAATTTCTGAGTCATTATGGAGGAGGTGTGCTGGGGGAGGTAGGCAAAAACACTTTTTCTCTCTTGACTCCATTCCCCCTTTCCCTAATATCAATATCACCTTATTCAAAGGATCTTTTCTTACTATTTACCTTCTCAGATCTTCCCCATCCTTAAAAAAAAAAACAGCCTTCACTTAATGTTACCAACCTCTCAAGCTGTCAATCAATATTAATACTATATACTGGGTACCATGCTAAGATCTGGTGATACAAAGAAAGGGGGAAAATGTAGTACTTTATTTCGGGGGGCTTATATTTAATGGGGAAGATGTGAAAATAACTAGTAACATGTATGATACAAACAGTGTAAATGGCAGGTAATCTCAGAGGGGAAAGCATTAGAAGTTGGGAGGGACAAGTAAAGGTCTATTGCAGAAGGTAGAATTTGAGCTGAGGCTTTAAGGAAAGCAGGGAAGGTAGGAGTTGGATGTGAGGATAGAGACTACTTCAGATACAGGGGATGATCGGTAAAAATACACAAGGTGGGGAAAAGGTGTGTCATTTGTGAACAACAGGAAGTAGACCAATGTTGATGAATCTTTGAGTACGTGGAGGAGAATAAGTATAAGAAGGCTGGAAAGACAGAAAAGGCCAAGTTTGGGAAGGGCTTTGACCACTAAACAGATGATTTTATATTTAATCTTGGAGGTAATAAGGAGCAATTGGAGTTTAGTAAGTCAGGGGGTGACATATCTCTTATCTATTTGACAACCAAACTCCTAGAAAATGCTTTCTACATCTTAATTGGCTACTTTGCCTCACCTCTCTCTCACTTCTCAGTTCCTGATGATTTGAATCCTGACCTAATCACTAAATTAGAATAATTCTCTCCAAAGTTCCAATGTTGTCTCACTTTCCAGATTGGATGTTTTGTTTTGTTTCTTCCAGTGACCTCTTGTCACTCCAGCTTCTTCTTGTCCTCTCTGAAGTATCTGACATTATTAACCAATTTTTCCTCCTAGATATTCTCCCTTCCTTGGGTATTCATGCTAAAGCTCTCTGTTTTTCTACCTATCTAACCATTCTTCCTCAGTCTTCTTTGCTGAATCATGCCCTGCTCCCTATGTCTTGGTATCCGCTGGAGTACTCTCCTGGTCCCTCTTCTCTTTTCTGTACACTTTCTTGGTGATCTCATAAGTTTGCATCATTGTCATCTTAATATAGAAACTCTCAGACTTCTCTTTCAACCCCTCTTCTTACTTCCAGTACTGTATCACCAACTGCCTACTGGGTATTTTGAACTGGATGTCCCATAGGTATCTCAAAGTCAATATGTTATGAAAAATGTTTTGTTATAATTTATTGATACTATTTGAACCTAGCTTTATTTATATTACTAGAAAAGTGTCTAACCTAAAAGCTTACTGTAGAGGTCAGGCTGACCTCAGAGATGCTCCAGGGAAGCCAGCTGGCTAGAACAATGCTTAGAAAACATGCAGTGCTTGTTTTGGTCCTATTCAGGTCTTGTTTGGGGTCAATCCAAATCTTGTGAGGTTCAACCCAAAACTTGCATTTTGGGCTCCCCGAATTAGATTGAGTTATCTGTTGATATAAATCTCTAATAGCCCTTCTCTTTAGAATAACTACTGCCTCTAAGAGAGTAATCAGGCTAATGTCCTCATGCCTGGGTCTGAATTCTATATAATGTAACTTCACGAAGACTTAGAGGAGAGCCACACCTTCTCATGGCTCTTTTCTCTGCCAAACAACCAAATGAATTTCTTTCTGAGACTTATTTCATATTTTGAGGTTCATTCTTCTGACTAACAACGTCCAGAACAAAATCCATGCTTACTTTCCCCAAACCATCCTCATTTGTCTTAAGGATACTTCTCTCCTTCTGGGAATCCAGATTCACAGCATCACTCCTCATGTCCAATAAGTTGTCAAGTCTAATCTATTCTACATCCACAATATGTTTCAAGTCCATCCTGTTCTCTTCATTCACATAGTCATGCCCCTGTTTCCAGATCTCATCTCCTCTCATTTAAATTACTGAAGTAACCTCCTAATTGATCTGTACCCAGTATCTCCCCTCTCTAATCCATTCTCCATAAAAAAGTGCCAACTATACATTCCAAAACCATATTTATGACCAACTCACTTTGTTACTCAAGAAACTTTGGGAACTCCATCTTGATTCTAGGATAAGATGCAAATTTCTCTACTTGTGATTTAAACCCCTTAGCAATTTGGCTCTAGTATCTTTTTCCAGGCTTGTTGCATTCTCTTCTTCATAAAATCTATGTTCGAGCAAAATTGGCCTCCTTGCTGTTCCCTATATACAACATTTCATCTCCTGTCTCTAACTTTGCACGAGCTGTACTCCTTTCCTTCAAGAGCCATATTCTACTTCAGGCCTATCCTCAACTCCCAGTTGCTAGTGCCCTTCTCCCCAGAAATTATCTATATCTACTTTGTATAAATTCTCTCCTTTTTTATTTGCGTTGTTATCCTCAATAAAATATAAGGCTCTTAAAGACAGTAAAGGGTTCTCTCAGGATTTTGCCACATGACATGGAACTATTCTTAGTGCCTGGTCCTTCTGACCCCAAGGTCCTTCTGTCATACCAGCCCCCTTCTCCCATTGACGAATTCTTTCAGGACTTCCATTTTTGGGACAGACCCAGGCTGGCCATATTTCATTCCTTTCCTGGCCGACTTTAAGGATTTTACTGCAACACATGCTCCAAACTGGTACCCAAATTCCCTCCTTTCATTTCCCCTCAATGTGCTGTCTTCTTGCATTAAAATATACCTTCTTAAGGGTTGGGACTGCCTTTCTTTTTGCTGATATTATATCCCCAAGTGCTTAGCACAGTGCATGGCCCACAGAGACCAATAAGTTCTTGTTTCCTAGTTGTCTACCTTATTTAATCTTTTTATCTCTAATGCTGTGCAATTGGCCGTTGATAAATATTTGTTGAATGAAAGAATGGAAAAGACTTGGTCCTAGCCCTCAAAGAGCTTGTAACCTAGTGGGAACTTCAGTGAAGTCTCCATATTGGGTCTTTGGCCTTGAGACTGAGCTGACAACCTGATCCACCATCTGAATTGAGTGCTCTATGAGGTGCCCGGCTGGCAAATTTGTTAACTCTTAATAAAAAGCACACTTCTTAAGGCTGACTTCTGCCAGCCCAGCCCAGCCCAGCCCAGCCCAGCCCTCTCTATTTCTATTGCCACTCTTTAGGAGGTCCTCTGGTTCAAGGAGGACAGAGTTGCCTTTTTGTGCCTTTCCTGGAGACCTTCAGTTACATTTCCAGGCCAGCTTTGTTAACATGGTGTCAACTCTTATTGCCTCTAATTATTTCACTGTCATTATTTTCCTTAACAAAAGAGATAAAACCAATCATAACATCTTATTGTCAGCTTCCGAGAGTCACATTTAAATTACTGCACTGATTTGAAAATCCCAGCAAGTAAATAGGAAATAATTATGTTTTATCTTGGTAGATTCTGATGTTTTGCCAGATACCTATTAAGTTTTGCAACATTTTGTATAAAATAAGAAATCCAGAGAGGAAAAAAAGATTTTGTCATGAAAATTCTCCAATTTGTTATGATTCTTTTCTCTTTTTACAAAATTGTTACACCTGGGGAAACCTTACTGACTCCGGAGGAACTAAGAACCTGCCAAGTTTCCCTATTCTATCTCTGTGCCTATTCCTGTTATCAAATTGGATAATATAGGTAAAGTAAATTATAAACTTTAAAGTTCTGTATAAATATTAGCTATTGTTATGGTTGTTATAATTATAATGTAATGTAATTGACAGATATAAAATCGTTGATGCAAAGTAAGAACCTAAACAGAGCTAGTTATCTCAAGATTTCCTTGGAACTACATATGGTTAAATATGAGGGTTTCAAATGGGGTCCCTGTAGGCAGAGTGGGTGATCACTTTTGTGATGTGTTATGTGTGATTAGCATTGTGCCTGGCATAAAATGGTTGCTTAATGAATATTGATTGACTGGTAGACCAGACATAGTAGGTAATAGAATGTAAGTTCCTTGAGAGCAGGGACTATTGGTTTCTGTTATTGTCATTATAGTTATTTGTTGGGTTGATTGGTTGGTTGGTGTTTTTATACTCATTTCCACAACAGTACCTTATGCATCACTGATGCATGTTTCTATTTATTGAACCAAATTAAATTGAATCTGAGAGGAAATGTAAATATCACCCAGTTCCATTATTTACAGGTATACTAGATCATTTCTGAGACCCCCTTCTGTCTTTATAATTCTATGAGTTTTAGTCTTAGGGCTCCTGTTTTCTAATCATCTGGCTAGATTCATTGCCCTGTCCCCAGGTTCCTTTTAAAAGAAATTCCTGGAGGCCTGGGGTAGTCATTCCTGTCACCCTGCTGTGGACAGGTTTATGAGAAGCTTTATCTGTGAGGAAAAAAAAAAAGCTACTACAAGAGAAAAGGGCAGAAGAAAAAGAGAAAGAATGAAGAAAGGGGAGTTTGCCTAGGGCTAGCCCTGCTTATAGACCGATGTAAATTAAATCCAGGCAGGAAACAGAGATGTTAACAAAGCAAGTAATTAAGTGGAACAGGTGCTCTCAATAAACTTGGTTGTCTAAACAATCTCCCAGTTAAAGAAGAGCCTTGGCTCTAGGAAAGATTCTTGGCAAGGGAGTCACAAATCTCCTACTAGCTTTGGAAGCTCTGTTTCCTATTGCTAAGATCATTCAAAATTCGGAGGAAAACCTGTTAAAGTTGGGCAGTGACGGGATAGGGAGTTCAGTCTTGGCCAAGACCTGTGAGACTTTTAGAAGCCGAGGGCAGGCCAAACCCCAGGCAAAATTAGAAAGCAGGTGAAATTTATTTTTCAGTTCTCTGCTTCCTAATCCTTTCTGCACCCTTTCTCTAATCTGGAGGTGTCCCCTAACCAGGGGGGTGCTGGAGCCAGCTCAACTTGCTTTGGGAGAGAGCAATTGTTAAATTTTCAGTGTGAGCATTTACACTTTGGAAACTGGCAAGCAGTACACATCAAGGCTTGATTTATTGTTTTGTTGATTGTCCATATTTAAGAAAGTGATGGAAAATGTTAATAATGCAGATTAAGCTTAAAATGCATTGTGCATTTTTAGAGAGAGAGTTATTAAATATTTACCAGAACAGCATAGCTCTGCCCTTAACCTTCTTCCAAACCATCTCAGGAATCAATTCATTCTCTCTCTCTCTCTCTCTCTTCTCTCTTCTCTCTCCCCTCCCCTCTTAAAAATTATAACTCTCCTAAAAGCATCTAAACTCATTCACACAGAGGTATAAATGACTAAAAGGCTTAATTCCCATCCTTCACTGGAGAATATGTGTCTTTAAGGAGGAAAGAAGACTCAAGTCAAAGAAATTAATTTCTAATTATAGAACTTCAGGTGTGACTGAGATACTAAGGAATCAAAGATGCCACTTAGGTAGCGAATCTAGGTGACTAGGACTATGGTGGTTCCCTAGCAATATTAGGAAAGTTAGGAAGAGGAGAGGGCTTGAGGGGGAAAGATAATGAATTCATTTTTGGATGTGTTGAGTTTAAGATGTCTATAGGACATTTGGTTCAAGATGCCCAATAGATAGGTGGAGCTTGAGACTGAAGGTTATTAAAGAGGTTAGGGCTGGACAAGTAGATCTATTAATGATCAGCATAGAGATGATAATTGAAGCTAAGGGGGCTGATGAGATCAGCAAGAGAAAGAATATCCAGGTAGTAGAAAAGAGGGGCCAATAGAAAAGAGGATCCCTGAGGGACACGCACAGTGAGATGGAATAATCTAGAGGAAGATCCAGCAAAGGAAACTCAGAAGATGAACTAGACAAATAAGGAGAGAAATAGGAGAGAGTGGTGTCATGGAAACTGAGAGAGAATTGAGAAGAGATTGAGAAAGATTGAGAAGAATTGAGAAAGAGAAGAAGGCCAATGACACTCTCAAAGGCTGCAGGGAGGTAAAGAAGGATGAGGACTGAGAAGAGGCCAATAGATTTGGGAATCAAATAGATTTACAGGAAATAATGAAGAGTAAAATGAGTAGAACCAAGAGAACACTGTATACAGTAATAGCAATATTGTTTTAAGAATGACTTTGAGAGACTAAACCATATTGACTATATGAATACCTAAATGAACTACAAGGAACATATGAAGGAAGATGCTATCTGCATCCAGAGAAAGAACTGAATAAATACATAGAGGTATGTGTATAATGATTTTACATATTATATATATATATACATATATATATACATATGTGTGTATGTGTGTGTGTATACACACATATTTGTGTCTAATGGTAGCTATCTCTAGGGTGGGGGAGAGAAAGAAGGGAAAAGAAAAAGAAAGTTACATGGTAATTTTGTTATATATTTAAAAGGAATAGAAAGTTGTACAAAATAGATTTGCAGTTTTATGTGCAATCTCTTTTTTTCCTATTCTACTATGTTATAGATATGCTTGTTTTATTTCTTAAGTTCAGAATAAATAAAATTTGAAAAAAAAAATTGGTGAAGAAATCATTGCCAATTCTGGAAAGAAGAGTTTCATTTAAATCACCAAACTGGAAGCCAGACTTAAGAGAGTTCTGAAAAAGATAAAAGGAAAGAAAGTGTAGGCACCAGTTGTAGATGGCCCACTCAAGAGGTTTAGCTACAAAAGGGAGGAGATATATGGGATAGTTTCTAATAGAGACAGTTGGATTAAGTCAGGGTTTTTTGTTTTCTTTTGAGGATGAGGAAGACATGGACATGTTTGTGTGTAGCTGGGAAACAATCAGTAGATATGATGAGATTAAAGATTAGTAAGAATGTAGGGGAGGCAATATGTTAGAGAAGATGGGGTGGAATGGTATCATTGGTGCATATAGTGGCAAGAAGGGCCACTCTTCAAGTGAGATGAGTAAAAGAGGAAATAGCTGCAGAAGGTATCTGAGCAATGGGAGGTGAGGAGGAGAGGAGGAAAGGGAACTCTCAATGATTATTTATAATATGTATGTGTTATATATTAATACATATTATATATAATCACATAAATAATATATATGTATATATATATTTTTTTAAGTAAAATGTGAGGCAAGGTTCTCAACTGAGAGGGTGGGAGGAAGGGAAGACATAGGAATTTTGAAGAGGGATGAAGAGGTTCTGTGAATGAGACAGTGAATCAATTAGGGAGGTATAAAAAGATAACCTTGCCACAGTGAGGGCAATTGAGATTATATAACCCAAATTTGAAGTGGATCCACTCAGCATGATTTCATGATTTTCTCCAGATTTTTTTCAGCTGCATCTGAGTAGGAGGAAAGTTAGGAAGTGAAAGGTGGGACTATAAGGGGACAAGAAACTGAAGAGAAGACAGTGCAGAGTTGAACTGGTTTATCAAGGGATCAATATGAGGAAGGTGGCCATCTAGTCCAGTTTTCTGGTTTTACAGATGAGAAAACCAAAAGCTCAGAAAGGTTAAGAGACTTGTCCTAGGTTACACAGGTTGTAAGGGGCAAAGTTAGAATTTGAACACAAGTCTTTTTGCCCTAAATCCAATACTTTTCCCACTGTCACAGGTGGCTTCACACAGGCAAAGGAAAATGCTATCTGGTTAGCAAAAATGATTCTTTCAAGCAAGGCAATTAAAATTGATGTCTTATTTCCAAAGGAGAGTTGAGATTGCCTGAGTAGAGCTCAAAACAAAGTGAAGTCTCTGGGAATTTTGCCATAGCAAGAATTGATGTTAGGTGAAGGGAAGTAAGAAAATCATTTTTTTTTCTCCTAGTCTCTATAATTTGAAAAATCTTAATCTGGAAAAGTGAAGGATTCTGGGGACCTGAGGACAGAGGTATGGACCGAGAGCCCTGGTGTTAGAATGAGGAAAATCTGAGTTGACTCCTGACTCAGACACTTAGTAAGACCTTAGTAGATCTGAGTGAGTCTCAACTTATGTGGGCCTCAGTTTCCTCACCTATATGAAGTGAGGGCCTCTAAAGATCTAGCCCTAAAACTCTGATCCTATTATCTCTACAAAGAAACAATGTTTACTCCTGCTGAAGAGTCAACTGGGCCACCCTGGATGACTTTACATGTAGTAGAGAACTTTGTTATGTGATTTCAGGTGTACAGGAACACCTGGCTGCTCCCAAAGTCAGTCAGTCAGTCTGTCTCTTCCTCTCTCCTTTTCTCTGTCTCTGTCTCTCTGTCTCTGTCTCTGTCTCTGTCTCTCTCTCTCTCTCTGCTTCTCTGTGTGTGTGTGTCTCTTTCTCACTCTTCTTGCTTACTGATGCTTGAAACTCACTGGTAAGAGCTTCTTTCCCTCAGCTTAAGGCTTTGATCCCTGTTTAAATGCAATGCTCTTGGGAGAGAGAACACATTAAGCTGCCACCAGGGGTTATATTTTAGCAAGAATGAGTTTCAGATCCTTTCCTGAGGCGTTTTAGTTGGGGAGAGTTGGGGTGAAAATACTACTGAGGGGGCAAAGGGAACAGAAGTGGGGTGGAGGAGCTCTAGGAGCTAGTATTTATGTCAAGGATTTGCCATATGCCCCTGATGAGAAAAAATAAAGCATCCAAATAAGAGAAAGGAAAGTAGGTATTTTTACCTGGCTTCCCCAGACACATTTACCAAAAAGTAGGCAGAATAAGAAGGCAAGGATCGGCTGTGATCTGCACCCATGGAGAGAATGCCCAGGTGGATGTGATCACAGATCTGTGAAGTATAGCAGGGTCTAAGTGAAAGATGCCCTTAGGTGTCTCTTTAGATTTGCTTAGAGACCTGGCCTCTGGTACCACCCAAAGAGCCTCCAGATCCTGAGGGCAGAAAAGCAGTGTTCAGTCTTTTAGCCTCTTAGCTCAAGGGAATGACTGTCTTTTCAAAAGAGAGGGTCTGAACCTGTAGCTGGCATTCCAGGGGCCAGGAGAGCAGCTAAGAAGAGTCAGCCTGGACCGAGCCCCAGGGAAGCTCTGCTTATCAAAATCTGCTAGAGGTCTTTGAAGATATTACTGCAGCACATGATAAGGGGAAAGGGATCTCTAGTGTGCTTCAGATCTTCAACAAGTATCTGGTGAAATTCCCCTGAAGAGATAAGCCCAGGGTTGGAACAGAAAGGAAGAAAGGGGTGCTGGGGAGAAAACAGGCTGCAGAGTGTGAGACAACAGTAACAGTCTTTAGGCTCTGGGGTCTGAAAGGACTCCTGAGTGCTTTTCAGTGATTAGCAATGAAAGACAAAATGTAAGGGGCTGGAGGCGAAGGGGTGGGGAGGGGACTGGGGAGCGGGGAAGGACTTGCTTTGCTCACTTGCAGAAACACATACCAATTTTTGGAGTGTAGCTCTCAGTCTTTACAAAATCAACAAGCCAGGATAGACGCAAAGCCAGAGGATGGCTGCAGGGGAGGTATTAGAAAACGAGTCCTATAGGCACACATCATTCTACCGACTCTTCCTTGAGGCCACCTCCTCCAGGAAGTGCAGATCAGCACCCCAATCTGTTTACATAATCCCAGCTCAAATCTTCCCTTTTTTGTCATTCTCCTGTAAAGACTATACAAATAGCTAGCACTTACATAGTACTTTCATGTTTGCAAAGTGCTTTACATACATCTCATCTCATCCACACAACCACCCCTGAGAGGCAGGCTCTCTCATTATCCTCATATTTTCCCCTGTATGAGTTTCTTCTTTGGAGTATAAATTCCTTAAAGATAGAGACCATCAGATTAGAAGGTTGAGAGCTAAAAGGGACCATTAGAGATCATTTAGCCCAAGGCTTCTTCGAAACCTTTTTTTATATCATAGATCCATTTGGCAAAATGATTGTGCCAAAATTATAGATATTTCTCAGAATGCCTACTTTTAAATGGATAAAATAAAGTACATACAATTACAAAGGAAACCAATTATATTGAAATAAAGATGTAACCCCTTCCCCCCTACCCCCACCATTCACAGACTTTCTGAAATCTATCCACCCACCCTTTGGGGGTCCATGGACCTGAACCTAAAACCCTTTGATCTAGCTCAAAGCCCTTATTTTATGATTGAAGGCCCCAACGGTTGAAGTCAATTGCTAGGTCTAGGTCTCCTAGTTAGTGAGGGATGACAGAGCCAGAGGCAGCTTCTTATCACAACTATTATTTGGTATGGACTCTAAATACTTAGGACTAAGGTACTAATTAAAAATACTAAATTGACTACTGACATCAAAGCCCAAATTCTAGAGGCGGTAAATATCTCCTTCCTTGGCAATCTTTCCACCTGTCTAAACTAAAGAGGATATATACATTGACCTTCAGTGGGCCCTTGAGGCTGAGGATTTGGAGACAATAAGAAAATATCCTGAGGTTCCAAGTTTTAAGCTCATTATCTTCCCGAGAACTCTCGGTCTGCTCTTCCGTGGGTGGGGAGAAGGGGCTGGGGTGTATATGCTGTGATGTGTGCCAGGGAGCTGGCAGAGATACTCCTAACACCTGCCAGGTGCTAATTTAGGATTCTGTGTGGACAGCACATGGTGACCGGCCGCAGGCATGGGGAGATCTAGGCTGAACAGTGGCTCTCTTGACCCTGCTTCACATTCACATTTTGAACCAAGGTGCTCATTAGCCACAGTTCAATTTGCATTCATCATCTCAGCAGAGAAGTCAGCAAAGAAAGCAGCCTCCCCATTCTGTGGCCTCACCAAACCCCACCAGGACAGGAAGAGGGGCAGAGGTGGGGGTTTAGGCCAGAATATTTGCTAAAGTTTTCCCAGTTTTGGTAGCTTCTTCAGCATGGGATGATCTCCCAGGAGACCTGTGTTCCAACATCGAAGCAGTATGCCCAAGGCCCTATGGCTTTAGAATCTGGTGACATCCATTAATTCACCGGGCATCAATCAGAGATTGGGGATCTAGGAGTGGAATGGGCAAGATGCAAAAACTTGGAAGTTAGCATTTTAAAGACTGTCCCACTATGTCCCTTCTGTCCTTTCCCTTGCTGTGACACAGTTTGTAATTAAGCCCCCTTCAGAAACCTTTTCATTCCTAGAGTGTCCATTGATTGCAGCACTAGCAGCAATTTGATTGGGTTGGAGGGGTAGGAGAGAAAGAGAGGTGGAAAAAAAAATAACAAAACTCCAGCCACTCCTCCCATGCCCCTCCCCCCAGTGAAATAAAAGCCTCACCAAGTGCATACATCAAAGTCGAGGGGAATCTTTGTATTCTGCTAGCTATGCTTACAAGGTAAAGTGGCATGCAGATTTCTTATTTAATAAATTCCCACAGAAAATTAGTTTTTCACAGTGGGAAGAATTTCAAGGCTTGCTGAGATGAACGGGCAGGATCTAATCACTGTTCAGGCTTTGTACATACACCAGGGCTTGGAGATATTTGAATGATCCAATTACTCTGTTGAGGCACAATCGCCTTACCTGCATACTAATCAAGTGATAGGGGAACATTGAAACAAGCTGGGCTTTTCAGGAAGCCCTAGACACACATGGCTCCCTGGCTGACCTTCTGCCAATTACATTAATTTCAATTCTATTAGCTCATCTTTTGCCCGAAGGTGACATATGCCCAGATCTATAGGGAAAATATGCCTCTATCAACTTCCCACTACAAGGAATGCAGGACATCTGCTCAGTGACTCGAACGTGAGGCTGATAGCATAAAGGTTTTACTTCTAAGAGCCCAGACAACAAGCCTCCAGCTTATGTGCTGAAGGTGATGAATTGCTCCTGGATTTCAGGCTGACTTGAGAGCTCAGATTGGAGCCAGTAGGTTATGCTTAAGGGGCAAGCTGCTGGGACACTGGCCTTCATCCTGACTGATTTGCAAACTTGCGGCAAACTTCCTTCTCTTTGTATTTGCTGACTGATGGTTCCCCATCTTTTCATTAGTACAAGAGGTGGGGAGTGGAAGGTAGGGTGAGAAGGAGCTGGTACTGATTGAAATGTGGGCATGGGCCACTCTACATTTGAATCACCATCTACTTCTTACTACCTGTATAACCATGGGCAAGTCACTTAACTCTTATGGGTTTTAATTTCCTCATTAGTAAAATGAGAGCAGTAGACTTGATTTCTTTAAGATACCTTCTAGCTTCAAATCTACCATCCAATTCAGTTTTTAACCAATTGATCAAAATGGCAGAGACTGTGGGGCAGTTAGTCAGCCAACAAGCATTCATTAAGTGCTTGTTATATGCTAGCCATGTATGGGAGGGAGGGGTGGCAGGGACAGGGGAAGAAAGGCGAAAACAGTCCCTTCTTTTAAAGAGCTCACAGTCTAATAGTGAGACAGTATGTAAATGATTAGGCAACACAAGATATAGTATAGAGGAGATAGAAAGTAATCTCAGAGGAACAGCACTAGTTGGTAGGGGGACTGGGCAAGTCTTCCTCCAGAAAAAGAGGAAGTTGTGGTGAGTCTTGAAGAAACCTGGGGAAAACAAGAGGCAGAGGAAAGGGGAATAGGATACTAGGGCAGTCTGAAGGCATGGAATAGGGAGATATAGTGTCATATGTGAGGAACAGTTGCAAGCTGGATAGCGTAGGTGGATCACAGAGTATGTAGGGGAAAGCAAAGTATAAGAAAACAAGAAAGGTAGGAAGGAGGCAGGTTTGTCAGATCTGGAAATTCAGAATTTATATTTGTTCCAGGAGAAAATGGAGTCACCAGAGCTCATCCTACTGCTAAAACTAAGAACCTTTGATTTGTGGAATGCCTACCATGCTCTAAATATCATGCTACATGCTGTAAAAGAAAGTTTAAAACCTTGTCCTTGCCCTCAAAAATTCCAACCCTCGGGCGGAGCCAAGATGGCGACTGGAAAGCAGTAACCGGCGTGAGCTCCCCTCCAAGTCCCTCCAAAAACCTATGAAAAAATGGCTCTGAACCAATTCTAGAACTACAGAACCCACAAAGGGGCAGAGGGAAGCAGGACTCCAGCC
>CM053624.1:259663837-259717961 GCA_028646595.1 Phalanger gymnotis
AGGGTGGATGGGAAGGGAAGAGGGGAGAGAATTTGGAACTCAAGGTCGTAAAAAAATAGATGTTCAGAAGTAAAAAAGTTTTTTTTTTCATGTACCTAGAAAATAAGATGCACAGGCAATGGGGCATAGAGATTTATCTTGCCCTACAAGAAAGTAGGGGAGGGGGGGATGGAAGGGGAGTGGGGGGACAGAGAGGAGGGCAGACTGGGGAACGGGGCAACCAGAGTGTACGCCATCTTGGAGTGGGGGGGGTGGAAATGGGGAGAAAAAAATGCATGTGAAAATTAATGCTGAAAACTAAAGATGTTAATAAAAAAAAAGAATATAAAAAAAAAAAGAATAACATGAAAGAAAATGTATAATAAGGAAAGGAAGTATATTAGTTAAATGCCAAGAATGAGTATTAAGAGATGGACAGCCAAGTGATGTACTGATATGCAAAAAATATTAAACATGTAAATATGTGGTAGAAAGAATAAAAAAAAAAAAAAAAAAAAATTCCAACCCTCCCAGGCTCTGCTAGTAGAGTCTTTACCATATCTTGCCAGGAACAAGCCTCTTTACCACTTCCTTGGGATCTCTACATCATGCCTTTCAACTTCTTTATGTGTTGTCGTCTCCTAATAGAATGTAAGCATCTTGAGGACAGGGACTGTATTCCTTGGCTGCCTGTATTTGTAACCCCAGTGCTTAGTTCAATGCCTAACCACACAGTATGTACTACTTAATCTCTCCCTCTCTCTCTCTCTCTCTCTCTCTCTCTCTCTCTCTCTCTCTCTCTCTCTCTTTCCCTCTCTCTCTCTCTCTCTCTCTCTCTCTCTCTCTCTCTCTCCCTCCCTCCCTCTGTGTGTGTGTGTGTGTGTGTGTCTGTCTGTCTGTCTGTCTGTCTCTCTCCATGACAATTAAGAACATTTGTCACTAAGTGACTTGCAGCACTCCCCTCAGGGAAGTTTTCATAGAAGATAGCATCCATGTTTTAACTTGAATCTCAAATAATGGGGGTGGGAAGTGTACCAGGCATAGAGAACAGTATGGTGAAAGTCATGGAGCTAGAAACGATCACTGTATCCTTTTAGTAAGGATGAAGACCCATACCTTACCAGATGTTCCTAGCATTTCCTGGTCCAACAAGTTCTGTAAAAAAACAATGTGCTCTAGTGGAAATGGCACATTTATATAACACTTTAATGCTGGCAAATTCCTTTCACATACATCATGTCATTTAAGTCTCAACAACACTGTGAGTTCATACAGAAATCATTTTCTCCTTTGTCGGGTGAGAAACTGAGTCTCATAGTGGCTAAGTAACCTTTCCATGGTCACACAACTGGGAAGTTTCATAGTTGATAAACTCAAGTCTTCCTAATTTCCAAGTTCAGTATGCCATCCATAATGAAATACTGACTGCTACTCACTAGCCCAATGCTCTTAGGAGAGTTTCTTGACCTTTCCGAGCCCAATGTCCTCATGTGTAAAACAGTGTATGATAATAAGCCCTGGCTCACCTGCTTCACAGATTTGTCATAAGAATCAAATACTATAATTGTGTGTGTGTGTGTGTGTGTGTGTGTGTGTGTGTGTGCAGTACTTTGTAGCTGTATCACTTTTTGCTCCAACTGCAGAGTGAAAATGCTTCTTAAATTGTAAAATGATATGCAGGCACAAGGAATTGTTATTATTAGAGGACTGAACAAATCCCTCTCATGTCAGCTCCAAGTAAGCTTCTGAGGATTTAGGAAGAATATCTTAAGATATGATTTCCAGGGATTAGTAACATTATCATCATCACCATCATCATCATCACCACCATCATCATCATCGATCATCATCATTATCATCACCATCATCACTATCTTCACTACCATCATCATCATTACCATCATCACCATCATAATCATCATCATCATCGTCATCATCAATCATCGTCACCACCATCATCACATCATCATCATATCACCATCACCATCATCACATCATCATTATCGTCATCATCATCATCATCATCGTCTAGCATTTGCGTGTCATTTTAAGATTTTCATGGTGCTTTATAAATATTATTTCATATAATCCTCACAACAAGCCTGGGAAATAGGTACTATTATTATCCTCATTTTATAGGTAAGGCAAAACAGGTTAAGTGACTTGCCCAAGTACACACAGCTAGTAAGTATTTGAGGCAGGATGAAAACTCAGGTGTTCCTGACTTCAAGTTCAAGACTATCTACTTTGACACCTAGCTTCCACCACTTTCTTCCATCCCCTGTGCCTTCTCATTGTCACCCTGTATTCATTATAAAATTTTGAAAAAATGTTGTAGGGACATGACCAAAATGGCGTCAGACTCAAATGGTCCCTGTGGCCCACAGCATTGTGACTTAAAAAAAAACACCAATTAACATCATCTGTGTTTCATTGTATTTTTATTTTTGTTAAACATTTCATAATTACATTTTAATCTGGTTTAGGACACTGGGAAATTTTGTGGCGCCCCTGTGATACCTTTGTTCTAGGCTGGAAGTCTCTAGCTCCTTCCAGGGCAGGATAAAGATCATGATACAAAACATGAACTCTCAGATGAGACTCACTGATGACTTTCCAAGGTTCTCCATTGGGATTCCTGCTGTCCCTCCAGTTTTAATGCTAAAGCTACTCTCAATATGCAAGTTGGAGGCAGGAGAGGATGGAGGCTAGCCCTACCTTTCTTCTAAGATACACAGAAAGATCAGATGGGAGGTGAGGGGTAGAGCACTCTGGTTCACGTGGAGAATCACAGAAATATAGAATGCTAGAGGTGTAAGGGACTTCAAGCGGCTTTCTCAGATTGAGATTTGAACCTTTTCCTCTTATAAACATACAACTATGGCACTAAGCTGGTCCCTGGAGATGTTCCAGAAGGTATGTAGCAATATGTTCCATGATGACATTCAGGTTTTCTCATCAGCATTCATTATCAGTGAGCTCACATGTTTAGAGAAGTGTAGATGGGATTTATTCTGGGTTTGCTTCTCATATGGATCAGTTAACTTTGCTTGAATCCAGAATGAAAGATTAGACCTTCCCTTTGGCTTGCCATCATGGAAATACCCTGTATCACGAAAGGGGAAAGGACAAAGGATGGGTCTGGGGAAAGAAGAATTATCACAACTAGACAAGTGCAGTCAAAGAGTCCTATTCTTAGAGTCAAAGGACCTGGATTCAAATTGCAGTTCTACTAATTATCCATGAGATCTTGGGCAAGATATTACCTCTATGGGTCTCAGCTTCCTCATCTGTAAAATGAGATCCCTTTTTAGCACTAAATGTACAATTCTGTGATCTTAAGCAGACCCATTGAGGATAGATTAGTAGCATTATTTTGGTAGATGAAAGACACACTATTAAAGACAGTGACCAACAAGGTAAGAGAGTGAAAAAGACAAGGACTACCGTGTTTCAGACATCATTTAGTCTTGAGGTAGTATGGGCGGAAATGTAGAAATTAGGACTAGGACTGTTAGGTTCTACCCCAAAATCTGACACCAGCTTTTCACTATGGTTGATTTATTCAATATAAGTATCAGTTTTCTCTGATACTTACCATAAGTGTTGAGTTTTGTGGAAATGAGACAATCCAATGCTGATAGAACAGATCAACATGGCACAATGTAAAAGGAATCATGCAGTAAGTTGGGCAGTGTAGACATTCACTTCTATATCACATGGGTGAAATGACTTTTTATTATCTGAATATTTTAGGGGGAATATTTCAACCTTTTGTTTTTAAATTGTTCCTCTCAATGGAGCTATACAAACCTAGCCTATTACTCCTTTTTTATAACTAGAACCAGGGTATTTGTATGATCTTGTGGCCACTAAGATATCTCTGGAACAATTTCCTGCCTCTGCAGCTGGATGCAGGCTTGTTTGGCATTCTTTGCATTTCTCCTTCCCACAAATCCTCCTCTTCAAACTCTAACAAACAGTAACCTCCTAGAGAAGCGTGTGTGAAAGTCTGGAGAGTAATGATTTGTTTCTGTCCTATTAGCCTCTTAGGAGGACAGGAACAGATCGCTAGGCTAGAGGGGTGACCTGCCCAGAATATCTATGAGGAAGAGCCAGCTCAGCCAGAGAAATGACAGAGCAAATAAACTGTTCCAGTCACCCTAGGCCGTCCACTTGGACTCTAGTGATTCCCAGGGGAACTTCTTATGGGGGTGAGAAATTCAGAAGAACGAGTTAAATTTTGTTTTCTGACTTATAGCCATTTACACAAACTTATTTTCAGGGTTGGACAAACATGCACTAATATATACTTATCTACACTATTACACACATATACACAAACATATACACAAAACTATTTCCAGAATTGGGTCCTACAGAGACATGACAAGAATAGCCTTTCCATGAGCCTTATTCTCTAAGATAGAACTGAGACCTGGGTAGAGTTGTCACTTTCACTTTCACATAGTTCTTCCCATCTGGAAAGGCATAAGAAGGCAGCCTCTTTCTCCTCTCAACTACTATTTGGCAGACTGGAGTGTTTGGACTGTTGTTCATTATCTGCCTCTCTGCCTGCCTGCTTCTCTCTGCTGTTCATTCTTCTTTAAAATAGATTTTTATTGGTACTTTTTGTCTTTGTTTTGTTCTTTAGTTTCTCCTTTTTCCCTCCTATGTCACCCCTCCCCCTTTGAGAGAGCTGTCTCTTAACATAAAGGATTTTTTAAAAAGAAGAATAGGTGTATCAATGGATTGTAACAACAATGTTACTTGCAGCTGCTGTGGGGGTGTAAGACCAATAACACTAGCACTCAGGAGGGCTACTAGCACAGGTTCTTTCGTCCGCTTTTCTAAAGGAAAGCAACTTTAAAGGGGTCAATCTTACTTTAATCAAATGTGTGTGTGTGTGTGTGTGTGTGTGTGTGTGTGTGTGTGTGTGTGTGTAAAATTCATTTAGTTCAGGGGGAAAGTCAGCACCCTGAACTTCAGAGAAAATACAAACAGAAATTACAAGAAGAAATTATGTAAACAGAGCAAATACAAAGAGCAAAGACCAACAGACAGGGCTTCCAACGGTCTGACCAAAATCAGTACATACATAGTTACGAGAGAGAGAAGCACCAACATCTGTTTTTTTCAAAGCTGGGGCCGGGGCGGGGAGCTCCTTAACGGCTACCCAGAGTCTCATCTGGCTAAATTACATGAATACTCTTCCAGTGACTGAGCCCCCAAAGCAACATGCTACCCTCAAAATATATATACCCTTCTTCAGGGCCAGAGGGCATCACAACTCTCATGACCCAGGTTCATGTGACTCAAACCTCCATGTGACTCAGGTTCAAAGCAGGTCACATAGGCCTATTAAGGGGTGGGGAAAATCTTGAAATTGTATTAATATTACATGGATACATTGAATAACCTGATTTCATATGTAACGTTCCATATTTGTATACCCCATGATTTCCCAAAGGAGCAGAAGGAGGTAGCCTCATATCTTTTCTTTGGGGACGATTTTTTAAAAATCCACACTTTTTTGTTGTGATTATTCATTATATTTACATTATTGTAATCATTGTGCATATTTTTTTCCTGGCTCTGCTTACTTCATTTTGCATCTGTTTATGTAACTCTTCCCATGCTTCTCTGTATTCATTATATTCATCATATCTTATACCACAGTAGTATTCCATTTCATTCATGTACCACATGTGTTAATTTGTTTAGCCATTTCCCAATAATGGGGATCTATTTTGTTTCTTTTATGTCTGTCTGACTTCTTCAGGACATTTACTTTTCAGCTGCCTATTCATATTCTCTCTCTCCCTTCCCCTCTTCTTCCCTCTTCTCTCTTCCCTTCTGCCTTCCCCTCTCCTCATCTCTCCCTTACTCTTCCCTCCTTTTCAATGTTCTCCACCTCTTTTACTGCCCAGGAATATAGTTCTACTAATATTAGAAGAAAATCTCATTTTGTCTTCTAAGAATGATGGCCTTTCTTTTTTTTTCCCTGTATCTATTTTATTATATTTTTCAAGTAACATTTTTATTGCTTTCCTCCCCACTACCCCAATTAAGCATAAATAAATCCCTCTATATATCTACATATTCCAGGAAAATAAATTCCCACATCAGCCATGTCCCAAAAATGTACGTCTCTTTCTGCATTTTAAATTCAATTTGTATTTTCTTTCCTTTTGTCTGGAGGTGAGGGGCATGTTTCATCTTCATTCTTTTAGACTTGTGATTTATCATTATGTTAATCAGAATTCCAAATTCTTTCAAAGTTGTTTTTTCCTTTTAAAGCTATTATTTTAGAAATTGTTCTTGTTCTGTTCGCTCTGCTCTGCATCAGTTCATAAAGTTCTTCCCAGATTCCTCTGAACTTGTATATTTCATCATTTCTTAAGGTACAATAATGTTTATGTTTGTTCCCTTATTCCCCAAGAGGGGGACAGCCACCAGTTTCCAATTTTTGCTCCAATGAAAAGAACTGCTATAAATAGTTTGTACATATAGATCCTTTTCCTCTTTCTTTGACTTTTTTTGTATAGACTCAGATGTGGTATAGCTGACTCAAAGAGTATCATTCTGGCTAGAAATCTAAATTGTTTTCTAGAATGGCTAGATCAATTCATAGCCCCATCGACAGAATACATGTGTACCTATATTCCCTCCAACGTTTGTTATTTTCCTCTTTTGTCATTTTTGCCAGTTTGAGAGGTATGAGGTAGAACATCAAATGTGCTTAATTCATATTTCTCTAATTATTAGTGATTTAGAGCATTATAATATAATTTTTAATAGCTTGAGTTTCTTCCTTTGAAAACTGTCTGTAGACTCAGATCTCTATAACTGAAACAATATTTATTGCTCATGGGTAGATAAAGCCAATATAATTTTTAAAATGACAAATTTATCTAACTAATCTATTCAGTATTATCTCAATCAAATTACTAAAAATTATTTCACTGAGTTAGAAAAAATAATAACAAAATCCATTTAGAAGAACAAAAGGTCAGGAACTTCAAAAAAAAAAAGGGGAAAAAAAGATGTAATGGAAGTAGATTCAGCAATACCAGATTATAACATATTGTATTATATTGTATTGTATTATATTACACTATACTATATGGTATTATAGTGTTATGTTGTGTTATATTATGTTATATTGTATTGTGTTATGTTACGTTACATTATGTCGTATAATGTTATATTATTACCATATTATAAGGTCAGAGCATTGTTGAAGTATAGAAAGGATAATTTCAATTATTTTAAATTAAAATTTTATATAAATAAAACCTATGTATCCAAGAATAAAAGGAATGCAGAAAATTGGAGAAAAAGCTTTCACCCCTCAGAGAATGATTGGATTGGAATGCTGCTGTGCTGTAGGGAATGACGATCTGGTTGATTTAGAAGGGCATGGAAAGATCTGGACTTATGAAGGAAGGTGCTGTCCACCTCCAGAGAAACAGATGATAGGAGGAAATAAGCATATATGTGTATGAGTTTCTATATGTATATATGTATATGTTTATAGATATCAATGTATACTATACACACACACTATATATATATGTGTGTATATATATATATATATAGTGTGTGTGTGAGTATATGTGTGTGTATATATATTCGAACTTAATCTTAGCCTTCTTTAGAGTGGTGAGGGGAGGGAAGGGGAAAAATAAAGTAAAAAGTACACAGCAGAGAGAAAAAGAAAACTAATAAGAAATGCTGGGTAGCTTAGAAAACAATGTGTAGTATTTATTATATAGATTTTCTTGAAATGGAAATTTATTGTTTATATTGAATCCTCTCTTATGGTCTGCTTTGTGTATGGCAGTGTTTTTCTCTTCTTTCTTTCCTCATTTTGTATTTGTTCAAAAATTTTTAAAAAATTACAAAAAAGAGAAAACTGTTCATATCCTTTGACCATTTGCCTAATGAAGAATGGCTCATAGTCATAAATTTAATCAGTTCCTCACATACCTTTGAAATGAGACTTTATCAGAAAATCTTATTGCAAAGATTTATTTCTCAGTTACCTGTTTCCCTCCTGGCTTTTACTTCACTAGATTTGTTTGTGCAAAACATTTTAATTTCATATAACCAAAATTGTCCATTTTATCTTATCTAATACTCTTTATCACTTGTCACAAGCTTATCCCCAATCCATAGATTCAAAATATAACTTCCTCTTTGTCCCTTTCATTTATGAAATGATTTTTTTATATCTAACTCATGTATTCATTTAGTGATTATCAATAATGACCTTTTCACAGTCTAAGTAGGAGACAAAATACACTAATTACAATGGGTATATATAATATTCTTTGTGTGTACACACACACACACACACACACACATACACACATGTGCATTTATAATCTCACATGTGTGTACGTATATATACATATGTATATATATATACACATATATATGCTGCCTATTGTAGAAACATTGTTAGAATTAAGTGAACTGATAAATGCAAAAATTCTTCAAAACATGAAGTACTGGCTAAATGAAAAATAGAATTATGCTTGAGATGCAGTGGCTAAAGAGCTAGCCTTGAGTTTAACTCCCCACCCTACACACACACACACACACACACACACACACACACACACACACACACACACACACAGTTGCCATCTGACCTTGGGCAAATCACTCAACCTCTCATTGTCTAGTCAACTCCTGAAGACTATAAGTTGCAAAGGTTGCTGAATTGGCAGTTTCCACACCTGGGATTGCCCAATTTCAGTGAAACCACAAGTCTAGGCTCTTAGCTTACTATAATTAATAAGACCAATATAATTGTAATAATCTCTCAATTCTAGTGTTTTTCCTCTCAATTACTTCCTACATGCCCTGTATATAGCTTGCTTGGACACATTTGTCTCCTTGTTATCTCCCCTATTTGGTTGTGAGCTTCTTGAGGGCAGAGAATCTTTTCCCTCTTTTTGCATCCCTAGTGCATAGCCCCTAATAGAGTGCTTCAGAATGTTTATTTTTTTTAAAATTATTTAACTGACTTAAATTCACAAGTTCATTGATTTGGAGCTAGAATGACCAGGGAGTTCATTGAGCCAAACTACCACCACCACCCCACCACCAGCCCCATTTTACAGATGAGGAAATGGAGGTTAAGTGATTTGAAAGTGAAATGACTTACCCAGAGTCACACAGATAGTAAATATTTAAGGTGTGATTTGAATCATTTGGAGCTTTCTGAGTGAAGAGAGCTAAGTCTTTAGGGCCCTTTATCTTGCCCTACACTACCAAGGAGCAGAATAGGGAAAGAATGAAGACAACATAAACCTGGAAAGGAAGAATTAAACATACAAGTCTGAGAAATCTTAGCTTGTGTACATGAGGAGTCATCTGGCAGAGTATCTCAGTCAGCTGCTAGGCCTTTCCTCCCCCCAGCTCCTTCTTCCTTAGGCACAGTCTAGTGTCTCTGAGAGCCCCTTCAATTAGCAGCTTCCACTAAGAATTGAGGTGGTAGATAAAAGAAGGGGAAAGCCTTGAAATTCTCCATTTTCATAGATCTGTTGGTAATTTCTGATCACTGAAGCTGGCAGAGTAGTACCCCACTCCTATATTCTGTGGCTTCATCAGAAAGCAAAGCAGTGGTATGATTCTTATTTATTGTTATTTATACATACTTTGCTTCCACTAAAACCCTATTCTCTCTGTGTTTACTTTCCATGATCCCTATCCCCTTTCAACCTCTAGAAATAAAACTCTACTAATCCGAGGGCAAAATTCCAATTTACCTTCTCCTGGTGGTGATCTTGTGTTTGGGAAGACAATAGCAATGGATAAGTTCTAGCAAGCCCTACTTAGATAGGAAAGCTGTGAGTAAGGGGTCCAGTGATGTTTTTCATTGGAGAATAGCTTAACTAAATTCAGAAAGGCTCATAATCAGATTGGCTGCAGAGTGGTGAATATTGGAAGGGGAGGGGGGAGCACAAAAACTCTCAGATATCACCTACCATGTCACATAAAGTTTTTTATTTTTGTTGGTGAAAGGAATAGTCACATAAGTGAGATCACAGATCCTTGAAATATTTCAGTAAATATGCTCTAAGCAATGCCCAGAGCAGGTGATTTCCATTTCCTCTCTATTCTCAGGTTAATGCATTCCTTGCTAAGATACCTGAAGGCTTAAGACTTCTCTTCTTGAAAATCTTCTTCCAAGACATACCCATGGTGTCATAGACATCTGGTTTTCCCAAGGGAATGAATGCTGAGGCTCTGACCACAAAGACATTTAGAATGGGGTCATCCAGGGACAAGGATCGAGGTACTCTTATTGGTAGGCCAATGTCTGTTTTACTACAGCATGATTGCTACAAATAGATTGCTTGAGAATATCCCACCTTCCACAGGCCTATCATGGGTTCCACAGGCCTCCCACTTCAGAGCCAACTTCCAGTTAGGCTCAACAAAGAGGTAGGGGAGAAACCTAAAACATTCCAAAGCTCAATAACCCAGGTTCTGGGTGCACATAACAAAATTTGCACTTCAAAGATAACTCTCTGATTAGGTAGGACTGGAATGAGCGATTCATAGATTCCTTTTAATAAGGCACTTTTGGAAAAAAAAAAAAACCTTTTTAAATAATTCATTGCTCAAAAGTTTGAAAAGTAGGTCATTACACAGTTCAAGGTTCTTGCAAGTTCCTTTTCTTTTCTTCTCCTTTTTTCCCGCTCTCTCATGTAAGGAAGTTTATTTTTTTTTAAAAAAAAATTTATCCTAAATGATACCCAAACTGGCCAGCTACAGGAGCCAAGGGAAATTTAGAAGAAAGACTTAGAAAGAAATCCCTAGGTGAGAGAGGATGGGAACACACAAGACAGTCACTGAAGCAAGCTGGTGGCAACAGCAAAAAGTTCTAAGTGGAGATAGACCATGATAATTCAGCTAGCAATCCATCACCAAGCACTTATTAAGCTCTTATTTTGTGTAGTCACTATACCCTTCTCAACTTGGGGCCAAAATGGACTCTGAGGTCTATGAAATCCAGTTGAGCTTATTTGTACTTCATAGAGTATTTTTTGCCCAGTCTCTGCAAATAATAATAATAATAATAATAATAATGATAATATGTTTATATAATTCCTTAAGTTATGCAAAGTGAGTTTATAACAATCTTAAGTAGTTACTCTTATCTCCATTTTACAGATGGAGAAACTGAGACTCATAAAGGTTAAGCAACTTGGCCAGAGTCACACTGTTAAGTGTTGGAAACAGGACTCAAATGCAAGGCTTCTGATGCTAAGGCTAGCACTCTTACTACTATGGTCTATTTTTTCTATTAAGATAGTGAGATCAGGGTGGAGCCAAGATGGCAGAGAAAAGCCAGGGAATTGCCCCAGCTCTCCCCAGTTTCCCTCAGAAACAAAGTTAAGTCTCTTAACTTTGTTAAACAAAGTCTCTTAACAGATTCTAAAGCAACAGAACCTAGAAAAAGAAGGAGTGAAACAATTTTCCAGCTTAAGATAACTAGGAAGGACTTCACAAAAGGTATGTCTCACTTGGGTAGAAGGGGAGTGCAACCCAGGGCAGATGGTGTCTGGGCAAGTCAGTGGGAATCTCTTAGCAGATCAGCAATGAAGGCTGGCTTAGCAGGCCAGTAGCAAAACAGGCCTGATGTGAGGCCTCCAGCCCCAGAACAGAAGGCCCAGGCCACAACAGGCCCAACTAGGCTAGAACAACACAGTGCAGTGGGCAAGTGGCCAGCACCTGAGGCCCTGGTGAAGGAGGCCAGTGACCAGGCCCTGGGCCCCAGCACAAGAAGATTCAGACAATGCCTCCTGTGTCTCAGGAGTAGAGCTCAACTTTAAATGGCATGGCATGAAATAGGCTTAAAAATGAGCAAGAAACAGAAAAGAGCTCTGACCATTGAAAGCTACTGGTGACAAGGAAGATCAAAACACAAACTCAGAAGATGACAGCAATGTCAAAATGCCTACAAGCAAAACCTCAAAGGGGAATATGAACTGATTTCAAGCCCAAAAAGCCTTATTGGAAGAGTTCAAAAAGGATTTTTAAAATGAAATAAGAGCGGTAGAAGAAAAATTGGGAAAAGAAGTGAGAAGTATATGAGAAAGAATCAACAGTTTGGAAAAGGAAGGACAAAAATTGACTGAAGAAAACAATTCCTTGAAAAATAAAGTTGGTCAAATGGAAAAAAAAAATCCACTGAAGAAAATAACTCTTAAAAAGTAGAATTGGCCAAATGGAAAAGGATGTACAAAAGCTGACTGAAGAAAATAATTCCTTAAAAATTAGAATTGGGCAAGTGGAAACTAATCACTCTATGAGACATCAACGGTCAGTCCAACAAAATGAAAAGAATAGAAAAAAAAGAAGAAAATATGAAATACATTGTTGGAAAAAATGACTGACCTGGAAAATAGATCCAGGAGAAATAATCTGAGAATTACTCAACTACCTGAAAGCTATAATCAAAAGAAGAGCCTGGGCAGTATCTTTCAAGAAATTATCAAGGAAAACTGCCTTGAGATCCTAGAACCAGAGGGTAAAAGTCATTGAAAGAATCCACTGATCATCCCCTGAAAGAGACCCCCCAAATGAAAACTCCAAAGAATATTGACCAAATTCCAGAATTATCAGGTCAAGGAGAAAATACTGCCAGCAACTAGAAAGAAATGGTTTAAATATCAAGGAGCCACAGTCAGGATTTCATCGGACTTAGCATCTTCTACATTAAGGGATCAGAGGGCTTGGAATATGATATTCCAGAAGGCGTGAAACTATAAAAAGCTATAAAAACAACAAATTAAAAACTGCCAATTAAATACCAAATTTAAAAATTCTGAAAATCAAAGGAGAAATCAATAAAATTAAAAGAAAACTACTGGGCTAATAAACAAAACTATGAGCTGGTTTTATGAAAAAAAGCAATAAAATAGATAAAACTTTAATTAATTTGACTAAAAAAAGAAAGAAGAAAATCAAATGTCCAGTATCAAAGATGAAAAGGGTGAATTCACCACCATTTAAAATAATTGTGGAAAATATATAATATTTGGGATTCTACCTGCAAGACAAACCCAGGAACTATAGGAACACAATTACAAAACACTTTTCACACAAATAATGTCAGATCTAAACAACTGGAAAAATATCAATTGATCATGAGCAGGCTAAGCTAATATAATAAAAATTCCAATTCTACCTAAGTTAATTTACTTATTTACTGCCATACCAATCAAACTATTAAGAAATTATTTTGTAGAGCTAGAAAAAATAATAACAGAATTCATCTGGAAGAACCAAAGGTCAAGAATATCAAGGCAATTAATTTTTTAAAAAATGCAAAGGAAGGTGGTCTAGCAATACCAAATCTAAAACTATATTATAAAGTGGCAATCATAAAAACTATCTCATATTGGCTAAGAAATAGAGCGGTGGAGCAATGGAATGGCTAGACACACAAGACACAGTAATAAGTGACTATAATAATCTACTGTTTGATAAACCCAAAGACTCCAGCTTCTGGGATAAAAACTCACTATTAGACCAAAACTGCTGGGAAAACTGGAAAATAGTATGGTAGAAACTAGGCATAGGCCACCATTTCATACCATATACCAAGATAAGGTCAAAGTGAGCACATGATTTAGATATAAAGGGTCATACCATAAGCAAAGTAGGAGAGCAAGGAACAGTTTACCTCTCAGATCTATGAAGAAGGAAAGAATTTATGACTAAACAAGCAATAGAGAACATTATGCAATGCAAAATGGATAATTTTGATTATATTAAATTAAAAAACATTGCACAATCAAAGCCAATGTGACCAACATTAGAAGAAAAGCAGAAAACTGGGAAATAATTTTTACAGCTAGTGTTTCTGATAAAGGCTTCATTTCTAAACTATATATATAACTGAATCAAATTTATAAAGATACAAATAATTCCCCAATTGATAAGTGGTCAAAGGATATGAACAAGTAGTTTTTAGATGAAGAAATCAAACCCATCTATAGACATAGTAAGACATGCTTTAAGTCACTCTTGATTAAAGAAATGCAAATTAAAACAATTCTGAATTACCACCTCACACTTAGCAGATTGGCTAATATGAAAATGAAAAAGAAAGTGCTAAATGTTGGATAAGATGTGGGAAAATTTGGAAACTAATGCATCATTGGTGGAGTTGTGCATTGATCCAATCATTCCAGAGAGCAATTTGGAACTATGCCTAAGGGGCTATGAAATTGTGTATGCTCTTTGATCCTGCAATACCAGTATTAGGTTTGTATCTCAAAGAGATCATTAAGAAAGGGAAAAGGACCTACGTGTACAAAAATACTTATAGTAGCTCTTTTTGTGTTACAAAAAAATTGGAAATTGAAGGAATGCTCATGAATTGGAGAATGGATGAACAACTTATGGTAAAGGAGTGTAATGGAATGCTACTGTGCTATAAGAGATGATGAGCAGGCAGATTTCAGAAATACCTGGAAAGACTTATATGAACTGATGCTGAGTGAAGTGAGCAGAACCAGGAGAACCTTACACACAGTAACAGCAACACTGTGTGATGACCAATCATGAATGACTTAGCATTTCTCAGTAATACAATGATCCAAGGCAATTCCAAAAGACTCATAATGGAAAATGCCGTCCACATGCAGAGAAAGAACTATTGAGTCTGAATGCAGATCAAAACATATTATTTTCATTTTTGTTGTTTTTTTTGTTTTTTCTTTCTCATGGCTTTTCCCTTTTATTCTGATTCTTCTTTTGGAACATGACTAATGTGGAAATATTTTTAATATGATTGTATATGTATAACCTATATCAGATTACTTGCTGTCTTGGGGAGGAAGGTGAGATGGGAAGGAAGAAGAAAAATTTGGAAATCAAAATCTTATAAAAGTGAATGTTGAAAGATATTTTTGCTTGTGATTGGAAAAAAATAAAGTACTATTAAGTGTTGGGGAGGAGGAAGATAGTGAGATCTACTTTTATAACAACTATCAAAGGTGCTAAAGGGGTACTTTGGACACAACTTCCTGGGTTTTCTTTAGGCTCCTCTCCAGGTATTCTTCATTTGGAGTGTCTGATCTTTTTTTTTTTCTTAATACTTTATATCTGCATTTCAATTTAATTTATTTCCTTTGTTTTTCTATGTATTTTATTTTATATGTTTGAAAACATTCTGAGAAGGGGTCCATAGGTACAACCTGACTGCCAAAAGGATTCAAGATAGAAAAATTAAATATTAAGAATTCTTACTCTAGATGGACCCTCCATCTTTTTGGGGAAGGACTAGGCCTCTACTAACAAGTTTAAGGGATGACCCTGTACTGAGGAATAAATCATTTTGATTTGAAAAGATTTTATTTTGCATTTTATCTGTCAACACAAAATGCTAACGTTCTAAATTGCATAAAAAGAAAGGCTAGAGATGTTTTCATGTTCTCTAATCTCCCCTCCCCCTCAAAAGAAAACAAACAAACAAACAAAAAACTTCCTCCTTTGCATTACCAGTATTGGTAGTAAAGTTACGGAGCCTATCATCTCCAAAGGTGTGAGTTATAAGATCACATTCAAGGCAGGGTTTAGATGTATTTATAGATAATAGTTTCATATGGAGGTTAAGTAAAAGGGAGAGATTATGTAAAAATTTGGCTCTCATAGGCTGGGTGATGGTAGTAAATTGTAATATACCTAATCAGGGGTGGGGAATCTGCAACCTTAAGGTGGCATGTGGACTTCTAGGTCCTTGAGTGTGGCCCTTTAGTTTCCTCACCCCTAAACTCTCCATTGGTAGGAAGCCTGGTGTAATGCTCTAATGATCAGAGGACCTGGGTTCTAGTCTCAATTCTGTAACTAACTTTCCATGAGACCTTCTGCATGTCTCTTCACCTTATCTAGGCCTCTGCTTCCCCATCTGCAAAAAATAGCATCAACTATCTGGTGCTGGAAGAAGGAAATTATAAACCTTCTAATCTAACCCCTCATTTTACAGATGAGGAAGTAGGGCCCTGCAACAGTTAACTGACTTGCCAAGATCACACATGCAGAGAGGAAATGTGAACCTGCATCCTCTGATGACTCCAAATCTAGTATTGATTCCATTGTATCACAATGCCTCTATGACAGGGTTGGAGCCAGATATATATGATTCCTGGCAGTATTAACATTTTATGAGGTTATCAAGGCTATATCCTTAAACAAGTAAAATTAAAATCATGTAATGAAAGAATATAGGGCTTGGAATTAGGAAACTTGGTCTGTCTAAATCCTGACTGTCATGTAATTGGTGTGACCTTGGGAAAGTAATTCCCCCTCTTGGGGCCTCATCCATAAAATGCGCAGCTTGGCTTAGATCTCCAAGGTCCCTCCCAGCTGTAAATTCTATGATCCTAGGAAAAAGACTATGCCCTCCCATAAACTGTTCTGTTCCATGGCGCCCTTGTCCGAGAAAGAATTCTGGGCTAGAGGGACATAGGGCTGATCCAGTCTGGCATCCCTGGTGTTCTTACATAATGGCTCATTTTAGCTAATGAGTCAGTGAAGACTGATCAAGAAGGAATACCCATTACTCAGAACACAAACCCTTCCCATCATGTATCATACTGACTCTTTCTCCAGATGAGAGATAAGGGCAGATGGCCTCATAACCGGGGGAATGCTAGAGTTGGGGCCAAAAAACTGAATGACTGACCAGAGTAAACATGTGAAAATAGCTGCAATTATGTAACTGCTCCATCTGAACTGCTCTTGGCTTCTGCAAATCCCCGCACGTCTGTTCCAGCGCCTCTGCTGGACAGAATGTCTCCAGGCAGGTCACTCTTTCCCTGGGCTTCTCAATTTTTTCAGGGGCCATCCATGTCCTCCCCCCAACTCAGGTCTCTCTTCATTATCTCAGAAGTAATCTTGGCTTGGGGGAGCATCATCGTGGTGGCCTCTGTGAGACTTTGGGTGACAGCTTCTTGACGTTTTTCTCCTGGGGGTTGGGGGTGGGCGGGTTGCTCTACCATTTTGCTGCCTCACACATCCAATTAGGCAGCATCTCTGAGGGAAGGAAAAAGCTGTTTGTTTCCTTGACAGCAAATACCCAAACTGACTAGAACAATTAGTTTGTCTATTTTAAAACTGAATTTCTATGCTTCCATGGCAACTGAAGTTATTAAACGATGTAAATTAAAGTATTGTGTAGAGAAGACTACATGGCATTGTAGGAACCTGATTTGGGGGAAAGAACATTAAGGGTCTTAGACCAAGGACACCCCCCTAATCATTTCCAGCCTTGAGCTAAAGCCATCTGTGGGAAAACCTGTCCTGCACTCACACAGTCTATTCCACAGTATTAGGCAGGGAACCAGTGTTTTTGCTTCCTTATTTCTTTAAGTCCCTTAAAGCTTTCCCTTCATATGGTACTTAATATTTTTGCAGTTCTCTCACATGGCTTCATCTGATCCTCACAAACGGTCCCAAGTGGAAGTCCAGGTGGGTATTATTGCCCACATTTTATTCATGAAGAAACTGAGGTCCCCCAGAGGCAATATGACCTTCTCATGGTCACATAGTACATGTTGGAAGTGGGCCTAAAACACACGTTCATACCTCTTGATTTCTTAACTGTGTATCCTTTGTAGGGGACTGGGATCTTTGATCAACTGCCATACCATAATTTCTGATCTTGGTGCTCTACTTGGCTTCTCAATCATTTTGGATTGACTTGTTCTTAAATGAAGCCATGCTAGTTCTTTATAATCATCACATTCTTTTCTAGATGTTCCCCAACATTAATCTAGAATGATTCACCTGAGAATTTGCTCAGGAATTAAACTCAAATTCCCCGGACTAGATTTTGAAGCCTTCTATTCTCTTCCCTTCACTTTTGAAAACTGGGATAGTTTGCCATTTTCGAATCTTTTGGTACCTCTTCTGTTTTCTATAATCTTGTGAAAATCACTGATAGAGGCTCAGCAATGACAGCTGCTAGTTCTTTCAGAACTTGAGAATGCAGTTCATTCTTCTTTTGTGTCCCTTGCCTTCCATGGGCAATAAGTAGGAAATAAACATTTAGTGCCACTATGGTCTTCAGTTTCTTCATAACCGTTGGTGAAACTTTCTAAGTTCTGTCTGGTAATGTCATTTTAGTCAACATGACTCACCAAAAACGAGTAGTTGTTACTGGTTTTGATAAGTCTTGCGAAGCTCTCTTTTACGTCTTGGGAACAGGTCCCGGGAAGACAACAGATCTCAGTAGTGCTATCAGATGGCCAAAGAACTGTTCTAGGACTCCTAAGCAGAGCCTCATCAGCTACTACTACTCTATTCTTTGTCCTCTCCCCTTTATTGGATGACCCCTTCCCTGACAGATTTCGTGGCCCTAGCATAGCATTCTTGGGAAGAAAAGCAGCAGCTTCCTCCCCAGAGCATCTATCTTCCTTTTAGGAAGATCCTCAGATATATTTTAAAGCTCTAATGGATAACTACTTTTCCCTTTCACCTCTGAAATGCTCTGCCATTCTCCATCATCCCATCGAGGGTTAAGTTACACTTCTCCCAGTCAACCCCCACCACTGAATGAGGCCTATCTTCTGTTTCCTTTAAGAATGCTCCCTTTACCCTAACAACCTGGAACATGGGGGGTCATTCTTCTAATTCCTTGACCATCCCCTGAGGAGGGAAATCTGTCTATAAGTGAAACACGAATAGCAGTCACATGGCTATGTCATAAGCATCGCACATATGAGACCAGTCTAGACAATTGCGCTTACTCTCCATAACGTTTGATATTTTCAGCTTTGTTTCCTGAATCTGCTTGCAGATACCGGTATCCCAACCCTAAGCTCCTGACTAAAACTTTTTAGAGAAAATTATCATATCCTAATAACTGGACAATTCCACTTAGATTCCTCTCCTGTGGCTCACCAACCAGAGCCACAGCCACAGCCATCTCTTCTTTAGTCTCCCATCTATTTTCTTAACCAATTTGTCCCACACTAATAATTTGCTTAATCATTTAATTGTTTCACTTATTTTTCTTAATTTGCTTTGTTTTGCCACTCACCCTCTCCTAATCCTTACAGGGGTTTATCTCTTCAGATTCTACTCTTGAATATTCCTTGATCATTCTTGTTTCCTTTATATGCCCCTTAATTATCTTTGATTATTTTATATATATATATGTATATATATATATGTATATATGTATATGTATACACACACACACACACACACACACACACATATCCATCCCAGAAGTAGAACCAGAATCTGGGACTAAGGATTGTTCTCCAAATTTTCCTCAATTTCTCCCAAATTTTGCCAACTCTCTCCTCACCAAAGTCAACCTCTGCCCTACTTCAGTAGTCCAAACTCTTCAAAGTTATCCACACAATTTTGTTCTCCTTATTTAGCTCAAGACTTTCTCTCTTCTCCTGCTCTTTCTTGTACCACCTTTTCCCTAAGATGCTGGATATAGAATATTTATATGGAATGTATGTGCACATATATCAATTGCAGAGAGAGAAGGGAAGAGGGAGGGAGGGAGGGAGGGGGAGAGGGAGAGGGAGAGGGAGAGGGAGAGGGGGAGAGAGAGAGAGAGAGAGAGAGAGAGAGAGAGAGAGAGAGAGAGAGAGAGAGAGAGAGAGATGATGTGCATGTTCAAAATACTCAAGTGGGTCTATAAGCTTATTAAGTTGCAAGTTCTTTCCAAAGATGAAGAGTGCAACCCATCCATGCCTGTCTATCCTGTGGCTATCCATACTCTCTCATATATTCATCACAAGAGTCCACTCAAAGTGTTGGATATTGCCCTTCTTTGTCTGACAATTCAAAGATATCAATGGTACACTTTGATGTTTCCCCCATTTATCTCTTCATCTTCATCACATATACAACTCATCTTCTCTTCCTATGTTATATTTCTCTGATGATGTCTTTAATTTTCTTCTGCATTGGTTATACACTACATCCTGCTCACACTTATATATGCATGTGTATAGATGTAAACAGTAACTAAAACAGTGTACTTCCATTTAGTTCAGCTGGTTACTACTACTACTACTGCTGCTGCTGCTGCTGCTGCTGCTACTACTAGTAGTACTACCTGACATTTTGGTAGCAATGTTAAGTTTTCAAAGTACTTTATATTATTACCTAATTTTATCTTCACAACCTGGGGAAGTAGATGCTACTACCATCCCTATTTGACATATTAGAAAACCGAGGCTAAGAGGGGCAAAATGTCTTGTTCAGGATCACACCACTCTTAGATATTTAAAGCCAATTAAAATTTGAATACAAGTCTTTTAAACTCCAAATCCTTCACCCTATACACTATGCCACTTAGCTGGTTACAATATGAAATCAATTTGTCCCATGAGTTAGTGAGTGCACTACTTCCATATGGGACAAGTTTGCAGCCAAATGCATGATATTAACCAGTTATTTTCAACTTCATGTAATTCACCATGAAGAAGGAACAAGAAAAGGAGTTCGGGTTTAAGGCAATCCATTCATACTTGAAACACAATACAAAATCCATATCCTATTGATGATGTGTTAGTAGCAACATCTCCATATATGAAGGATAACACATTTTGGTGCATTATAGTATATATGCCCCATGGGTACAAAATTATTGTTTATTTAATTGGATGCTTGGAGTTTATTTTATTAAACAATGTTGAAACTCAAAAAGAAGAGGCAATGTATTACGATGGAAAGAGCTTTGTATGTGATGATAGAAAATCTTTATTTGAATCTCTCACTTTCTATCCAGGTGTGTTTTAACAAGCCACTTAATAAATTAGTCAACATTTATTAAGTAGCAAGGCGCCAAGAATACAAAGACAAAAACAACAATGATAAACAGTTCTTACCACCAAGGAGCAATCTTCCTGTACCTAAGTTTTATCCTCTTTAAAATTAGGATAATAATATTTTGAAAACTGTAGCATTGTATAGTTGAGTGTGTAATGTGGCATACTTAGAGTAAGGAACCAAGATTTAAATCCTGCCTCTGTGGCATACTACCTATGTGACCATAGGCAAGTAATTTGATCTCTAAGTGTTCCAAGACTGTTCTCTGAAACTATAAATTACAGACAAGTTGCCAGTCTCCCTCAATGGAACAGAGTTTTCCAAACTGAATTTTTCACGTGGAATATGCTTTGTAACAATCAATTGTTGTTTACATGGGAGTAACTGATATTATCACTACAGTCATGTAAAAAGCAACTTGAGCTTTAAAATCACTAATATTTTCTAATATGCCTTTGGTAGAGGGCCTCAAATACCAGAGAGAGATGTTGGCTATTATCAGGGGAAGTAATAATGAGCTATGAGACAAATGCTTTTCAAGGGTGAATAAATATTTCAGGCTTCTTGAATCCTAGGAAGCATCCTAAACTCAGCCACCCTATAGTTACACATCTGTCATGTTTCCCTAAAAGTCTTTCCCTATGCATCTATGAACAATAAAACCAAATTACATGACAAGAAAGCAGAAAATTCTAAGCCTCTAAAGGGCAAGCTTTGAGTCATGCCAGCCATGTTCTGTGGAATGATCCCCAAACCTAGTAAACCAGTCAGGGAGCAGTCACTGGACTCCTCCTTGGTCCATGATGAAGTAGACTTCAGGGTTTTCCTGCAAAGGAAGTAATCCCCAGAAGTGTAAAAATACAATTTAGAGTGCAGAAGGAATTTGGCAATCATCTAATCCTCATTTTACAGATGGAAAAATTGAAGCCTAGGGAGAGATATGTTGTAACCAGTCAGTGGCACACCAGGGACAAAAAGCCAAAGCACCTAATAATTTTCAGTCCCTTATGCTTTTTTTAAAAATAATTAGATTTTTTTTTAAATTAACAAGAATCAAATTTTTCTCCTAACCATCACTCTCCATTGGGGGAAAAAAGAGAAAAACAAGACTCTTATAACAAACATGCAGTCACATAAAACAAATTCCTATATTGTCCATGTCCAAAAGATATGTCTCATTTTATACCTTTGAGATCATCTTCTTTCTGTCCACAGTCCATTTAGTTTTTCCAAGGCTTTTCCTCACCCATAGTCAAAGACATCTCTTTGTGCTTTTACAGAAATTGGGCAATTGGAATTAAACATAATTTGTTTCATTATTTTGGCTCAAAGGAAATACATTGCCTACAGAAACATCAGGATCATATGACCATAGAACTATAAAATGTTAAAGCTAAAAAAAATTAGAGGAAATTTTAGTCAAAGGGCTCTACTATCATAGATTTAGTACTGAAAGAGATCTTGGAAGTCATCTTCTCCAGCCCTCTTATTTGAAAGTCAAGGAAATGAGGGCCAGAGAATTTTTGTGACTTATCCAAGGTCATATAGCCAGTACTCAGACTAAAATTGCACATATCAAAGGAATTAACACATCAATATAACAGTATTTATGAAGCCCTTACTATGTATAAGGCACAATGGGATATGGAAGGTAAGCTACTGCGCTAGGCATTGTGGGAAATGGAGGGGGAAGCCAAGAGTTGTCTGTATTTGCATATATATGAGTATATAATGCTAATAACAAAAATACACATTGCAAATGTTCACATTTCTGGCCAACAACTTTTTTTTCCTTAACTTTGATGTTTGATATTTTACCAGCATTTCCCTTTTTGGGGATAAGATGGCAGATGGGGTTATTAAAAAAAAAAAAATCTTTTACTGATGTACTTGAAGTTTATTTTTTTTTTCTCCAAGCCTTTGGGATTCTGGTATGACATTCTGAGTAAGGACATAACATTATGTTGTTAGCACATGACATCTTCTTCAATGATATAAGAAGTCTACTCTTGTTAGTACATCACATAAATATGCACCCAGCTGGAGGCCCCAACTAGCCTTTTAAATAATGCCCACGGCGTCAGACAAGTTGAAATTCCTAGCTCTTCACTTCCCTCTCATTAAGAAAAATAAATGTGGCTTTCTTCAGAAGGCCCCAAGAGACCCCTGAAAGCAGGAGGTCAAGACAGAGGAAACCAACTTGACCCATTTGTTGTTTTCAAATTGGGAGAGAAGGGAAAGAAAAAGAAGTAAGAAAAAGATCGGGAGAAAGGAAGACAAGACAAAATGAAAAGGAAAACAAAAGGAGGAAAAAAGAAGAACATAGAAAGCAAAAAGAAAGAGAGGAAATGCTAAAGGAAATGAGATAAAAAATGGAAGAGACTAAGAACAGAAAAGAAAGAGAAAACAGAAAAAAAAATTGGGAAGAAGAGAGAGAAATCATGAACAATTCGAGGAAAGAAGGAAGAAAAGAACAAAAGAGAGAGTGAGAAGGTTAATGGAATACACATATCAGTCACTTCATGAGTGGGTTAAGCACTAAGGTACAATCTCCTATGGTTAATAAAGCCTTGTTGAACACTGAGAATATTCTAATTTACTAAGCCTACTGTATTCGAGGACACAATTAGCACATTGGTAGCCTACCTACTCCCTCTTTTATGCCTTCCAGAGAAACAGTGGTGAAGTGCAGTTCCAATGAGTTCAGTGGGACCCCTGGTCCCTCAAGAGCTGAAGGCCCCTTTCAACATAGAAATTCTAACCCCAAATCTCACCCTACTTACCAGGGGGAAGCTGTGAAATGACCAAATGTTGCCCCCCCCCCCACCCCTCAGGATACAGAAGAGAACATCTGTCTTTGCATCTGGGAAAGATGCCCTTGTCAGTCCAAATACAATGAGCTGGCACCACTGCTGGATTTCCTTCTACTGGTTCCAGGTTAAGTACAAAAGCAAACAGTAAGATTTCAGAAGGACTTTAATTTCAATTTCATCGGTGCAATGGACACAGCTAAGCACTGAATCAAAAGGCAAATATTTAAATTTAAGACAGGAGCGTGTGCTGTACAAATCCAATTTTTAAAATCCTCTGTAGAAAGTCCGTAGCTTTGGTACACAATCTGTGTTTGGCCATTAGCTGTGTTAAATCTAGTCCTTCTAGGAACCAGTTTTTAACACTGTAGGAAGCTTGAAGCATGGGACAATAAACTCAAAAAGATGTCCGTTCAGACATGCTTAGTCAGAAAAGTGGGGAGTTTGTTGATGCTGGATAAAGAAAAGAAGAACTGATATAAACCAGGTATGCAGAACATAAAAAAATGAAAGAGATGGGCTAAGATTCACCAAAATGAGGCCAGTTTGGGCAGAGAAGAGTGCCAGTAGCATTTTCCTCAATTAGCTGAGTGCGAAAGAAAGAAAGAAAGAAAGATGGGAGGGAAGGAGGGAAGGAAGGAAGGAAGGAAGGAAGGAAGAAAGGAAGGAAGGAAGGAAGGGAAGAAAGAAGGAAGGAAGGAAGGAAGGAATTAATTTTGAGTCTGGTTTCGGTCCTCTGTCCTCCTTTCTCTTTCTTTACTTTCCTCCCTCATTGCTTTAGTGCAGTTTTGTTTTAATGGAAAGAAAAGCATGCAGACTGAAAGTTATTTTGGTTCACAGAATCAAAATATATGAAGACCTGGAAGGATTTTTAAAGATTACTTTATCTAATCATCTCATTTTATAGAAGAGGCAATGAAGGCTACTCATTCCATTAAATCAATTCAATTCAATATGCATTTAAGCTCCTACTGTATGCCAAGTACAGGACTGGGCACTGGAGATACAAGGACAAAACAGTCTCCACCCTTAAGGAGCTTATAGTGTACTTGAAAGAGATAACACATACACAGATAAGAAAATTCAAAGCCTAGACCAAATATGTACATAGTTATTTCTTGAAGGTTGGGAAGAAATGCAACCAGGTGAATCAGAAAAGGCATAGAACAGGAGACAGCAATTAGGCTTAACCTTGAAAGGAGTTAAGGGTTCCAAGGAGGGAGGGGGGAAGAGCATTCCAGGCATGGGTTACAGCTTGGGCAAAGGCATAAAGGTTGGGAGATAGAATGTTATGTGGGATGAACAACAAATAAGGCAGTTTGACTAAAAGGTAGGAGGGGGGGGGAGGGAGGGATGCCGGGATAATGTACAAAAAACAAGGAAGAGTAGGCTAAAAGCAGAATGGTAAGTACTTTGAATACCAAAGAGGAGTTTTTATTTTATCCCATAGACACTGAACTCCTTGAGTGCAGGGTTGTCTTTTACTTTTCTTTGTATCTTAAGAAATTAGCAAAGTGCTTGGCACATAGTAGGCACTTAATAAACATTTACTGACTGAATAATTAGAAAGCCACTGAGATTTTTTGAGGCAGGTAAGTGACAGGGTCAGAATTTGGAATAAAATTCTGATAGTTGTATAGAGAATGAACTTGAGACAGAAAATTTCCTGAGACACAGAGATCAGGCAGAAGACTTTTGCAGAGTTCAGGTGAAAGGTGATGAGGGCCTTAACTACTGGGCAGAAATGTAGAAGTAAAATCAAGCTCTAAGGTCATACTAGTAAGTGGCTAAGGTGGGATTCAAACTGAGGCTTTCTGATGCTCAGGTCAGTGCTCTTTCTGCTATGTAACATTATACCTCCTAAAGTCACATTGACTGTGACCTCTCTGTCCCTTTCCTATTTCCTCCCTCTCTGCCTCTGCCAGCACTCTTCTTCTATAATTCTATCATATAGCCTAGGAATATGTAAGTGTAGTGCCCCCCTGGGAGGAAAATACCTCTGTTAATAACTCTGTTAATAAGTACTGTGGATACAAAAGAGGCAAAAGACAGTTCCTACCCTCAAGGAAAATGCAATCTAATGGGAGAGATTACATTTAAACAAATATATACAAGGCGTGTTTCTTCTTTCACGTCACATTATTTAAGCCACAATATTAGCTCGCTTTGAAAGAAAACATTTTCATAAAACATTCAAACCATGAAATACGAAAGAAAAGAAATAAATCCAAAAGAAAATCACTAATCATTGACTTTCTTATTCAACTGCATTATGTCACTGGAGTTCAAATCCAACCATCAACAACAATGAAAACTACCCTACAAAGGAAAGTCTGTTACTAGAGCAAAAAGAAAAGGAAAAATTGTGGGTTAGCAGGTGAACTCTGAAACGGGAAACTCCCAAGCATTAAATTTCTCATTCTTAAAAGTTAAACTAAACCCCTATGCTGATTTTGAATGAGATTAATTATGTTGATTGTTTTCCTAATGTGGGACCATCCTTGCATTCATCCCCTAGTATAAATCCATCTTAGTCATATAAATCCATGTGTTGGAAAAAGTATTGGACTTCAGCAAAGAATTTGACCAAGTTTCTCATGCTGCTTTGGTTCATAAGATGCAGAGATGAAGATAAGAGGTAGCACAGGTGTGTGGTTGCAGAAATGGCACAGTGACCAGATCCAAAGAGGAGTCATTAGTTATTTGACATTGACTTGTGTAGTCCAGCAAAGCAAGCCAAAGATCTGTCCTTTGCCCTGCACTATTTAACATTTTTATCCATGACTTCGATGAAGGCAGAAATGACTTGCTTGTCAACTTTCCAGACCACATGAAACTAGGAGAGATAGCAGAGTCAGATCCCTGAAAAGTCACAATAGACCAGAAAAAATGTGCCAAATGTTTTTTATTCACGCCCAATGCTTCCTGATCCCATTTGGGGTTTTCTTGGCAAAGAAATGACTTTCCATTAATAGTTGGTCATTTCCTTCTCTAGCTCATTTTACAGATAAGGAAACTGAGACAAACAGGGTTAAGTGACTTGCCCAGAGTCACACAGCTACTAAGTGTCTGAGGCCACATTCGAACTCAGGAAGCTGAGACTTGCTGACTCCAGACCCAGCACTCTAGACACTGTGCCACCTAGCTGCCAAAGCCAAATGTATTTAGATTAAACTTAATGGTGGTCAATTCAAAGTCCTACTTTGGGCCCCAAAGGGACAATTTAGGGGAGGAGTGGCTAGACTATTGCTCCTGTGGAAAAGAACTAAGACATTTGGCAAATTTCAAGCTTACTATAAACTGACAGTGCAACATGATAGCTAAAAACTCTAATGCAATAGTAGATTACATTAGTAGGAATATAACATCCAGATTAGAGGAGGTAAGCAGACTACCCTACTCTCCTTTGGTTAAACTACATCTAGAGAATGGTGTTCATTGTGGGATTCCATATTTGAAGAAGAATATTGGCATGCTAGAGGGAAGCCAGAGGAGGGTCTCCAATATGGTCAAAGAACTAGCAACCATGCCATAGAACTGCTACTGAAGGTAGCAGAGTGTAGTCAGTAGGGAGCTGGTCTTGAGGTCAGAAAGAGTTGGGTTGGAATCTTTCCTCAGTACTTACTAGCTGCATAGTCAAGTCATTCATTATCTTTGATATGTATGTCAATGTATGTGACATGTATGTCAATGTAATGACACAAGACAAGTCATTCATTATCTTTGAATGTATGTTTCCTCATTGGTAAAACTGGGTCGGAATTCATGACCTCTAATGTCATTTCTAGTTCTAAATCTATGTTCTTATGAACTAGGAGTATTTAGCCTAGAAATGAGTGGATTTGGTTTGGGGAGTCAGGGCAGAGGCCATGACACCTTTCATGGACTTAAAGGGCTGTCATATAGAAGATATATTAGATTTATTCTTCTTGACCCCAGAGGGCAGAACTAGGAATAACTCCTGGAAGTTGAAGATGGGGTATATTTAGACTCAGTGTAACGCATAACTTCCTAACAATTAGAATTGTAGAAAACTGGAGAAATTGTAGCTTCCCCTTTTCTAGATATCATTAAGGCAAGGCTTGCTGGCTATCCACTTGTCAATGCCATACAGAGAGGGAAGGAAGGAGGGAGGGAGAAAGAGAGAGACAGAGACAGAGACAGAGAGACAGAGACAGAGACAGAGAGACAGAGACAGACAAACAGAGACAGACAGAAACAGAGACAGAGAGAGATTAGATTAGATAGACATATGGGTGTAGATATGTGTAGATATATATTTTTATATACATGTGTGTATAGGTATATATGAAAATTCTTATTTTCTTATTTAAATATGGGCTAGATTAGTTGGTCTTTGAAGTTCCTTCCAACTCTGAGATACTATAATTCAAATTTGGATTTAAGAGACCTGTCTTCAAATGCTTGCTCTGACACTTCACTGCTCGGAGACTATGGGAAGTTTCTTCACCTTTCCTAAGCCTCAACTTCTTCATTTGTGAAATGAAGGTAATAAAACGTGCACTCCTTATCTCACAGGGTCTTTATGAGGAAGGTGCTTTGCAAACTTTAAAACCCTATGTCCATATAAGTTTATTATTATTAGTAGTAGTAGTTTTGTCTTTCAAGTTTTATATTCGGATGGCTCACATCCAAAATGCATCTGGCTTTTGTGCCCTGAGTTTCTGATCATCAATTCAGCTCTCCACTGTACTTGCCCTCTGTCCATGAAGCTCAGGTAAGTTGGGAAGCAGCATTAAGAGTTGTTATTCCCTGAGAACAGAGACTGGTGCTTTACTTTCATTCTGATAATCTCTGAGACCCAGCTCATGGGCTCTTCCTATGTGTTTCAGATTCCACAAACAGACTTCACTTGGGCTGGCTTTTCCTTTGCCTTTGGTAACTGCCTGTTTCTACTAGACAGCCTGATTTTTTCAAAGCCTTCTATAGCGTTCCCCTGAAGGGCAATTTTCCCCTTCTCCAAATACCTTGCTGCATGGAGATACAAAAGGGGCAAGAACAGAAGAACTTCTAAAGTTGGGGAATGAGGAGTAAGCTGCCACAAATGGATTGAAAAGTGTTTTTACAGCTTGCTTCTGGCAAGATCAGTCACTACTCTAATATTTTGCTTGAAGGAATAATGTCCTCAAACAGAAATACTGTACTCATGAGAGTAATGACATTGGGGAGAAGGGGGGTAGTGGGTAGAGAACCTGAGTGGAAGTCCTAATTAAAATGATTGAAGATTGTTTTGCAGGATAAAGAATTTTGGAGAATGGTATGAGGTAATCACTGGAATTTTGAGCTACAATAACAAATCCTGCAGCTTCGATTAGAGAAACAACATTCTAAGGTATCCTTATTCAAGTGTGTTAACAATTCTGGAAGGAATCACAAGTGCCATCAATTTGTGTAACACCAGAACTGTAATGAAGAGAATTAAGTCCTGTACAAAATTAAGTTTGTGCTGGGGGATGGGAAGGCCAAAGACCTGCCAAGGGTAGTGATTGCTACTGTTACCACTTATTCTCCTTAGCATCCCATATAGTATGAGTCTTAAGTGGGTGGCATTTGCATTAGCACAGTGCTAGGAGAAGATATGATCACTGGCAGAAGGTCATGATAGTGACAGAACTCTGAGGTGTATGTAGAGGGGTGACTCAGCCGGGAGAGGGGGATGTTTACTTCCTTTGAAATCTCAACATGCAGTTCAGGAAGTCTTAACTTTTTATGTCATAGACACCTCTGGCAGTCTGCTAAAGCTTATGGACCCCCTTCTAAGAATATTTTAAATTAATAAAACAAAATATAAAAGATTGCAAAGGAAATTGATTATATTAAAATAAACATTTTTTCCATCCAATTTCCCAGACTCTGGAATATATCTACAGACCCCTTGGGGGTCTGTGAAACTTAGGTTAAGAACTCATTTGGAGGGACATCATTGCAAAGAAGAAGCATGCCACTCCTCTTCTCCCATTCCTGTCAGTACTAGAGCCAGTCCAGTGCCTCTAGGTTACATCAAGTAAAACAAAGGGCAGAATTCCATCTCTGCTATAAAAATTAATAGCGTTCTTTTGGTCAGATGTTAATACCATTTCCCTGTGGTTCTGTGATAAATTCTTATCACAAAGTCAAAGGTTACATGGTTATTTTTTGGAGCCAAGGATCAAAGAATCATAGGATCCTAAACTTAGAGCTGTAATAGACCTTAGAGATTGTCCGTTTTAACCCTTTCATTTTATAGATCAGGAAACTGAAACTCAGAGATGATAAGTGTTGTAAGTAGAAGAGCTGAATTTGAACCCAGCTCTTCTGACTCCAAACCCAGAACTCATTCCACTGTACTGTAGAAGTGCCTTTCAGTGCCCTTCATCACGAAGGTAGAGAAGAGTAATTAAAATCAGCCTAAGAAAGGCTCTTTGGCAGGCTTATTAAGAAGAACATAGACTAGAGAAGATTGTTGTTGAGTGGTCCAGTTTTTAACTGTGATCCCTAACCTTCCAGAAAACTAAGGGTTTTCCACTATTTCTTTTTTTTTTTAATAGTACTCTATTTTTTCCCAATTATATGTCAAGACAATTTTTAGCTTTCATTTTTTATAAGATTTTGAGTTCTAAATTTTTCTCCTTCCCTCTCTCCCCTCTGCTCTCCCTAAAATGGTGGGAAATTTTATATAGGTTATACATGTGTTATCATGAAAAACATATTTCCATATTAGTCACAGTTGTGAAAGAAGGAACAGATCAAAAGGGAAAAAAACCCACAAAGTATGCTTTCATCTGCATTCAGTTCATCGCTTCTTTATCTGAATGTGGATAGCATTTTCCCTTTTGAGTCCCCTATACTTGTCTTTGATCCTTGTATTACTGAGAAGAGCTGAGTCATTCACATTTGGTCATTTCACAATGTTGTGTACAATGTTTTTCTGGTTCTTCTTGTTTCACTTTTCAAGGTACAAGTCTTTTTAGGTTTTTCTTGAAATCTTCCTATTTATCATTTCTTATTGCACGATAATAGGATTACATTACATTCATATACCACAGCCATTCCCCAATTGATGGGCATCCCCTCAATTTCCAAAATTTTGCCACCATAAAAAGGGCCACTATGAATAGTTTTGCACATGCAGGTCCTTTTCTCTTTTTTCTGATCTCTTTGGGACCTGACAGTGGTATTGTTGGATTAAAGGATATGTACAGTTTTATAGCCCTTTGGGCATAGTTCCAAATTGCTCTCTAGAATGGTTGGAGCAGTTTACAATTCCACCAACAGTGTATCAGTGTCCCAAGTTCTTAATCCTCTCCAACATTTATCATTTTCCTTTTTTTTTTGTCACATTAGCCAATTTGATAGGTGTGAGGTAATACTTCAGAGTTGTTTTAATTTGCATTTCTATAATCAAAAGTGATGTAGAGCACTTCTTCCTATGTCCATAAATAGGTTTGATTTCTTCATCTGAAAACTGCCTGTTCATATCTTTTGACCATTTATAAATTGGGGAATGGCTTGTATTCTTATAAATTTGACACAGTTTTCTATATATTTGAGAAATGAGGCCTTTATCAGAGAAAATTGCTATAAAGATTGTTTCCCGGCTTCCTGCTTTCCTTCTAATCTTAGTTGCATTGGTTTTGTTTGTGCAAAAGCTTTTTAATTTAATAAAATCAAAATTATCTATTTCACATTTTGTAATGTTCTCTATCTCTTGTTTGGTCATGAAACTGGAACTCAACATATCCTTTAGGAATTTGGATGCTATACCACTTGGTAACACATGCTTAGTATTTTTATTACTTCATTGTCTCTGGTGCCTTTTACAAGATATAATTTCCTTCCTTATCTCTTTTAATTAGGTCTATTTTTGTTTTCGCTTTGTTTGAGATCAGAATTGCTATTCCTGCTTTTTTATTTTTTACTTCGGCTGAAGCATAATAGATTCTGCTCCAACCCCTTACTTTTAGTGTGTGTGTGTGTGTGTGTGTGTGTGTATCTCCACTTCAAGTGTGTTTCTTGTAAACAACATATTGTAGGATATTGATTTTTGAGCCACTCTTCTATCTGCTTCAGTTTTAGGGGAGAGTTCATCCTATTCACATTCACAGTTATGATTACTAATAGTGTATATCCTTCCTATTTTTCCTCCTGTTTATCCTCTCTCTCCTTTCACCCTTTCCTTCCTAGACAGTGTTTTGCTTCTGTCTACCATGTCCCTTGATCTGCCTTCCCTTCTGTCAGTCCCTCCACATACACTCTTTACTTAATTGCCTCCTCTCCTACTTTCCTGTCTGGTAAGAAAGATTTCTATATTCAACTGATTCTGTATATTATTCCTTCTTGAGCCAGTATTGATGAAAGTAAGTTTCAAGTAATACCCGTCACCTACCCTCCCATCTTAGCCTCCACTATAATAGGTTTTTCTTGCCTCTTTATATGAAATAATTTACCCCAATCTACTCTCCCTTCCTTATGCATCCCTTCCTACTGCTCTTTCTTGTCCTTTAATTATTTTTTATGTCATTCCCTCAAATTCTCCTTATACTCTTACCCTCAATGTATATTCCTTCTATCTGTACTATTAGTGGTACAATTTTTAAGAATTACAAGTTTCACCGTGTAGGGATGTAAATAATTTAGCTCCTTTGAAGCCCTTATGTTTTCTTTTCCCTTTTTAGGTTTCTCTTGGGTCTTGATACTGGAGATTAATTTTTTTTTACTCAATTCTGGTTTTCTCTTTATGAAAGCTTGAAATCCTTCTATTTCATTGAATGACCATTTTTTCCCTTAAAGTATTATGCTTAATTTCACTGGGTAGGTGATTCTTGCTTGTAGTCCTACCTCTTTTGCCTTCAAAGATATCATATTCTATGACCTCTGATGCTTCAATGTTGTAGCTGCTAAGTCCCATGTAATCCTGATTATGGCTCCCCAATATCTGAATTGTTTCTTTCTGGCCACTGGCAGTATATTTTTCTTGACTTGATAGTTGTGAAATCTGCTTATAATGTTCCTTGGAGTTGTTATTTTGGGCTCCCTTTCCTGAGGTGATTGGTGGGTTTTTTCAATGCTCATTTTGCCCTCTGGTTCCAGGATATCAGGGCAGTATTCCTTGATAATTTCTTGAAAGATGTTGTTCAGGTTCTCCTTTTGATTATGGCTTTCAGGTAGTCCAAAGGTTCTGACATTTTCTCTTCTGCATCTATTTTCCAGGTCAGTTGTTTTTCCCATAAGATACTTACATTTTCTTCTATTTTTTCATTCTTTTAAAAAAATTTTGATTGATTCTTGATGTCTCATAGAGTCATTAGATTTAATTTGCTCGATGCTAAATTTTAAGGAATTATTTTCCTCAGTTAGCTTTTTATTTCCTTTTCCATTTGGCCAAATTTATTTTTTAAGGAGTTGTTTTCTTCAGTGTATTTTTGTATCTCCTTTTCCATTTGGCCAATTGTACTTTTTAAGCAGTTGTTTTCTTTTTCCAAATTATTGACTCTTTTTTCATAATTCTCTAGCATCCCTCTCATTTCTTTTCTCACTTTTTCTTCTATCTCTCTTATATGATCTTTAAGCTCCTTTTAAAACTCTTCCATGAGTTCTTTCTGAGCTTGAGACCACTGCCCATCTTACTTTGGGGTTTTGCTTATAGGAATTCTGACATTGTTACCTTCTGAGTTTGTACATTGATCTTCCTTGTCACCACAATAACTTTTTGTAGTCAGAAATTTTTGTTGTGTTTTGGTCATCTTTTTTGGCCTTTTTCCTTTCTTTTGAATTTGAGCTCTGTTCCCGGGGTGAAAGGGCACTGTCTCGGGCTTCTTGTGGCAGGAGCTTCATAACCTGGCTATTTACCTGGTGCTGCATTGATTTTGCCCTGAAGCATATAAGGGACCCTCATGTCTGGTGCTGCACTGAGGGGGTGGCTGGCAATGCTGGAGGCCATGACCATTTACCTGGTGCTGAGCCAGGGTCCTAGTGGTGGTTTCTGGCTTATGCTGAGGCCAGTAGGGTGTTTCTGGTTTCCTGAGGCTACACTAAAGCACATGGCAGTTCTAGGAGCTGAAATCTGTCCATTCCCCCAGCTATGTTGAGGTACATGGTAGGGGGAGAGGGTCCTGGTATTGGCTTTTGACTGCTCCACCACACTGAAGCTCTGGGTCTCCCCCTGGTTTCCGGAGATGGGGCTTGCTGGGATGCTTCCTGTCCTGGACTGTCCTCTCCTTTTACACAAGTGAGGCACACCTTTCTTGATGATCTTCCAAATTTCTTGGGTTAAAAGATTGTTTCACCCCATCTTTTATTGGTTCTGCAGTTCCAGGATTTGTTTTTACGGTGCTATGTTATGGTTGTTTGAAGCTGAATATGGGAGAGTTATGGTGATTTACTATTTAGTTGACAATTTTGGCTCCCAGAAGTCCCTCCCCTTATTTCTTAAAGGGGTATCTCTCCCCCAGATTGTTAGGATTAGAGTGGTTTACCTATTCCTACACTGAATAAATGGTATGTCCAAGAGAAGGCTCAACAAGTGTGATTGGCTGGGTATCCAGCTTCAACGATGACATCTGACAATTCTCCCAGCCTGCTTTCACTGTTCATCTTCACCCACTCTCCCTCTTCCCAATTCTGACACCTGGAATTCAGGAGATTTTAAAAGAACTCTAGTCTCTTACTAATTTTTAAAAATCTATGTATCTATCCTTCTTGCAAAAAATGCTAATTTTTGGTATTCATTTGAATTTGTAGTAACAGACTAATAAGACACTTTCATCTACTTTCTGTTTGACATATTTCATCTGAAGACTATATGCATATTTAATAAAAATAAATGTAATACTCAAATCCTCAGGGGCTATGATTTTTCATGTTCTCTCCCTTATGATCATTTATTTGGTGGTAAACTCCATTCACAATCCACCAAAAGGAATGAGGACATTCCATCCTGCAGGTCTCTGAGGTCATGCCCCTACAGGGAGGTTGCAAATGAACCAGAGAGCAGGAAATATTTATTATTAGGCAAAATTTCTAAAGAGCTTTGCTAAGTGCTGACTACATTTTCATTTTCTCTTCTGCTTTGTATAGCTATAAGTAGAACTGCCTCTAGAAATCATCCAACTCTGACTTTTGGCCATTATGCCTTGAGGAGGCCAACTGTGAAAGGTCATATAATATTTCTACATGATATTCTTAGAGGCAGAGGGCAGCCTCTGATGGTCGACATATATGATATGATTTCAGGGGGACTCAATGGTATCTTCCATGGCCCATCCTACCTCACCGCTATCATCATTGATTAGAACTTTATTCTTTTAGCTAAGTTTTTAAACATACTTTTCAGACTCTTCATGACCCCATTTGGGGTTTTCTTGGGAGAGATACTAGAGTGGTTTGTCATTCCTTCTCTAGTTCATTTTACAGATGAGGAAACTGCGGCAAACAGATTGAAATGATTTGCCCAGGGTCACATAGCTAATAAGTGTGTGAAGCCCGATTTGAACTCCGGAAGATGAGTTTTCCTGATTCCAAGCCTAGTGTTCTATCCACTATGTAGGTGGAGAAGTGGATAAAGTGCTGGGCTTGAAGTCCCATCTTCCTGAGTACAAATCTTGCCTCAGACCCTTATTAGCTGTGTGACCCTGGGTAAATCACTTTACCCTGTTTGCTTCAGTTTCCTCATCTGTAAAATGAGTGAAGAAGGAAATGGCAAACCACTCCAGTATCTCCCCCAAGAAAATCCAAAATGGAGTCATGAAGAGTCAGACATGACTGAAAAACAACAAAATCATAGCACTTTAAACTATTATGAGTCAATCTCAATGTGAATAAATAAGTCATTCAACAAGCACCTTTTGAGCATCTATAGAGAGCCAGGGACTATGCTCTATACCAGAGACACAAAGACAAAAGCAAAAAAAAAGTCCCTGTCTACATGGAGTTTGCATTTTGTAGTTTAAATACAATATTAATGACTAATTGAAATGAAACTTGGAGATCTACTGAATGAATATTTCAGAAACGAGTGTCTAAACTCCTTCACTAAATTTTGCTTAGAAAAGGGAGAGATGTTAGTTGCTATTAAACAGTTTGGCTAAATTAAGACAGTGAAAACTGGATTTTTTATGAGGGGAAAGATTTTTTTCCTTCCCTGATAATTATCATTGGTAGCAACAGGTACCAATGGATTATCACTGATTGGTTGATAATAATCTACTATAGTCAATACACAGATTTGAAAAGGGCACAGACTGGTAGAGAGGCTCTTGGTATAATAGAATTCAGTTCAAACCAAGAAGAATTTCTTAAATGCTTATTATATGCCAGGTACTGTGCTGATCAATGGGGACACAAGACATAAAAAAATAGTCCCAGGTCCTCAATGATCTTCTACAGAAGCTGTACCTGCCAAAAGGCATAGAACCAAAGCATTTCTTAACCTCATTCCAATGTCTCAAGTGCTTCATATTACTTCATATGGATCTGATCTGTGAAGGGACATGGTTGAGTTTTACAAGTATATAGAGCGTAACCTCCTTGAGTGGGAGAAGTCTTAGTCTTTTTTTTTTCCTTTGTATCCAATCCAATCCAAAAACCATTTATTAAGTGCCTGCTGGGTGTCAGGCTCTGTGCAAAATTCTGGGGATGAAATTAATAAAAAGAAATACAGTCCCCTCCCTCAAGGAATTTATACTCTAATGGGCAGAGACAACATACAAAAGGAGGCAGGAAAGTGGGGTAGGGGGTTATCATGAGATACACTGCAGAGTTTAAATCTGCCTAGCTCGATTCCTATCATATAGTAGGTGCTTAATAAATATTTGTTGAATTGGATTGAAAAGTGTACTAGTATGTGTATGGAAACATCATTTACTCAAATAAATAAACATGAAATATAAAGAAAATAAATACAAAAGTAACAGAATACTAGCAACTGGACAAGTTATTTTTAGGTATTCCATACCTAAGTGGGTGGAGGGAATGCACCTGAGAGGAGGAAGGGGAGAAGAACTAGAAGACTGGAGCACAGAAGACAAATTTTGCTCACTTTTCAATATTGCCAGTGACTGGCCTTGGGGCTAGAGATATATCACCTTGATTCACAGACAACAAAATCAAGAGACACACCACAATAAACTGGTGCTAAGTCTTTAATTCGAGGCTCAGTCACACACAACATGAGATAGCAATATATAAGGGAGGCAGCATGATATAGGGAAGATGACTGGATTTAGAAACGGAAAACTTGGGTTTAATCTTAGCTCTTACAACCACCATCTGTGTGACATCGAGTAAGTAATTTCAGCACTTTGGGCCTCAGTTTGCTTATCTGTGGAAGAAGCTTATCCTCCTCAATCCTGCTTAATGTAACTAATAAGACGCTCTATACTCTAATGCTTTTTTATTAGATACCTCTTCGACTGATTTACGAAATCAACAATGTAAACTAGGTACAAATTAAATTATACCAAATACGAAGTGTCTTGTGATTGGTTGAAGAGGATAGTCATTTTCTGTCAGTCTTGCATAAAAGAGTCAGCCAGATCAGACTTCAGCATTCTAATAGTAGGCCAGACTAGTGATATGGAAGATCCACCTGAGCCCCTCAGAAGGAACTGGTTGGGGGAAGGAATGAATCTCCTCACTCTCAAGCCGAAACAGAAGATAACCTTGTGAGATTGAAAAGGGAGGAAGATTTGTACTTTTTATTGGCTTGGTGGTAGCAGCAAAACAGCTACAAATGTTGGTAGTACCTAGATCCAGAGTCAAGGATAAACAGGATATGCTGTGGGAAGGCACCTTTAAGTCTCTACAAGGTCACAGACAGAGCTCATCAATAGAACTCCATGAGGATTCTATGAAGAGAGCAAAGGACTTGTATCCAACCCCAACATGTGAGTTACCTTTTGCCACATGTGATCTCTAAGCTTAAAAACATTTTCCCCAGGACTTTGTATGTTACTTTTGGGAGAGAGTGTCTCAGAATTTTTGATAGTTATTTTTGCATTAATTCTTTTTATTATATCACATTAGTAAATACCCTTTCTCAAAGGTTATTAAGTCTGGCTGGCTAATAATCAATGAAGAACACACTAGATAGGGGCTCAGGAACATAGTATTAGAAAATTGCCACCACCACCCCAACCCCTCAGGGTTATCCCCTATTACCCTGATGGGAAGAAATAGTTAACTCTCCTCTGGGGTTCAGTTCTCCAACATAAGAGGGAGTTGATACGTGAACCCAGAAAGAGTGCTCCATTTGTAGAAAAAAATGAGGCGGGGTAGGATTCTATGCTCTCTAAAAAACTTTTTAGTTCTAAATCCAATGAACCTATCCTCTTTCTTTTGTTTGGTGATTGGAAAACCTAGGAACTAGTCCAGGTTCTGCCACTGACTGAGGAAACTGAAGCAAACAGATTGAAATGACTTGCCCAGGGTCACATAGCTAATAAGTGTGTGAAGCCAGATTTGAACTCAGGAAGATGAGTTTTCCTGATTCCAAGCCTTGTGTTCTATCCACTGTGTAGGTGGAGAAGTGACAGCGAGCAAACTTTGTTTCTGCAAAGTTTTATGTTGCGTACTAAATTTTATACAGGATTCTTATGAAGATCATGTAAGATGATAGATGGGAAAAGTTTGCCGGTCCCTCTTAACTGGGAGTAACATGATCCAATGGTCATTAAGGCTTGGGTACATGTTCTCTGTCATCAGGCCTTCCTTTTCTAGATGTTCATTAATTATTCCTTTAATAGCACATTTTAGAATTTTATTAGGAATCAAAGCCAAGATAACTAGATTATAGTAGGCTAACAATATTTGTTTACCTTTCTAGACAATTGGCTCTTTTTCCTTTTTTTCCTCTCATTGATCAAGGTTTTAAGTATTTATACACACACATACTACATACATACATACAAATAATGGTTCCATAATCACGTGTACTAGTTTCATTAGTCTCCCCCAAAACTGTCAATCTGCGGGCAGTGATGAACATATCAAGGCCAGTTAGGTGCTCTCTTACTATTTCTTGATGTGTTTTGGATTTTAATTCCACATTAGCGTAACAACAATGTGGCTTGCTGCTACCGTGGCTGTGTAAGACAAACAACACCAGCACACAGAAGGGCTGCCAACATAGGTTCTTTGATGTGCTTTTCTAAGGAAAGCAACCTTAAGGGGTTAACAATTGCACTTTAATCAAAAATACATATGTCATTCACTCAGTTCAGGGGGAAAAGCCAGCACCTTGAACTTCAGAGAACATACAAACAGAAATTACAAATGGAAAATACCAACAGATCAAATAACACAAACCAGTAGACAAGTGTCTAGCTTTCTGTCCAGCATCTCAGTATATAGTTACCAGGGAAGCATCAACATCTGGGTTTTCAAGCTGGGGGGCTCCTTAACAACAGCTCCTCCGGTCAAATCACACAACACCCTTCCAGTGAGTGAGAGCCCCAAACAAAATATTAACCTCTGAGTTTATATACCTTTCTTAGGGTCCAAAGGCTCCACACCTAATCAACAAAAGTATGTGAGTCTGGGGTTTCACACCTACTTAGCAAAAGGGTGTGGGAATGGGGCTTTGCACTTAGCAAGACTTAATCAAAGTCACTTGATTACTTTAGCATTCTAAAAGAGAAAACAATAAAAAAAAAAGTCCCACTTTAATTATCATTACAATTAGTCATTACTGTTTGTTCCTTTTCAGAGCAAAAGTTATTTTCCCCTTTGATAGAAGCAGCTAAATGGCCCAGTGGAGAGAGTACTAGACCTAGTTCAAAAAGACCCAAGTTAAAATCCTCCCTCATTTACTAACTGTGTGGCCCTGGGCAAGTCACTTGACTTCTTTCTGTCTCCGTTTCTTCATCTATAAGATGGGGATAATATTGGCATCTGCCTCCCAAGGTTGTTGTGAAGATAGAATGAAATAATATTTATAAAACATTTTTTAACCCTAAGGCACTATGTAAATGCTAACTAACAGTCTAGAAAATAAAAGAAAAATAAAGATACAGCAGCCCTTCCTCTGTCATAGATTATGATCCTCTCATTGATCCTAAGCAGAGTCCTCATCCTTTATTTGATTCTCTTCTTCTTCCCAAAAGAGCTCAGAAACAAACAAAAAACCTCACATGCTTTTGTGCTGTCTTAGCTTTCTTCACCTTCCTCAGCTCACTCCTGATTTTATTTTTTTTTTACAGGACTATGCATGTTTTTGTATCCATACTCACTTATCTGTCCTTCATTCCATCTACATCACTGTCTTTAGACATATCCCTTTCCTTTCTAACATTATTGTTTCTCTTAACGTCTTTAGCATTTTGTTCTCAAAAGTGTCACGTCCCTCTTCGACTGACCCCCCTCTAGAATTTTAGATATGATCTGGCTTTTCTCTGAACGCCTTGAAATTGGTTCTCCCAAAATCTAGTATTCATACCAGACTATGATGGAATCCCTCCCACCTCTGTTTTTTTCTATTACAAATTTTAATATTGAGTGGTCACCATGAGCTACCATTCCTTGTTGAGAATCGATTTCCCTTGTTGGTTTCTCCACTTTTTGAAGGATAAAATCATTAAGGGAAGTGGAGAAGAGAGGGAGAAGGAGAGGTTGAGAAAGAGAGAAGAAGACAAAGAAAAGGAAAGAGAAACAGATACAAATGAAGAGAGAGGGAGAAAGAGAGATAGGGAGACAGGCAGAAATGGAGAGACAGAGACACAATGAAATACAGAATCTCATAAAATCTCTTTGTGCTTGTGACTTTTTTCCCAAGTTCCTCACTTAGTTCTTTCATTCAAGTGATATGACATATATATGTATATATGTATGTATATGCATGCATATATGTATATATGTGCATGTGCATGTATGCGTACATGTGTGTACATATGTATTTATACATGTGTGTATGTGTATACATATACATTTTATACATACACATATACTCTGATAACAGACAGTATCCTTTTATTTCTCCCTTCACTGATCCTCACCCAAATGCTCCCCATTATGTTCCTTTTTGGGGGTTCCTGAAATTTCTTCCCACAAATATATCTCCATCCCAACCCCTCATTTCTCTTACCTATCCTGTTTCTTTTAAATAAAGTGTCCTTTTAGAATCATATGCAAATCTTAGATCTCATTATGAGGTCAGATTTGCATTCTTACATTAGGATATCTAGTTCAAAGCATAATACCCATACTACATTTATGCATAGACATCTGATGCCATGGGTTTTATCATTGGCTCTTTTCTTGAAACCGAATTCCTGAGAATTCTAGAATCTCTACTGTTATTCTTCCTACATTGTTGCTGCTGTCTGTGGTACGTGTCTTGGTGGACATACTTAGGCAGTATTCTGTCTTCTCTGGCCTTTTTCAGTTCAAAGCCCCTTGGTTTATATTTGCAAGAATCCAGGCAAATGCATTATCATCTTTTGTTAAGTGCATTCTATATCTGTCCAGGAGCATGTCATTTCTATGTAGCTCAACAGTCTGAATTATGTTCTCAGATACTATCTTCTCCACCAGTTGTTCATTTCCCAAATCTGCCTTTTCTTTTCGGAAGGTCTTGCCAGCGATAGTGATGAAAACACCACCTGTGTCCCTATAGTTTTTACTTTATCGCCCAAGACTTTGTAATCTTAGCAATGCTTTCTAGATCCATTCTAGCAGTAATATTTGTGCCAAGTAAATCACCAGAAGTGGGTGGTATTCATTTGTTTTTACAAGTCTAAAAGAACTCTCTGTCATCTTCTGGATACATGCTCCTGAAAGACAGTAGATCTTTATATTAAGAAAAATGGAATGTAAGGTCAACAAATAGTTTCTTCAGTATCCCTCGGAAGAGTCACTATTCACCACTACTCCTCTATCCTTCCTCTGATCCTTATTGGACAGCTCTATGGAAATACATTATTGTTCCTTGGAGGGAAGGTAGTTATTTCTTCCTCAGAGGGTTCGGCTCCATTCCTTGGGGGTGGAGGGGGGTGGGAGCCTGGCATCTAATGCTTAGCTCTGAGTCTTTGGGAGTCATTCCCTTTTTGTTCTTCATCACATTCTTCTACCCTTCAACCACTGGACACAGGTTAGGATTCTACTCTGCCTCCTCACGTCCTTTTTCATCTTTGCTTTCAGGTCAAAGTCACCCTTCAGGTTCTTCAAGGATCATTTTATTCTTCTACATTGCATTGGAGCAAAAAGAGACTTTGATGGATAGTTAGCTGGGTCTGGAATTTTTCTTCCTTTGGTATTAGAATGATGGCTTTTTGAGGGCAGGGACTGATTTTGCCTTTCTTTGTATCTCCAGTGCTTAAAAGGGTATCTGGCACATGACAAGTGTTTAACAAATGCTTGTTTATTGAAAGCACAAACCTGTGAGTCATACTAACCCATATATATCAGGGAGTCTTATAGAGAGCACAGAACAAATAACTTCTGTCCTAGTATAAGGGATCACTTTGAGGTCTCTTCCTAAGTCCTGCTAACTAGGACTGTTGGACTTCTTACGTAAGCTCTGTCAAACGTAGCTAATTCTTTTGACTTTTCTGATCCCTTCTCTAACCCTTTATACCTGCCAGAATCATCTACTTGGCTAGATTCCTGGAAAAGTTTTTTCTATACCAGCATAACAAATATAAGGATCTACTAATTCAGCAGAGGATGTTTCCCATGTGTTTAGGCTGCTAGGTGGTACAGTGGATAGAACATGGGAGTTGCAAACTTATTCAAATCCTGCTTTACCTTGGGCAAGTCACTTAATCTCCATATGCCTCAGTTTCCTTGTCTGAAAAAGGGGACAATAAACTTCAAAGGATTGTTGTGAGCATCAAACGAGTTAACTCTATAAACCTTAAAGCACTACATAAATGCTAGGTATTATTACTATTTTATGAGACAGGAAGGTGTCAAGAACATTGCCTTTATAAACAAAATCCTCCTCAGCTAATTCAAGCCTTTGAATCAATAAATCAACAACTACGTGCCTGATACTATGCAATTACAAAGCATGAAGCAATCAGTATTCTCAAGGATCTTAGATTCTAACTAATAAATTCGAGGAGGGCCTACTTCTTGAAAAAAAAGTTACTTGTGATTGTTGGGGGTTAGTTACTTTTAAGACACAACTACGTAGAAAAAAAATGCCAAAATCCCTTGCCTTCCCTTTCCAAGAGCATAAAGGCAACGAAAGCGGGCCTTTCAGGCTGAAAATCCTTTCATTTGGCAATTCACAAAGGATAAGGGGGCTCTGCCTATTTTATTTATTTATTTACTTTTGCTTAGGGGCTCAGGATTTCCAACCATGCCAGTGCAGAGGAGCACTAGGGCAAACTGAAAAATATAATCAACACATTTCAAATCAACATGTAAAAAGTGTCAGATGTTTAAGTATTAATTAATATTTTTGCAAACTAATTACATTAAAATGACAACATAGGGGAAGACACTGAAATAGTTTCCTAATTCCGCTCCACTGCTCTTATTTAAACGACTGTATATATTACTGCTTTATTCAATTTTTATTTTTTTTAATTTACCAGAAAAGATCTAAACAGCACACTATTTCACAGCGATCATCATTTATTCATAGCTCAATAGAGGAAGCCAGAATAGCAGTAACTCTTTTTCTCTAATTGTCATTCTGGAGAGATAAGTGGAATATCAGCCTGGAGTCAAGCTACATTAACGCTGATATCCTGCCACAGTAGCTCTGCTTTTCCACATTTTTTTTCCCTATCGCTTATTGGGAGGGGTTTGAGGCTGGGTTCTCTCTGGTAGAGTCTGCTCTGAGTTGTATACAGAGTTATGCGGTCTTAATGCTCTCCCATGCAGCCTCTCTCCCATCTGTTGGAGGCCTGAGTTTCAGAATTGAATGAGGCAGACCACATGTTCCAAGAATTACGAAAGATGATACAGTTCACTTGGACCCCTAGGATCATCCAGAGTAGGGGAGTGAAAGAGATGATTTGGCTCTGTCAAAGAAAATGAACCAAATTTCTTAGACTTGTGTTCAAGGTTCTCCACAATTGGACCCCAAACTACCAACCTTTGTGGCCTAATCATTGATGAAGAGCTGGAAGAGGTCTTAGAAACCATCAAGTGCAACCCCCTCATTTTGTAGATGAAGAAACCGAGGCACAGAGCAGTTAAGTGATTTGGCCAGGGTCACACAGCAAGTAAATATCTGAGTTGGGACCTGATCTTATGTCTTCCTGACTCTAAGCCAAGCATTCTATCTGTTATGCCATGTTGCTTCCTCTATAACTATTCTCAGTACACTTTACATTTTAGCTAACTTTCATTTTATCAACTCCTCTGATTGGTTCAAGACATCTTGTCCACCTAGAATATCATCCATTAATAGCCTGTTAAAGTTTTACCTGTCTTTCAAGGCCTACCTCAACAGCTACCTCCTGATTCCAGCCTAAAGCAATTTTGCCCTTATCTGAAGTCTCATAGAACTTTATTCATATATCTCTTATGGCACTGATCTCGTGCTGCCTTGTACCCTAAGTTGTTTGTGTACCTCTCTTATCTCACCCACTAGACTATAAGCTCATTGAAGGCAGTAACCATTCTTACTCATTTTTCTACATCCCCCAGTAGTGCTTAACACATAGTCTATAGATGTTTTTGTTGTTTTCATTCAGTCATTCCAGTCACATCTGACTCTTTGTGACTCCATTTGGGGTTGTTTTGGCAAAGATACTGGAGTGGTTTGCAATTTCCTTTTCCACCTCATTTTACAGATGAGGAAACTGAGGCAAACAAGGTTAAGTGACTTGTTCAGAGGCACACAGTTAGTAGGTGTCTATGGCCAGATTTGAACTCAGAGAGATGAGTCTTTCTGACACCTGGTTAAACATATAGAAGGACCTTAGTAAAATGTTTGATAAGTGAATGAATACATCTTCAAAGACACACATAAGAGAGATAAAGCATTAGTAAATGAATTCTTTTTTTTTGAAATAATGTCTATAATAGCTAATCATGTATTGACAAATAAAAGAATTTTTAGAGATACTTGAAATAAAGTATGATGAGATGGGGTGCTACTGTGAGAAAGGCATAAACTTAGCCATGACCCAAATAGTTCCTTGGAGACCATGAAGGAAAGAGTCTTCTGGGAAGGGCAAAGAGAGAGATCATTCTAGGGTACCATGGGCCGGTAAGGAGAAGTGGGCACATTACATATACGTGTGGACATGGGCATGGGGGGAGTGATTTTAAAACAGAATTCTCTTCAAAATTTGGCTTTGGGTGCCTTGAATATTAAATAATTGCCTCTTTGGGAAAACGCCTAGCACAATGCCTCATACACAGGAGGTACTTCATACATGTTTATTGACTTGAATTGGATTGAAGTGGACTGAGTTTTGTGTCACCCGCCATCCTCAAGGGGAACAGAGATTTGGGTTATGTGGAGTAAGGACAATACACTTGCAGTATCTGCACACAGACCACAAATACTTGAGATAAGGAAGTTAGAAGAGTATCTCTGGTTATATAACCCACTGCAGCTGCAGACAAAACCCCAAATGGAGGGAAAATGGGATGCTCAATGCCAAGCCATGCCAAAGATGGTAAGTGTAGCATTGTAACACTGTGACAATGCATTGTATTTTTTGCATTCACTCTTTCAGCAAACATTTATTGAGTGCATCTAGTTCAAAGCCTATTCCAACAGCACTCTCTGTTTTACAAAGAGATATCCAAACCCTGGCCAATGGCCTACTTATTTCAAGCAATAGACAATGAAACCAAATTCTAGGGTGGAGGTTGCCAATCCCCACCAAATGGCATGTGGGATGGTTTGCTTTGGCACGTTAGCCAATTGCCACCATCTGTGAAGGACATAAGAGTAGACAGCAGGTACCCATAGGGGACTTAGCAGCTGGCACATGCTCCCTCCTAGTGTGGAAAGGCTGTGGCAGACCCATGTCCAATGACACCAATCAATCAATCAATCAATAAACAAGCATTTATTAAGCAACTTCTGTGTGCCAGGCACTGAGCATATTAATAAAAGAATGAAAAGGCGTTTTTCTTCCCCCATCAGAATATAAGTTCTATAAGGGCAGGGTCTTTCTTTTTGCTTGTAGTACTTACCATAGTGCTTGACAAATAATAAATGTTTAAAAAATGTACTCTCTCTCTCTCTGTCTCTCTGTCTCTCTCTCTCTTTCTCTCTCTGTCTCTCTCTCTCTCTGTCTCTCTGACACACACACACACACACACACACACACACACGCACACACACACTCCTACTCTCAATAAGCTCCCCTTAACATGCTCCAAAGTGTAGCTCTTGGAGTCAGAAAGAACTGGGTTTAAAACATACTTCAGACACTTACCAATTGTATGACCTTTGTGAAATCATGTAACTTGGACTCATTTACCTTACCCATAAAATAAGGAGGTTGGGTAGCTGGCCTCCAAGGTCCTCTCCTGCTCTATGATTCTATGACAGTCTCAAAAGATTAGTGCTCTACGGCAATTAACATCTTGGGAGTTCCTAGAAGTTTTTCAACAAAACACTTCTTTGATATCTTTCTCTAGCACCTCTACCTCAGTTTCTTTCTTTGTTCTTTTTTTTCACATTCAGTGCCAGGAATGGATATTCATCAGCTGGCCAGAGGGTAGGAGAGAAGGACTGATGGGTGGGGAATGAGTTCAGGAAGAGTGCAAATGAAGAAGGGCAATGTCAGGGGACTGAGAGAACAGAAGACAGGTAAAAAATGAATGCTTTTCTAAGTCTTTCCACATCTTTTATCTCATTTGAGCTTCACCCCAGCTCTGGGAAATAGAATAGGCAGTTGAGTGTTGGACTTTCTTTTAATCCTCATTTTATTGATGAGGAAACTGAGACCCCTAGAAAGGTGAAGTGAGTTGCCTCTCCCCACAGAGATGTGGGAAGAATGACGTGGAATAGAATGGGGGAGTGATACGAGAATAAGAATAGCTTGCGTTTGTATAGCACTTGGAGAATTGTGAAGTAACTTAAACCCACAACCCAGGGAGGTAGACAGGGTATGTGTTATTATTACTACTCTGAAGTCATATAATAATAGCTAGTATTCATAGGGCACCTTAAAGTTTACAAAGCACTTTACATTGGCTATTTTATTTGATCCTCTGCAACAACAATGCTACTTGCCACTACTGTGGCTGTGTAAGGCCAATAACACCAGCACACAGGAGGACTGCTAGCACAGATTCTTTGATCTGCTTTTCTAAGGAAAGCAACTTTAAGGGGTTAACAATCTTACTTTAATTAAACATACATATATCATTCATTTAGTTCAGGGGGAAAAGCCAGCACCGTGGACTTCAGAGAAAACACAAACAGAAATTACAAGCAGAAATTATAAAGAGCAAAATAACACAAATCAACAAACAGGCCTCTGTATGACCATAGCAATACATACATAGTTACCAGAGAGAAAAGCACCAACATCTGGGTTTTCAAAGCCAGGGGTCTCCTTAACGGCTACCCAGAGTCTTGTCTGGCCAAATTGCACCAATGAGTGAGCTCCAAGCAAAATACTAACCTCAGAGTATATATACACTTCTTCAGGGTCAGAAGGCTTCACTACCATGTGACTCAAAACCATGTGACTTAGGCTTTCTTGTGACTTAAGCAGGTCATCAAAGACTCCCCATTTGAAGACTCTTGATTGAAACAAAGACAAGACTCAAAGGAACTTGATTGCCCTAGGGCTGAGAAGCACTCCAAAACAAAAGACAACAAAAAGTCCCACCTTGCTTGTCATTACATCCTCCTAACATCTCTATCCAACAACTCCTCTTTGGAAGTAGGTGCTATTATAATCATCTCCATTTTGCAGATTAAGAAACTGAGGTAAACAAAAGACAAGTCACATGGCCACCAAGGGTATGAACTAAGGTCTTTCTGACTCAAGTCCAGTATTCTATCTACTGTGCCACCTAGTGGTAAATAGCCAATATCTAATACAGATTCTCTGATTCCAAATCCTTTGTGGCTCATATTGTAGCACACTAACTCCCACCAAGCTGGAATAAGAGAGATAAGGAAATGGTAAAAGGGAGTGAGTTTTAATGGAGTCAGGGGGAAAATCGGAGCAACAATGTCCACAACTATTATGCTTAATTTTTGTTCAAATCCATTTGCACCCTCATCCCCTTGTCCTTTTGTCCCTGTAGTCTTGTTCCGCTCTGCTCTGTGTTTACACTGACATAATCTTCACCTCCTCAATTCCTTTCCCCCTGCCCAACTCTTTAGAGCCTTTGTATGATTCTGCTTCCCTACTTCCTATTTTCCCTAAATTGTTAAACTACTCATACATGTGGGAGGTAAGAGGAAAAGCACGAGACTTGGAGTCCAAAGTCTTGAATTCAAGTCTCAGTTCCTCAGCTGTGGGATCTTAGGCAAGTCATTTGAACTCAATGACCTATATTTTCCTCATCTGTAAAATGGGGTTGACCTCTCAAAGTTGTGAGAATCATAGAACGGCATCATGTCATAGAATGCTAGGACTAGAAGAGAACTTACAGATCAAGGCTAATTTCTTCATTTTGTAGGTGAGGAAACTAAGGCCCAAGATTCCACGACTAGTGTGTCATTGAACCAGGCTCAGAACTCAAGTGTGTTGTCTCTGTTGCATTGCCCTTAACACTGATTACTCTTTTTAACAAGAAAACTTCCGAATAAGAAAAGCTTTTTGTAATACAAAGTGCTATAAGAAATATAGACTATTATTGTGATTATTATAAGCTAACGGTTTGAATGAGAGATAATATTCAGAAAGAGTCCTTGTAAAATACACTGGCATAATACCAAGCCTGGTATTACAAAATTGCTGGATTTGGGTTCAAATGCTACCTCTGATACTTCCAATATGACCTTAGGCAAGTCATGTAATCACCCTGGACCTTACTTTCATCAACTATAAATGAAGGGATTAGACTAAATGGGTTTTGAGGTCCCTTTTAGGTCTAATTCTAGGATGCTATGTCAATCAATCAGCAAATATTTAGCTGCTGTTTGGGATTGTAAAAAAATCCTATAAATTCCTAGTTCATTCTTGCTGAAGTAGCATTTCTATTTCCTTATGCTCCTGACCAGCACTGTTTCCAATTGCATCTTGTTGGGCTCCTGGGATATCTTATTTAAGCAGTCTTGGATTGAAAATGGACATCCAGTCCTTCTGGGGGACTTAATCCCCTTTTGGCTCAAGTGTCAACCTTGTTTCCTCTCTACTGGCTCAGCACTGTCCAACATCTCCTGGAAGCCTTGGAGTTCTGCCCCATTAGAGACAATGCCAGGCTGGGACTGCTACCGCTCTGTCTAATTTGGTTCATAAAGTCTGAGCACTGGAGTGAAATATGAGCCTGGGAGCAAATCTTTTGATCTTAAATAGTCAGAAGGTTGGAATGTATAATGCTATGGAAATAAATGATGTCAAAACTGTAGGAAATAATTTATGGCGTGGGAACTGTTTTCATGATCGAAGGAGAACATGAATAAAAACTTAAAACACAAAGAGGGAAAGAGATGGACGTAAATGCAGCAAAGACTGTTATCTTTTCCTTCATCGGTAGAGAGGAGAGGAGAGGGGAGGGGCAGGACAGTGTTCACTGGGGATGCTCTCTGATGCTTCACAGACATAGACTTAGGGTCAGGTCCAAATGGCATCATCACATGAAATCCAGCCTCTGTTTCAGAGAGAATGTGCCCCTTCCTGGAATGAGTCATTACCTCCATGACATACTATTAGTTATGTCAGTTTCCACTTTGGCTTACCAATAGCACGGCCTGCAACATATTGCTATGTCAATGTGTGCTGAGATAGTGGAATCTTCTAAAAAACAGTCTGAAATCTTACAGGCATGGCAAAACTTCTCTTTTTACTCTAATACTGAGAAAGAGTGGGTAGGGGGGGAAGGAGGGAGGGAGGAAGGAAGAAAAGGAGAGAGGGAGGAAGGAGGGAAGGAAGGAAGGAAGGAAAAGAAAGCTCAACCTTTTCCAATGACAATTGATTTTCTTGAAGAGAAATGCTGACAAACCATTCAGCTCTGGAAGTAATGGGGATGGAGTAGAAAGTGCATTTGTATTAGAACCTTGGGACCTGGGTTCTAGCGTTTCTTCCCACCATTTACTAGCTGTGTGGTCTTAGGTAAGTCTGGGCCTTAGCTGCTTCATCTGTAAAATAAGTAGTATGTCCCTGGCTTCTCGTATGACACTGATAAAGTCCATTTACCTTGCAGGGCCTCAGGTATATCATCTATAAAATAGGTATAATGATGCTACCTGCTACCTGAACAAATCTCTTCCACTCTCAAGGGCTTAGTGACCTCTTTTGTTGAATGAAGAGTCAGGACTACATGACCTATACGCTTCCTTCTTTCCCTAAAATCCTGCGATCCTAGGCTTCTTACCTGAAGGTGGGGTCCTGATCCAGATGATCTCTTGACTTTTCTAGCAGTATGGCCTATGATCCTAAGACCTGACTGAATCTTAGTTTTGATGCCATTCCCATTTTCAAGATCACCATATATCACCAGGTAGTAAAGCATAAAGACTCTCCCTTGGTTCCAGTAGGGGTCTCCATTCCATAAGACCTTATTCTTTCACTCTCATGCATGCTTCTAAACCTCTAGTTCTCTGGGCAATACAAATAAGAACCAAATGTTTACCAAACTCAATGGATATGAACCTGTGGTTCCAAAGGAAAGACTTTGAGGTCCTTCCTTAAGTTCAGGTAACTTTCTTTTGGAATTCCTCAGGTGACACAGCCCTAGGGAGAAGGAAGACTGATCCTCAAATAAATGCATAAGAAAACAAAACAAACAAAACAAAACACAGGCATTTGAAGCTTTAATGGTCTGTCTGCAGAAATCTCCTCCTGTAACCTACCTTCAGATAGCCACATGAACCCAACCTAACTGTGAAGAGTAGTAAAGCTATTAGCTCTGAGTTACCAGGAAACATGAGGAATTCCTGGTATAGGATTTTCTTCTGCTAATCAGTATTCAGCTTAGTAGATAGATTCTGGAAGCTTTCTAAGGCAAAGAGAGGTTAAGAGATTTATGTATGGTTACCTAGGTAGTCAGTGTCAAAGGCGTCATTTGAACCTAGGTCTTCCTGACTCTAAGCTCAGTATGCTATCATTTTTCTAGTCTGTCTTGGGTTTTGTCCAAGCCAAATAAGCAAAGACCTACTACTTCTCATGTTCGGCAGAGTGAGGACTTTAGCAACAAATATCTTATTAGAATTTCCCCCAAACCCACAGTGCTAACTTTCATCCATTTCCTCCACACCACCTAGTCCAAGCGAGAAGTAATTTGACATCTGTCCCCGTGCCTTTTTGCAAAATGCGTTAACTCTCAGATTGGTCTTTGAATGGTCTTAAATGGTGCTCTGGAAAAAAAGGCTACTCATTCAATTTCAAGCAAGAAGGAATAGATATGCTGTCCTAGGTGGACCATAGTATCTAGAATAGGGCCCCTAACATCAGGCTTGGCCCATTTGGAGTCAAACTTCTCTTTGCCTAGTTATTCCTTCTTGAAGAAAATAGGGTGTGGCAGAGCAGGACCTGGCCTTTTTCTTCTTGCTGAGTTTTACATTTGTCTCCCAAAGGCCTTTGGGCTTTGTTGCCTGTGTCTCTGATGTTACAATCTGATGTTACAATGAGAGATTGTAGAGATGTAATATTAATCAATCCCAGCTCAGTTATTTGGCCGTGAATTACAAGTGCACAAATTTGTCAAAATTGTGGCCCTCCACCAGGTTTCTATTTTCCATTAAACTATCAACAGGAAATCATTAAGGTGAGGTGAGAAGTTGAATGCTAACAAAAGAAATTGCTCCTTCAAACATCCCTAGTTGCAACCTCTTTGTTTTGTTGTCATTTCAGCATCCTTGGGACTCTTCCTCAGATCTTCATGTTAATGTGATGGGGGGATGGGGGAGGGACCCAAAGCGGGTAGGTGGAAAAACCAAGTGCACGAATTTTCAATCCAACGGCAGTGCCCAGGTAACTCTGTTCTCTCACAGCAGGGCAAGCTGTGAGAAGATAAATAGGAAAAAATGTGCATGCGTTTGTGTGATAAAACAGGCTTAATGATTCTGAAGGGGAAATAGTCTACAGGACATACAGTAGCGACTTCACAGAACAGAATAGAATCATGCAGTGCCAATTAATGTGCAAATATGTGTGTGCTGAACTTGCATTCCATTCATCATGTGGACATGGAAATTGGGCCATTTATCTGTTATATTATGTATGTGACATCTTAGTTTGGTTCTTGCAGGCAGCTAGGGGAAAAAAGACCATGTGGTTTGCTGCTAGCAGAGGGAATTTAAGATAAATTCTTCAGCTGTCATAAACATTGCTGGGCTGAATTTGGTCAGGAGATAAACCTCTTCCTTCTGCAAGGTTTAATATTTTCAAAAACTCCATGTGCTATCTTATTAAAATTGTCTGTGGTTTGGGGAGAGTGTGTGTCATGAAAAATTATTGGCAAAAAAATAGCTTACTGTCATGTTTATCAAGTCCATATTTAGCAAATGTTATTCCTATATTCATTGAGGAGCATTAAAAACAGAAATAAAATAAAAGCATTTGTTCTAATTAATTTCGAATCTACACACTTTCTCTATGTTCCCTTTAGCCCATGTCCAACACACAGCACGGGTGCATGTCATAGAAAACTCTCAAGATTTGCCTGAGTTTATCTGTACTCAATAAGAAAGTCAGCCCGTGTTGAGAGGATACATTCAGTGGTGTCAAATAATTATTTACATAATGGTGTGCCCTGTGAATATGGATCACCCATTAAATAATGGTGATCTCTTGCTTTGATGAATTTCCATTAGAAATTCAATTAATAAAAGGTTACCTCCCTTCAGTAGCATAAAAATTTCTACAGCTGCAGCAATTATTTTTTATCTCAGGCATAATGGTCACAAGCAAAGACAACAGAGTTTGCAAAAGTCAGATGCAGCTGGGCAGAAGGCTGGTGAAATGCTTTCCTCTAGGTAGATCATAAAAAACTCATTTGTAGGTCACTTTGATATGTGATTCTCCTAGGGTGTGCCTGTGCACCCAATACTCATATTCAAGTGCTCCTCTCTCTCTGTCTGTCTCTCTGTTTCTCTCTATCTCTCTCTGTCTCTCTCTCCCCATCTCCCTCCTTCCCTCCTCCTCTTGCTCTTTCTCCCCCCTCCCTCTCTGCCCTTTTCTTTCTCCCTCCTTCCCCCCTTCTCTATCTGACTCTCTGTCTTTCTCTGTTTCTGTCTGTCTCCTTCTGCTTCTCACTGTCTCTGTGTCTCTCTCTTTTTCTCTTTCTCCCTCCCTCTCCATCTCTCTCTTTCTGCCTGTTGGCTTATCTCTCTTTTTCCTCCACTTTTCTATCCTTTCTTCTCCCATTTGCTAAATTTCTTTTCTAACTTTTGATGGGATTCCATTTTATTCCAATGCCCTGGGTACTTTATTATTCCCAGTGAAAGTAGCCTAGGAGAAGAAAGGGGATAAGCCTGTCACAGAGATGCTGAATTGACATGTTGTATCATCCTGCAGAAAGGGGACTCAGTGGCTAGCTAGTCCAGCCACTTCACATGGTCACACAGGTATTAAACATCAGAAGTGGGATTGAAACCTAGGTTATGGGATCATAGGTCTAGCTCTAGAAGAGACCTCAAGTCATCTCATCTAATCTTTTTTGATTTAATTAAGAAGAAACTGAGGGCCAGTGAGATGAAAAGTGTAAGAGGCAGGATTTGAACCCAGGTCCCCTGATGTCAGAACTGTTTCCACCATCCCAATTATGGTCTCCTTTGAGCCTTACAAAAATCTTATGAGGGAGGTATTATACTTGTTATAATACTCATTTTACAGATTGTTTCAACACTCCAGCTAGCAGCTGTTGTGGGGGTATAAGACCAACCCAAGCCCAACGACAAGAATGCTACCAGCACACTGCAAAAGCACAGGTTCTTTTGATCTGCTTAACTAAAGAAAGCTACGTTAAGGCGTTGACAAGCTTACTTTAATTCAGCATACAAATATCATTCACTTAGTTCAGGGGAAAAGAACAGTACCCTGAATTTCAGAGCAAAATACAAAGTACAAACATTGATAGACAGACCTTGTCTGATTCAAATCCCAATACATAGTTACCAGAGTTTAACAAAGTCTCAGCATCCAGGTTTATGAACTGGAGGCCTTCTTAGCTACAGCAGCCTGAAGTCTCGGCAAGTGCAAGCCCTAAACAAATTACAAACAGACAAACCCAATACAATTCATAGTTACCAACATCTAGGTTCAGCCCGTGAGCTCAGAACAAGGGCTGGCCCAGAGTTACACGTGCCACCACTGATGTGGGTAAGAGCTCCAAAGAAAAGGAAACCAGCCCTGGTTTTATATCTTTTTCAGAGTTAGGAGTGAGTCACACATGCGACTTACCCACTTGACTTAAAATTGTAACAAAGAGGCAACTTAAACCCACGTGGTCTCAGAGCCTCT
>CM053624.1:259718461-259812611 GCA_028646595.1 Phalanger gymnotis
GTGACAGAAGGGAGGGCTGACCGGGGAACAGGACAACCAGAATATACGCCATCTTGGAGTGGGGGAGGAGGGTAGAAATGGGGAGAAAATTTGTAATTCAAACTCCTGTGAAAATCAACGCTGAAAACTAAATATATTAAATAATAATTCCGCTTTCAAAAAAAGAGTTTAAATTATAGATTGGGATGTAGTCTACGTAATCAGTCAACTAACAAGCATTTATTAGGCACCTGCTATATTGTCTCTCTGGGCTGGATGCTAGGGATATAAAGAACAAAATGAAGCAGTCCTTCATCGGGTTTGAAAAGTTCCCTTTCATCATACCTTCTTGTCATATGTCCATTTAACTGAAATGGTCAACCTTAGTGACAGGGATAAGGCAACAAATTGTAACCCTCCCCACCCCCACAAAGGGTAATTGATGGCATATTGATAGAATGACACAAAAAGAGAGCTGGGACCCCAAGATAGAGAATTAAAGAAAAAATCTCTGGTTATAGACAGGAATCGCCTTTCTTTACCATGAGATGTCTTCTGACCTTGGCAAAATCTCTAAGTGATCTTGGGCCTTGGTTTTCTCATCTGTGAAATTAAGGGTTTGAACTAAATGAATTTTGAGGTACCCTCTCAAGTCAACAAGCATTTTAAGGGCTTACTATGGGCCAGGCACTGTCCAAAACCCTTGGGATACAAAGAAAAACAAAAACAATCCCTTCCCTCAAGGCGGACACAATCTGCCCTCGAGAAGGTTACAACATATCTAAAATAAACCACAGTAAAATATCGCCAAAAAGATGCAGTCAGCTATTTTGACTGAAGAGATGAGGGTCTTGGACATCTTTCACTCACCTAAGCACGCAGCTGTTAGCTTAAACTGACTACCTTACCACTTTAATTTTGTCTTTCTCCCTTTTGCCTAGTGAAGACAGCCTAGGAAAGAGTCCTCATTCTTCATTAGGTGGACCATGGGTGTTCCTTCTTTGTAAGCTTCTTTATGTAATAGACTTAATTAATTTACAGGGTCAATGTTACTCCAGCGCAGGGGTTGACCCTTGAAACATCAGCCCTATTTAAGGGTCCATTGCATTTAATGGGGCTGCTGTTCATGCCAGTTGTTATTTGTGTTTCTGAGGAGTAAACTGATCACTACCACTCACCCCTATCGCATCCCTCCCCATCCCACAGGAGAACCGATTTTTGCCACCAGCTGCAAGAATGGTGGATGAGACAATTTTTAAAAATACAAGTTTAAAAAAAAATAAGCATCCCATTCACAGGTGATATCCATTTCCTAAACTTCTTAAGCCCCAGACATGCCCAATGAATAAATGCCTCTTAAAATCCCTCTAGAAAACTCACAAGGTTTCTCTTAATAACTCCCGCTGTCAGTAGTGAAATATTTACATGCATTTGCTTGAAATTCTGGCAGCTTGTAACCTAAGAATAGTTTTACTTATGGTGATGAGCAACTGTCTGAGATTCAGCTTGCATACGATTTTTAGAGCGGCAAAAGGACAAGGGAGAGAGAGGGAGAATGGGAAGGAGAGAGGGAGGAAGGGGAGAGTGTTTGACAAATCCTCGCCCTTGGTTTGCCCTTAGTGGTGGTGCATTAAAGAAGGTTAGAGTAGTTATAGCACAGTGATGATGGGTGTCTGGGCTTTGACAAGACCATCAGTCACCCTGACATATGGTGGAATACATTGAGAGATTGCAAACATTATCTGAAGCTTAATTATGTGGCAGATATGAAACTTAGTTTAGGAAGTGAAGGCTAGGACTTCTCGAGGCCATGCCCTTTCTCTGGGTAGCATTTGAGACAAGTTTCAGCTGCCTTCTCTTTCCAGAACTCACCTTGTTGCTTACAGAGAGAGGGATGTGGCTTACATATAGGCCCATGCAGCCCCTTCAGCTTACAGAGAGAGGGGTGTTGCTTATATATAGGCCCATGCAGCCCCTTCAGCTTACAGAGAGAGAGGTGTTGTTTATACACAGGCCTGTACAGCCCCTTCTCAGACTGAAAAGAGCCATTACATCTTCCTTTCTTGTCACCCCTGCACCAAATGCACATGCCTATTTAGTCAAAACAGTCAACCTCAGTTATAGAGATAAGGCAATGAATGGCAAACACCCCAAAGGATGATCAACAGCATGTCAATGGGGTAGCCACAAATGGAGAGAAGAGAATCCATAAAGCAGAATAAAAAAGCACTAGCTGCGGACTGGAGTCAGAAGGCCTGGATTCCAATCCTGTCTTTACCATGAACTGCCTATTTGACCTTGGGCATGTCAGTCTCCTCATCTGTGAAATTAAGGGTTTGCACTAGATGGCTTCTGAGGTCCCCTCTCAAGTCAATGAGCATTTGGAGTATTTACTACATTCCAAGCACTGTGCAAAACCCTCAGGACAGAAAGAAGCCAAAACCAATCCCTGCCCTCAAGGAATTTGCAATCTAATGGAATTGAGAAATATGCAAACAACTTTGGACATACATGATATAAAGGGTAGACTGGCTGTTATCTTAGAGGAAAGGTACTGGCATTAAATAGGAACAGTAAAGTTTTCTTACAAAAGGTGCAATTTCAGCTCGGGCTTGAAGGAAGCCAGGGAAGTGTAATGGTAAGGAAAGTGGGGCTTTTTGCTGTTTTTTCTTTTGGAGTGATCCTTAGCACTAAGGTAACCAAGCGCCTTTGATTGAGTCTTGCCTTTGTTTCAGTCAAAAGTCTTTGATTGAATCAAGAGTCTTTGATGACTTGCTTGAGTCACAAGAAAGCCTATGTCACATGAGTTTGAGTCACATGGTTGTGACACCCTCTGACACTGAAGAAGTGTATATATACTCTAAAGTTAGCATTTTGCTTTGGGACTCACTCATTGGAAGACTGTTCCTGTGATTTGGCCAGATGAGACTCAGGGTACCCATTAAGGAGGATCCCACTCCCCCACCCCTGCCTCGGCTTTGAAAACCCAGATGTTGATGCTTCTCTCTCTGGTAACTATGTACGTATTACTATGGACAGACAGAAGCCCCGTCTGCTGATTTGTGTTATTTGCTCTGTTTATATAATTTGTGCTTGTGTTTTTTCTGAAGTTCAGGGTGCTGACTTTTTCCCCTAAACTAAGTGAATGATACATGTATGTTTAATTAAAGTGAGATTGTAAACCCCTTAAAGTTGCTTTTCTTAGAAAAGCAGATCAAAAAATCTGTGCCAGCAGCACTCCTGTGTGCTGGTGTTATCGGCCTTACGCCCCCACAGCAGCTACAAGTAACATTGTTGTTACAGAAAGCCAGCAAGTAGGGATGAGAAGGGAGGGCATTACCCACAACCAGTGAAAATGTATGGAGTCTGGAGAGGGAATGTCATGTGGGAGTGAGGAGTCCAGCTTCACTGAATCATAGACTACATCAAGCAGAGTAAGGGGTTTTCTCTAAATCTGTGATCCTATGACAGGCCAGGTATGGATCTTTAAAGCCCAACTTGAGGTATTTGATCAGGCAGGCTCATATATGATATATAGCAAATGGATGTGTTTGAGTGTGGTGGAAAGAACGCTTCCACTGTCAGGCTTGGCTGTGCAACCTTGGACAAGCAACTGACCTTGCTGAGACTCAGTTTCCTAATCTGCAAAATAGGGATAATGATAACTGCCCTAGTTGTTGTAAAAGCTAAAATTAGATAATGATAGTGAAAACTCCTGAATTAGCAAGTGGCCTTACAAAAATAGGATAGGGACTTGGGATACCAATGATAGAAGGAATAGATGACAATGGATGACAGAACTCCCTCTATCAATGTAAGTCAGCGCTTTATCTGTGTCATAAGCCTTAGGGGAGGGGTGGGGAACCATGTGGCCCTCTAGGTCCTCAAGTGCAGCCCTTTGACTGAATCCAAACTTCACAGAACAAATCTCTTTAATAAAAGGATTTGTTTTACAAAACTTGGACTCAGTCAAAAGGCAGCACCCAAGGACCTAGAAGACCACCTGTGACTTCAAAGCTGCAGGTTTCCCATCCCTGCCTCCAGGAGTTACCTGGAGCAGTGAGAAGCTAAGTGACTTGACCAGTGAGACCACTAGGATGTGTCAGAGGCACTTGAACCCAGGCCTTCCTAGCTCCTGTCCCATTCCACCACACTAAATTACATCTCATACAAATGTGTGGAATTATTGTTGTCCACAGGCAAAAGTGACTTGTATTAAATAATTCTCTGGTAGCTAGACTGCAGTATGGATAGAACTCCAGGTGGCTTAGATTCAAGGAGGCCTCAGTTTGAATTCTGCCTGTGTGACCCCAGGTAAATCACTTAATTACACAAAGCTTTGGACTTGATGGCCCCCAACATCTCTTCTAGCTCTAAATCTATAACCCTGTAATCCCCTGAATACTACCTCAAAAAGTCCTGGCCTTCACTTCCTAAACTAAGTTTCAAACCCACCATGTAATTAGACACCAGTTAATGGTAATATAAAAGACAACACAGTAGAGTGAAAAAAGCACTGGCCAAGAAGTCAAAAGACCTAGGTTCAAATCCTATAGGTAGCCAAGTGCTACCTGTGTGACCTTGGGGAACTGACTTGCCTCCTGGGTACTCAGTATCTTCATCTGAAAAAAATGGGATGGTTGGAATAAATGGCCTTCCATGTTCCTTCCAGCTTTAAATCCAAGATCTTGTGATCTGAATTTCTCTGGGAAGGTTTCTCTGTCAAAAAAAAAAATCCCCCTCCCCCCTCAATGATCTCCTGTGCTATACCACCTGAAATTCCATTATTAGATGAATTCCAGCAAATAGAATTTCCTTTGGGTGAAGGTATAGTCTCTCCAGGCATCCTCTTTTGAAATACAAATACTTTTAATGACACATTAAGCAATTATCAGGCATTATCGCCTCTTTGTGTGAATGAGCTCATCAGATTGTTTTCTTTCCAGGCCTCAAGCTGAGAGGGATCAGTGAGAAGATGAATGTTTGATGGATCAGGGGAGGGAGAGGGATGAAGGATTCAATTTGGGCGTCAAGGGAAGGCTGTAGTCAGGGTACTGTGAAAGGGAAAGATGAGGGGAAAGAGAGACTCAGACAATGGAAGATAAATTTGGCCTCCCACATGTACCTACCCCTCCCATCCCTTCCCCTGGGAACCAGCTAAGCACTTGTACATGGAAGATGCAAGGCCCTGGATGGCCCCCTTCATGGGCTGGGCTCAGAGTGGGGGCAGGGCCTGTGGTTCCAGCTAGCTCTGCTGGGGCTTCTGGCACACTGGGTACTTCTTACCGTCACTCAATCCATCACCAGCCCGGCACTTGTTGCTGCCCCTGTCTTCAAGCTAAAGTAAAATCACTGCCAAGGGAAATCACTGGCATGTTGTGTCAGCTGCCTCTGGGATGTGAAATTATTAAATTAACTGGTCAAGCTTGATTTCTGACTCCAAATGAAATAGGATCCTGCCTGTCAGACAGCTAGGAGGGAAGAAAGGAATAGAAGGCACCAATATGCCCTGGGGTGGGGGCATTTTCACTTGGGTTAGTTTTTCTTCCTGAGAAATTTAATTTTTTAGAGGGTGCTGACTTTGCCCAACTTCTACTCACTTTTGGAGGCTCCCCAGACACAGAAGCCTGGATCCTGGGATTGTGAGGGAGTCAGCCACCCCAAAATGCCACAAATGATCTTCAGGGGTAGGAAAATTTAACCTTGGTCACTGAGGAACTGTAGAGACTCCTTCTAAATGAGGAATTTGCAATCTGTTTGGAGATTAGAAATTCAGAGAATACTGGAGCTGGGAGATAATCAAAGCCGGGCATTTAAAGCCCTCCACATATTGACCTCAACATACCTTTCTGACCTTATTTCCTACCGCTCCACTTATGCATTCCAGTGAAACTAAACTTCTGGCTCCATGTACCATTTCCCACCTCCGAGCATTTGCACAGGTTCTGCCTCTCTTCTTGATCACGTTCTATCTTCATCTCTCCTTTTGAGAATTCTTCTATTTCTTCGAAGTTTAGCTCAGATGAGACCTCCTCCAAACAGCATTCTCTGATTCCCTGAGTTCAAAGGGCTCTTCCCTTTCTTAAATTTTTCTTGTCTACATCTTTCTTTTTCCCCCTCACACGCTGTATTTTACTTAGCTGTCTATAGGTAGGATCTTCTTTCTCAGATCTCCCATGCCCTTCAGTAGAATCTAAGATCCTGGTAGGCAGTGACTGATTTAAAACAAAACAAAAAATTATATCCCCATCACCTAGCTCAGTGGCATACACATAGTATGTGCTTAATAAATATTAGTTGAATCAAATCACCCAATCCACTCTCCCCTCCCTTATTTTATAGTTGAGGAAACTGAGGCCTACCATTGTTAACTGACTAGGGCTTGATTATCTGCCTTTCTCCCTCCTCCACCTTCATTTGTTCTAGTTGCCAGAATTGCTAGCTACACCTGTGCTAGTCAAGTGGATTGAGTGTCACAAAGTGTAGGGTGGGAATAACTTCTCTACTCCATGGTGTCCCTTGGGCTGCCTTCAGGAGGCATCTGTTTTTAAAAATGAGGGAGCTGTGACATGGAGGAGGATTCAGATCTGAACCAGAGGATGTCTTTTGAACATGATCTTTTTCTCTCTTTGCCTTGGAAAGAGGAAATCTTTCAGGGGTGTATGTTGGAGAGAAGGGGAAGAGATGCATCATAGGGTGAGGGCATGGAGCACGCTTTCTTCAGTACCATTTTACATCAATATCCAGGCATGCACAGCAAGGTTCTTTGGCTGGAACGGTGTCTTTTACTTTTCTTGTATTTCCCAAGGCACCCTGAACAGTGCTTAGAGCACAATAAATGCCCAATAAATACCCGGTGAGTTGAATGGAAGTGATTATTTTCAAATGTCGGTACAATCAGAGTTACAGAAATGAGCTAGGTACCAGCAGAAGAGGCCTCTGAAACAAGTGGTTTAGAAAGGGCTCCTCATTCCTGATAGTTCCAGGAAATGTTCCCTCTTTATGAATAAATCCTAGAAATATGACCTGTAAAATCTAACTGAAGCTGGCTTTCCAGAGAGATTGTGTATGTGCAACTCACGAAGCTCACTGCTGTCAGCTTTGTAATGGGGGTGAAAATAGGAGGCAGATTCTGCCCATTTCAAAGCCTCCAACTTTTCTTGACAAAAGGGACTGAGTTTCTGCTGGAGTAGAGATTTACAAAGCTCCTAATAATAATAACTATGATGATGATGTCTCATATGTATATGATACTTTAAGATTTGCAGTTATTTATATGCATTTTCTAATTTAAGCCTCACAGCCCTGGAAAGTAAGAATTATTATTATCTATCTCCTAGGACAAGGGTTCCTAACCTTTTATTGTTCATTTACCTCTTGACATTTCTCAACCTTCTCATAGCTCCTAGTCAATATGAAAGGAAATCAGTGTTGGAGTTTACGGTGCACATAGGAAGAAAACCTTCCCACCACCCCTATTCAATATAATCAAATTCTACATATAAGCACATAAGAAAAAACTAGAAATTAATTTCCACAGGATAATATAATTACCGAATATTCCATGTGTCTCCTTCATAAGCTTTTTAGATCCTTTCTGAGATTAACTGCAATAGGAAAATATAACTATTTACCAAATATTTATGTGTCTCTGAAAACATACCTACCCTAAAGGGATACACTTAAAGGATCCATATACCTCAAAGGGGGTACTCTGAAAAGCAGCTAGGTGGAACAGTGGTTAGAGCATTGGGCCTGGAGTCAAGAAGACCCAAGTTCAAATATGGTCTCAAATACTTACTAGCTGTGTGACCCTGGGCACATCATGTAATCTTGTTTCAGTTTCCTTAACTGTAAAATGGGGAAGAATAACAACGCCTCCCTCACAGAGTTGTTGTGAGAATCAAAATGGATGATATTTGTAAAACCCTCAGCACTGTGCCTGGCGAAAAAAGCAGGGAATTCCTCCTTGTAGTGAAGAGCCCTCTCTTATGTTACATATTTCTATTTACAGATGAGGAAAACTGATGATCAGACAGGATCAGTGAATGCTCAGGATGACTCAGTTAATAAACATCTAAGCATCTGAGGCAGGATTCAAACCTAGGTCTTCTTGTTTTCTAGTCCAGTATTCTATCTACTATGCCCTATTGCCTCTCCTCTCTAGCTTTTCTTTCCTATACCCTATGCAATGTACCCTAATAAGGTACTTCCTCTTACTCTGAATGACTGTTTCCTATTGATAATATTTACATAGTTCTTTAAGAGTTTTATAAAGCACTTAACACATGTTATTTTATCCCATCCTCACAATAACCCCCAAAAGTAGGGGGTTATTATTTATTTATTATTTAATTTCAGATATTGGATATATTTCAGATATTTAGAATATTAGATTGAATATCCAATAGTTATTATTTATCCCCATTTTACAGATAGGGAAAACTGAGACTGAGGGGGTGAAAGGACTTACTCAAGGTCATGCACAGTTATCTGTCACAGGATTTAAACCTAGGTCTTGGCGACCCTCCGCCCAATTGTATCCACTGTGCCACCTCACATAACTAATTAAGTGTGCTCCTTCTCACACATGTAGAAATGAGCTTTTGAAAGATTGTTTTTTAGGGCATCCTGCCCCTGAATTTGCAGGTGGTCTCACTATGCTCTTTCTGTCATTCTGGTTCTCCTTTCTGATCTTTTCCCCTACTCTCATCCCACAAAGGTAGAGATGCTAATGACCCTGACTTTCTCCTAAATATTAGGCAAAATTTATTCTCTCATTCGACTCCACTGCATTGTCCTATTTCGGCTTGTATTCCAGGTTGCGGTGGTTCTTCTGGCTCCAATCCGTTCCTGCGTGGGCCTCAAGCTAAGCTAATGTCCACACAAAGCAGAAATGACCTTTCTTCTTGAGGAGGCCAAACCTTGATCCTGTACCCTCCCATCTTTTCCAGCAAATTGACCTTACTATTTATCATCCCTGCCCCCTCCCCAATCTTCGATCCTTTGCTGTGTCAGACCTCCCTGCTGCCTGTGAACATATATGTCTCCTCCATCCTTTAAAAAGAATTCAGTATATTCTACCATGCCCAGTACTAGCTGTGTTCTCATTCACATTCTCTATTTCTCCTCTCCTTTCCTCGGCTAAACTCCTTGAAAAAGCAATAATCTACATCAATTGTGTCCATCTCATCTCCTCTCACTCTGTCCTAAACCTTCTGTAGTCTGGCTTCTAATCTCATCACTCAACTGAAACTGTTCTCAAAGCTGCTACTGATCTCTTGATTGCCAAATAAAACAACCTTTTCTCAGTCTTCATCCTTCTCAATCTCTCTGCAGCATTTGAAGTTGTCGACCACTTTCTTCTCCTGGTTTACTTTTTATTCTCTGGCCTTTTTTTGGTGAGATTCCCTTCTCTTTTGGTTATCCTTATTCACATCCAATGGCTTCTTCTCAGTCTCCTTTCCTGGATCTTCATCTATATCACACTGTCTTGAGCCAACTTCTCTTTTCTTTTTACATTGTCTCACTTGGTTATCTAGTCAGTTATTGTGGGTTCAATCATTATTTCTTTGTAGATAGCTCCAAGACTTACAAGCTCAGCTCTGGTTGTTTTTCTGCTATACAGGTCCATATTGCCTGAATTCAGTGGAATGAAATTTGGCTTTGAAGTAAGGGAATCTGTGTTCAAATCCCAGCTTTGAAGTAAGGGGATCTGAGTTCAAATACCAGCTTTGAAGTAAGGAGATCTGTATTCAAATGCCAGCTCTGCCTCCTACTTCTTGTGTGACCTCTCTGAGCCTCAGTTTCTTCATCTGTAAAATGAGGTGGTTAGATTAGACAGCCTCTAAGGTCCTTTGCATCTTGAAGTCTGATTCCATCATTTCAAATGGATGAACTGTTGGCATTTCAAACCCAACATTTTCCAAACAGAATTCATTCTCTTTTCACCCAAACTCCTCTTAATTTCTGTATTACTACAGAAAAAACTGCCCCCTTGCAGTTACTCAGGTTAATAAACAGTGTCATCCTTGTCTCTTCATTCTTAGTCACAGAAAATCAGTTACTAAATATCGTTTCTACCTCTACAACCTCTCTCCTTTATGTTTTCTCTCCACTTACACAAGCACTGCCCTAGTTCAGGCCCTCATCACATCTAGCATGGACTAGAGATTGTTCAGTCATATCAGACTTGTCAGACTCTTTGTGACCTCATTTGGTATTTTGTTGTTTGTTTTGTTTTGTTTTTTGGCAAAGATACGGGAGTGATTTGCCATTTCCTTCTCCAGCTCATTTTACAGATGAGGAACTAAAACAAACAGGGTTAAGTGACTTGCCCAGGGTCACACAGCTGGTAAGTATCTGAGGCCAGATTTGAACTCAGGCCTGGCACTCTATTTACTGTGCCACCTAGCTGCCTTTTGGGCTAGTGAATAACTTCCTAATTTCACTCTTTACCTCCCCATTTCAATCCATTCTCTAGACAGACAACAAGGTGATTTTCTTAAAGCTCAAATTTGACCATGTCACATACCTATTCAATAAATTCCATTGGTTAATATACTCCCCTCTTTGACAACTAAACCTTTATACTTTGTACCATCTTTTCAGTCTTACACATTACTCCCCTCTGCACTCTCGATGAACCAGCTAGTACTGGCTTACTTGATATTTCTCACATACCTTCCCTCAGCTATGTTGTTGTATTGCCTGTCCCCCTGTGCCTGGAAACCTCTCCCTTATCATTTCTGTCTCCCAGAATCCTTAGCTTCCTTCAAGACTCAACTTAAGAAGCATCTTCTATAGGAAGTCTTTCTTGGTCCCACCATCTGCTGGTGCCTTTTCTCTTCTATCTCCCATATAGGTATCTTGTATCTCATTGCATTTCTAGTCAAATGTATGTATACACGTAGTGTTATCTGCCTATTAGAATGTCAACCTCCCTAAGAAAGCTAAGTGGGGCCACAGTGCACAGAATGCAGGGCCTGAAGTCAGGAAAAGCTGAGTTCAAATCCAGCCTCTGAAATTTAGTATCTGTGTAGCCCTGGGGAAGTCACTTAACTTCTGTTTGCCTCAGTTTCCTCATCTGTAAAACGAAATAGAGAACGAAATGGCAAACTACTCCAGTATCTTTGCTGAAAAAACCTCAAACAGGGTCATGCAGTGTGAGACACAATTGAAACGACTGAGCAACAATATATTGATTATAGAAAGAACTAGGTGGCATAACGGATGTATCTCTAAGCCTAGAGTCAGGAAGACCTGAGTTCAAATCCAGTCTCAGATATTTACTAGCTCTATGGCTCTGGTCAAGTCACCTAACTGCTGCCTGACTCAGTTTTCTTATCCATACAATGGGGACAATAATAGCCCCTACCTCCCAGGGTTGTTACAAGGATCAAAGAGATAATGATCCTAAAGCATTTAACACAGGGCCTGGTACATGTAAGTGCTATGCAAATGTTGGTTATTGTTACTGGCTATTATTATTAAGGGCAAGGACTGGTTTGGCTTCTTGTCTTTTTTTCATTTAGCATGGTGAGTGGCATATAGTGAGAGGCTTAATGAATCCTTGTTGACTGATACCCGAGGTTATAATAATGCATCATGGTAGCAACTGTTGCATTTTCTATATACTATTATTTAACTTTAATGGTCATCTTCAAAATTTTAATTTACTGGTGGGATTTGGGACACTTTGGAAAGATGAGCAGGGTGGGGCAAGGAAGGTGAATCTGTTGGCAATCTTTCAAGTCATCCTAAATCAATGCCTTCTCCCTAGGCCTCCATTATGACATAGTTTTTGACACTAGGTTCTTCTCTTCCTAGGGCTAATTAGGGAGAAGGTGGTATCACTGGCCACTGAGTGCTTAATATCCTTTAAAGACAGCACAGGACACACTGACCTGGTGAATCCTGAAACAGACCCAAAACAAGTCACCTCTTCTCTCTGGGCCTATTTTCTGATCTGTAAAATCCTGATCTACAAATAAATAAATAAGTAGATAGATAGATAGATAGACAGATAGATAGATAGATAATGGAAATTTTGCAGATCAAGAAATAGGTTCAGGGGGACCATGTGACTGTTCTGGGTTCCTCATTTATTTGGTGACGAGTGAGCTGGTATAATTTAAGTCTCAATGCCACTCCTGCTGTTGGGTGGTGCAGTGGGTAGAATACTAGATTTGGAGTCAAGAAGACCTGAGTTCAAACGTAGTCTCACATATTTACCAGCCCTTCGACTCTGGTCAAGTCATGTAGCTGCTATCTGCCTCAGTTTCTTAATCTGTGAAAAGGGGACAGCAATAGCACCTCTCTTGCAGGGTTATTTTGAAGATAATATTTACAAAGTGCTTCGAAATCCTTAAAGTGCAATATAAATACCATTTCCCTTTTGCAATATATAAATTGATCACAGTGCCTCTCCACTTTTATCTCGGAATGTACCTTCCTGCCAAGGACCCATTAGATCCTGTGGTTGAGATGAGGCTATTCCGAAATCTTCCTCAGTGCCAAAAGGTACCCTGAATCCTCTGTTCAATGATTTTTCAAAGCAACCTATGTTTCCTTTAAACATACAACCCAACAAACCAACAGCTCCTTGGTTTTGCTAACCTCCACATGTTCTCACGTTCCATGATTTTTTTTTTTTTGTAGAGGACACACTATATTTATGGTACTAACATGGAAAAAAAAAAAGCAATATGAGCTGAACGGCAGAAAGCCCTGATAAACAGGCTGCTGTAATTTATGTCTCAATGCCACTACCTCTGCTTCCCTTGTTGCAATGTATAAATTGATAGCAGGGTTTTGTGATTGTCTCAGCCTTACCAGGGCAGTTGTTGACTGTTTGGTCTGCTTATTAATACGTCCTCTCAAGTGACAGCCCTGTATTTTATATTCTGGAGAAGGGCTGGGAGTTTCAGAAGATTCCTTGCAGCATGTAAAACTCTCCTGAAAGCAAGCAGGGGAAAATACAGCAAGATGGAAAAGTACTCTCTGAAAAATGTTCTCCATAAATGGAATGAAAGAAAGCAAAGGCAAAGAGGAAAGGGAGGAGCGAAGGGAAGTTAACCAGGGTCAGCCTCTTGTCAAGTGCCGATGGCTAAGTACGAAGCACCTAATGTATGACTGGAGAGAGGAGGAACATGTTTCTAGTTAGGACGTGATCTATAGCTTTTATTTGAGTAAACTCTAATGTCCTGCTTGCTTGTTGTGGAACATAATTTAGAATAATTATGGTAATAGTCAGGAGACAAATTATCCTAATAGATTCTGGTAAAACAGTGTTGGGTCAGTGGAAGCATTTCTGGGGACGGTAGCAGAGGAGACCAAAGGGAGAATTGAATTAGGCCTGGGAATACAGGGAGGTGGTGGTGGGAGGAGGAGGAAGCTCAATGAGGTAATTATGCAGACTTAGTTCTCAGATTATTTCCAGCAAAAGTCTTCTTTGTATGTTTATGATCAAGAATAAAGCCCGGAGCTCAGTATCTGCCCCTGATGGCCAAAGCATGCAAAAGTTCCTGGTTTCTATCTCCCTGTTAATGACCAACTAGGTGGGAAGAACTGGCCTGAGATTCCATTTATTATCTGAAATGCCATCCAACTACTATTACAAAAACATGGCTTCTCATGATGTGTCTCTTCTCTGCTCAAGAACTTAGCCTGGCTCCTCACTGTCTATATTTTCTTTTTTTTTCTTTAATAGTATTTTTTCCCAATTATATGTAAAGACAATTTTTAGAACATTTTTACAGTTTTCAAATGAAATTTTGAGTTTCAATTTTTTCTTCCATCCTCCCCTCCCCTCTTCCTACAAGAGTAAGCAATTTGATATAGGTTATACATGTGTAATCATGTAAAACATATTTCCGTATTAGTCATAATTGTGAAAGAAGAAATAGACCAAAAGGAAAAAAAAAACTGACAATAGTATGCTTTGCTCTGCCTTCCCCACTGTCTGTATTTTCAAGCAAAGATTCCTCAATCTAGCTTCACCTTTGTTCTCCAATTTTTTCTTTTACTGCTTGGTCCCTAACAGACACTCTCTCCATTAATGGTGTCAGCCTCCTCTCTATACCAAAATTGCAATGTATTTTTGCCTCCGATCTTCGGTTTCTATGGTTCTCTCTGCCTAGAATGCCTTCCCCTCCTCCTCTCTCTCTCTCTATCCCAGGGTGAGGAACCTGCAGCTTTGAGGCCATATGTTGCCTTCTAGGTCCTCAGGTGTGGCCTTTCCACTAAGTTCAACTTTTACAGAGCAAATTCTTTTATTAAGGGGATTTGTTCTGTGAAGTCTAGACTCAGTCAAGGGGCTGCACTTGAGGACTTAGAGGGTCACAGGTGGCCTCTAGGCTGCAGGTTCCCCACCCCTGAATTCTATTCCTTATTCATACTTCATGTTCTAGCTCAATTCTCACCTTTTCCTTAAAATCTTCTCTAATAACTCCAGATAGCTTTTATAAGGAAAAAATAATAACCAGAACTCATATTACTATGGCCCTTTGAGTCCTACAAAGTGCTCACTTCATGATAACCCTGTGACAAAGAGAGTGTGATTCTCATCTCTCCATTTTACAGATGAAGAAACTGAAGATCAGGGAGTTGTGTCAGATCAAACTGACAGGTAGTAAGCAGCAAAGCCAAGATTCAAACTCAGGCCAACAGGCTCCAGATATATTTCTCTTTCTACTAACTGGATCAAATGAGATAACACATTGCGGTGCTTTGTAAACCTTAAAACATGAAGCTATTCTTTCTAATAGATGCCATTTAGGCAGCTAGGTGGCACAGTGAATAGAGTGTCAAAAGAGTCAAGTTCTGATCCCACCACAAATACCAGCTGTGTGACCCAGAGCAAATAATTCTACCTCCCTTGGTCCCAGTTTCCTCATACATAAAATGGGTATGATAATAGAGCCTCCTTCACAAGGATGATGTGGGGATCCAAAGGAGATAAGACAGGCTGTCTCAAGAGTTTTAGTGCAGCTTTGTAAAAACTTTAAACTGCACTCAGACTTTCGAAACACCTTTGTGTGGAATTGTTGTAGTTCAGTCATTTCAGTCATGTTAAACTCTTTGTGACCCCATTTGGAATTTTCTTGGCAAAGATCCTAGAGTGGTTTGCTGTTTCCTTCTCGAGGTCATTTTATAGCTGAGAAAACTGAGGCGAACAGGGTCATACAGTGACTAAGTGTCTGAGGCAAAATTTGAACTTAAGAAGAGGAATCTTCCTGACTCAAGGCATGGGCTCTATCCACGGTGGCACCTACTTTTATGTATGTATGCACATACGTATGTGCGTATATGTATATACACATGTATATGTATATATGCACACACGTATGTGTATGTACATCAATATAGGCATGTATATGCATACATACATGCACCTATATGGATGTATATGTGCATATGCATGCATGTGCATACATGTGTGTATGTGTATATATGTATATGTGTGCATGTGTGTGTATGTATATATGTATTATGTGTGTGTGAAGTGCATTGCATATAAAGGCCAGCTATTATTGTTATTAGACCATGTTGTTTCTGATGAATTCCCTCCTTCCTAGCCTTGAATTGTAACACAGTTATCCCTTCCATATTGCAGAGGTTATGGGTGCGGCCCTCCCAAAATCTGGAAAATCCATGTAAAAATTTTTGGCCCTCTCTTCGTACCAGAGAAGAAGTCTGAATTTTTTCCTTTTCTTTTATGGGGTGTTTATTGTACCTTATTGTAAAATTCTGGTTAAGTATTTGGTCATAGGCTATATGTTAAGTAAAAACACCATATGGAAAAGAACTTTTTTCTGTGTCATCTGTTGGCCTTCATGTGTCATCTACAGCTTCTGCAAAAGTCCCTAAAAATTCCCATTTGATTTCTTATGCTGACCCACAATATATCAAAACCATGATGGGGAAAGTCACAATGTGGAAAGGACAACTGCATTTACTAAACAATGCATTGGGGGCAGGAGGAGGAGAGATGTTTTGATTATGTTCTACTTAAGACAGTTATAAATTAATGGAGTTGTTCCCCTTGGGGAAAAGCACAACATAATGCCCTTGTTTCTTATTTTCTATGCTGACTACCCAAGGTTCAGGTCAAAGAAGTGCTCCATATTGGTTGAATGGTTAAGTATTCAGTTCAGTCCCACTCTGCATTAGCTAGGCTCCTGAGAGCCCAATGCCCAAATTTCTAAGAGTCACATGTGGTCTTAGGAAATCAACTGGACCAACTGGGACTACCACCAGACCATTACAATGGGTGAATTGGCAGAGACAGAAGGTGTTTCAAAACTTAATCAAAAATTAATTAGAAAAAGAAACAAGCCAAAGGACAAACATCTGTGAGAAGATGATCTGAAAAGGAAAACAAATCCAATATATGACATTTAATTTGAGTTAGGACCAGAAACATGCTGGGCTACATTTGGATTAGCTGTAAATGCTTTGCGGGGGGAGCGGGAAGCATCAGTGTTTACTTCATGGGGAATAACTGACATCTCCAACAACTCAGAGATGGTGGGGGAGAGAGAGGGAGAAGGGTCTCAGAGCAAGATCAAACACCAGCAATATGAATCCTGTGATGTCTGGGAGATGATAATAAATAATAATTAAAGCGAATGATAATGAACATACCAAGAGGGGCGCAGAAGTTACAAAGCTCCATACGCCAAAGCAAAGCCGAATAAATACTCTCAGGGCCTCTGTGCCAATCCCAGACAGGGAGATGAGGAGAGCACTGAGCAGCCAGCACCCTAATAAGGGGAATTAATCTTTCACATCTTACCAGGCCTCCAGGTCTGCTCATTATTTCCACTTTCCTGTCAGAAATAGTGGCGATATATTAGCAATTGATCTGGAATTCAATGAAACTGAATTAGGAGTCAGATGCTAAGGGGTTGGCGGGCAGAGTAGCAGGCTAAGGTACAGTAATGGCTATGGGGGACTGGTGCAATTAAGTTCTATTCTCATCCAGACCTACCTCACTGGGGAGAGAGGGAGGTGGGATGACAGACTGTCCCCTTAGGAGCAGAGGAGGGGAGGTGATAGTATTGGACTTGGAGTCAGAAAGATAGACCTGAGCTTAAAATTTGACTCAGCTATGTCACCCTGGGAAAGTCATTTGCCTTCTCAACCCCTATTTCCTGATCTATAAAATGGGAATATTACTAATAATAGCATCTACTTCACAAAGTTCTTATAAAGATTATATACATTTATATGGATAGAATGTGTGTGTGTATAAACTGTATGAGTGTGTGTGTGTGTATATATACATACATAATATATATGCAATATACATATGCATTTACATATGTATGCATACACATACATATCTATGTGTGTATATGTGTGTGTGTGTGTGTGTGTGTAGCAGCTAGGTGGTGTGGTAGATGGAGTGCCGGGCAGTCTCATCTTCCCGAGTTCAAATATGGCCTCGCACACTTACTAGCTGCCTGACCCTGGGCAAGTTACTTAACCCTGTTTGCCTCAGTATTGTCAGCTGGAAAATGAGGCGGAGAAGGAAATGGAAAAATGCCTCAGTATCTTTGTCAAGAAATCCCAAATGGTGTCAGGAAGAGTTGGACAGGACTGAAATGGCTGAGCAATGTGTGTATATGTGTGTGTGTCTATACACACACACACACACACACACAGAGAGAGATATGTATATATAGTGATTTGTAAACCTTAAAGGACTGTACAAAGGCAAGCTATTATTACCACCACCATCACCACCACCACCACTACTACTACTACTACTACTACTGGGAATTCACTTCTCATCTTCTCCCTCAACCAGGGGCAGGGAGTCATTCACTGCAACTAAAATAATGCCTTCTTGAAGCTATACGGAAGTTGAATTTTTCCAGCATGATGTGTGTAAAACAAATGAACGAACAAACAAAAAGCCAAACCCTCTGGTTTTTCAGAGCCTAGACTTCCTTGAGACAGTCAGGTAGCCAGCCCCGTTGGGTATGACAATCCAGACACGTCTATAGGGAGAAAAGCAGAGTGAAAGTGAGAGCTGAACACAGCCTGGGAGCCAGGTGAAGGGGGCTAGCTCTTGCAAGGTCATCCTTCTTCCTTGTCTCATCTAGGCATGACCTGCCCCCGGTGTTTGGCTTGTGAATATATCCTGCCTCTCCAAATGATTGCCTTGTATTTCTCCCTTTCAGGTAACTTCAAACCAGTGATATTCCTGTCTTGTCTTCTGCTGCACTGTCTCTTTCCTACCTCCCCCATTCCCATGGATATCTCAAATCACACTACAAACCTTCCCTTGTGTGAATCAAAGTACACTGAATAAAACCCTATTGTTCTTAGCATCATTAGCCAGACTCAAGCCTTCCTACTGAAGGGCTTTTCCAGTCTCCCAAATGCTAGAGCCTTCCCCATTAAGGTTACTTTCTACCTAACTCTTTCAAGTTACCTATTTAATTATATATTATATTTCGCATTAGAACATAAGCTCTTTTGGGGTAGAAATCGTTTTTTTTTTTGGCCTTTCCCTGTATCCCTAGCACTAAAGACAGTTCCTGGCACATAGAAAGTACTTAATATATGATTGCTGATTGAGTGACCAATTGCTTCTTCTGAGAAAGCTCTAAGTTCCAAAAGTCAGATGCCAAAAAAAAAAAACCAAAAACAAAAAACCAAAACTGGACTATGTAGTTCACTCTTCTCACTTTTCTCAAAGACTCATCCACAACCATTGAGCTTTTTGGAAACAAAGGATGGTGGGGCCATAGAAGGAGTGATTAATTTGGAATCGGAGGACCTGGAGTCAAAATATGGCTCTACCACTTCCCACTCAACCACTTTGGGTGTTAGTTTCCTCATCTGTAACGTGGAGAGGTGGACCAGATGACCTCAAGATCCCATGAAGATCTAAATCTATTCTATGAACGGCTTGTTCTCTTCAAGGAAAGAGAGGAAACTCCAAAGAAGCAGTTCATACAACATTATTTTGAGTTGGAGAAGCACAGGTCTAGGAGTCAGAAGACCTAGGTTGTAAAGCCAGATTTGCACTTTTCTACTAATATGACTATGGCAAATCATTAGAGCTCAGGTTTTGTTTTGTTTGTTTTTTGCTTGTTTGTTTCTTTTTGAAGGGGGGAAGGCAGGGCAATTGGGGTTAAGTGACTTGCTCAAGGTCACACAGCTAATAAGCATGTCAAGGGTCTGAAGTCAAATTTGAACTCAGGTCCTCCTAACTCCAGGGCCAGTGCTCTACTCACTGCACCACCTAGCTGCCCCATTTTGTTTTGTTTTAGATATAGAATGAGGATAGAAAGGAAGAATTGCCCATCTTAAAGGGCTATTTTATAACATGTATGGAAAACACTTCAAAAACTCTACCTTGTGACATCCAGTTTCTAAGTCTGGTCATTCTCACATGTCCATCCCCTTTTCTCTGTTTCTCATGAGGTAGTTAAAAGCTTCACTGCAACCCTCCTGGACTGCTACAATATCTTCTTCACAGGTCTTCCCACCTTGACTCTCTCCTGTTCCAAGGCATCCTTCCTACTACAGCCAGAAGAATCTTTCTTATTTATAGAAATGGTCATGTCACTCTTTCACCTCCAAATCATCAGTGGCTCCCTATTGCCTACTGATGTCTTTTAATTTGCAAACAAATTGGATTTAAGTGAGGCAGAGCTGGAAGAAGTCTCCAGCCTCACTCTCTTCTCGAGAGTCATCAGAGTCCAGTGGCTAGACAAGTCAAGACAAATGGAGGTGTCTCAAGATGCACTGGATGACCTTGGTGTCTTAGATGTCTGACCAAGCTCTAAGTGTTCCATAGTACCTGCTTCTGTAGCCTTCGTGGCCCGTGGGACAAACTATTCTCATCTGCCCTTTCTGCCAGGGGAAGTCTTCACATGCTTGGGTTAGACATCCTCTAGATCACCAATAGGCTTGAGGTTATGCTCAACTTGGTTAGCATCCACCGAGATGGTTTTACTGGGGTGTAGGTCGTTGAACATGCTACAACTTCTTGCAGCCACAGGTGAGAGTTGGCTGTCAGGTGGACATGGAAGGTGGAAATTAGCCCCGAAAAAGGCTCAGCAGCTCTCACCCTAGAGGTGTTAGACTTCCGTGAATACCCGTACACCCTAGGCCTTCCTTCATATGACACTACCGGACCTTCACAGCCTTATCTCCTATTATCTCATTAAATAAGCTCTACGCTATAGTGAAAAATGAACAGCTCTCTGACCCCTGAATACATTCTCTAGTCTCACACTCCCATGCATATGTCTGAAGTGTCTGTCTTTACTTACTGAGCTCCAATGCAGCCTTCAAAGCCCAACTCAAAGTCATCTCCTCTATGAAGTTTCCTCTGATTGCCTGAGTTGGTAATAACCATCCTTTCTAGATCTCGTACAGCTTTAGTAACTCTCCAATATGCTTATCATGGGATATTCTATGTTTTTTTTTTAAAACAAGCCCATGATTTCATTGTTATATGGACCTCCCAGTAAGGAAACTCATTTTACAAATGCAGGTTGTTACCTGTTCTGTATCTTATAGCCTCACAGGATTACAGGGAGCACTGAGGTTAATTGGCTTGTCCAAGGTGAGACAGCCAGTGGCAAGACTTGAACTTTCTGAGTTGTTTGTGGACAACTCTCTATCTACTAGACAACACCAGCTCTAAATATAAAATATAGCTATCAAAGCTTGTCTTATCCCTTTGCTAGTCTGTAAGTTCCTTGAGGGCAGGCACTATGATTTATTTGAACTTTGTATCTTTCCTAGGATATAATATAATTCTCTCTCCCCAGTAAGTGTATAGTATATCTTCACCGCTTGATTTATTCTAAGGAACTGTGATTATTATTGCAATAGATTTTTAAAAATTTTATTATTCTATTTTTAATTTATGAAATAAAACAAGGATTTCCATAACATAGTAGAATTTAAAAAGATGATTGCACACGAAACTGAAAACCTATTATGTACAATTTCTTATTCTTTTTAAATAAATAATAAAGTTAGCATGTAACTTTCTTTTTTTTCTTTTATTTCTGTCTCCCTTCCATCCCCCCAGCATGAAGGAAGACCATTGTCTGCATCCAGAAAGAGGACTAATTTTTCTTTTTCTTTCTTTTTTTAAGCTTTGAATAATACCATAATTTTTTCTTTATTCATTCTCCATGTCTAGGCAATGAGGAAATTTGGCAAGGGATGATAGTTTAGACAGAGATAATCCATAAAAAAATGGAAAGTCTACACTTAGTTGAAAGTTGACTCTATCTGAAATGCCAGAAAAGCAGTTGATGAGTTTCTCCAGAGGCTTACTCTAAAATGAATGTCCAAGAAAGATGTCCAAATCTTCACAAGGATTCTTCCTTCACTGAATCATTCAATTAATAAATATTTACTGCACCAAACTCCATTTATCCAGCACTGTGTTAGAGGTTGTGAAAGATTCAAAGAGGTCTAAGTCAAGGTTCCTGTCCTTATGTCAACTGAAGGCTAGTTGAAGAGACCAAAGACATGCAAAACAACTGAAGAATACTTAATTGATACATAGATTTCTAACGATAATTTATTGCTTCTGTTCATGCACCAAGGTAAGAAAGAGCTTAGAAAAAGAGAGATCAGTGCATGCTACAGGAGATGGCAATATCATTCAGTGGAATGCCCAATGAATGTGAGGTCAAATCCTGATTCTGCGATATACAGACATATGACCTTACGCAAGTCACCTGATCTCTGTGGACCTCAGTTTCCTCATTTGTAAAATTAAGGAGCTGTATTAGATAACCAATAAGATTCGTTTCAGTTCTAAATCTATTATTCTGCCTTGAGAAGATTTCGCCATTTAAAAGGTGGGTCCTGAGGTTGGCCTTGAGAGATGAGAAAGATATGGACATGTAGAGTATAGGGAGAAAGTCTTAGAGAAGGCAGAGTTGCATGAATGAACACATAAGGATGTAGAAGATTCTATGTAGATAGTCCCTTGAAATTTGTTAAGCGCTCTCTCTCTCACTGTGTGTGTATATATATATATGTATATATGTATATATATACGTACATACATACATATGTATATATTATCTTATTTGATCCCTACAATAACCCTGTGACGTAGGTACTAATATTATCCCCATATTACAGATGGTAAAACTGAGGCTCAGAGAGATTATGTGAATTGCCCAGGATCAAACAATTAGCAAATGTCTAAAACTAGCTTCAAATTCAGGTCTTCCTGACTTTAATCACATCTTCATCCTTTACAAAATGCTGCTTCAATTGTATGGAAGTTTATACCAAGTATCAAACCTCCTCATTTATCACAAACAATACTTAATATAATCCTAACTGGAGGTTGTCTCAAAACTCAAAGTTGAGAAAGCAGAGATTTTGCTGGGGTGGAGATTGTTAATAATGGAATATTAATGTGGTGTGGCAAATTCCAATTTAACAAATTAGCATGTTTTAGTGTGTCAGCTGTTGCTCATAAACACAAATAATGAATTACCATTAGAAGGATGGCCCTAGAAGAGCTTTGCCACAGGTGATGGCCAGCCTTGGCTTGCTTTGAATACAAATGGGCAGTTTAGGTGAAACTACCTTGAAAAGGTGCCAGGTCTAGCAAAAGCTAGTGGCCAGAGGAGATAGGAATATATGTTCTATCACTGTGCTGGAGGTTTCACAGCTCTTAGTCCTTTTCAAGGAGAAAGAGTTCCCACTCAAAGCAATCCACTTGAAACGAGACAGGACAATATGACTTGTACTGTATACTGTGCGACTGAATGTTACATTGCATTATCCAAAATGTGTGTGTATATACCTATATACATACACACATAGACATGAACACATGTATGTGTGTGCATGTGTGACCAGACCTGCCATTTTCATCAGTGTAGAGAGCTCTAAATGCCGAGCCAATTCAAATCAACACCTTCTCTGCAATTTCATCTTAGAGTATTGCCTGGGAGCACTGAGAGTTTCAGTGATTTGCCCAGGGTCACACCGCCCAGATATATTGAAAGGTAGGACTTGAACCTCTATCTTCCTGACACCAGGGCCAGCTACTATCTGCTATCCCACCAACTACACCACAAGGACTAGATGCATTAGTGGGCAGCTAGGGGTCGCCATAGGGCGTAGATTGCTGGGCCTGGAGTCAGGAAGACTCATCTTCCTGAGTTCAAATTTGGCCTCAGACGCTTAGTAGCTGTATGACCCTGGGCCAGTCATTTAAGCCTGTTTGCCTCAGTTTCTTCATCTGTAAAATGAACTGGAGAAGGAAATGGCAAACCCTTCCACTATCTTTGCCAAGAAAACCCCAAATGGGGTCACGAAGGGTTGAACATGCTTAAAATGACTGAATAACAACAAAAAGAAATGAGAGATGGGGGAGACCAAATGTGGTAGAGGTAAGGTAAAGGCTAGTCTGATCTGTAGCCCTCTCTCACTCAAATCAAAGTCAACTGCCAGCCATGTCATCATTTCTCTGACACCATGGTCCTCTTTGAAAACAAAAGACAAACACAACAATCTGATCTGTGAAGGGTCTGGCAAGGTGGAGGGCATCCTAGGTTGAGGGCTAGAAGGGACCTTAAAAGTCCATCTAGGCCACCCTCCTCATTGTAAAGAGGAGGATTGAGAAGGTTAATCAATAACCTAGTTGATACAGGTAGTTAGTGTCAGAAGTGGGATTTGAATCCAGGTCCTCTGACTTCAGAGCTAGTACCCCTTCCACTATACCATAGCAGTTCCTCTTATGATTGGTCTTATATGGGATTACTACGGAACAATGATAACACGAGGAAGGACCTTGATGACACCAACCCTTTATGTTCCATGGCTGAATTGGAATGCATTTCATAGACCATGTCATTGAGCTTTATCATGAACACTCTCTAAACATCCCTGACTTGTGGTCATTCAGCAAGCACATAAAGACCTCTTGAGAGGGGCAAGGATTCCTTCCTGAGGTAGCGCATTCTCTCTTTGGACAGCCCTGTTTGCAAGGACAGTTCCTTCCCTTACATCAGGTCTAAACCTGCTTCTGCAACTTCTGCTCACTGCTCCTAATTCCGTAGGCCAAATGGGAGTCAAATCTCTCTTTTGGCTGATTGCCCTACACGTACTTGGAGATGGTTATCACATTCCCATTAGATGTTCTTTTTTCTAGGATAAAGACTTCCCAGTTACTTCAACTGATACTGGTGTGATATGCCATTTATACCCTCATTCAAGTCATGAGAGCTTAAATACTAAGATTGATCTGTGATGTCACTGACATGGGTAATTCCCTCAGCGATGCAAATCATATAACTCATCCACGTATGCTTATTCTGTGAAATTCTTGTCCACATCATCCCATGAGTTTGCTACAGACAACTCTGCACACCAAGTTAGGGAGTCATCTTCGTGGTCTGTTGACATCACAAGGATACCAGGAGAGCATGTGAGCTGTTTGTAAGTATCTCTCATCCCACTACACGATCATCTCACATTTTTTCACTCATTTCTTTGATATCTTCCACAATTTCTCTTTTGTAATCCTTTGTGATATGTTATACTCTTTTCATGCCCACCATGTATCTCTCCATTGCCCTTTGGGTGACCTTCAATTTCAATTCTGCAGAAACTGTAGACTTCCATGACTCACAGTTATACAAGAAAACCAGAACATTTTTGGTACTAACGGGGCAGGCCTTTGTTTCACAGAGATACATGAGGTCATTAAAAGAACTTTTCAATTCCCCAAAATATTGACAAAACTGGTAAACAACATAATACCAAGGACAGATTCCTGAGGTACTCTGCTAAATATCTCCAAGTTAATATCAATATACTAATAACTACTCTTTGGGTTCAAGCAATCAAATGCTTTTGAACTCACCAAACTGTTGGTTTGTTTTGAATAGTTTGAATAGATAATTTTGCTTATATCCACCAAACTCTTATCTAGTCCCTAGTTGTCCATCTTGCCAAAAGAACAGGGGGAGACTTTGCCAAATGCTTTGCTAAGACCTAGAGGTGCAGTATGTCTAGAGCAGTCTTCTTTTATTCGGTCTTTTAAAAACCACTGACAATGGTTCCATAGTTACTTCTGCCCATTGTTTATCTGAGTCTGATGACAGCTAAATATCCTCTTATAGTTTTCTGACTTATCTTTGATTTCAACTCTCTGTCAGTCACTTCTGTTTTTATCTTATTAAACACAAAGGGAGGGAGGGAAGAAGGAAAGAATTGCTTTCGATTTGCTAGGTCATTGATTTATCAGCTCCTCTGCTCTTAGCAGAAAGATAGGGCTCCAGAAGATAGTGGTATTGTTAAAATTCTGCCCACATCAGTTTGTGATAGGTTCCTTCAACTCCTTGTGTGATTTTACTTTCAATTCTTTTCATCTAACACACGCTAACTACCTACTATGTGCAAGACAGTGTGCTATGTATTTGGGATAAAAGACAAAAATAGTATGTGTCCTCAAGGAATTTACATCTACTTTGGGAAAGAACATGGACCAGCTAAACAAAATCTATGGAACAAGAGAACACTAGCAAAGATGGGCATCAGGGAAGGCTTTACTGAGGAGGTGCCATCTGAACTGGGCCTTGAAGGAAGCTAAGAATCCTAAGAGGTAAAGACAAGAAAGGAGTGGATTCTGGACATAAAGAATGAGCTATGGAAAGGTGTAGAGATTGGAGATAGAACAATGAGTTCAGGAGCAGCTTGTCCCATTTGACCGGAACAGAGAGGTGGTGATACCAATTATGTCTAGAATGGTAGTTTGGCACCTCCTTCTGAATGAGTATATATGTTAAGCTGGGGAATTTTAATTTTATCCTAAAGGCAATAGGGAGCCCCATTTTTGAGCAAAGGAGGAAAATGCTCTATGGTAGATAGGCTAGAGAGAAGAGAGGCTAGAACCAGTGAGACCTATTAGGAGACTACTGCAATAGTCTAAGCTAAACTAAGGTCATACTCATATGAATAGAGAAAGGAGAGACACGAGAGATTTATAGAAATAGGAGAATCAACGAGACTTGGAAACTGGTTGAATATGGATGATGATGGAGAGGAAACAGTCAACAATGATTCTGAGATGAAGATCCTGGGTAACTGGAAGGAGTTTGGAGCCCTCATTTGTAGCAGTATGGTTTGGAGATAGGGAAGGGGGGATTTGGAGGGAGATGAAAATCAGGTTTGTTTCAGACGTTTCATTTGAGCCACTGATGGGACTTCCAGGTGGAGATGTATCTTGTTATATATAACAGCCTCTCACTCAGTAGATACTTGGTCAATGAGTTACCTCATTCAAAGTGAGAACCTTGAAAAGACTTTGGCCTGAAAGGGCCGGGATCTCCCAATGCATCCTGGGCCATCTCCAGTTGTCCTGGTGAATATCAGGCCACTGGACCCAGATGGCTCTGGAGGAGAAAGTGAGGCTTTCTTGCACAGCGCTCCCTCACTCAAATCAAAGTTGACCACAAGTCATGTCATCATTTCCCTGATGTCATGGTCCTCTTCGAAAACAAAGGACAAACACAACAACAACAACAACAACCCAGCAGACAACAATGCAGCAGTAGCAGATTTCTGGAGAGAGAGAGTAGAGCTGGGCATATAAATTTGGATGTAATCTGTCCAGGTGATCTGTATACTAGCCCTATGACAATACCCCTTCCAGGTTTTTTCCCTCTTCATTAATATTGCTCAAATACTCTCTACCTAATTTCCCTATTCAGTTTCTGAATTTACTCATCTGAGTATATCATCAAATGAGATAATACATGGAATGAGATCTGCAAATCTTAAAACGCTGTATAAATGATAGCTATTATTATTGTCAATTTAGAATGCTACTTTATATCCCTTTAAAATGATCTGTTCCTTTTGAATGAGGTATGTCCTTCCAGAGGCATATTCCAGTCATGATCCCCATCCCACTGAGTCTCAGCAATACTTGTGAAGTCAAATTTATCTCCTTGATTTAAGAAGTCTAGTTCACCCTGATTGTTACCTATAATTTATGTATTCATATTGAAGACATCTATGGCTCTGGGTTTTATTGATGCTTTTCTACTTAGAAAATTTCTCATTAGTTTCTGGTCCTCTCTTCTTCTTATGTTACACATGCTTCTTTTTATGGTATCAGATTCAGCAGGTATATTTGGGCAGTCTTCTCACCCTCCCCCCTCTATTTCCAAGTTAAAGGTCTCTTGACCTGATTCAAAAGACTTGACATCTACATTTTCACTTGCCCTAGTCAAGTATTTTCCATCCCTATCCAAGATCTCTTGTTCTTATATTTTAAGCTATGGTCTAGGAATTCAAATCTTGTTCTCACCATGCTCTTCATTCCCAAAATCTTCTTCTCTCTTCTAAATGCCCCACATTCTATCTCCAGCAATGTTGAAAACAAGACCTATACCTCTATTGTATTAGGGTTATTGACCAGGATTTTATAATGCCTTCTAGATTTCTTCTGGCAGTATAATTTCCCCCACATCAATCATCAGAAAAAGGCAGCTTGTATTCCTCGGGTTTAAAAGATTTCAGGATTTTACCTGTCGCATCCCAGATATGTGCTCTAGGAGAACAACTGAGATTTCCATTGTGTATGTTGGATGGGCAAATAGCTAGCTATCTCTGGCAATGCTACTTATAGCTTAACGACTACTCATCTCCTCTTCCTCTGATTTTTACCTCATGCTACTTGTGTTTCGTTTATATTATTCCTTGTTCCTCTACATCAAGAAGCTGCTTCTAGCATTGAAATAACACTTTAAGATTTGCAAAGTGCTTTATAAATAACATCATATTTTATTCAAACAACAACCCTTGGAGGAAGGCTCTGTTATTCTCCCCATTTTACAGATGAAGAAACTGAGGCAGACAATGATTAAGTGACTTGCTCAGGGTCACACAGCTAGTACATGTATGAGGTTGGATTTTAAATTGGGTTTGACTCTAGGTCCAGTGCTCTGTCTCCTGTGCCTCCTAACTGCCTGTAATAGACCTCATCCTTACTCCTTAGCCCAGATAGTCAGTAGTCATTTTTCTCCTTCTTCTCTGAATCACAAGTTTTTTCTTCCCTACCACTTCCTTTTTTTTCCTTTCTACCTTTTCACATGAGATGCACAAATTTAGATACATTTCCACTTCAAATATTCTTATGGACTTTGTCTGCCCGACCTGTGGTAGAGCCTTCTGAACTCATATTGGTCAGATCAGCCACAAGAAGACATACTCTACCTTGACCCCACCATAGTGACATCATTTTGTCTTCTTTGAGAATGAAGGACAACAAGCAAACAACCAACTTTTTCATCTCCCTTTTCTTCTTTGTTTCTTCCTTGAAGCACTTATTTCAAGGAACATTCCATTCTCCATAACGATGTAGAAGCAATGCCAATACTTTTACTTTGCCATCTGGCACTTCAACCCACTCCTACTATGGGACAATGGGAGTATTTAAGCATCATGGGATTTCCTATTTGGGAGGAACCTGAGAGACTGCTTTAGTCCCACCCATACCTGAACATGAAGACCATTCAATCTATGCTTAAAGACTTCTAGTGAGAGAAAATTCCTGGCCTTCCAAGGTAGCCCATATCACTTGTATAATTCTACCGGTCAGGAAGTTTTTCTTTATAACAATTTTAAGTCTTCCTTTGGGACTTCTGTCCATTGCTTCTAGTTGTACCCTCTGAGCACAAATAGAGTGAGGGAAATCTTTTTTTTTTCTGTGTGGCAGTTCTTCAAGTATTTAAAGACACCTATCATGTTCCTATCTCCCCAACTCTCAATCTTTTCTTCTCCAGCCAAAATAACCCCATTTCCCTTAAGTGATGTCCATATGGCAAGATCTTAAATTCCTTCATTTTCCTAGTCACCTTCCTCTGGACACTCTGTATAGCGGGTGAAATGTTCTTCAAAGATGTAATTTGGTGCTGACAGACAACTATTACCCATTCTCCACAAGTCACTGAAAAATTCTCCTTGCCATCTACATAAACTTGAAGCAAGATTCAGTCATTTGTCTTCTTTTTCCTAGCTCTCTTGGCTAAACTTCATAGCTAATTGCAGTGGCAAACTGCCTATTGTACCCACCTGTTCTCTGTGCAGGAGGTATCTGAAGGAGCTTTGATTTGTGCCAGGGCTTTGCCTTTTTCTCAACTAAGACAGGGATACCAGGTCAACTGCCCTTAAATAGCTCTTAGCACATTCCTGCCACGTCTCAAGGAAAACAGAGGCGAACAGAAGCTTTCCATAAGAAGAAATCCAATCACCTAATTCGAACCTTCTCCTGACCTTCTTTCCCTTTGTCGACAGATCTCCAGATGTCTCCTCCTACTTCCCTGGCCACTTTGCTCTCTGCCCTTCCTCTTTCCCTTCTCAGTTGGCTGTAAATGGCTGTAAATAGCCCTGAACTCAAGGAAGAGGATGATCCAAATGCTGGCACCTCAAAGCTGTTTGAAACAATGACCTCAGTTGCTTCAAATCATTACCCTCTGGACTGATGGCTTCCTAAGGTCAATAATTTGTAGGTTCTCTTCCTAGTCATTTCAGGCATAGATAGTTAAACTGAGGTGGAAAGAGAAGCTCAGGCTCCTTGAAGCATGCTCGAGGAAACATTGCCACAGTTGATCTTGCCTCTCAAACATCAGGATTTATTTAAATTCTTGAATGCAAAATTTCCCGAGTCCTCATGAAGCATCTTAAAACTCCCTTTTCTAAGGAAACTATTGTTTTAGTTCCAAAGTCAGTCTCATTAACAATAATAATAATTTAAAGCACCTGATTTTTTTTTCCTCAGCAATAAATAGACAAATTCATAATGTTACATGTAACACTCCTTTTCTTTTGTCTATATGCCGTCTTGAAATCTTACTTTCTTAAAATATTGCACTCTTCTGCATAAATATTCCAAGTAAAAAGAGGGTTAGTAGAAAAGAAATATATTTAAGTCAGGAGAAACCTTCAAATACTGTCCTCAACCACTTAATAGCTTTGTGACCATGAACAAATCACTTGACTGCTTTCAACCTCAGTTTCTTCATCTGTAAAATAGAGATAGGAATACCCGTAGAACCTTCCTCATAGGATTGTTGTGAAGATAAGATGAAATAATGTGTGTAAATCTCCTTGGAAACCTGAAGACAGTATAAAATATCATCTTTTAAAATATGGAATACGTGGACTTTTTTGAAGTCTGTTTTTGTTTGTTCCTTAAAGTTTAATGCTTTTCAAAATACTTTCATGTCTGCTATAGAATCTGAGTCATACAACAACCATGCCTGGTGCAGAGGGATTGGCCCAAGGTCATGAACAGAGAGAGTGAGTGTAAGGGCTGGACACAGAATGCAGGTTTCCTAATTTGTTGTCTAACTCTTTTTTGCCACACTATGATGCTTTCTCAGTGACCCTGCCAAAATACTCTTAACTAATTCCTTATCTAAGAATTTACTCCTCACTCAATTTCTAGCAAGGCTGTCTAAATCCATCACTAAATTCAAATCCATTCCCCAAAAAGCCTTTAGAGAAAACCTCAAGGGCACAAATGGTCCCAGAAATATGGCTGCATACTCAGCTGAAGTTTGCTTTTCTCATTGTCTCCCTCTTAAAACAGGCTTCCTGGAGTGAGCTCTCTTTTCTGGGCTGCTGTCACTCTGCCCTCTCCTTCAGTCTCTAAAGAAAATGCCAAGCAGGACAGAAGCAGACTGACTGCCCATCTGTCTCAAGGCATTGCTTGGAGGGCCTAGAGTTGCCAGGGCCCCAATGTGCTAATTGATTTATCGGATAATAATGCAGTTTATGTGCATGGCCAGTCTGCCTGCAAATGTTCTCATTTTTCACAGCTGCTCAGAGATCCAGAGATAAACTCCCTGACACTGGGGGAGCAGGCAGGTTCTTAACAAAGGCAGCAGGCCGTTCTCTAGGAGCTCAGCGGGGCAATGCTTCTGCCTCACAACAGCAGCCATTGGCCATGTAAAGGACAGTATAAACAGAGCAACAGAAGCAGTGGGGAGAACAGTGACATGATGAACCCCCTCCCCCACTTTCAGTGGAGATTCAGAACCAGCTACACTTGCAAGAGAATTTCAACCTGCAGCTGCCCATCTTCACCCTCTCCCCCTGATCTGAACCCCAAGACCATCCCTGATGCCACAAACACTGACAATGGTCCAAGTGTGGGGGTAGCTTCCAGAAAATGATAGGAAAGTGGCAGAATCTGCCCATTTGGTTTCTTAAGACAAACTGGCAGGATGACCAAAGCCTTCCCCCTGTCAGGCAAACTGTGATAGAAAACTAAGGACACACGAGGGAGAGAAATAAACTAACTGCTGGGGAATTTTCAACCTTGAGGTGAAAGTTTCCAAAGGAAGACAAGCTTTCCTCCATTCTGACTAGTAGACAAAGCCCTTTAAAATCTCTCCACCCTTTTCCATTGCTCTATTAACCATTAATTAAAGCTTAAGGGATTGGGGAATCTGGGCTCCTGAAATTTGGACTAAACCCTTGGTGATATTGAAAAAAAAGGGGGGGTGAATCTTGGATAATTAGTTCTTCTTATCCCTAAATGCTTTTTTGGTTCTCATTACAAACAAAGTGCTATGCTAATATACCTTGTGTTGTAAATGTCTCACAATTCCTGCTAATTGAATTAAACCCAATTCTCTGCAAATAAACTCTTGGTGCTGTTAATGGAAAATAAGGAAGAGAGCTGTTTCTTTTTAGAATGGGTCATTACGACAAGGGCCTAATTATGAGTATCTGAACGTATAATGTAAAACACCATTGTGCAGACTTCTCAGAATGGAAGCTCCAGCAAGATCAAAGATGCATTGTGTGCCCTTGCAATCTTCTTTTTCTTCTTCTTCTCTTTTAATATACTTCAAAATGTTTAATAATGACTAATCCAATTTATAAGACTGCAGAGAAAGGACAAGAGAACAGAAGTAGTTTTTAATTCAGGACAAATATTCTGAAACTAGCTTGCTGTTAATTTTTTTTCCTTTGATGCAAGCCTATTTTGAAGCTACCAGTTAATGAAAGAATATCATTTTCCTACAGAGCTAGTTGCATGCACACTCAAGGTGAAAGCAGAGGACACTGGCCCCGGCAAGTTTACATGATGCTATCAAACATCAGCCCCAATGATTGATGGCATATTGCTATTATTGCCGGACACCTTTATCAATAATGTACTGCCAATTACTTTCCATACCAGCCCTTACTGTCATGTGATGTTTTATTCTAGGGCTTTGAAAACATCAGCATGGAGAATAAATCATCTTAACTAGATTTTAAAATGGAGCCGATGCCTCTACTTGCCAACTACGCTAGCCCTAAATTTGGGCAAGATTTCCATAGGAACGTGGAACTTTAGAGTTGGAAGAGACCCAACAGGTCACAGGACCATAGGATTTCAAGATGGGAGAGGGTTTAGAGGTAATTAGGTCCAATGCTTTCATCCTAGATGTGAGGCAGGATGGTACAGAACCAGGAAGATGCAAAATCACAGGCTTATAGATCAGGAAGTAGTGTCAGAGGGTTATCATCTTCAACTTCCTCATTTTATTGATGAGAAACTGAGGCCCAGAAAGGTTAAATGACTTAGTTCAAGGTCACTCATGCAGGTAGAACCAGAATTCTAGCCCAAGTTTTCTGATTCCAAATCTGGTATTCATTCGTGACCTCACCAGGGTTAATGTTTTGCCTCTGATACTTACTAGTCATAGGACCACTAGCCAGTCACTTAACTGCTTTAAACCTCAGTTTCCACATCTGTAAAATGGTGATACTTGTAGTATATACATCGTAGAGTTGTTGTGAGGTTAAAATGGGGAAATGTACACAAAGCGTTTAGCAAATCTTAAGATACTTTACAAATGTCAGCTATTATTTTTATTTCAGAAGAGGAAATTAGGTAACTTGCCCAAAGTCACACAGATGGTCAGTTGCAGAGCCAGTAAGATAAACCAGGATATCCCTGATTCCCAGACTAGTGGGTTTTTTTTGTCCTATTATACTAGGCTGTTTCTAATAGGTAATATGGAGACAAGTATTAGAAAGCATCTGCTAGTCATATTTTCCTTAACTCAGATGAAACCCTGGACAAAGCCATGATTGGAAATGTTAGAGCCACCCTAGGAAAGCATCACAAAGTGCACCTGGAGCAAATGGAATCTTAAACTGAAATGGGGAAGAGAGGAGGAATTTTGGTAGGGTGGAAGCAGGACAGGAAGGGGAGGCATTACCTCTCACCATGATCTACCAGCTTCCTATTCCTATTCAAGCTATTCTTCCTAACTAGGCGCTAAGCATGGTTGTTTCTATGCTGCTAAAAGACTATAAACTTTGTCGGTGGTCTCTAAATTTGATGTTCTTTAAATTTGCCACTCTCTAAATTCAGTGCCCTAGAGCAAAGGCCCAATCACCCTGCCCCAGTTCCAGCTAGGATTCTGCTTTTTGCTATTACTCTCCATCCTGCCTCAGCACCTGTGAGGCACCTACCCGATAGTCAACAGAATTTTTTTTTCTAAACGAGAGACTTTGGAACTACTAAAGGAAGGCAAGAAAAAAAATCCCAAACACTAAAGCCAGACAGAGACGGCAGCAACTTACCACATGACAACAATGCTAAATTATTGCTTAGCTACTTCTCATATGATAATCTCCTGGATCTCGGCTGGAAAATCATTCTGATTCTTTTATCATGGGGAACAGCTGCAGTTAACATATTTGGGAAATGTTTTAAAGTGATACCCTCTAACAAGTCCCAACTTGATTTCAGTGGCTCAATTTTCCCTGTCGTTACTGAGAGTTATCTGGGGAAACTTGGCATGTAAAATACATGATGGGCTGGGAGGAGGAGGACTGTGGAAGGAAGCTGGTGAAATGACTGCACTTTTCAGAGAAAAGAGAAGCCTAAATGGAATTAACTGGTGTGAGTTGGAGCAGGTTGTTCAGGTTATGTGGGCTAATAGGTCTGCATCAACACAGAAACAAGGAGTTATACAATATGGGTAAATTAGATGGGCTAGCAATGCTCTCTCTAAGTGGCCTCAGTCATAGTCATAAGAAGGTATTTTAAAGTCCAAGCTCTGTTTACTACTCTTAGACTATAGATTGAATAAACGGTCTAGAATCTGACACGTTACTATGCCCTGATTCTTCTTTCACCTCTCATATCTAATCAGTTACCAAGTCCTATTTAGCCAGTCAGTCAACAGATACTTAGCTCAATAGATACAAACACCTACTATGTGCCAAGGACTATGCTAAGCACTACCTTGACAGCATCTCATCTTTTCTGTCCTCTCCTCTTCTGAGTCCTTATTACTTTCCATTTATTTCAATAACCTCCTCACAGTTACTCATTCTTCCACTCTTTGCCTCCTCCAATCCATCTTTTATACTACTGCCAAACACATCTTCTATGCATAGAAATAATCATGACATGCCCCCTGCTCAAAAGAAAATCTAGTGATTCTCTATTGCCTATTAGGTTCAAACTCTATTTCCTGGCATCCCTGACCCTCTATTATCTGGTACAAGAAACCTGCTATTTCTGTTTTATCTCCTATGACTCCCCTCTAAATAATCTATTATTCTAGCCAAATTACACTGCACTCTATGATATTTCTCACCTTCACAGTCTCTATGCTGTTCTCTTTGCCTTAAGGAAAATGGTACAAAGGAGAGCATGCTCAAATTTGGCCTCAGAGGACGTTGGCTTGAATCCTGTTCCTGCTCCTTACTGGGTATATAACCATGTTTCACTTTCCTCTTTTGCAAAATGAAAGGGTTGGTTAAGATAATCTCTAGGGTCCTTTCCAGCTCTCAATCCTATTAATGTCCTACCACTCATGACCTGCTAAGTTCCTATATATCCTGCTAATATATATATAATACACACACACATACATCCTTTCACACACACATCCATACATATATATCATATATCTTTTTACTTATATATACATCCTTTTACACACAAATATATATATATATATGTATATATATACCTTAACTCATAGATACTTCTTTTCACAACACACCTCTCATGACGTGCTAAGTTCCTATACATCCTGCTAACATATTATATATGTTATATCATTATATACATCCTTTCACACACATACACACACATATATATTTTTATATCTATATATATATATCCCTTAACTCATATATATATATATGTGTGTGTGTGTGTATATATATGTATATCCTTTTATTTGTACATCACTTCTTCCACGAGGCTTCCATCATCACACTTGTCACAATCATTCACTTCTGACCTCATCTAGCACTTTGATTGTATATCTCAAAGAGCTGATCATGTATTAATACAGAACATAATAGACGATTGTTATTGTAATGATTGTTTCTGTTACTTCAGAATATGCATTTCCTGGTTTTCAAAGAAATGAAAAATCCAGAATCTTAATATTGGAAAGAACTTCAGGGGTCGTATAGTCCAATTTCTCAACCCAAATGAAGAAATACATCTACATAGCATAGCACATCTGGCCTTGACTTGAATTTCTTTCTCTTTTTTTTGAGAGAGGAAGGCAGGGCAATTGGGGTTAAGTGACTTGCCCGAGGTCACACAGCTAGGAAGTGTGTCAAGTGTCTGAGGCCGAATTTGAACTCAGGTCCTCCTGACTCTAGGACTGGTGCTCTACTCACTGGAATTCCTCCCTTGATGGGGAGACCACAACCCCACAGGGGAGTCTATTTTATTTTTTTGTGATACCTGATGAAGAACCTATGATTGGTTCAGTGTAGGGAGATCTCAGTGTGGAAAGTCCCTCTAAAATAAGAGTTATCTATGACCTGATAACCTCAGTAAATACTAGGGACTTGTTTGAGACACAGAGGTCGGATGACTTGGCTTAAGGTAATATAGGTAGAGTCAGAGACAGGATTTGAAGTCATTCCTTACTAACTGTAAGCCTAGCACCCTGGCCACCAGTCCAGTCTCCCACTGAGTTTTGTATGTTAGTGTGTATTGCATGCTTATAATATCATTTGTAGAAGTCCTTTAAGATTTACAAAGATTGTCATTTATATAAGTCCTTTCCCCACAACAATATTATAAAATAGGTAGAGAGAGGAGGAAAAGAAATAAGCATTTATTAATTACCTACTACATACCATTAACCATGGCAAGCACTCCACAAATATTATTTCATTTGATCCTCACAACAACCCTGTGAAGTAGGTGCAGTTATCATCCCTATTTTATAGTTGAGGATATTGAGGCAGAGGTTAAGTGACTCACCCAGGGTCATATAACTAATAAGTGTCTTAGCCTGGGTTTGAACTCAGGTCTTCCTGAGAAGGTCCAATTTCTATCAAGCGTGCAGCCTAGCAACTGATAGGGACTAGAGGCAGGGTGGTAGGGGAGAGGGGAATACAAAGATAAATAATGCATAGGCCCTCTTCTCTAGAGACTTACAATCTAGGAAGCTGTTTGGTTCACTTGTGTAGTCATTTCAGTCAAGTCCTACTCTTCTTGTCCCCATTTGGGGTTTTCTTGGTAAAGATATTGGAGTGTTTTGCCCCTTTCTTTATCAGCCCATTTTACGGATGAGGAAATTAAGGCAAATAGAGTTAAGTGACTTGCCCCAGGCTAGGTATCTGAGCTCTGATTTGAACTCAAGAAGATAAGTCCTCCTGACTCTAGACACAGCACCATGTACTATGGCACCATCTAGCTTCCTTGTTGTTGGTTCACAGGACCCTGTATTTTGCACATTGTGGACAAATGTTTGCTGATTGTATAATTGAGTCACTGATCTTTGGATCATATCCGAAGGATATGCAAAGGATAAGCAAGTACATAACTGAGAGTGGATTTGTGCCTAGGTCTTCCTGACTTCAGGTTCAGAAACCTATCTACCACTATCCAAAGGAAACTGAGGTTCAGAGAGGATCGTAAACATTAAGGCTGAAGGGAGTCTATTTTAGGCCATTTAGTGTGCCTCTCTCATTTTAATGAGGAACTGAAGCGAGGCAGCTTGCTTATGTAACAACAATGCTACTTGCCACTACTGTGGTTGTGTAAGGCTGATAACACCAGCACACAAGAGGGCTGCTAGCATGGGTTCTTTGATCTGCTTTTCTGAGGAAAGCAACTTCGAGGGGTTAACAATCTTAATTTAATTAAACATACATATATCATTCACTTAGTTCAGGGGGAAAAGTCAGACCCCTGAACTTCAGAAAAAACACAAACAGAAATTACAAGCAGAAATTATAAACAGAACAAAATAATACAAATCAACAGACAGTCTTCTGTCTTACGATAGCAATACATACATAGTTACCAGAAAGAGAAGCACAAATATCTGGGTTTTGAAAACTGGGGGACTCCTTAATGGCTATCCAGAATCTCATCTGGCCAAATCGCACAAATACTCTTCCAGTGAGTGAGCCCCAAGCAAAATGCTAACCTCGGAGTATATATACATTTCGTCAGGGTCAGAGGGCATCACAACCATGCGACTCAAACCCATGTGACTTAGGCTGTCTTGTGCCTTAAGCAAATCATCAAAGACTCCCTATTAAAAGACTTTTGATTGAAACAAAGGCAAGACTCAAAGGTACTTGATTGCCTTAGTGCTGAGAAGCGCTCCAAAACAAAAGCCAACAAAAAGTCCCACTTTACTTGACATTACGGCCTAAGAGTTACATGGCAAGTACATATCTGAGAGTGGATTTGTGCCTAGGTCTTCCTGACTTCAGGTTCAGAAACCTATCTACCACAATGCTGCTTTTCATAGGTTAAATGACTTGCCTAGGATTATAGAACTACAGTTATCCCTTCCACACCATGACTTTCCACCCCATGGTTTCCATATATCCCTGGTCTGCATAAGAAATTAAGTGAGAATTTTGGGCAGAGTTTTGCCAAAGCCACAGATAACATACAAAAGCCAGCAGGTGGCACAGAAAAAGTCTAGAAACTCACAAATTCATAAAATAAATGCATAGTATTATATAACATGAACATATTTTGTCTTTTAATACTGTAATAATTCTGACTTCTTCTCCAGTACAAAGGGTGGACCAAAACATTTTATGTGGATTTTTTCCAGATCATGGCGGGGCGGGGGGGACGCCATGCCCACCCCGACAATTGTAGGGTTAAGAGAATATAAAATCTTCCCTGTTCATTAATAGGCCTATGTGACCACATGTGCTCTGATCTGGTGATGTACTACTCTTTGAAGACAGCTGAAGCCTTGTCTATTGCATCTCTGTGCTAATTTCTCTCTGCTTATATTTTCTCCACATGCAGGGTGCTGACCTTCCCCTTGAACTAGTGAATGACCTTTACCTTCTTTACTTACATATCTTTAATTAAAATAAGATCATTAACCCCTTTGAAGCTGTCTTTCCTTTAGAAAAGCAGATCGAAGAACCTGCGCTAGCAGGCCATCTTGTGTGTGCTGGGTTGCTTGCCAATACGACAATGTGGAAAGAAAAATTGTACCAAATATGTGAAGTAGGATTTGAATCCAGATCTTTCTCACTCCAAGTCCAGTGTTCTATGTGCTATGCTACACTTCCTCTCACTAAAAGCAACTGGGAGAATTAATGGGAAAGCAGCAAAGGATCCTTATAAATTAGGTGTTAGATAAGGAGAAAACAGCTCCTGGGGAAATCAAGGAAAGTCTGCACTCATCTGATGAACTCAGGAATGCTGGCTGACTAGATGGATGTGAATCCACTGTGCTGGGGAAAATTACCCACCCCAAAAGGCTTCTCCCAGGGATGTAGTTATATTAGGTGTACCCCCTATAAATAGTAGTTCCAAGAGGCTCATCAATTGTTCAGGCATTTTTCAGTGACACCATTTGTGGTTTTCTTAGCAAAGATATTGGAGTGGTTTGTCACTTCCTTCTCCAGCTGATTTTATAGATGAGGAACTGAGGCAAACAGGGTTAAGTGACTTGCTCAAGGTCACACCGACACTAAGTGGGTCTGAGGCCAGATTTGAACTCAGTGGGTCTTTCTGACTTCAAGCCCCACACTCTACCCATTGCACCAGCTGCACACAATCAAGAGACACATAAAAAAGAGAGTAAAGAAAAATGTCATGGAAGCTGGATGCTTTGCCTCCTAGACAGCGAGAATTCAAGAGCCAGTTGAGATTTTCCTACTAAAAGTGATGGGCAACAAGGTCAAGAAGAGACAATTATCACCTATGTTCTAAGTATCAATTGAGTGCAAGCTAAAGCAGCAAGGTCAAAAAGTTAAACACAAAGTAGCTATTAGATAGTTATTAGATTAGTTATTAGGCCCACTTTCCTCCCCAAATTTGGTTTGTACAAAATCCGAATGCAGCCTGTAATCAGGCTCTTACTAAGAGAACACCAGTGAAAAGGATGAGAAAAATGACAAAAAGAACTTTCACCATAAATATATTTTATGGGGTCATTTTGTTCATAGTATTTAGCTCTCAGAGAGAGAGGTGCTGTGGAGGAGAGGACTGAGCGTTTGCCCAGAAGTCATAAATAAAGACAGTAGCCACAACAATAAGAAAAATAGCATTTCTATAAGGTTTTAAGGTTTGCAAGGCACTCCACATATGCTATTTCAGTTGATTTCCATAAGAATCCTGCCACATATGGGCTATTATTTTCCCCATTTTATACCTAAGGAAACTGAGGCTGAGGGAGCATAAGTGCTCGGGGTCACACAGCTAGCAAGTGTCTGAAGGTAGAATTTGAACTCAGGTCTTCCAAGACTATAAGTGCAGCACTCTATCCGCTGCACAACATTGTTGTTGTGGTTCAGCCTTCGTTCTCGAAGAGGACCAATGACATCAGGAGGTTGATGTCTTGACCTGCAAGTGAATCAGATTTAAGTGAGGCAGGGTTGTGCAAAGTCATTAGCCTCACTCTCTCCTCCGAAGTCATCTGAGTCCAGCATCAAGATATAGGTCAAGACAACTGGCAATGGCCCTGGATGCAGTGGGAGACCTTGGCCTTTGTAAGCTGCAGTCTTTCCCAGGTCTCAGTTTGTCTGAGGCAACACCCATTCAGTGAAATGTACTAGTTGTACCCCTAGGCAAATTACTTAACCTCTCAGTGTTTGAGGTAATTCTCTAAGACTAGAAGGTATAGAGAAAAATGCTGATTTGCATTGATAAATCATATTTCCTCACTGAGATCTCCTTGTACTATATACTGCATGTTATACTATATACTATTATGTATACGATATAACGAGAACATGAGTCTGTTCTATATCTAGAGTCAAGACACATATTGTCTGTATGACTTTGGGCAAGTCATTTAACATCTCAGTACCTCCTGGCAAATATGTGATATTCTGAGTTGCAGAACAGGTAGATATCTGCATGTGTAGAGGAGATTTCCTTGATTTCTCTATACCGATAAAATCAGATATCCTAGAAAACAATTTTCATTGTATATATATATGTATATATACATATACATATATATATACATATACATGTATATCTGTTTTTACACATGTGTAAATGCATATATACATACATATACACATACGCATACATACATATATAGTATGTATATATATGTGTATGCACACATATTGTATATATGTGTAAATAAATATGTATATGTGTGTGTGTGTACACACATACACACAATCTTTAAGGGTAGGGAAGTTTTCTTTCTCGACTTTTTAGCCCTCTACCCCCCTAGCACAATACTTGGCATATAATCCTCACTTAATGAATGCTTGTTGAATTAAACTTCACTGAATTTTCCCCTTTTGCAAATCTCATTTTAAGAGTAGTGACCTATATGAGGGGACAGGTAGCTTATAATCTGATCTGTAGAGTAGGTAAGGAGGGATTTTCTAAGACTTTAAGTTGAAGAGGAAATGCTAGCCTGCCTTGATAGGGTAGTTTCATGATGTCATTGTTCCCTATATTGCCGAGGTCCCATCCGTATCCCTATACTACCCTTGGTAAGTAAACTTAATAGTTTGTTATTTTAGTAATTATTTAAACATACAAAATGCCACTTAAAACTCACTATGTCTTTGACAATGGAAACAAAAGGTATAACACATCCAGGTCCTTGGAGGAAATAATTTTGCTCTATTGTTACCATGTTACCTGATAGCGGACTTAATGTCATTAATGGCTCACATTTATTAGGGCTTTTATTTTTGCAAAATGCTTTAGATATGTTATCTGATTTTATTCTTGCAACAACCCTGTGAGGCAAGTGCTATTATTAGCTCTATTTTACCAATAAGGTAACTAAGGCAGACAAAATGTAAATGACCTTTTCAGGGTCACACATCTAGTAAGCTTTGAATTCAGGTCTTTGCAAACCTTGATATGCTACATGCTATTGTTGTTGAGTCATTATTCAGTAGTGTCCAACTCTCCGTGACCCCATTTAAGGTTTTCTTGGCAAAGAGGCTGGAGTGGTTTGCCATTTCCTTCTCCAAGTCACTTTACAGATGTGGAAACTGAAGCAAATAGGGTTAAGTGACTTGCCCAGGGTCAAACAGTTGTTAAGTTTCTGAGGCAGGATTTGAACTCAGGTCTTCTGACTCTAAATCTTGCACTCTAACTAGCTAACAATCTTTTGGCCAGCAAAGCTATTATGCTAGGAGGTGTAGAGATAACAGATGGCTACCCTGCAACATTGGAGAATTATTGCTTCCTTTATGCAGTGACTCTAATGAGTCTTCATGTGTTATGGATCAAGTCTTGGACTTGGAGTCTGGAAGAACAAGAGTTCAAATTGCCTTGGAACCTTAAAAGCTGTGTGACTACAGAGAAACCATTTAATGTCTACAAGCCAGTTTCCTCACCTGTAAAGTGGGAATAATACTGGTACTGCCTTCCTCACAAAGGTTATTGTGAGGCTCAAAAGAGATAATGCAAGGGAATTATTTTTGCTGAATTTGTGGTGTTACATAAATACTAGCTTTATTGTAAAGACTATAAATGACAAATGGCTATTAAGTAGATGCTTTGAATGTTTCTGTTATTGAACCTGGTACATTTTCCCAGTTCATAGGAGTTCAAAACTCAGCTCAAGTACCACCTTTGATATTAAGCCTTTGGCAGTTCTCCCAGCTACTAGTCCCTTTTCTCTCTAAAATACCTTATATCATCATCACCATCATCATCATCACCATCACCACCACCACCATCATCATTATTACCATCACCATCATCATCACCACCATCATCATCACCATCACCACCATCATCATCACCATCACCACCATCATCATCATCACCATCACTATCATCACCATCGTCATTGTCATTTATACAGAACTTTAAAGTCTGCAAAGTGGTTTACATATGTTATTTCATTCAACCTTCACAATAATCCTATAAGGTAATTGCTATTATTTTATAGGTGGCAGAACTGAAGCTGCTAAAGGTTGAATGACTTGCCCAAGGTTACAAAGCTAGTAAGAGTCTAAGGGAGCATGTGAGCTTTATTTTGATTGATTTATTAGAATTATGTATTTTGTCATGTGCTATTTTTACAACTACAGGGTGTTCCTAAACTCTAGACACATAGGCAAAAATGCATATTTTCAAGAAATGAATGAAATTTTCAATAGCATTTTATTTAATTGGAATATTAACAAATAACATCTTCAATATGATTTCTAAAGGTTGACGCACTTTGCAAGATTCATGTGAAGCTGATGCAATAACTCCACACTTCCTATGTGTCCAGACTTTAGGAACACCCTGTATATGCAAATATGTTTTCTCCACCGAAAAAAAGCTTTTTAATTCAGGTATAGTATAATTTTTTTTTTGGTCTTCTATATCCAGTGCCTGGCAAACAGTAACCATTTAATCAATGCTTTTGATTGATTCATCTAAAATATTGCTGCAGACCATTATACACTTTGGATCTGGCATGAAAATCCTCTGACCTCAGTTTCAGTGGGAAGGCCCCACTTTGGTCTAAAGCAGGGGTAAGGAACCTGTGGCCTTGAGCCCACCTGCGGCCTCCTAGATCCTTAAGTGTGGCCTTTTGACTGAATCCAAATTTTATTTGTTCTGTAAAGTTTGGATTCAATCAAAAGGCTACATTTAAATATCTAGAGGGCCACATGTGGCCTCAAGGCCACAGGCTCCTCACCCATGGCATACAGTCATAGTTTCTCAGGAAGATGGATTCATGTGGTATAAATGAATGAAGAACATGTAGAGACAGAGCAGCATGCACAATTAATTTTCATTTCATTTCTTAATGTACAAATGTGGAAAGACACAGTCAGGGCCAAGATTGTTGGACTTGGAGACCAGGAAGTGAATCCCGGCAATAGCACTGTGGCAGCTGTGTGGTCCTGAGAGTAGAGATTTTAGGGGACTGCAAAACCAGTGTGAGTCAGCTAGGTGGTATGGCAGCCAAAAAAGCTAATGAGAACTCGGGCTGGATTAAGAGAGGGAAGGAGATGGTGAGAATGGCTTTGTATACTACCATCTACAGAGTATTGTGTGCATTTCTTGATGCTACAGTTTGAGAAGGAAATGCTTAAGCTTCAGAACATCCATTCAAGGCCAACCTTGATGGCGAAGAGCCTCGAGTCCTCCTGAAATGAGCAAAGATAGAAGGAACTGGGGATGCTTAAAGTGCAGAAGAGAAGATTCAGGGAGAACATGACACCTATCTTCAAGTATTTGTTTTAATTTCATCCCAGAAGGAAAATTCACAAACAATGGATGGAAGTTCTAAAGAGGAAAATTTTGGCTTGATGTTGGAGAATACTTCCTAATAATTGGAGGAGTCTGAAATTGAAACAGGCTACCCCAGAAGTTAGTGAGTTACCCCTTGTTGAAAATCTTCGAGCAAAGGCCAGATGACCACTTGTCACATATGTTAGGGGCAGCTTGGTGTAGTAGATAGAATACTGGTCCTGCAATCAGGAAGATCTAAGTCAGAATGCTAACTCAGAACTTGAGGGAATCTGGAGAAATCCTTTAATCCCCCTCAGCTTTAGTTTCCTCACTGTATAGTATGAGGCTAATGACATCACTTCCATAGTTGGATCATCAAGATGGTACAGTAGATAGAGAACTCAGTATGAAGTCAGGAAGACTCATCATAGTGAGATCAAATCTGGCCTCAGACACTTACTAGTTGTGTGACCCTGGGCAAGTCATTTAATTCTCTTTGCCTCAGCTTCCTTATCTGTAAAATGAGCTGGAGAAAGAAACGGCAAACTATTCCAAACTATTTACAAAAAAACCCCAACAACCTCAAATGGCATCACGAAGAATTAAATATGACTGAACAACAACAAAGCGTCATTGTGAATACTAAATGAAATAATACAAGTAAAATACTTTGTAAACCTTAAAAAGTTACATAAATATTATATAATAATGATAATGATGGTAGCAGTAGTGGTAGTAGTAGTGATTCCCTTTGGGCATGGGTTAAACTAGATATCCATTTCCAACTCTAAAATTCTGTGATAAGACGAGCCAAAAAACTCTTCTCTGTCCAAATGTCTTGTTGAGGGAAGAAGACAAAGAGCCAGATAGGGAGTCTTCCATCTATACAGAAACAGCAACCTCCATCTAGACCAGCACAAAGCAATTCCCCCTCCTGAAACTAGCCTAATCTCTCAACTGTCATGTGGAGAACTTTTGGTGTGAAGAGGAGCAACCTTCCCTTTGATCTTGAAGGCTTTACATATCCTGTTGAGTCTGTCCCTTGAGGGAAGAGGAAGAGGAAAGTCAGTGGGGATCAGGACTTCTTTTCCTGCTATGAAGATTCAACTTCCATCTCTTACTTTGCTGTTTCCTAGCTAATCTGCAGCCTTTGCAGGGAAGAGGAATACTGAAGTGAGACTTCCTTGTGATGAGTTTTCAATGACATACTCTCAAGGTGCCCCCTTGAGAGAGTGCCCCCTGCACTCTATCCTTGAAACTACAAATAGCCCATGACCTTGACTATGGCCTTGAAAGGTGGCTCATCTATGTGGACAAATTGGCAGAGGTTTGGGTATATACATATCCTATGTTCTGCTAACCTTTATGGACAGGCTGTTCCCTTCTGGGGTATTAGAAATTCCTAACTTGCCTCAAGAAGTACCTCCTCAAGATGCTACTTTCTATATGATGCCTTCCCAGATCCCAAATACTTGTGCCCTCCCTTACTATTTCTTATTGACCTGCCTTGTATTTATTTTATATTTATTCTGCATGTGCTTATATGTGTTATTTGTGTCTCCCCAATAGAAAATAGGCTCTTTGAAGGCCGGGATTTTTCCTTTTTGCCTTTATTTCCCTAAAGCAGAGTCTAGCACAGTGACTGGTACATAGCAGGTACTTAGGAAAAATTTGATAATTGGTTAATTGATTGTGGATAGTTCTTACTATATTAGAAGGTGCTCCCTTGATTTCTTTGGCAAGAGTGATAGAGTATCATTGGCTAAGGTGGGTTTTCTGGGTTTGATATCCATATTATTTGTTTCATCCAAGAGGTACCACTGGAGGACTTCTCCATGTCCTCCATATATAAGATGTTCCTGCAACGCATTATCTAAGTTCCGAAAGTGTAATGTAGAAACAGCAGGAGCTGCTCTACAATAAGGAAACTTCCATCAGTTCGCTGATTTCAGTTGTAGAAATTTAAATGTGTGAACAATGGACTGAAGTTGAGAGGAAGGGGAGAAACCACTGCCCACATATATATGCCAAGCCTGATCCCACAGAATAGTAGCAGATAAAAAGAGGAAGAAAAATTGCAAAAGAGAATACCAATCATGGAAGACAGTCTCCAAAGACAAAGCCAACAATAACATCCATGACCTCAGGTATCAATATACAAGTACTCAAAGTAGGAGTAGGAAATAGTTTGACCCAGAGATTCTATGGAAGGAGGAAAATTTGATCTTAAAGTTATCATTGAGATTTGGTGGTTGGGACTCACGATAGAAATATGGTTCTAGAATGGTTGGTCAGTCATTTCAGTTGTGTCTGACCCTTTGTGACCGCATTTGAGGTTTTCTTGGCAAAGATACTACAGTGGTTTGTCATTTCATTCTCCAGCTGATTTTACAGATAAGGAAACTGAGGCAAATAGGGTTAATGACTTGCCTAGGGTTACACAGCTATGATGTGTCTGATGCCCTATTTGAACTCAGGAAGATGAGTCTTCCTGACTCTAGGCCTGGCTCTCTATGCCCTGTGGTGCCACCTAACTTTATATATCATTTATTCAATAGGAACAGAATAGATAAAAGGGATATGGAATAAATAAGTGGCATTACATATTAAGATGATATACTTAAGTGATATATACCAGGATAGACAATGGTGAATATGTAGAAAAGAATCAAGGGAGGGAGAAACAGAACCAGTATTATCTTTGGAGAGTATTATACACTGCTATACAGAAGAAGAATATTAGTAATCTTAGGCTTTTATATAGTGCTATGAGATTTACAATATAAGGTGACCTAGCAGGGTAGATGGCAAGCTCACAAAACCTGGATTTAAGTCTAAGCCTGACTCATATTATGTGACCTTGGGCAAATTACTTAACCTTGTGAAGTTCTAGGCAACTCTCTAAGAACTTCAAGCTGCAGAAAAGATGGTGACCTACACTGGTAAAGGAAGTTTCCTTAGCCGGTATCTCTCTTCTAAAGTAAAATAACACATCTGGTCTCTAGGCCAGCCCTTCAAGATTTGCAGAGGAATTCAATGGGGAATTCAGCAGATAAGTGTCATTAAACCTGGCAGAGGAACATGTCATTAAGTAATCAATAAACAAGCATTTATTAAGTACCAACTATGTTCCAGGCACAGTGCCCCTTACTCTCTGGCATTCCAGGCCCTCTCTAATCTGACACTATTCTGCTTTTCCAACTATTTTATATTATTTCCTCTTATATAATTTATGCTACAGAAAAACTGGACTCCCCTGAACATGACCTGTGCTTTCTATCTCTATGCTGCCAGCTCACACTTTTTCCAAAACTTGGTCTTCTTCCTTTTCCTTCTCTTGAATGAGGAAATGTCATCTTAATGGGCATTAATTGGGTAAGATTTTGAAAGGCAGAGACAGTAAGAATGGGTAGGACTATGATAAGCCAAGATGGGGAGTGGGCCAGCCAACCGGTGAAGGGCCAAATGAGCAAAGGCATACGGAAAGAACATTCAGACCAATGGGAACCAAAGAGTGTGTGAAGTAGAGTAAAGCCAGAAAGGAAAGTTGTAGGTAGATTGCACAACGTTATGAATTCCAGGCCAAAGACCACAGATGTTTATTTTTTAGGCATAGGAAGCCAGTGATGGTTTTTGAGCAGACAAGTCTTGTGAATTGTTGATTCCTACTCACCACACACAGAAAACACACTGTTCAAAGTACCAATGAGGACCTTTTCATTGTTCTAAGACCTGTTTAGTTTCAATTATATTGTGGTTTCCACCAACATCTAAAGGTTTTACAAATGGCCAGGAATCCCCCAAATCCTATGCTCAAAGGCAGCAGCATAAATTGTTACAGAGAGTACACTTAATTATTTTTAGTATCATATAACCTGGGGATGTGCCAATCACAGGGCATAAAATACTCCCCAATACACGGAACTATCTTCCAACTTGTGGCTACCTTAGAAACAAATCCTGTTGGCTCTCTCTTCTCCCCATCCGGATCATTAAAGCTATATTGCTTGTCTAGTGAATTCTTTGAATGAAGGAATAAATCGTTATGTCTTAGGGTGCATTAAGAAGAGGTATAACCTTCAGAACTAAGGAAGTCTGCCTCCATCAGATCACAGCTGGAGTACTATATTCAATTTTGGGCAGACACTGATAAGCTAGAGAGAAAGGATAGCTAGGTGGCACAGTGGATAGAGCATCAGGCCTGGAGGCAGGAAGACCTGCATTCAAATCCACCCTTCCACATTTACATGACCCTGGGCAAATCACTCAGCCCTATTTGCCTTAACTTCCTCATCTGTAACATGAGCTGAAGAAAAAAATGGCAAATTACCCCATTATCTCTGCCAAGAAAATCCCAAATGAGAACAAAGGTTCCCAATACAACTGAAATAAATGAACAACAAAAAAGACAGAAAGAATCGCAGGTTCACAGATCTGAAACTAGAAGGGGCCTCGGGGATCATTTAATCTAATCTCCCTTTATAGATCAAGAAAAGGAGGCCCATCAAGGTTAAGCAAATTACTCAAAGTCACCTAGGTAATAAGTCTCAGAGGCAGGATTTGAACTCAGGTCCTCTGACTCCAAAATCAGCATTTAAAGTAGAACAATTAGAAAGATGAAGGACCTCCACATAATGCTTGCCTATGGTGCACAGACATACAGTGAGGATCCAGTGAGATAAAGCAAGTAAACATGTTTTGGAAACCCTAACAAACTGTAAACATATAAGCTGTGATTATTATTAATATGAATATGAAGCAGTAGAAAGATGACTCTATTTGGAGTCAGAGGATGTGATTGTGAATCCTGGTACTACCATATGACCCCTCAAGACACTCCTACAAGGCAATATCCTTCTCTGGGCTTCAGTTTCCTCGTCTTTAAATGAGGAAGTTGAATTAGATGCTATCTAAGGGCTTTTCTAGCTCATCATGACCCTGGGAAATAATCATAATATTACATCAATATTTTTAGATTGGGAGGTAATGTGAAATAATGAACAGAAAGCCAGGTTTAGAAGTCAAGAATCTCACCTCTGATATAACTGGTGCATGATCTTGGGCAAGTCACTTAACTTTGTTCAGACTCAGTTTCCTCATTTGTAAAATGAGAATAATTATTACTACCTCCCAGGGTTATTGTGAAGGTCAAATTAGATCATATGTATAAAGTGCTATATAAATGCTAGCTATTTGTTTATATTATTACTTCTAATTAATATTTTATTATGTTATAAATATTTATTATTGTTTTTATTAAATTCTCAGTGATCCCTGGGCACCTGCAAACTTTTAAGTTAAAAAGGAATTGCTGGTCAACATTTGTTGAGGAATTTCTAGTATTTCCCTGCATTGATGAAATCAGGAGCTCAGACCTTACTCCTACCAAAAAAAGGAAAAAGCATACAGCTGACTCTGATCTTCTTTGTAAAGTAGAGAAATGAAAGTAACTTCTTGTTCTTGTATTGCCCAAATGAATTAATGAATGAATGAATGCATGCATGAATGACTGATATAATGAAAACACATAATTATTTATAATAATAAATTATTATGATACATAATTATGACAAAAATAAATTATAATATATGATTATTATAATATATAATTATTATAATATGTAATTATAATAATAATAGCTAGCATTTCTATAGCATTGCAAGATTTTCCTAGCACTTTATAAATAACATCTCGTTTTATCTTGTTATTATCCCCATTTTACAGATGGGGAAACTGAAACTAAATTCAGTGACTTGCCCAGGGCCACACAACATCAAGTATCCCATGCTAGATTTTGAACTGAATCTTCCTTACTCCAAATCCAGAGCTCTAACCACTTTGCATTCCAGCTTTAAGATTCACTTTTAAGATTCACTTTCCTCTACAGAAGCAAATTACTATGCCCAAAGCCAGCCTGAGGCAGAATGGTGATGTAAGCCAAGGGAAAAAAAAAGATTTGTTTTCACAATATTACCTATCTCCATATACCCAGACACACTTCTCTTTTCAATGATTTCTCCTCACCTCAGTCTAAGCTGAGCTGGTTGATACTGTAGCCGATCAATGGCTATACCCTATGCAGGCCTATATAGCCTGACTTCCACCTCTCTTGACTGTTTTCTTTCCTATCTTGTGTGCTTTCTGTAGCTTTCCTTTTCCTGATGCATTGGCCTGTTTTTTTCCCATTAGTCTATTGATTCTCCTGAATGGGGCTCACAAAACACAACCTCACCTCCCTAGGAAATGAATTAGAAACTTGCTTACCCTCCCTCTTCTCAGTCATCTTACTGCATCATCACTAATTAAACAGCTGCTACAAATGGCAATTTGCTAAATTGTCTTGCTGCCTAACTTTTATCAGGGACCAATTTGAGTTTTCAGCTTAAAACTCGCAACTTTCCTCTTCCAGCTGGCATTCCCACACCGGCAAAGGGCCTTGAACCCACATCTTATAGGATCCTATAAGGGATCAAGGAAGCAAGGGAGCTAAGATACCATCTAATCCAACTCTGTCATTTTAAAATGAGGAAACTAAAGCCCTCTGAGGTTGAGTGACCTACCTAAGGTCACACAGGTAGCAAGTGAAAAAACTGTGACTTTTGCTCATGCACTCAGGGGTTCTTAACCTTTTTGTGCAGGTCATGGCCCTGAGGGCGTGCTGACAAATATTTAACAAACGGCTTTATCAAGAAAAAAAATATCCACAACATATTTTTCATTTAATTGCATTTTTGACACTTTATCCATCACTTCTTTAAGTTTAGAAAATCAGTGAAACAAGCCACGATTTGTAGCATTTGCTGATTTCTGAGGGGCAAATTCTCCCAGGGAAATTCAGCAATTGGTCTGAAGAAAGTTTAAGTTGGCTCCAGCGTAGCCCTCCCTTCATGGACCCCCTTTGACAGTCTGGCAAGTCTATTGACTCCTCAGAATAACGTTTGTAAATAATTGAAGGAAATGATAAATTTTAGTTAAAGGTTAGTGAAAATAAAGATTGATTTTTTTTCCCCATCCAAGTTCACAGACCCCCTGAATCTGTCTTGGTACCTTTGCATCCCAAATTAAGAATCTCTGCCCTAAAACATTCTTTTATTTCTTCCGCTCACTTGGTTATTTTAATTCTGTGTAGTAAGTACACCTTGAGCTCCTGAGATACAACCTGGTATAATACAATCAGAAAGTCTCGGGTCCTAGTATTGCCTTGCCTCTGATCCAGACAAGGTTTTTGACCCTGGGCAAATCACTAAATCTTTCCATGCCCTAGGCAAACCTCTAAAAGGCTCTAAATTACCTAGGAGCAACATCCCATCTGCCTCACTCAGGGGGTTTCCACATTAGGAATTCCTCCCTAAACTGAATCTTAGTTCCAGACTCCCCCCCTTCACCCCCCACTCAAAACAACAACAACAAAACCCAATGTCAAGTCCTATTATAGGGCTTTCACCCTCTTGGGCACTGCTGGGAATATAGCCAAGAGTCTAGTTGGGAGGTAAAACATATACATATGAAATAACCAGAAAACAATGGAAACTTGGAAGGGCCCTAGTGCACTTGTAATTCAGCATCTTATTTTACAGATGAGGAAACTGAGGCCCAGAGAAATGCATTTCTTTTACCCTAAGATTTTCAAGCTTCATTTTTTCCAATTAATAGTATTTTATTTTTTTCCAATTACATGTAAAGGTAGTTTTCAGCATTTACTTTTATAAGATTTTGAGTTCCAAAATTTTGTCTCCCTCCCTCCCTCCTCTCCCTCCTCTCCTCCTCCCTCTCCCTTCTCCCCCTCCTCTCTTCCCTCCCCCCTCTCCTTCCTTCCCTCGTCCCTCCCCAAGAAAGCAAGCAATGTGATCTAGGCTACATGTGTACAATCATATTAAACATAAGAAATGTCTTTTCTAAGGTCATATAGGTAATAAATGGCAGAACCCAAATTAGAACCCAGGTCTTTTGACACCGAATCATTTGTTTATTTTAAGGCTAAATTGAATATGTTGAAGGACTAAAATATGTGTTAGAGAAAAGAATCCGGTCATAGAATTTCAAAGCCTAAAGAAACCTTAAGAATCTTCTCCACTCCTCTCGTTTTATAGAGAATATTAGAAGCCCAGCAATGTGCTCTGGCTTGCCCAAAATCACATGGAAAATTAGGGTGCAGCTGGGACCAAAAGTCAGATCTCCTGACTTCCAGACAGAACTGAAACTAGGAATTCTTTCCCTGGGGGCAAATTAGTTTGGAAGGTAGAATAGTGGAACAGAAGACAGTGTGATGGGGAAGAAGCAAAGTAGCACAAGAACTAAGCAACTGTGGATGCAGTCCTATTAGGAGAGGGACACTCAGAGAGTTCAGCCTTAATGGCACTTTCCTCACCTCTCTCCACACCCTACTGAGGTTGGAGGAGGAAGGTGTGGCCTGGGAAATAGGTGCCATACCCTGACTGTGGCAGCCTGGGGATGGTAGGAATGGGCTTATGGCCCGAGGCATGGGCACATAAACATAAATCTTTATGGACTGTAAAATGATAGTCACCAGGACAGTCATCTCTACCACAATGGGGAGGAAGCGACCAGTCCAAAGAAGAGCACCCCTAGATGTTGGCGACCTTGGGTAAAGCTTTGTTCGCCTTAGCCTAGCTATGGCTCTATTCTTAGCAACACACTCTTTCACTATACTGTGCTGCCTAGAAATTATTATTTATCAGAGCCACTGGAAGGGTTATAGGAAAATGGGGGTAATGTTGGGGGGGGTGGAGTAGGTATAAAGCATATCATAATCACTGGATAGTGGGAATGAGGAAAGGAATAAACATTTATTAAGCACCTACTATGTGCCTGGCACAGTACTTTTGCCTCATTTTACTTCATTTGATCCTTATGATGACCCTGTAAGGTAAGTGATCTCCATTTTACAGTTGAGGAAAGCAGGCAGATAGGGGTTAAGTGACTTGTCCAGGGTCTATGGCTAGTAAGCGCTTGAGGCCAAATTTGAAATCAGGTCTTCCTGACTCTAGGCGTAACACTCTTTGCATTGGGCCGTCTACCTGAAGTATCTGTTGGTAGTAGAAAATATACAATGAGAAATATCTTTATCCTCCCACATCCCAAGGGTTAGGGACATGACACCCCCCAAGATCTGGAAAACCCACATAAAAAATTTTGGCCCTCCATACCAGAGAAGAAGTATGAATTGTTATAGTATTAAAAGACAAAGTATGTTGATTCTGTGCAATGCTACATATATATATATATATATGTGTGTATATATATATATATATGTATATTTTCTGCATTTCTGAGTTTCTAAACACTTTCTATCTCATCTGCTGGCCTTTCTATGTCATCTATGGCTTCTGCAAAACTCCCCCAAATTCCCATTTAATTTCTTATGCTAGCCCACATCGAAACCAGGAGGGGAAAAGTCGTGATGTGGAAGGGATAAGTGTAGCAGGAAATGAAGTTGAATAGATAAGATGAGTCAAACTGAATCATTTCTTGGTCCCAGGACTAGATGATGGGAGCAGAGAATAAAATATTTTCTTGTGCCATTTTGGGGAAGACTTTTTTCCCCAAAAATCATTAAATCTTTATTGTTGCTTATTATGGGAAAAGTTGAACCAATGTCCAGTTGGGGAAGAGAGATTCGGAATGGAGCAAGATTTTGTCAATCAGTCAAGAAGCATTTAGTAATTAAGTAAGGACTGCGTTCTAGGCACCTTGCTAAGGGCTGCAGATACAAAGACAAAAGCAAAACAATCCCTACCTTCACGAAGCTTCCCTTCTATGGGTAGTGTTAGAGGCATAAAAGTATAACCAAATATATACAAAATTAATAGAAGATAATTAAAGGAGAATATCAGCAGCTGGCTGCCATCCATAAAATGTATTTCTAAAAGTTCTGGTCTTGACAGATGCTCTGCTTCTCTTTGAGCCACCTTCTCACTTCATCTCACCTCCTCCAGGGCAAAAGCATCCCCTCCTGTTTACATAAAACATTTCCCATTGCTGTTTGTTTTCCCCTAATGTTTAGTTTTAGTAATGATGCTGCTGAAACCCACCCTACCATAGAGGTGATGGATCGAGCTCATTGGCAAAGGAGACTTCCTCACCCCAAGAGAGCCCTGACATTGTACACAGCCTCTCGTTTTCATACCAGCAAAGATACCGATAGCGCATAATGTAATTGTGGGCTTTCAATTAGACTGTGAAGTAAATCATTAAGTCTTGGGTGTTGCTAATTAGGGAAGAAGATGAACTAATGCCCAATTTGACCGAACTCACAAAGAGACAAGCCAATAAATTATAATAGGGTACATTTATCTCATACTTCAGGGTTTATAAAGCACATTCTTCCAGGCCTTCTAGCGCAAGCTGATGATCTTAGCAGCATTAACCCCATTTTATGAATGGGCAGAGGACCTGAGAGATGTGACTTATCCACAGTCACACACTGGAGCCAGACCTAAAATTCAGGCCCTTGCCTTCCTCCTTGATCCCTTCCCCATCCCAGTCAGTCCCAGAATTCATTCCAAATAGTTGAGTGGTAGAAAATAGTGGGAAGACTCACCCTTACTAGAGTCATTCTCCCTCCTTATCTTTCCTCTTCAAAGGTGCCAGCACGAGCACTCACAGGGTTTAGATGATGTGGGAGTCAATAACTCCATTTTGTCCCATATGGTAGAAAACCAACAGGACCTACTATCTGCCCTGGACATGCTCATCTGACCTCCTTTGGAGCCTAAGGATTCTCTGGGCCCAAACAGCCATCCCCGTAGGATTTCCAGGCCATACCATCTACCAGGCAACTGAACTTTCTCTAATGTGTTATCTCCCCCAGTCAGAAGTCAAGAAGCCCCCAGGGCTTCTTGAGAACAGGGACTATCTTACTTTTTCTACTTTTATCTTCAGTGCTTAGTACAGTATTTGGCATACAGTTGTGGCTCAATAAATGCTCTTTCATTCCTCATTCATTTTGACTTTGTGTCTAGCACACTTCCCACTGTCATAGGCCATCTCTACAGCATTGTATCATACATTTAACTTAATCAGATTCATCTAACATTTTTGTTTAAAGTAATGGCTCCCTAGCTGATGCCTTGTCTCTGATTCCTCAGTTGCTTTCTTCCTCCCCATGGTACCTACTGCTGAGATGATCTGCAGGAGTTTATAGAAAACTTAGCATGCCTGTGAAAGTTTCTGGAATTTTATACATCTCTGGTCCCTTAATCTTTCTTTTTCTTAACAATGACTCAGTGTTTCCTTCATCCATAGTTCCCATCTCTGGTCAAGCTGACACCACTGGCTGGCCCCTGAAGGAAGAGACCCTATAGTTTATGCATCAGAGACAAGACAATGATGCTTATCTCATGTCACCACAGATTAGTGCCCTAGAATTGATGGAGTCCTAATAGAGCTGCCCCCAGCCCCAATATTCTAACTTCATTACAGGCTTACTCTACCTACCTAGCCACCCCCCTCCCTGCCAGTGTCCTAACTTGTGCCTCACTGATCACTAGAACAACAGGTCTTTCCCTGAACTCTATTTGAACAGGTGTGTTCTTGTATTCAATCATAATGACATCATCCATCTAGTCCAAGACAGGACCACGATACCTATCTATCTTGACCAGACAGGACCACAACAGCTAGCCAATTGGAGGGCAGCATGATCAGAATGTTTGACCACTAAATGGTAGAAGGGGCCCATGCTACGATAGCACCTGCACAGTTCCACTGAGGCTAGGACTCCTCCTTCATCACCTAATCCCTTAACAAACTCCTCCGGCTTTTTAAATATTAAGCATTTTCCTGTATTCTGTGTAAATTTCTGTTATGTAATTGCATCTTTACCCTATAAAAATCCACCTTGCTTTCTCTGAAGTTGCTGGTTCCTGTTGGAACTTAACCCATTCCATGAGAGGCATCAATCTCAATAAATGCCTATACTTGGATTAGAGGTGGTCTGATTCTGAATTCTTTGAGACAGTTCCACCACAACAAATCATGAAACTGCAACAGTTTTTTTGGCCGTAGGTGGGTAGAGACTAAACCTCAAAAGAAAGAATGTTTAGCAACTATATCAAGTGAGGAAGGTCTAGCCTGGCACTTCCAAGCCAGGTCACAAGAGTACGGGGTCACAGATTTAGAGTTTACTCATGTAGTCCACTCCTACTTCTCATTTTAGAGACTAGAAAACTAAGAACCAGACACATTAAATGACTCACCTCGTATCCCAAAGCTACTAAATCTATGAGGTAGGTTTTAAACACAGGGACTCCAAGCCCAGCATTATAGCTGTCTCCTACTTCTTCCTTCCTTCTAGCCAGGACACAAACTAAGGCCAAGAAAAGACCTTAATTTAGAAAGGCCAAGGTTATCCAGTGCATCCTAGGCTATGGTCAGTCATCTTGACTTTTGTCTTACTGCTGGACTTCAATGACTCTGGAGGAGACAGTGAGGCTGATGACTTTGCATAGCTCTGACTCACTCAGATCCAATTCATGTGCAAGTCAAGATATCACCATCCTGATGTCGTTGGTCCTCTTCAAGAAGAAAGGACAAGGACAAGAACAACAAAAGCCAGCAAGCTGCTGTGTATTGTGAGGACCAGCATTAGAAAGATAGCATTTCCCACCACCTAACTCCTTGGTCAGCTCTTGATCTTCCCCTGGTAACCCAGTGGATTATGGTGAAGTAACTTCCCCCTCAAGTTAGTTTCCATCCGAATAAGAAAGTAATGACATTTCTAGCTAATTAAAAGTGGCAAAGACATTTGTGAGAACTGAAAAAAGCACTAAACTTACGGCTGAAAGACATGAACTGTGAACACGAGCCACTCAATGGCAACATGCTCCAAGAGAAGGTTATTAACTTCTACGTGCTGCTCAAAGCCCCCTGCTCCAAAGAGCCAGCCTTCCAACGAGAAGGACTCCCATCTAGATGATTTAATTTTGACCACAGGCGATTTTTACCTTACATGTTCACTTAACAACTTAACCATCACGTAAGATGATATTCCATTGTTGAGTCTGGTTGTTGTTGTATATTTGCATGGGGGTTTCTGGGACTTAGAAGAGTTAGGGAAGATGGCTGTGGTTTTTTTTCCCATCAAAAGATGCCTAGAGGCATCTTGGTGGTACAGTGGATAGAATGCTAGGCCTGGAGTTTGGAAGACCTGTGTCTGAATCCTGCCTCAGACATTTACTGGCTGTGTGACATTGGGTAAGTCGCTTAACTTCTATCTGCCTCAATTTCCCCAACTATAAAATGGTGATAATAATAGCACTCTACCTCTTAAAGTTGTTTTGAGGACCAAATGAGATAATATTGTAAAGAGCTTAGCACAGTGCGAGAATATAGAATGAGCTTAGTGAATGTATGTTTCCTTCCTTCCTTCCTTCCCTCCTCTCCCTCTCTCTTTCTTTCCTTTTCTTTCTTCCTTCCTTTTCCTTCACTCCTTCCCTTTCCCTTCTTTCTTCCTTTTTCTCTTCCCTCTTTCCTTCCTTCCATCTTTCCTTCCCTCTTTCTCTCCCTCTCTCCTTCCTTCCTTCTTTTCTTCCTTCCTTTCCTCTTTTTTTCACTCCTTCCCTCTTTCCCAGTTTCCTTCCCTCTCCTCTTTCCTCTTTCCTTCCCTCCTTCTTCCCTCTTTCTATCCCTCCTTCTTTCCATCATTATCTTTATAGTATCAGTTTGTAAGAATGGGTTATCTCTTGCTGAGTATGCTGGGATTTTACCATTATCAGGAGATACCCAATGACTCTGGTTTACGTTGCACCTATAGGCTTTTTTTTTCTTCTGTGATTTCACTGGTATGCAGAACTCCAACTGAGGAAACTCCTTCTACCACAGCAGATCAGCACCTGCTCTGCAACATATAGTCTTAGAAAGTTGCCCAAGGCATTAAGAGTTCATTGACTAACTTGCCCATGATCATATAGCCAGGATGTGTTACAGACAAAACTGGAATCCAAGTCTTCTTACCTCCCAGGTTACCTCTCTATCCACTAGCAATTTCTATTGATTAGTACCATAGAATAAATATTCAGCATTAAGAGAAAATGTTCTCCTATCTTCTTCAAAGTACACCTCTGGAGAAGGGAGGTAAGGAGTCCATTGGACCATTATAGATGGATATCATCTTGGTGTAAAAAAGCAAGGAGAATAAAAGAAGATGACATTTCAATGCCAAAGATGTCAGTTCTTATCTTGAAACTACCTACTCTGCCCCATTGGAAGGTAGCTATAGGGTAGTAGAAAGAATTCTGGATTCATATTCAAAATTCGAGCTTGTGTCCTTATGCTGCCATTTTAGGCCCACATGACCATGAATGAGTCATGTAACTTTGTTGAACTTCACTTGCAGAAAGTTGCATGTCTCACCCCCCATCATTGTTGGTGTTGTTTGTCCTTTGTTCTCAAAAAAGACCATGACATCAGGAAGGTGATTTCATGACTTTCAAATAAGTTGGACTTAAGTGAGAAAGAGCTGTGCAAAGTCACCAGCCTCACTTTCTCCTCCGAAGCAATCTGGGTCCAGTGGCCAGATATATATCAGGATGACTAGAGGTACCCCCCACCCCAAATCATGCAGGCTACAAGTGACAGAAACCATATTAAAGGTTTTAGTCCCTAATTCACTCAATTGTTGTCAGCAAAGGTCTTAGTGAATCTTAAAGTGCTATTTAAATGTGGGCTTTTATTATTGAATTCTTAATTTCCCCTAAGTCATTTTACCAATAAAGATTGTTTCTCGATATTCCCAGAGAGGTCAGCCTTGCCTAATATTCTCTTAACAGGATTTCTAGTTTAAACACTACACTTCATTATTGGAAAAGGAACAAGGGATGGTTATAATCAGCGCTTTTACAACTTAAAAGCACAATTCTATTACTTTAAAGGTAGATCTAATTATTCAAGGGTTAAACATAGCTATTCCTTTTTAATTTCAGTTTATGAGATTGAGAAAAAGGATGGCATTTTTAGGCATAGTCAACCCGTTAACAGAAAAAAATGTCCATGACATTTCTGGTTTCAAATATTTATTTTAAATAGATAGCTCTTGTAGCAAGAGCCCAATAGTATGAAAACCTGCCTAACAAGTAGAGCTACCTAAAAGTGGAATGGGCTACTTTAAGGGGAAATGGATTCCTGCTCAAAAGAGGTCTCCAAGGAGGACCTAGATGACCAGTTTTTGGCATGCTGAAAAGTTGATTCTTGAGTCAGTAAAGGTTAGAAGGTATGATCTATGTGGATAGAGTGCCAGGCCTGGAGTCAACAAGATGTGAATTCAAATCTGAGCTCAGACACTTTACTATTTGTATAACCCCGGGCAAGTCACTTAATGTTTCTTTGCTTCAGTTTCCTCATCTGCAAAATAGAAAGTATGATAGCACCTACCTCCTCAGGTTGTTATGAGTGTCATTGAGATAATAATTGTAAAGTGCTTAGCACAGTGCCTAATAGTCGCTTTGCTACTGCCAGTCTTTCCCCTTCCGAATCTGCTCTCCACGTCAATGTTGCTGTTCATTCGTTTTTCAGTCATGTCCAACCCTTCACGAACCCATATTATTGGCAAAGATACTCAAGTAAATTTCCATTTCCTTCTCCAGCTCATTTTACAGATGAGGAAACTGAGGCAAAAAGAGTTAAGTGACTTGCTCAGAGTCACACAGCTAGTAAGTGTCTAAGGTCAGATTTGAACTCAAGAAGCTGAGTCTTCCTGACTCCAAGCCAAGCACTTTATCCACTGTACTACCAAGATGGTAGCACATAATAATCTTCCCAGGGAATATATCTGGCCTTTTCACTGTTCTGCTCAAAAACTTTCAATAATCTACTTTTGCCTAGATGATTACATTCAAAGTTCTTTACACTTTATCTCCAACCAACTTTTCCAGCCTTATTCAATTTAACTGAACAGATACATATTAGTAACTTGCAATGTGCATAGTAAAGTCAAAATCCACAGTTCTTGTCTTCAAAGTACATTTATTCTGCTGGAATTAAACTAAAAAGGGCCTGATGTACCAAGCTAAATATTTTATGATATAGGCGAGGCATCTAATTCATGACCCACAAGCTACCTTCGAAACTCTCAGGGGCAATCCAAATCAGATTAAAATGTAACTGGGAAATGTTTAACAAAATATACAAAAATACAATAAAACATAGATAATGTTAATTTGCAGTTTTCTTAGTCAACATACAACCAGTAGGAATCCCTTTCTCTTTGAGTTTGACACCATTAATATAGATAATAGGGAATAATGAGATTATTCAGAAGGTAAGGGTGTTTAACAGTCAAAAACTACACTTAACAAGGGTGGGTAATGAAAAAAGGCCAGCAGGTTTAGAAGTGAAAAGATGATTGGGAGTCTTAAAAAGAGGAGTTTCAAAACAATGATAAGGAAAAAAAAACAACATATTTTAAGGGATTGAAAAGTAGATGGTAAGGACTAGAGACCATTCCCTATAGGGATGTCCCCTAGAGGACTTAACTATTTCAGCTTCAGGACTATAATCTTTCCCCTCCCCCCCAACCTTACTTGCTAAGTGTATCACCTGGCCATCTCTACCTAAAAAGTATGCTTTACTCCCTAACCATCTCATTGCAAATCACTTTGCCCCTACACATGTACCTTTTTACTTCCACCGCAATTTACAATTATGGAACCATATTGAAATCAATATTGTCTTTGCTGCAAGAAAGGGTCCATATTTCCAAACCAAAATATCCCTCCCCTGCCATTACTCCTCTCTCTCCCTCTCTGTCTGTCTCTGTCTCTGCTGTCTGTCTGTCTGTCTGTCTGCCTATCTATATACATATGTATGTAATTTCTCCTCATTATGATATATACTCTTTGAGGTCAGAGTCTGGCTTTCTTTTTATATTTTTATCCCCAGGGTTTGGCACAATGTAAGAGCTTAACAAAAATTTTCATTCATTCATGAGGAAGTGGCAGCAGGAAGTACAGATGACTTTTTTCTTGAAGTTTGGCGATGAAATAGAGGAGAGATATACTATGATTATTTCAGGGGATGGAAGGACTGAATGGAGAGGTTTTTTAAGTGTATGAGAGACCTGAACATGTTTGTAGGTAGAGGAGAGCAGTCAACAGAGAGGAAGAGACTGAAGGCAGAGGATGGCAGAATAATCAAGGAGGTAAACTTCCAGAAGATAAGTGGATTATATCTAGATCTGGAAGGGACATCAAAGGCTGTCTAGTCCTATCGTTTTACAGAAGAGGAAAATTGGAATTGGGACTTGCCCAAGATCATACCCATTAATAGCTGAGATTAGATACTGGAAACAAGTAGAATGGAAATAAGACCAGGGGTTTGATGAGAGAGAAGGTTTGAAACAACTACTGTATAGATTGTGACAATGTATCTATATAGTAAGGAAAAAAGGAATTGTTATATAGCAATGAAGGCCTAGTTGCAATTTTTGGGGTTGTTGTTCAGTTGTTTCAGTCATGTTCGATTCTTTGTGACCCCATTTGGAGTTTTTTTGGCAAAGATACTGGAGTGGTTTGCCATTTCCTTCTCCAGTTCACTTTACATATGAGGAACTGAGGCAAACAGAGTTAAGTGACTTGCCCAGAGTCACACCGCTAGTAAGTGTCTGAGGCCAGAAGTGAACTCAAGAAGATGAATCTTCCTGACTCCAAGTCAGGCACTCTGTTCACTTTACCAGTTGTGATTAGATGACATAAGTATGTAGTGGATGCAGCTGGCCAAGTTGTGTGACATCCTCCAGCAGCATTCAGCACCTCAAGAATGAGATTAGAGAAGGTGGTTCTTGGGAGTAATGTAGACATGACAACTGGCAGGGTATGAATGGTGAAGGCAAGAGGTAAGGTGTTTCAAGGACAGAGGAGTATTGGTGAACAGGGTTGACTATGGGTTCAAGACTATGAAGAGAAGAACCTCAGTCCAAAACAGGGGTGACAGATTAGGAGATAAAATGTCGTGGTTGAAGAATGGGATCAGGCAGGACGACACAGAGAGATGAAAAAGCAGAAGACCGTGATTCAGAGGGGACTTTTATTATGTAAGGTCATGAAGATAGAAAAGCTTGGGGGTGAAAATAAAGTCCAAAGTCAGCCTCTTTTACGGACAGCTTATTTGAGAGAGAAATATATTGTCTCCTCCTCTTGCCCTGTAATGAGAGACATCAGAAGCAGAGAAAAGCTGACATTGGAGAGGAAAGAAAGAGAGAGAAAGACAGAGACGCATACACAGACAGAGAGGGAGGGAGGGAGGAAAGGAAGGAAGGAAGGAAGGAAGGAAGGAAGGAAGGAAGGAAGGAAGGAAAGGAAGAAGGGGGAAAGAAAGAAAGAAAGAAAAAAGAGAGAAAGAAGGAAGGAAATAAAGAAGAAAAAAGGGAGGAAAGAAGGAAAGAAAGAAAAAAAGAAAGAAGGAAGGAAGGAAAGAAAGAAAGAAAGAAGGAAGGAAAGAAAGAAAAAAAGAGAGAAAGAAAGAAGGAAAGAAAAAGAAAGAGAGAAAGGAAGAAAGAAAGAAAGGAATGAAGAAAGAAAGAAAGAAAGAGAGAAAGAAGGAAGGAAATAAAGAAAGAAGAAAAAAGGGAGGAAAGAAGGAAAGAAAGAAAAAAGAAAGAAAGAAGGAAAAAAGAGAGAAAGAAAGAAGGAAAGAAAAAGAAAGAAAAAAGAGATAAAGAAAGAAAGAAGGAAAGAAAGGAAGGAAGGAAGGAAGAAAGAAAGAAAGAAAGAAAGAAAGAAAGAAAGAAAGAAAGAAAGAAAGAAAGAAAGAAAGAAAGGAAGGAAGGAAAGAAAGAAAGAAAGAAAGGAAGGAAGGAAAGAAGGAAAGAAGGAAGAAGAGAAGAAAGAAAGGAAGGAAGAAGAGAAGAAAGAGAAAGAAAGAAGGATGAAAGAAAGAAAGAAAGAAAGAAAGAAGGATGAAAGAAAGAGAAAGAAGAAAGGAAGGAAGGAAGGAAGGAAGGAAGGAAGGAAGGAAGGAAGGAAGGAGCAGGGAGGAAGGAAGAAAGGGAGGGAAGAAGGAAGAAAAGGAAGAAGGAAGGGAAAGAGGAATTTGAGAGCACTGGAAGATGGAAGGAGAAAAAAAGATCTAGGACACAAATTTTTAGCAATAAAGTGGGCATACTATATCATAGAAGGGGATGGAGGAATAAGGTGGGGCCTGGGGAGAAGCAGGGTTGACTAGGGAGTAGGGAGTAGAATACAGAGAGAAGTCAAAAGGGAAATGAGCTTTTGTTTCTGCAGACAACTGAATCACAGACCTTAAGAATCATCTCCACTCCTCTCATTTTACAGTCTCATGCCAACACCACCCTAGCTCACATCCTCATCTCCTCTCACCTGGACTACTGACAAAGCCTCATAATTTGTCCCTCTATCTCAACTCTCTCTCCTCTTGAACCCCTCCTTAATATTCCTGCCAAATTGATATTTCTAGGGTACAGGTCTGACCCTGTCACTCTTCCATTCCAAAAGCTCCAACAGGTCACTATTGCCTCTTGGATCAAAAATGGACCCTCTTATTTTGAATTTAAAGTCCTTCACAATCAGGCCCGAACTTTCCTTTCTAAGCTCATTATGCATGATTCTACATTCCAGTCTAACCAATCTACCCATGTTCCCCATTTGCTGCATTTGATCTCCCACCCCCAGGCCAGTGTGCAGGCTGACTTATTCCTGGAAGGCCCTAGTAGAATCTATAACATTCTTCAGAGTTCAACTCAAGAGCCAACTGCTACAAAAATCTTTTCTCAGTCTCCCCCTGCTAGTGCCAAACTACAAAATTACAATATATTTGCTTTGTATAGTTTTTGTATTTACTTGTGTGAATACAAATTATTTTCCTCAGTCAAATGTAAGTTCCTTGAAGAGAAAATATATTTTTGTGTCTGAACGCATGATGCATAGAACAGTGTTTGACCTATAGTAAATACTTAATAGATGCTTATTGGATGGATGGATAGACGGATGGATAGGAATGTGGGTAGTATGTGGTAGTATGTGGAGAGCTTAGCGTTTATTTGGCAGAAGGCCATCTCATGCCATCTAACTCTGCATTCTGGCCTCACTGGACTATTGGCTTTTCCTCCAACTTACTTTGCTGTTGTTTACCCCTGTGCATTTCTGCTGGCTGGTTCTCATGCCTGGGATTAACTCTTTTGTCATTCAGAATTCTTTAAGTTTAAAGCTCAATAGCCACCTCTTCCACAAGGCCTCCCTGATTCTCACAGATGAAAGTATTCTCTCCTTCGTCAAAAATTGTCCTAGGTCACATAGGGCATCCTTTGTCACAGCACCCTTTATTCTATATTTCCTTACCTGTGTATCTGCTGTATTCCTCTACACCTAGTAGAAGGTGATCTTCCCAAGGGCAGGGACACTGTTTCATTTAAAAGCAAATCTCTACATCCCTGATGCACAGCATAAAGCTTTGCACATAGTAGGTAGGCATGTAATAGATGTTTGCTGATTTGGAATGAACCACCCTGCTCCAATCAGACATCTGTCTTTGATCTAGTCATCTTGTGACTCTGAGGTTTTAATGGATATAATTACAATGGCAAAAAGCCTATTTTGCATGTGTGTGTCTGTTCAGACTTGCAAGCAATCCTTATTTCTCCATTTCTCATAGTTCTCACATGGTCCCCATCCCTCTTTCTCCTGGAATACTTCATATTTTGACGTGAAATCTAATGCCTACATTCTAAGTATTAAATAGCCTGTATTTTTTGCACGCGCATGGTTTACTCAGATCGAAGAAGATATGACAGATTCTCCAGTTTAGGAGATAATGAATGGTCCTAGAAAACATTTCAGATGCTTCTATACACTCTGCTCCATGTTCAAGCTGATAGGGAAATATGAATCAGCTAATACACCTGGGTGGCCTACATTAAATGAAAAGAGTGCCAAGGAGTTTTATGTTCTTGATACTTTTCCATAAGTGGAGAAAGAATGATTTTAATACACATGTACAAAGAAAGAGCTCTGGATTCAGAGGACCTGGGTTCAAATCTCACTTCTGGACTAGACCTATATGAGCTCATCTTTAAAATGAGGGAATTGGACTAAGGTAGCTTCTAAAGTCCCTTATAGCTTGAGATCTGTGAACATAGCCTTCCATTCTAACCCTCTGAGAAGGGGCTAGGACAGCAGAGCCCACTGGTGAAGAGTATAAATTGGACTCAGGGAGAAGATTTCTTTCCATATACTTTGGTCATATAGCTGCCTGGCAACAAAGCTGTTCAGAAGTTAAGGGGACAGATACTTAGTTAAGTATAGTACACTTATCTACAAATTATCCAGAGTAATTAGAGATAGAGCTGGGATAAAGACACACAAGCCCCAAACCTCATTTTAGTCCTCATTTTTAACTTGTTTCCTCATTAAGATGTAATTAATTAACAGCTAAAGGGGCAATTTTATTTTTAATCCCTCATCTTTTCTTGATTCTGTCCCCAATAAACTGCATTCCCTGATAGGTGAACGCTAAAATAAAGGAAAAAGAGGGGGTACTCAGATAATTCACAACCTACATAATTAGTCCAAGCATAAGAGAAATAACTGTGTTGTATACTTTCATTTTAATTCATGGCATATTTATTTAATTACTTTCCCCTTTAATAATAGGATTTAAAATTTTTAAGATACACCATTAAAGAAAGGCTGCATGGCAGAGTGAATAGAGGGCTGCCCTTAAGAGTCAGAAAGATCTGGATTGAAGTCCTGCCTCTGACATGTACTGGCTGTAAGCCCACATGCAAGCCACATAATGTCTAAGCAACCCTCTAAGACTAGACGTCAAAGAAAAATTGCTGATCTGAATTGGTGGAGGGAGTGTCTACCCCCTGGAGTTCCTTGTACTGATGAAATAATAGGTCTGGACCAAATGACATTAAAATGTTAAATACTTCCATCTGTATTCACACCATTCAGATGTATACACCACTTATACTAGTATTTTAGACCCGTGGTGCTAAAAAGAAATAAAAGATGAAGTTCTTTCTTTGAGCCACATTTATTTTTATGGAAAACTGAAGAGCAAATAATTGGAAATCCAATGATCCCTTTAGGCTCCTGGGTTCCTGGTTAGACAATTTGACTGTCTCAGCTGGACTGAAATGATATTCACCTTCAATGCAATAAAACAAATGCATATTAAGACTGGGCATGCAAGACATATAGGGAAGGTTTAACTGACTCTATCCAACTTATATGCAAATGATCTTCAGGCAAATATTCTGTTTTCGGGGCAATATTAAACTAAGAGGAATAAGCCACAAATGAGATTTTCAGCTGGTAAAAATGGGCATGAGCCAATTCTACCCTAAGGGGAGGCAGTAATTTGATTTTGCAAACTCGAGCAGGAAATGCCAGCATTACAGGAATATTTTATAACATTCACCCAAGGAAGCAAGAATTCAAAAGATGGGGTGAGTCTAACAAGGCTTGGGGTTTACCGATCCTCGGGATCTCTTATAAACATAACCATTGGACCAGGTATATTGTCAGAGTGGAAAGCTCTTTTCCCACTGAAGAGCTAATTGTTTTTTTTTAAAGGTTCCAATTTCACTTTGATTCTGTGTGTGTTGTTGTTGGCATTCAAAGGCCTTCAGGGTAACAGGTGCATTTCAAATAGATTGAAATAACAAATAAATTGGATCCAGGATTTATAGCATTAGTGATGTCTTTATTCTCTTATTCTTTTGCTGAATGGTTGGCTTATGAACTTCAAGGCTGTGCAGTCACCCATCTACAGAAACAGTACCCAGGGGGAGGGGCGACGGCCAAATGTATGGGAGCAGGAGAGTGAAGATGGTGATGATGGTAATGTCAACAAGAAAGGTCCTAGACGAGGGGGTAGAAAAATTTGTAAGGTAGTTAGGTGAGAATGTGGTCTGAGAGGAAAGGGTATGTGAGGAGGGTGGTCCTAGATAACTGAAGGCCAATTTTTTTATGTTGAGGGGGATGAATCCTGAAACTTTCAGAAGACTCAGTCATGTGATATAGGTTGGAGAGAGCCCTGCTTTAAATCATCAGAGAGATCAAACTAAAATGGTGTTTTGAGCTTGTTTCTTAAGGGAAACCCTTTATACAGAGAGAAAGTCAGAGAAGAATTCATTTGAATTTCAGCCTGCACCTCACAAGTGTTTTCTAGACTAGTGTGTTTACTTATAAATAAATGAGTAAATTCCTTCATAAGCAGAGCTTGAGTTAAAGTAGTGCTCTCTTCCCTCCTCAAATTATCTTGTATTTATTTATCAGTGTAGTGGCAAAATAGTGAAGGGGATAGACTGCTGGGATTTGAGTTGGGGAAAACTCGGATCAAATTCTGCCCCTGAGACTTGTTAACTACATGATTCTGGGTAAATCATAGCTTCTCCTTGCCACAACTTTCCAAGACTTGGCCACCAATCACAGAAAAGATTATATCTGCATTGATGTAAGGAGTTCCTCCATCTTGAGGATATCACAGTTTCTTCAGGTGTTGATTGATATCCTCCTACCTAGCATAGTGACCTATGTGTACTAGGCACTTAATAAATGTGTACTGAATTGAATTAAGTACTAAATCATGGACTCAGAGCTGAGAGGAATCTTTGAGATAATCTAGTCGATGACTTTATTTTACAGTTAAGACAATGTTGCAACAATCTGCTAGCAGCTGCTGTAGGGGTATAAGATCCATCAATAACCAGCACACGGAAAGCTGCCAACACAGGTTCTTTTGATCTCCTTTACTAAGGAAAGCAACGTTAAGGGGTTAACAATCTTACTTGAATCCAACATACTAATATCATTCACTCAGCTCAGGGGGAAAAGCCAGCACCCTGAACTTCAGAGCAAATACAGACAAATTACAAACATACATTTATAAACAGACCAAATACAATTCATAGTTACCAAGGAGCCATCAACATTTGACTTCAGCCAGGAGCTGGGAAATGGCTGGCCCAGAGTCATGCACCACTCCTGCTATGGCTCAGAGCTCCAAAAGAGAAAGCCAACCTCTGGGTTTATATATCTTTTTTAGGGTCAAAGGTGAGTCACACGTGTGACTCGCCCACATGACCACATCACAAAAATGTGACTTAAACCCATGTGGTCTAAAAGCCTCTAATGTCACAAACACGGCACTCAAACCCATGTAAACTAGGCTTTCCCTTGAGGCAAGGAGGTCATCAAGGACTCCTAATTTAATCAAGGAAACAAAGGTCAAGCTCTTCAAGGGCACTTGGTTGAATAAGTGCTAAGAGCCCATCTTGACTGCCAATACAGACAACCAAGGGCCAGAGATGGAACAACTTGCCAAGGGTTACCCAGCTAGTAAATATTGGAACTAGGTCTTGGACCTAGACTTACAAATCTTGTTTAAATCTGTAAGCCAAATACTTACCCATAAAATAGGAAAAATAAAGGTTTCACTTTGTTACATACCATCAAAGGGAATAGGGTTTAAGCTACAGAGAGTGCAAAAGCAGAATGAAAATCAACTTTCGTAAAATATTTTCAGAATCTTATGGTACAAGAAGTCTGAGACCTCAGACGCCCTGCAGAGGTAAAAGAACTAATTGTGGGACCTGATTTTGTTTTCACAGGAATCAATTCAGTGGGATTTTCATTTTTCAATTATTCAATAACATCCAATTTTCCCTTCACACCACAGCCAGACAGGAGAAGAGAAATTGCATGTGTCAATCACAAGGTAAGGCAGTTGACAGGACCTAAATTACCCAGAACCCTATGCCACCTACTACAAAGAACATAGCTTGAAAAGAACATTGGCAACTTCTGGCAAGATGGCTCAGTGAGAGGCTATGTCTAAGATCAGTTACCTTCTATTACCTAGTAAAAAAATTGCCAAGTAGACTTCTGGGAGCCAAGATGGAGAAGTAAGCAGTAAATCACCAAAACTCTACCATATTCACTTCCAAAGAGACACAAAAAGCACCCCAAAACAAATCCTGGAGCAACAGAACCAACAAAAAGGTGGTATAAAACAATCTTTTAGCCAAAGAAACTTGGAAGACTGGCAAGAAAGATCTCTTTTACTTAGATAAAAGGGGAATGTAGTCCAAAACCAAAAGTTCCTAGCAAGTGAGCAGCAAGCCCCACCTCAGCAAACCAGCAGGAGATCCTGAGCCCCAGAAGTGGAGCATGCAAACACCAACACCAGAACCCCCCATGTGCCTCAGCATAGCCAGGGGAATGGGTGGCCTCCAGCTCTGAGAACCACCATGTACTTCAGTGTAGCCCCAGGCAAACAGGTAACCTCCAGAAGCCAGATCTCCATGTGCTTTAGCACAGTTCCAACCCTACATGTCTCTATGCAAACAGACAACTGCCAGTCAGGCCCCCCCAGGTGCTTCAGCATAGCCCTGGGCAAATGGTAGCCAGCAGCCAGATTGCCACCTGCTTCAGTGTAGCGTGGGGGAAATGTAGAAATGCCCTACCAGCCCCAGCATATGACAGACAGACACCAGCACCAGGACCCCAGCTCAGTTTGAGATAAGCTGCCAAACCCCTATGGCCTCCAGCAGCACCAGCCACACTTCGCCCCTATCCCCTCAGTGTAGCACCAGACACAAGGGTCCTCCAGGAGTTTCAGGGCATCATCAGTGCAGCACCATGTAAACAGTTAGTACCCGTAGCCCCTGGCACAAGAAGCCTGCGACAGTGCACCCCTTCTATGCCTGGAGCAGAGCTCAAATTTAAAGGAAAGAGAAAAGGCCAAAAAAGATGAACACAAACAACAAAAAATAATATGACCATAGAAAGTTATTATGGTGACAGGGAAGATGAAGACACAAACTCAGAAGAGGATAACAATGTCAAAACACCTATGGGCAAAACCCCAAAGAAAAATGGGAAGTGGTCTCAAGCTCAGAAAGAAATCATGGAAGAGCTCAAAAAGGAGCTTAAAATCATGTGATAGAGGTGGAAGAAAAATTTGGGGGAAAAATGATGCAAGAGAATTATGAAAAAAGAATCAATAGCTTGGAAAAACAACAGAAGAGCTTACAAAGTATTGTTGGCCAAATAGAAAAGAAAGTACTGAGGAAAACAACTCCTTCAAAGTTAGAATTGGACAAGTGCAAGCTAATGACTCTACGAGACATCAAGAATCAGTCAAACAAATTTAAAAGAATGAAAAAAGAATATCTCATTGGAAAAACAATTGACCTAGAAAATAGATCCAGAAGAGACAACATCAAAATCACTGGATTATTTGAATAATCAAAAAGCAGACTTGGAAACATCTTTCAAGAAATTATCAAGGAAAACTGCCCTGATATCTTGGAACCAGAGGGTTAAATAGGCATTGAAAGAATCCACTGATCACCTCAGGAAAGGGAGCCCAAAATAAAAACTCCAAGGAACATTATAGCCACATTAAAGAACTATCAGGTTAAAGGAAAAAAAAATACCACAAGTGGCCAGAAAGAAAGAACTCAAATAGCAGGGAGCCACAATCAGGATTACACAAGACTTAGCAGCTTCAATATTAAAGGATCAGAGGCCATGGAACATGATATCCTGGAAGGCAAAGGAGCTAGAATTATGATCAAAAATCACCTACCTAATGAAATTAATCAAAATGCTTCAAGAGAAAAAATGGTCATTCAATGAAATAGAAGGATTTCAAGCTTTTCATAAGGAGAAGACCAGAATTGAACAAAAAATTCGTTCTCCAATATCAAGAGAAGCCTAAAAGGATAATAAAAAAAGGAAAAGATAAGAGATTCAATATTTACACCCCTACATGAAAAGATGATACTTTTAATTCTTAAAAATTGTACCACTGATAATACAGCTAGAAGGAATATACACAAACAGTGGGTGCAGGTATAAGGTGAATTTGAGGGAATGGCATAAAAATTAATTAAGGGATGAGAAAGAAGAATATGCCGAATGCAGAGGGAAGGGAGAGGTAGAATTTGATAAATTATTTCACATGAAGAGGCAAGAAAAACCTATTACAGTAGAGGGAAAGATGGGACGGTGGGTGATAGGTATCACTTGAACTTTACTCTCATCAGTATTGGCTCAAATAGGGAATAATATATACCATCAGTTGAATATAGAAATCTATCTTACCTGACAGGAAAGTAGGGATAGAGGAGATTAAGTAAAGGGAGGGATGGTGATTGACAGAAGAGAGGGCAGACCAGGGAAGGCAGTAGACAGAAGCAAAACACTGTCAAGAAGGGAAAGAATGAAAGTAGAGAAAGGACAAACAAGAAGAAAAATAGAATGGAGGGAAATACACAGTTAGTAATGAAAACTGTGAATGTGAATGGGATGAACTCTCCCATAAAACAGATTCAGATAGCAGAGTGGATCAAAAACCAGAATCCTACACTGTGTTGTTCATAAGAAACAAACTTGAAGCAAAGACACACACACACACACACACACACACACACACACGGTAAGGGTAAGGGGCTAAAGCAGAATCTATTATGCTTCAGCTGAAGTTAAAAAAAAACAGGGGTAGCAATCCTGATCTCAGACAAAGCAAAAGCAAAAATACATCTATTTAAAAGAGATAAAGAAGGAAACTACATCTTGCTAAAAGGCACCATGGACAATGTACAGAAATACTAAACACATATGCACCAAGTAGTATAGCATTCAAATTTTTTTCTTTTTTAAAATTTATTTAGTAGGTTACTCTTCTTTGGTTACATGTAAAACCAATTTTTAACATTTGTTTTCAAAACTTTGAGTTTCAAGTTCTCTTCTTTCTTCCCTCTCCTCCCAACCTCATTGAGAAGGCAAGCAATTCAATAAAGGTTTTACATGTGTAGTTACGCAAAACATTTCTATAATAGTTGTGTTGTGAAAGAAAATATAGACAAAAAAACTCAAGAAAAATAAAGAAGGCAAAAAAGTATGATTTAATCTGTATCCATCATTTCTTTCTCTGAGGATGTATAGCATTTTCATGATTGGTCTTTCAGAGTTGTCTGTATTGCTGAGAATAGCTAAGTCATTCACAGCTGATCATTTTACAATATTGCTGTTACTTTGTACACAGTACATTTCACTTTGCATGAGCTCATGCAAGTCTTTCCAGGTTTTTCTGAGAGCATCCTGCTCATCATTTCTTACAGTAAATTAGTATTCCATTATAACTGCATACCACAATTTGTTCAGCCATTCAGCAATTAATGGGCATCCCATTAATTTCTAATTCTTTGCCACCAGAAAACAGCTGTTATAAATATTTTTTAAACATAGGTCCTTTTCCTTTTTTTTTAATCTCTTTTGGGTTACAGACCTAGTATTGGTATTGCTAGGTGGTATAGCATCCAAAGCCTTACAAGAGAAGTTAAGTGAGTTACAAGTTAACGAGCAAATAAGACAGAGAGCATTATGAAATGTAAAACAGATAATTGTGGCTATATTAAATTTAAAAGCTTTGGCATAAACAAAATTAATGCAACCAATATTGAAGGAAAGCAGAAAGCTGGGAAACAATCTATAGCAGGCATCTCTAATAAATGCCTCATTTCTCAAATATATAGAGAACTGAGTCAAACTACTAAGAATACAAGCCATTCCCCAACTGATAAATGGTCAAGGGATGTGAACAGGAAGTTTTCAGATGAAGAAATCAAACCTTTCTCTAGGCATAGGAAGAAGTGCTCTAAATCATTTTTGATTAGAGAAATGCAAATTAAAACAGCTCTGAAATACCACCTTGTGCCAATCTGATTGGCTAATATGACAAAAAAGGAAAGTGATAAATGTTGGAATGATATGAGAAACTGGGTCATGAATACACTGTTGGTAGAGTCGTGAACTGATCCAACCATCCTGGAGAACAATTTGGAACTATACCCAAAGAGCAAACTGTGCATAACCTTTGATCCAGCAATACCACTACTAGGTCAAAGAGATCATAAAAAAGGGAAAAGTACCTACATGTGCCAAAATATTTATAGCAGCTCTTTTTATAGTGGCAAAATATTGAAAGTTGAGGGGATGCCCATCAATTGGAGAATGGCTGAACAAACTGTGGTATATGCATGTAATGGAATATGATTGTGCAATAAGTAATAATGAAAAGGCAGATTTCAAAAAAACTTGGAAAAACTTGTACAAACTGATGAGAACTGAAATGATCAGAACCAGGAAAACACTGTACACAGTTTCAGCAACACTGTGTGATGATCAACTATGAATGACTTAGCTCTTCTCAGCAACAGAATCATCTAAGCCAAGCACAAAGGACTCAAGAAGGAAAATGCTATTTACATCCAGATAAAGGACTGAGGGACTCAGAATATAGACTGAAGCATACTTATTTCACCTACTTTATTTTTTTATGCTTTTTCTTTTGATCTGTTTCTTCTTTCACAACTGTGACTACTATAGAAATAAGTTTTACGTGATAGCACACGCTTAACCTATATCAAATTGCCTACAATTTTCAGAACAGGAGAGGGGAGGGACAGAGGGAGAAAAATTTAGAACTCAAAATTTTGTAAAAAGAATGCTAAAAATTGTCTTGACATGTAATTGAGGAAATAAATAAAATACTACTTAAATTAAAAAAATATATGCCAAGTAGAGTAAATAAACATCAGCGACAACTACACCAGCAGAAACAACAAAGAGGAGAAAGGAAGGAATTCAGCATTAAGAAGACTTCACAGAAAATAAAAGTAACTTTAAAGAAAAAATAAACAAATGTCCTCAAAGAGATTTGAACTTTATAATACAACAGAAAGTGACATGAAAAACCCTTGAGGAAAGGAAAAATACAGTAAAAACAATGAAATGCCCCAAAATGAAAATGGAAGAACAGCAAGAATCTCCAAATGGCTTAGAAGATAATATAAGGAAGAAGTAAGGATGGAAGTTAGAGGTCTCAAGGAAAATCTTTTAAAGATAATTAAGAATAGATAATTTAGAACAAATAAAGGAGAATATCTCTAAAACAGAGTATTATCTGAAAAAATATTAGCAGATATGAAGCTCTGCAAAATTTGTAAGAAATGGCATCAGTGTGTGAGAGGTAAATGAAATATGAAGATTTCACAGGGAAGATATATGTGTGGGTATATATGTATATATATATATATATGTATATATACACTAAGAAATGTTTAAAAATCAAGAAACAGGGAAATAAGGAAGTGGAAAATTCTGAGGCTGTGAGAGTCTCTGGGAAAACTTACGCTGAAACTTTTTGTTCTTTCTTCTGGTTCTGGTTTAAAGATTTGCTCAGTAAGAATAGGGTCATTGGGACCTGCTTTCTTTTGCTATAAAAGTACTATAGAAGAAGGGAGAGGGTCTCCCCCTCCCCTTATCCTATTCTCCTTCTTTAGATTTATAGACGTCACCTCTGTTGTAATCATTAACGAAGGGAATGGGAACTGGAGTTTCTGTGCCTTGATTTCCTGGTTCTTTGTCTAGTTTTCATGCTCTGATTGTAAGCCCGCCTCCCAGCCAATGGTGAGAAGGGTCAGAGATGGGCGGGAATTCTCTTGTGTTAGGTATAATTATTGGTGCTTTGCCTCTTGTAAAGCACCTCCTTTGCTGGTTCTGCTCTGTGCTTGCAGAGGACACCCTATTCTCGAGAATGGAATAAGATTTATTTCTGTTGCCACCCTGAGATGGCTCCTTATTATAAAATAACTTTTAATTGGTGAAAGTCTTTCATCCCACACAAGAGTAAAATCAAAAAGCTTCAAGATTAGAAGCTAAGGTCTTTCCCAGGCCTCAGTTTGATTGAGGCAACACCCATTCAGTCATTAAGGCTAGGTAAGAAATTGTCTTTTTTTAACTTGGTAAAAAAAAAATCAATCTGGGAGGGGAAGATCCTCAAGGTTTTGGGCCGAAACAGAAATAATTGCTATTTACATTCACTCTGCACCATCAGGCCTTAAGAGAAAATCTGGAATATACTTAGTAGAAAATGTAGTAGAAAAATTCTTATATTGGAATTGGTTTAAAATGCTTTGTTTCAAGACTTTTTCCAACTTCTTATTGTATGAAATTTACTATGGCCAACGATAGCTCCCAGCCCAAGCCCTACTTGGTCATTATTTGGGCTCTGATGGCTCAGAGTGAATATAAATAGAAATTGTTTCTGTTTTGTCCAGAAACCCTGAGGGTCTTCTCCTCCTAGATTGATTTTTTTTTAAAACTAGGTAAAAGAGGCCATTTTTTTGGCCTCATTTCTTACGTAGCCTTAATCACTGAACAGGCACTGCCTCAGTCAAACTGAGAACTGAAAAAATTAACATAAAAAGACCACTGTCTTCCACTGCATCCTGGGCCATCTCTAGTCATCCTGATTTATATCTTGTCACTGGACCCAGATGGCTCTGGAGGAAAGGGTGAGGCTAGTGACTTTGCACAGCCCTCCTTCACTCAAATCCACTTCACTTGCAAGTCATGGCATCACTTTCCTGATGTCATTTTCCTCTTTGAGAAAGAAAGACAAACAACAACCTGTGAGTAGTAGGACCTGCCCCACTGGGGACCCAACTGAGCAGTTCTAGTTGGACAAGGCAGCACCCACCTTCCTTCCTTCCTTCCTTCCTTCCTTCCTTCCTTCCTTCCTTCCTTCCTTCCTTCCTTCCTTCCTTCCTTCCTTCCTTCCTTCCTTCCTTCCCTCCCTCCCTCCCTCCCTCCCTCTTTCTCTCCTTCCATCCTCTCCCTCTGTCCACATAAGGACTGTGGATGCTCTGCCCAAAGGAATGTACATTTTGATCACCAAAACGTCACAAGACGGCCTGGGATTTTAGTAGCTGTATGACTCTGGGCAAGACACTGGATCTCTGTCTGCCTGTTTCTTCAAATGTAAAATAGGGATCATAATAGTACTTAGTACCTAGGGTTGTTGCTAGTATCAAATGAAATAATATTTGTAAAATGCTTAGCACAATACCTGGCACATAGTAATCACTTAATAAATTGTTGTTTCCTTCATTCCTCTGAGATTACCCACAATTTTTCCTGAACGTGTCTTGCTTGTGCATAGTTCTTTGCATGCCTCTCCATTAGTCTATATGATCCTTGAGAGCAAGGACTGTTCTTTGTTTTATTCTGTTTTTTGTTTGTTTCTTTGTTTGATTTGTTTGTTTGTTTTGCCTTTCTTTGCATCCCCAGCACCTTTAACATAATGCCTGGAATATGGAAGACATTTAATAAACGCAAACTGATACACATTCATTGCCTAAGTGGAATAAAGGAATTTGGAATGGGACTGCGCAACTACACAGTGGGTTAAATTATCGTAAGCAAAACAAAACCCAGGAAACTAACACCAGTTTAAAAAAAGAAAAATTATAGAAGAAACCACAAACTTAACAAGTATAATCTTTAATGTGAATGGACCCAATTTACCAATTAAATCAAAGAGAATAGATGAAAAGAAACAGAATCTCCAAACATATTACACATGACAAAAATATTTTAAATATTTTAAACAAAATACATATATAATTAAAATAATAGGTGGTGACAAAAATTATATTGCTTCAGGTGATGTCCTATTGCTTCAGGTGATCCAAGAAAGAATGTTAATGAGTTTTAGGAAACATACCCTGCCCCTACAGATTTAAATTAAGCCATTTGAAGATTTTCTCTTCCTGAATCCTGGGACAGAGGCCAGTAGCTCTTTCTTTCCTTGACATGGGGATACATATAGTCAAGACCAACAACTTCTGATCATGTAGATGGTAAGAAAAAGGAGCACCAACCAAGCAGATACATTTAAAGGTACACAGCCTAAGACTACATCTAAATGAAATATGTTGTGTGTATACAGGGTGAAGGGAGAAGTAAGGATGGGGTAGCTTACTAGTACTGAGCATAGAAGAGTATCTGGGGTCCAATGTAGAAAGAAATGCCACACGGAAATTATCCAAGACAGATATAATAAGGGTAAAAATAAGAAAGTGAAAGGCTCTTTCTCTCAAAATCTGTACTTTAATTTCTCTCTTCAGCAGACTCTCATCCCACCATTTCCCTCCCTAAGACATTCTCCCTCACCAAACATCATTTTGTTTTTGGTTATTCATCCTTTTCAGTAACTCTCATTTCCCTTCACTTCTGTTGTAGCTTTAATGTGCTTCTGATCTTTCTTTAAGCACAATGTCCTCCTTTCCTAAATGACTTTTTCTCTCCAAAAATCCTTAGCAAAGTTTTCAATTCTTCTCCTCTCAGTTAATTCTTTCAACTCACAATCATCACAGTTTGCAAATTCTATATCCATTCACAAAGTAAGCCTGTTGGGAAAGAATACTCACCAACAATTGATTACTTGCTGGAATCAGATTTCCATTTTTTATAAAGTCCAATTTTTGTGACTCTGAAGAAAGAAATCACATCTCTACCTACATAAATTTAGAGACTGCAGTTGAAGCCTTAGTAGTCCTAACTGCAGGCAGAACCTGGGAAGCCTATTGAAACCAACCCAAGTGCTGAGACAAATGATATCATATGCCTGCCAGGCTCTTAGGGGTCTTCTGCAGAGAAGCACTCAGCATTTCTACTAACAGCTGCTACCTCCCCAGTGAGATATGGGGGTTGACCTAGACATCCTAGAGCAAAAAGAAAGCTGCAGCTGGCAGGTAGTTAAACTCCTTTAAGTCACAGTTGACATGGGCTCTTTCAGACCATTGGCCACTCTTCCATCACTTGATTATGACCTTGTCTGAATGCCTCTCTACCTGAGAATGAGCTGGCAGGTGCAATGGTGGGGTGGGGGAGAAATTAATGCCCACCAGCCCACCTTACATTTTTCAGAAACTTTCTGATTCATTAAATCAAGCCCAATCAACATATCTTTCTTCAATATTTATTAGGTAAGAGGTTAAAAAAAGGGATTAAGACTGGATCTCTTATTTTGCTGATATAAAGGACTTCCGGGTGAGGAAACTAGCTCTATCAATGCAGATTGGCATCTTCTTTACAACTTATAGCTTTATAAAGTTGTCTAGATCATTCTGAAATTAAGTGAAATGCCCAGGACTACAAAGCCAGAGGCAAATCTTGAATCTAGGTCATTGGACTCCAAGGATGGTTCTCAGTCTACTACCCCACACTGCCTGGCTGAAAGGTATTAGAGAGAATATAAATAAGATTCAGTCTGAACTCTCAAGGAGCTGATAATCCAGTGGTTTTGAAATCTTAGTGACATAGGAACTTTTTCCAGGTGATAGCAAATTTCTGGATTTGCTTAGTTCCTTTTCTTTCCTCTGTGTGTGTGTGTGTGTGTGTGTGTGTGTGTGTGTGTGTGTGTATGTGTGTGTAAGAGGGGCACTATAGGTCTTATTGCTTGGGTAGAAAATTACTCAGCCAGCGATTATTATTAAAAATTTAGACATAATCAGCTTATAGGCTTCCCTATATCCATCCTCAATCATTGTCAAAATAAGGCAAGTAGGACTTCCCTCAGGCTGTATGCTACCCTTTTATAACATCCCTTCTCCTTCCAAACCAGCAACAATGGACACTTTAACTGGATTTCACTCAGATAAACATGTTTGGAGATGATGCATAGTGTGATGGATCATAGGCCCTATATGTCTCAGAGATGACAGGGTCTACACAAGTCAATGCCCAAGTCAGAATTATAGGATCATAATTTAAAGCTAAAAAGGGACTTTAAATTTACATAGAGGGTATGGGTTTAAGGTGAATTTGAGGGAATGGTATAAAAACAATTAAGAGATAAGAAAGAGGAATACAATGTGTGCAGAAGGAAGGGAGAAGTGAAATAGGGCAAATTATCTCACATGAAGAGGCAAGAAAGACCTATTACGGTGGAAGGGAAGATCGGGGAGGGGCAATAGGCATTGCTTGAACGTTACTCTCATCAGTATTGGCACAAAGAGGGAATAATATGAGCAATCAGATGAATATAGTAATCTACTCTACCTGATAGGGAAGTAGGAGGGGAGGAGATTAAGTAAAGGGGGAGTGGGTATGGGGACTGACAGAAGGGAGGACAGATCAGGGGAGATGGCAGACAGAAGGAAAAAATTGGTGAGGTGGGAAAGGATGAAAGGAGAGAGAGGACAAACAGGAAGAAAAATAGGATGGCAGGAAATACACAATTAGTAAGCATAACTGTGAATGTAAATGGGATGAACTCTCCTACAAAATAGAAGCAGAGAGCAGAGTGAATCAAAATCCAGAATCATACAATATGTTGCTTACAAGAAACATACTTGAAGCAAAGAGACACTCACACAGTAAATATAAGGAGCTGGAGTAATATATGCTATTCCTCAGCTGAGGTAAAAAAAAAAAACGCAGGCATAGTAAATGGGAAGGATAAATTTTGAAGACTTCACAGGGTAAAAATACAGGGGTTACACTCTTCTCATATTCCTGAAATAGGGAATATCTGAGGAAGTAGGAGAGGCTTGAGATTTGGCCTTGTGGTGACTCTGGAAGGTCAGGGCCTAGAGCTGTGGGCATGCCCTTTCCCCCTCTCTCAGAGGTTAGCACCAAATAGGAAGATAATGTGAAGAATAATGTGAAGAATAATGTGAAGAAGACCTGTGAGCTGTTTGTTCTCTGTTCCAAGAAGGTCTCCCCCCGCCCATTTCTTCTCCTAGACTTTCAGATGCCACCCCCAGCAGTTGAGTTCCAGATAGGGAAAACCTGAACAGACCTTGGTCCCCTAGTCCTCTGTCTAGTTTTTCAGGCCTGGATTGTAAGCCCACCTCCCAGCCAATGGTGAGAAAGGATAGAGGTGGGTGGGAATCTTTTCATTAAGAGTATAAATTAAGGCAGTGTTCCCTTTCACTTCTCCTCCTCCATTACGGAGGTGTGTCCAAATCTTTCAAGGTTTGTAAAATAAATTCACTTTGCTTCTCCTAAAGATGTCTCTCCTATTATTTGAAAATTCTGTCCCATACAGGCGGCAATCCTGATCTTAGAAAAAATCAAAGCAAAAATAGATTTAATTAAAAGAAATAAGGAAAGAAACTATATCTTGCTAAAAGGTACCATAGACAATGAAGCAATCAAATTAGAAGAGCAAGCAATAGTCGACCTGTCAGATCTATGTGGAGGGGAAGAATTCATGACCAAAGAAGAGACAGAGAGTGTAATGAAATACAGAATAGATCATCTAGATCATATTAAAGTAAAAAGCTTTTGTACCAACAAAACCAATGCAACCAAGATTAGAAGGAAAGCAGGCAGCTGGGAATCAATCTTTACACCAAGTGTCTCTGATAAAGGCCTCCTTTCTCAAATACATAGAGAACTGAGTCAAATTTATGAGAATATAAGTCATTTCTCAATTGATAAATGGTCAAAGGATATGAACAGTCAGTTTTAAGATAAAGAAATCAAACCTATCTATAGGCATATGAAGTAGTGCTCTAAATCATTTTTGATTAGAGAAATGCAAATTAAAACAACACTGGAAAACCACCTCATACCAGATTGGCTAATATGACAAAAAAAAAAAAGGAAAATGATAAATGTTGGAGAGGATATGGGAAAATTTGGCCACTAATGCACTATTAGTGGAGTAGAGAACTAATCCAGCCACTCTGGAGAGCAATTTGAAATTATGCCCAAGGGGAAATTAAACTGTGCACACCCTTTGATCCAGCAATGCAACTTCTAGATCTACATCCCAAAGAGATCACAAAAAAAGGGAAAAGAACCTCCACGTGTAAAAATATTTATAGCAGCCCTATTAGTGGTGGCAGAATATTGGAAATTGAGAAAATGCCCGTCAGTTGGGGAATGGCTGAACAAGCCGTAATATATTAACGTGATGTAATGTTACTGTGCAATAAGAAATTATGAACAGGCAGATTTCAAAAAAAAAACCTGAAAAGACTTGTACAAACTGATTCAAAGTGAAATGAACACAAACAGGAAAACACTGTACACAGTATCAGCAATGCTATGTGATGATCAACCATGAATGACTCAGCTTTTCTCAGCAACACTATGATCCAAGAGAAATACAAATGACTCAAGAAGGAAAATGCTATCCATAGCCAGATAAAGAAGTCATGGATTTGAATGTAGATCGAAGCATATTTTTTCACTTATTTTGTTCTTTCTTCCGTTTTTTTTCCTTTTGATTTATTTCTTCTTCTACGACCATGATGAATGTGGAAATATGTTTTACCATGATAGCATGTTTATAAACTATATCAAATTGCCTACCATTTTCCAAAGAGAGGAGGGGAGGGACAGAGGGAGAAAAAGTTGGAACTCAAAATCTTGTAAAAGTTAATACTAAAAGCTTACTTGATATCTAACAATTTGGAAAAATAAAATACTGTTTAAAGCGAACAAAAAATAAAATAAAATGACCTTAGCAAATATCTAGTTCATCCTCCTCATTTGATAGATAAAGAAACTGAAGACCTGAAACATAAATTAACTTGACCAAGTTCACATGAGTAGTGAGTAAGAGAGCTAAGAATTGATTCTATTTTCTTCCAAATTCAGAGCTCTTTCCACTACACCAGTCACCTGCTTAGGTACAGGTGCTTGCAAACTGCAAATACCTGGTCCCATTCTCTTGCTATGAATACTCACTCTTCCCCAAATAACTTCTCACCTCTGTATATACATTTATGTGTAGCTCTCCCCTTCATTTGTCCTCCTTCCCCTTCATTTGTCTGAATCCAAGCACTGGATCAGAGCTTCAGTGTTATCTTGGCTGCCTTGTACTGTTGGTACAATACCTTTTACTGTTAGTTATCTTTTATGGATATATTCCAATTCCCAAATTATAACAAATTGAATTGAGTTCCACAAATATTTATTAAGCACCAAGTATGAGCAAGTCACTGAGTTGGATGTTAGGGAAAGAAAAACAAATAATGAAAAAATCCTAGCCTTCAAGACTATAATTCTACTGAATGGCTAAAACACATACATAGAGAAGTAAATATACAAAATATCAATAAAATTATTTCAAGAGGTAGAGCATATTACAAAAAGGGGAGATCAGGAAGGACCTCATGTTGGAGGAGGTGTCTGAACTATTCAAAAACTCAAGAAGCCACTCATGTTAGCGATGGTGATGACCTATGACAACAGTATTCCCTAAGCTTTCTGACCATATGTCTGCTATATATGTGTGTGTATATTTATACATATGTGTGTATGCAGTCCCCCTGTGTGTATGTGTGTACATACATACACATATGTAGATGGATAGATATATAAATGCAGTCCACTCATGACACTAGAATCTTCAAAGGTCTTCCTTCCTATCTGGGGAGTAAGAAAACACTGGAATGAACCCTTGACCTTGCTTCCAACTACTAAATTTGTCCTGAACTGTTCTCCCTCCTCATCTTTGCCTTCCATCCCCCCAGACTTCCTTTAACTCCCAGCTAAAATCCCATCTTCTACAAAAAGACTTTTTGAATCCCTCTTATTTCTAGAGCTTTCCCCTTGTTAATCATTTGCTGGTTATCCTGCGTAGAGATGGTAAATATTTCTTTGTTCCTTGGACTGTCTTTTGTCTCTTTTTGTATCCCTAGATATTAGCACAGTGCCTAGCACATAGTGGAGAGTTAATAAATGTTTATTGATTGACTGACAGACTGAAAACAGTATACAATATGAATTATTATAGAGCTACTCAATGGTTCTTTTTCTAAAAGTGATTCTGTCTGTGAGGGATTATTAACAATGTTAACATTAAGTGAACATGATTGGCATGCCCATGTCTAAGGGAGAAAGTGGAATCATGCATGTTATTGTTGTTCAGTTGTTTCAGTTTTGTCCTACTCTTTATAACCCCATTTTGGGTTTTCTTGGCAAAGATATTGGAGTAGTTTGCCATTTCGTTCTCCAGCTTATTTTACAGATGAAGAAACTGAGGCAAACAAGATTAAGTGACTTGTCCAGAGTCTTACAGCTACTAAGTCTGAGGCCGATTTGAACTTGGGTCTTCCTGACTCCATGCCTGGTGATCGATCCACTACACCACCTAGCTGAGTCATACATACAGGTTAACAAGTCAAGTCAACAAGCATTTCCTACGTTTACAACAAGCCTACTACATAGCAGGCATTGGACTAGGAACTCTTGTTACAAAGAGAGAGAAACAAAGAAAATGACAGTCCTATTTTCAAAGAGCTCACAGTCTAATGAGGAGACAATTTGTATACAGCTATGTACAAACAAGATATGTGTGTGTGTGCGTGTGTGTGTGTGTGTCTGTGTGTGTATACAAGAAAATTGGAGATAATATCAAAGAGAAGATATTGAGGCTAACTCATAGTCACTCTTGTAGAGCTACAAGGGGTCTTAGAGGTCATTTAGTCTAACCTCATTTTAAAGAAGAGGAAACAGAACTAAAGAGGTTTAGTGATTTGTCTCAGGTCTTTTAGGTAGTAGGTGGCAAAGCTGATATATGGCTTTCAGCAAGAGAACTCTCAAACTAAAGGAATTAAAAAAAGATGGCACCAACGCCAAAATGATGGGTACAGACTTGAATGGGAGAAGGTGAGTGAAAACCGCTTGCTCTGTAGCTGTTTCTAAGGCTCTCAGACAGTGCCAGGCTCTGGCTCGACAGTGCTAGAGATAACTTGCACCACTGTTCATCAGGTTTGGATTGCATGCTGAGTTGTGAGAAATTACAACATTCATCTAAAAACAGCTTTCACCTAGCCTAATTCTCCTATTCCCTTCCCCCTCATCTTCCAGCATCCCCATCAGGGGAGGATGCTGAGTTGGAACCCCAAGGATGGGAACCAGAAGGAGGAGTAAGAGAGAACATGTTGCCACTGGGATCATGGGAAGGTGAGGGCAGAAAAAAGGAAAAGCTGGAGGGAGGGTGGTGTGGGCAGTCGAGGTGCTCCCTGTTGCTGGCAGACGAGGTGGGCTCCTCTGCTGTCCTGTGATGATGGATAGCTCAAACCGTGCAGGACTTTTTGGTCTGGAGTTTTGTGAAATTGTCAATCAGAGAGGCTTCAAGAGCTTGGGGAGGAAGAGCAGCTCTCAGCAAATGAGATCAAGGTTTTCTCTGAATAAGAAATTGCTGTCAGAGAGAGATGAATCTAGACTGGCTTGTTTAACTGTCTGATCCACTTAAAACCCCAGCAAGGCTGGGTGAGCTGGAGAGAGAGGGGCACGGTGTCACACAGGATGATGTCTGAGTCAGACAAGCAATGATTTGGGAGGACAGCAGCTATTATTCTTCAGTGAAATGATTTTATACCTTTTTATAAGAAAACTTTTACCTCCTTTACAAAACTCATTTTCAGTTGCTTCTGAGAATTGATCAGTGCACACCAGCTAAGGGGAAGGGAATTAGCAGGCCCCACAGGGGGAAAAAATTGTCTTGCTTATTCTTTTGTTTTGTGATTGTTTCATTCCATATACCTCCACCCTGTCAATTGAATTAAACAATATCTTGGGGATAAATGTCCTGAAGCTCCAACTCCCAGGAATGTCTGGGATCTCCCAGGGCCTTCCTTATCACTAATCACCACTGGATGCCGTATATAAGGTCAAAGTTGGTAGGCCAGGCAAAGGGGAACTGGTATTCACTAGCTGGGCCATTCTACATGGCATAGCAAACAGATCACTGCATTGGAATGAGGAAGACGATGGTTTAAGCTCCCACCTCAGTCAGCTGTGTGACTATAGGTGAGTCACTTTACTCCCATTTCCCCATCTGCATAATGAGGGGATAATAATATTTGTAGTAGGATCTTGGGACCGTAAGGGTCTCAGATTTAAGGGACCTTAAAAGGCAATGAATTGGATAGACTGGAACCAAGATAGTAGAATAGAGGCAGCAATCTAGCTGAATTCTCCTAACATTCCTCTCCAAAAACCTTTAAAATAATATCTCAAATAAAAGCTTGGAGCAGCAGAGCCACCAAAAGGTCATAGGAAGATATTTTTCCAGCCTAAGACAAATTAAGAAGATGGTATGAGAGGTCTGTGACACCAGGATAAAGGGCTGACCAGAGAACACACAGTAGTGGCAGCAACAGTGGCAGTAGCAGCAACAGCCTTGAGAGTTCTCAGCCCAGAGACATTCTGGGTCACAGTTTCAGGGTGGAGTGCTTGTGGTTGATCAAAGGGAATAGAGTCCCTGGTCAAAGTTCCAAGGCAGAGATGAACACTAGAACTTGTGGCTGCAGTAGAAAAGGGATCCTGATCAAGTTCCCGGCCAAGAGAAGTGCTAGTGACTGTGACTGCAGGGAGCCAAGGGACCTTCCTGAGTAAAGACCAAAGTATAGACCTGGAGAGCAGTGATCACAGTTCTCCCTACATCATACCACATTGGAAGCACCAAGAACTTGCAAATCCCCAGAACTAGCTCTGAAAACAGCAGCATGAAAAAGGCTAAAGCTTGGTACAGTACTTCCCTGGTGGGGAGAACCCAACTTTAACATAAAGTTCAAAGTCAAGAAGCATACTGGGAAAATGAGCAAACAGCAAACCAAACAAACAAACAAGAACAACAACAAAAACTTGACCATAAAAAGCTGCTACAGTATTAGGGAAGACAAAGACACAAACTCAGAAGACAACAATGTGAAAACAGGTACAACCAAAGCCTCAAAGAAAAATGGTAACTGAATCCAAGCACAATAAGAATTCCTAGAACAGTTAAAGAAGGAGATAGGAGTGACAGAGGGAAATTTGGTAAAAACAAAATGAGAGAAATACAAGAAAATTATGAAAACAGAATTAACAATTTGGTAAAACAGACACAAAAAATACTGAACAAAATAACATCTGCAAATATAGAATTGGCCTAATGGTAAAAGGGGCACAAAAATTCAATAAAGAAAAGAGCTCCTTAAAACAAAGAATACACCAAATGGGAACAGAAGTACAAAAAACAGAAAATAATTCCTTGAAAATTAGAATTGAGCAATTGGAAGTAAATTACTCTATGACATATACACAATAAGACAAAGTCAAAAGAATGAAAAAAAATAGAAGAAAATGTAAAATATATCATTGGAAAAACAACCTACCTGGAAAATAGATCAGGAAGAGACAACTTAAGAATTTTTAAAGTATCTGAAAGCCATGATCTAAAAAAGAGCCTTGACATCATTTTTCAAGAAATTAAAAGGCAAACTGCCCCAATATCTTAGATCCAGAGTGTAAAATAAAAATTGAAAGAATCCATAATCACCTTCTGAAAGAGATTCCAAAAGGGAAACTTCCAGGAATATTATAGCCAAATTCCAGAGCTCCTAAGTCACGAAGAAAATGTTGCAAGCAGACAAAAAGAAACAATTCAAAGATCATGGAGCCACAGTCAGGATCACACAAGAATTAGTAGCTTCCACATTAAAGGAGTGGACGGCTTGGAATATGATATGCCAGAAGACAAAGGAACTAGGATTACAACCAAAAATAACTTATCCAAGAAAACTGAGCATATTCCTTCAGGGGGAAAATGGATATTTAGTGAAATAGAAGATTTTTCGGCATTCGTGATGAAAAGACCACAGCTGAATAGACAATTTGACATTCAAACAGAAGATTCAAGAGAAGCATAAAAAGGTAAACATGAAAGAGTAATCATAAAGGACTTAATAAAGTTAAACCATTTACATTCTGATATGGGAAGATAATAAATGTAACTCCTAAGAACCTTATCATGATTAGGACTATTAGAAGGAGTCTACATAAACAGAGGGCATGAGTGTGAGTCAGTTATGTTGACGTGATCTTAAAAAAATAAAAGAGTGAGAAAGAGGGATGCACTGGGGAAAAGTGGAAGGGAGAGGTGGAATGGAGAAAATTTCACATAAGGGAAGTATGCAAGGAAGTGTTTTACAGTACAGATTTACAGGGAACATAAGAGGTGGTGGGCAGTGCTTAAACCTCATTCTCATCAGAATTCATTCAAAGAGGAAAGAATATATACATATACATATATATATATGTATATATGTATGTATATGTATATATATATATATGGAAAAAAGATAAAAGATAGAAAAGGATAGAGGATAAAAAGAGAGAAAAAGATAGAAATTATATTGACTACTCTGATCAATATAATGATCCAAGACAATTCCAAAGGACACATGATGAAAAAAAATGCTATTTACTTCCAGAGAGAGAACAGATGAACCCCGAGTACAAAGTACAGTATAACTTTCTCAATTTCTTTCTTTTTTTTCTCTTTTTGCAATATGGGTAACATGGAAATATGTTTTGCATGAGTTCATATGTATAATTGATATCACCTTGATTGTCTTCTCAGTGGGTGGTGGAGGCGGGCAGGAGGGAGAGAATTAGGAATTCAAAATTTAAAAAGAAAAGAATGTTAAAAATACATAAACAACAAATTTATTTTTTTAAAAAAGACAATCAGTCTAATCCCTCATTTTACAGGTGAGGAAATGAGGCTCAGTGTGTTAAGTGACTTGCCCAGGGTCACATAGGCAGTTCCAATGAAGTTGTGTCATTAAATAGTTTAAAGATTTTAAGTCATTATAAATGTCATTGTCATCACCATGATTTACTTCCCCAGGAATGCCCTCTCCTTTCCTTTCTTCCTATCTAAATCCTACCCATCCTCCCAGGCCTAGCTCTATACACCTTCTCTAGGAAGCTTAAATGACCAAGAGTTTTTCTACGTTCATTGATTAAATGAGACAACATATGTAGAAATGATAGGCAAACCTTAAAGTGCTATGTAAAGTTTAGTTAGCTATTAGCTTTTGCCCCTCTTCTTTAAGCTCCTCACCAAAGATTTAACATATGATTATATGATTTTGTGCACTGTTCCTTGTCATACTTTGTGGATCCATTGTGCCTTTTCCACCAAAGTGCACATTCTAAAAGGCTGGCACCATGTTATGGAGTTCTTCTGATCTTTCATGGACCTTAAGATATACTAGACACATAGTACATGCAGAATAATGCTTGTTCATTAATTGGTCCTGGCTGTCCCATAGCAATGATAGTTACTCAGAGAAGAAGCTGATGTCTTTACCTTAATCACCAGTTTGTCACTCTCTTGGCCACATTGAAGTTAGTTTACTGCTCTTGTGGGGCCAGGGATTAAGGATCATAGACCATAGATCACAGTTCAAGTCTTTATAGGTCCCCTAATCCAATCTCTTCATTTTACAGATGAGAAAACTGAGGCCTAGAGAGGTTAAGTGACTTGCCTGACCTTAGATAGGTAGTATTAAACCTAGGATTTGAACACAAATCCTGTGACTCCAAGTTCAGCTCTTTTTCAACTGTGCCTGATTAACTGAGATGTCTGGCTCTCCTTCAGAACAATATTTCCTTCCATTCTGTTCTACTCTAAACACATCTTAAGGAAAAACAATTGGCATCTAATTCCCAGTCCCACCTAGACTTTGGAAGGTTTGGAAGTAGAAATAGAGAATGCAATTTCATTGATAGATGGAACTTTATTCTTTGAAAATTAAGTCAAAGAGAGTTACCTAGGGCAGTGAAAGGTTATAAATGCCTTGCCCAAGATGACACAGCTATGTAGTGTCAGAAGCATGGCTTGAACCCATGTCTTCCTGGGTTTAAGACCACTATACATTGTATTATCATGCTTCCTGGAGAGAGTCCAGGAATAACTCCTACCATGTATCCCTGTGATAGCCTTCCTTGCACCTTCCCCATCCCCCTTTATCCTGCCATTTCAAGGCTTTGTACATAAAGAATGGTGCCTTGTAGGCAACTGAGCTGAGTGAGGAGGCTAGCCTTCAGCCACTAAGCTCAGAGTGCCAGGATAAAGATGCCAAGATAACACTAAGTCATTTCATGGCCAGTGACGGTGACTTGTTTTCCAAATTTTCCCTGTTCTGAAGTTGGCTTGAATTCAGGCTGCAGCTCTTCTGATACATAATATATCTCTTTGCACTTGTCCTTGAAGTTCAAAAGTTGCTCGAATTGTCACAACGGTGATAAGTCAAAGGCCTGTGAGCTCTCACAAAGCAATTGGCAATCCAGGCTTATAAATATTTTTGCTCGTCTGTGACAAACCCCTCTCCGTGAGGGGGAAAATGATTACCAGTGTCGAGTCTAAGCCAGCCAAAGTCAGTGCTCTGCCTCTTCCAGTAGGCATATGCCTTTTAGGTGCAGATTGGGAGTATCTGTAGCCACATTTACAATGGTGTCCCCCCCCCACCTTGGTAGACAACTCCAAATGGGCACGATCAATCAGGAGAAGCTAAAAGCAGTATCTCATAGAAAGATGAAAGCTAAGGTGGGGGTGGCAGGCAAATGAAGCCTTGGGGATCTCCTTCAACAACCATAGAGGCTACATCACATCTCAATCTTGTCCTTAGGGATAAGGCGGAAGGTTGAGACACAAAGTGCAAGATCAAAGCTGAGGGAGATCTCCATGATGTAGGAGTATGTATGGATATAGTGGTTTTTTTTAATTACCTTTTTTTTCTGTTAACAAACATTCATGATGAGCCTGTATTGGATTTCATGCCATCTTGGGTGGGGAGGGGGGTGAGAGGGAGGGAGAGAAAATTTGAAACTCAAAAACTTAAGAAACTGAATGTTGTAAACTAAAACTAAATAAACTATTTTTTAAAAAAAGGCATTCATCTTCTGTTCCTTTCACCCATCCCCTAATTTAAAAAGAAAAACGAAAGAAAGCAAAATCCTTGAAACAAACATACACAGTCAAGAAAAATAAGTTCCGACATTGCTTGAAAATTGATGTCTCATTCTGCATCTTGTATTGATCACCTTTATGTGAGCAGATGGTACAGAGCATTACCAGTGGATAGAGATAGTATAAATGCAGCTAGTGGTAGATTTCGTGACTGTCACGTGGGTAAGCCTAGCTTCAGTTCCCAGAGAGGGTAACTTAATTCAGTCTGGGTCTAATTAGCCCTTTTGGTTAAAGAGGTAGGTTACTGAAGACAAGGTCCTAGGTTTGAACTTCTGGTGAATCAGTCAGCCAAAATATGACTAGAGACTATTGCCCTAACAGTTTTCAGGCCGACAAATGGATGCCTTTAAATGCATGGGAGAAAAGGGAAGAATATGGAGAGATCTGCACAAATGCATCCTTAAAGCTGGGAAGAAACCAAATCCTCAAAGCCCATGCCTTGAGTAAGGAGGATCACCGCCTATACAAAGAACTCAATAGCAACAAGATGTTCCCCAGATCAGAATTTTCCTGACTGGACTATCTTTTCTCTTCATTCCTGCTGCAGCCCATGACTTTATTACAGACTCATGATAAGGTCCCCAGGGGACTTAAAGCTGAAACTTGCTACATACACAGTAAGCTACTGGTATATTTTTTATGATATTTCCATAGGGATCAGAACGAGGAGCCAAACAGTTCATCAAGAAAGCTTGCTTGCAAGAAATACTAACACGAAAACACCCATGACATCCTCTGTCTCCCTGCTTTAGCAGTAGCTATCTGCCATGCCTGGAATGTATTCCCTCCTCATCTCCCCTTCTTAGAATCCAGCTCAAGAACTACCTCCTATGAGTTGTTTTCCCCCCTAATTTCCCCTGAAGCCTAGTTGTTATAACCTTCTCCCATATTACTTTTTGTTTACTTTGTATATATCCTTTCAAGTTAAGAACCTTTCCTCATACTTCACTGACAATATTGAGGCCATTGGCTAAGAATTTCCATGTTTCCCCTTCTCCTCATCTCACTTCACTCAGATATCTTCCTCCACCATCTCTTCCTTTCCCCCATCTGACAAAAAATGGCACCTTTGTCCTTACCAAGACAAACCCTTCTGCATACATCTTGGACTCCATTCTTCTCTGTCTCCTCCTCCTCTTTATCATCCCTACTCTCTCAGCACTTGTCAATCTCTCCCTGTCTACTGGCTGTTTTTCTCTGCTGCCTACAAACTTACCCATCCTTAACAACAAACAAACAAACAAAAACCCTCACTTGATACCAACGTCTCCACTAGCGACTGTCCTATATTCCTGCTACATTTTGTAGCTAAACTCGAGTGACCTTTCTACAAATAGCGCCTCCAATTCCCCTTCTGCATTCAGTCTTTCTAAACCCTCTGCATTCTGGCTTTTGATCTCATTTTTTCAACTGAAACCACTTCCTCAAAGCCACCAGTGATCTCTTATTTGTCAAATCCAATGGCCTTTACTTAATCCTCATGCTCTTTGAACCCTCTGTAACCTTTGACATCATTGATCACCCTCTATATTTCATCATCTCTATGTTTTCCATACACTGCTCTGTCCCAGCTGTCCTCCTTCCTGTTTGGCCACTCTTTCTCAGTTTCCCTTCCTGGATTTTTACTCAGGTCACACTCAGAAATCTAAGTTCCATCCTGCAAAGATCTGTCTTTGGCCCTGTTGTCTTCTCCCTCTATACCAGCTCATTTGGTTATCTTATCAGCTTCCGGGTATTTAATAATCCTCTCTATGGAGAGGATTTTCCCATCTACTTATCCAGCCCTAACCTTTCTCAGGATTTCTTGTCTCCCATAGACAACTGCCTTAAACTGACCATGGACAAATCTGAACTGATAGTCTTTCCTTCCAAATTCTCCCCACCTCCAAACTTACCTATTACTGCCAAAGGTGCTATCATTATTCCAATCACCCAGACCTGCAAATTTGGTGTTATACTCAACTCTTCACTTGCACTTACCCTACATATCCAATCTGTTGCCAAATCTTATCATTCCTACCTTCACAACACCTCTCTTATATGTCCCCTTCTCTCTACTCACACAGCTACTACCCTGTGTATGCTCTTGTCATCTCCTGCCCGGACTATTTCAACAGCCTGCTAGTTGCAGGAGCCTCCCTGGTTCAAATATCTTTCCACCTCAGTTCATCCTCTATTCAGCTGCCAAAGTGATCATCCTGAAGCAAATGTTTGCCCCATACTCCATAAACTCCATTGGTCCTCTATTACTTCCAGGATCAAGTGAAAAAAACAATGTTTGGCCTTTCACAACTTGGTCCTTCCTACATTCCTAGCCCTGGGATAGAGTATTCCATTTCTTGATTTTAGGCCTTTTCACTGACTCTCCCCCTTGCCTAGCATGTTCTCTATTCTCACCTTTGTCTCCTGTGTTCAAGATATCTCAAATCTCTTCTTCTCCAAGAGACCTTTTCCAGTCATTTCACTGCTAGTACCTTCTCTCTGTGGTTACGTCTCATTTACACTTGGATATATATCGTACCTACAGAGTTGTTTGCCTGTTGTCTTTCTCAACACAAGAGCTCCTTGAAGACAACGACATGAACTTTGCTTTTCTCTGCATCTTCAATGCTTTGTATGGTGCTTAACACATAGGAGGTACTTAATAAATGCTTATTGATGATGGTGGTTATAGATTTTGCATTTACTCATTGGTGAACATGTTTCTTTCTAAAAGAATTTACCTCCTCAAGGGCAGTTCTGCTTTTATTTGTTATGTTCTATCTCCAACACCTAAAACAGTAGCTGGCCTGTAAAAGATGCTACATAAATGCTCATTGAATATATGTATGAACATAAGAATAAATGAATGATGCATGCCTAAGAATCAGGTTGAGCTGTTTCTTTCTGGGCAAGCAAGCTTTTTATTCACTTTCATTGAAATATCGGGAAACCCAACTAACTTCATAGCAAACTCAACTATTCTCATCGACATGGTCTAGGTTGTCCTCTACCTAGAGCTTTAGGCTGCCCTGAAAATCAGCTCTACCAGTGAGATAAATGGAATGAAAGCTCAAATCAAGATGAAATAATAGTGTTTCACCACCTACCATAATAACTTGCTATTAAAGTTCTTATAGTTTTTTTTAAAGGTAGTGTGGAAGATGAAAACTGATAACTAGCAAAAAGTACAATTGATTTCAGTGATCCATGCTATATCTGTTCTATCTTTCATTCATCATTGTAATGGAGAGCTGAGTTGGCTTTCCCCAAAGGTAAGACTTGTGGTAGACTTGGAAGTAGTTCTCCAGCTTTGAGTCAATGATAAATTTTTATTGTTCTTCAAAATTATTTCTGCTAAGGGGCCTTACTTCTTATAGTCTTAAACATGAACTTTTCAATCTTCCTGTGTCCTGCTCCTCATACTGAGACTCCTTCCATCTTCTTGGCTCGTGAGCCAATGTCTAGGGCAGAGAAGTTTCTAATAGATTAGAATTTAGGCATTCTATTGCTTTACAGTATAATTTGGTTTGGGAATTATTACTTTAAAGGATGGCTATGACGGGGTGAGGACATTTTAAGCAATTCATGTCGACTCTTAAAATTCGATCATACTTGTTTTGTAATGACTAATTCAAACAAACAGCTGAATTTCATTGATGATGCCCACGTAAATATGACCTTCATTAATAAATTGGCTAAGATTTACTTATCATTTACTGTTTAAGTCCACCTCAATCACATAAAAATATGAATTAGAAATGGGAACACGCCTTCAAGGGAACCATCACTTTTATATTAATCCAACATGAAATGGTTTTTATTTTCAGATCTTTGCCCAATGATCTCGGCTAAAGGTCATTTATGCCATACTCCAGAGTAACTGAACATCTTAATACCCGTGGCTGGCTCATAGTAGCCACAAATATATCACTGTTTATTATACCAAGTGTATTTCCAACTCTTTCTGGTTAAAACATAGCTCCCATTCTTTTCTCCCTAAGTTATAGGGTATCGAGAATGAAGGATCTTTTTTTTTTTTTTAAATAGTAGGTAAATCCGAACAACTCCCTCTTCCCCACTGCAAAGGAGATGGCTTTGTGCTCAGTAGCTTCCTGTGAAGGTATAATAAATGTGTTCGGAAGCTTGGTGTGATTTATTAAAGTGCATTGTATTGCATTGGTTTTACAAGAAGATTAATTTTTAATAAAGAAGCCTATTACCTCACTATTTGAGGACTTTCACCCACCTAAGAAAAATGGTTTATGTTCCTACGGAAATAGGCATAGATTCTCTGCTGGCACTGGCCCCACTAGGCACACTTCAATTTCTTACCCAGTGAGAGAAATTTACTACATAAGTGGAATCCAAATGGAACCTTGACATCCCTTCAACACAGTGTTTAGGGAAACACCATTTTTCTCCCCCTAGGCTTTTTTTTTATTATTTAATATATTTGGTTTTCAGCGTTGATTTTCACAGGAGTTTGAATTACAAATTTTCTCCCCATTTCTACCCTCCTCCCCCACTCCAAAATGGCGTATATTCTGATTGTCCTGTTTCCCAGTCAGCCCTCCCTTCTGTCACCCCACTCCCCTCCTATCCCCTTTTCCCTTTCTTTCTTGTAGGGCAAGATAAATTTCTATGCCCCATTGCCTGTGTATCTTATTTTCTAGTTGCATGCAAAAACTTTTGTGTTTTTGTTTTTGAACATCTATTTTTTAAAACTTTGAGTTCCAAAATCTCTTCCCTCTTCCCTTCCCACCCACCCTCCCTAAGAAGTCAAGCAATTCAACATGGGCCACGTGCGTATCATTATGAATAACGCTTCCACAACACTCATGTTGTGAAAGACTAACTATATTTTGCTTCTTCCTAACCTATCCCCTTTTATTGAATTTTCTCCCTTGACC